>CM022947.1:7013181-7613181 GCA_012931725.1 Litsea cubeba | reverse complement strand
AACCTCACAATCTTTTTATTGTAAAAACAAAGTCGACTAATGTAATTTTTTGAATTTGTAAAAAATATTGTTTCGATTGTTGAAAGAGAAACTGCCGGAATAAGAAAACACAAGACATAGTTACTTCTACTGTGCAATTAAATTAAGAAAGAGGTGCACTTTTGTATAGCACTATAAAAGTTCAGATCCACAGAGAACCTTTTCTGTGTTATACGTAAAATCAATTCCAAACCTCCATTAGATTCAAAGAATCACGGAACAATTAATAATGCTTGGGTTTCTGCTTAGAAAAAAAAAAAAACTGGATGCAACAAACGTGAATTATATTATCCAGCATCAAATAGTATTTTGCTTTATGTATTTCTTTAAATTTCTTTTTTTTTTATAACATAGGAACCGCCGACCCCACTTCGGTTGATCATTGGTAAACCTACGGATACATAGAACTACCAATGATTAAAAGTTTAAATATCTTTTTATTAAAAGCACGAACACAAATGTGCCCTTAATGTCATGTACTCATGTCCATTGATTACATGCCAAAAAAATTGTAGGCGTATACCATATAATAAAACAACAAAAAGTCTACATGGAGTCCATGGACTAATCCCATGATTCTCATCCAAATATTGGATGAGAATATCCAATATTTGAATGAGAACCATGGAGTTAGTCCATGATTCTGTCCATAAGTTAGTCCATGTAGCAGGACTCATAAAACAATCGCTCTACCTGATGTTCATGGCTTGAAAAATACATCAGGCCATTTAAACTTTTTGATAATCAAAAGAAAGGCCCAATGTCCCAATGGTAGAAAGTTTGTAAATGAATTAGAACCCGATTACCTGAAACCATAACCAGCCACGACCGCGGACCAACCCCACGAGGGAAAGAGTGTAGGCGCTTTAACGCTGCTACTACTACCTTCCTCATTTGCTTCGCAGAAACGAACGAGGAATACAGCATCATCATCATCATCATCATCATCATTGTATGAATTCCATTCTTCTTCGTTTTTAATCTCAGTCCAAAGTCTGAACCTTTTCTACTTGCCTTTTTCCCTTTCTTTCTGCTGTAAGAATCCAATCTCTGTATATTCAAGCATATGAATTTCTTTTCTCCATTTGCTTTTTGTCTTTCAGATTTGAGAGGAATTCGGGCTTTTGTTTTTCTCTTCTCCATTTTCTATCAATCTCAATGATAAAGATTGCAACTTTTTTTTTTAAACTGATCTTATGTTAATTCCTAGCATCATAGAGACTTTTGGTGGGTTAATCGCGATTGGTTTACTGGTAAATTAGGAGTTGTTGAAGCTGTGGGTTTGGACTTTGGACGTCTTCCGATCTGAAGAGTGGGAAATCTGTAGATCATCCCATCTGCAATTTGCAGCTGTGGGGGTGTTTTATTTACCTCTCATTTGATCATTTCACATGCATTTTGCAAATTAGCTGATGTTTCGATGTTGTTGGCAATCGAATGGGCGTCCAAACAGGGTTTATACAGATATATAGATAGCCAATGTTTTTAGAAGCATTGTGGTATGCCTTGAGGCTTTCTTTCATCGGGGCAGAGCTTTTCAAAGTGCCCCACACGTCCAGTCTGAGGTGTGGCTTGCATTTAGGGCATACTTCTCACCGTATGAGGCTTATTTGAGGGCTATACCCAGGGGAAGTGCCTGCTTCGTACACATTCCTATTCGAGCAGTATATGTCCCATTAAGCATCTTGTTTTTAAGAAGAAAGCATGGGCAGTTTGTAATTTTATGAGCTTAAAAATCTTATTTAAAGATTAAAAAAATTAAAAAAATTAAGACCTTTGTATCTAGGTTGGACTTAATTCAACTATTGTTAACCCATTAGAACTTACAAGGCTTCAAATCGTTCAATTGCTACGGTTTGACTCATGATGGATTGGAATAGAGAAAAAGAATTCATGTAGCCAACCCCAAATCCAATATATAAGACCCGTGTATCTAAATTGGACATATTTCAGCTGTCGTTAACTCATTAGAACTTGCAAGGCTTCAAATCGGTCAATTGCTACTATTTTTCTCATGATAGATCGGAATGGAGAAAAAGAATTCATATAGCTGACCCCAACATAGTTGGGACAAGGCTTTTTTTGATAATGATGATTTATTTTTATCATATATATTTTTTACGTGTAGTTATTTATTGATTAAAAAGCTAGTCATGATTCTTGTGCTTCACAGATGCACATGTCCCACTCTTTCTGCAATTGGAATGCCTCTCCTAACGCCACAACATTTTAGAACATTCAAAGATCTTTGCCCCCGCCCCCCGCCCCCGCCCCCCCAACCCCCACCCACACACACACACACACACACACACACACACACACACACACACACACACACCCACCAAATGATGATGATGTTGAGTCATATCTAACTTGCATAATCTTAATTATTTGTATAAGATACTGGAAGTATGAGAATATGAGACTAGTAGAATTGGCTGGTTCTCCCACACATGTTTTTGTGAGAAAGACACTACTTGCGGATCTCTGTTAACTTTTTATCAAGCTGATTGTACTATTTTTTGGGATTTTCTTTGAGTAATACTTACATTGATACTCAAAGAAAGAAAATGTTGCAACTAGTTATTTCACATTCATAGATGGTTCTTTCTCTATTTGTGTGAATAATATCGTTCACATTACAATTATACGTATGATTATGAACAGGTGCTTTAAGGATGAAGTATAACTTCAAAGAAATCAAGAAAATACTATAGAGATCATTACGGAAACACTCAACCTTCCTTTCACTAAATTTGTGTTATTATCAATTTTTTTCTTTCCTTTTTCCCATGGACAGCTTTGGCTGCACAAATCCTGAGGAGGAATAGGAGCTACAATTATCAGGCACACTGAAACAAATTAGATCATGACGTATGCTTCTCATATTATTAAGTTCTCCAAAAAGGTATGTGCTATGAACCTATTCATGTTTGTATCCCATATTCTCCAATCTTGCTATTTAATTGTGCTGGCACTATGTGCATACATTGCTATTAGTTTATTGATCTTCACATGATGCTTTGGAAATGATTCAGTTTCATATTCCATTTTGTAATTTCATTGCTTTTGGTTTTTGGCTTTACAGTTATACAATGCTCAGAACATTCTAGGGCATGAGCCTGCTATTTTGGTTCGTTGCTTTTCCAAAAATGGTGGCCCTTCTACTGGTAAGAAAGACTTAACTTTGTTGGATGTCTTGATGTTTACTTTTGTGTTTGAGAACTTTTTCTTTTAATCATGAAGTCTATGCTTTTGGACTCCTCAATGGGGCATCTCTTCAGTGATGTCTATTCTAGGAATATGACAAATTGGGCTTCCTCCTTGTTGGAGGCTGAACCAAAGGGTCTTTTCTATTTTTAAATCTTGAAAGATAGCTGAAGCTTACAAATGAAAAAAAAAGGGCCTATAATAGACTAATTGTTGGAATGGAGGCTAAAGCCTGAGCTCTTAAAGTAGGGGTTGTGAATTATGCCTCGTTGTGGAGGTTGGTTCTAGCAATATAATCAATTGGCCTCCTTATCTAATGCAAAACCATGGAGGCTCGCTTCTATCTGGACAGAACTTGGAATGCTTTATGTTTAGATCAACTGGTTTCTTGTTCTTACTCTAGACTCTAGAGATGCTTCTTTTCCCTATTTTTCTTTTGTTTTGTAGTTCTTCCTTTTCTTTTCAACGGTAGTAAACATAAATGACAATGATTTTAACATATATAATATGAAGCCATCAGTCTAATGTTCATGTCAACTCTTCAAATTCTCTCTCCAACTGGGTGCTCTGAATTTTTTGTTCAGTTTAGTTTATTAACTAATTTTCTGTGTCTTCCAGATCTTTTAAGACCTTGCCAACACAGTTTTGTGCCTAGAAAGGGAGATGGATCATTCAGGTTTTCTGTTGAAGGCATTCCAAACAAAGCTAATGGTTTTAACCATGGTCATAGGGTAATACATCTTGACATCTTCAAGTTGATAGTATTCTTGCCTGTTTTATCCGCATCCCTATTTGATTGACTTTCATTTCCAATTGCTTCTTTGTCAATTGTAATATTTGCTCATTGTTAAAGGTAATAATCTTAAATGGACTTCATTTTTTCCAGATGCCTTCCCCCAAAGAGTTCAAGGGTTACTTTTTAAGTACAGCAACCAAAATGGATATTTCAACAGCTTGCTTGGGCTTCAACAAGGCCTCTCCATGGTTTGTTGTCGGCTCACCGCATAATATATGCCTTTTTCTGAAGTATTTGTCAATGGTCGTTAGCAAATAATTGATTATTGTTTCATTTATCAGTTGGCCAGAGGTCCGCAAGAAGAGGTTTCTCAACTGATTCAGGTACATTCTGTTTATTTTGAATTTTGAAGAACATATCAGCTGGTTTGAAAAATGATATGTATCGGTACGCATTGGAGGATACACATTCATACCTTGTTTAGAGTGTAGTAATTCAAAGATCAATACTTATCAGTTGATTGTTTCCACCATGGTTTGATTTGGCATAATAGAATCTTGAAATGTATTCATCTTTACCCATAAAATTTGATGGAGAAAAGAAATCTTGTGCTGTTTTCTATTTTGATGCTTCATGGTTAGATGTGTTTTTAGACAAAACTTCCATTTGTTAATGGCATAGTTTTCAATTCTGTTCCGGTCGCCGTTCCAGTTTGATCCTTTGGTGGAACGTTTTAGCATTCCGGTCAATTCAGGTATTCTGTTTTTTAAAAGACTCCATTGAAAAATGAAAAAACAAATATAAAAAGAATACCTAAAATTGAAAAAATGGTTGAATGCTAAAATAATACAAAAAATGCATACTTACATCACTTAAATTAAACTACACTCTACAATTGACCATTTTCTAGTTGTCATTACATGTGAATGGAAGTATGAAACCTTGGCCGGAATGGGGCGGAATTGGCCTGGAATTGGAGCCGGAAGTGGGACAGGAATCGGGACCAGAAACTTTTAGGGGGCCATTCCGTTCCGCCGAAGGCGAATTTCGGAACGTTCCGGCCTATTCCGTCCGGAACGGAACGGAATTGACAACTATGTTAATGATACTGACTGGTTTTTCATTTGTTTTTAGACATTCTTTGTAACTCTATTATTGGGCTGTTACTTCTCATTAGTTTAATTTTTACACTAATAATACGAGGTTTTTCTTTTCCCTGTTTCTCCTTTATTTGCGTACGTAGCATTGTTTGATATACTAAAAGTTACTTTGGTCAGTTATTGTGTACTATGAATCGATGATTGTATCAAATGTGTACATACATAGAGCCATAATGGAGTTGTAAACTTAATGCAACTTGCAAACTGTATTCATTATGCTATTTACTTCTAGGCCTAGTTTGTTTATTCACAAACAGCATTGATCAATGACTAGAGTTATTTTAAGGAAATTAATAAAAAAAAGTTTAAAAAGTTACATGAGGACTGCAATTTTGATTATGTACAACTAAAAACTCCTTAAAACTAGAGCGGAGTGATCAGGGAGTAATCATACACATTCTCTTTTGAGAAATGATATTAACTGCTAATCACCAGTGATGACTTAGTAAACATATCCATTGTTTTCTTTTTTGATTTCCCTTGCCTTGGATCTTTTCAATTGTATCTTTCTCAAAACGGAAAGAAGTTCATTTGTAAAACAAAGGAATATGGTCTTTGCCTGAGGAATCTATTGCACTAATTTATTTTAAGATCAGAATATCTTTTTTTTTTTTGTTAAACAGCTTCTCATTAATAATGGCTCTGAGTTGATGCTTCCAAATTAATGAGAATTGTGATCTATCTCATCTTAAAAAAGAAAGGTTATTGAAAACTGTGTGCAATGTTTTGTTCAGATCTACCTTCGCACCAAGAAATTGGAATGCCATCCCTGTCTCCTACAATGACAGAGGTATGTGAGTTGTGACTTTGCCATAAACAGGAATTCTGGTAGCATCCACTAAAGTTTGATTTCATTTTAAAACTTCTGATTGAATTATGTACAGGGTAACATTGCACGCTGGTTAAAAAAAGAAGGGGACAAAATTTCCCCTGGCGAAGTACTATGTGAAGTTGAAACTGTAGGATCCACATTGCAAGCTTTTTAATCATATTCTGTTGTTTATGCACTTAATTTATTATTGAAATCAAAATTTATTTATTCGTTAGGATAAAGCAACAGTGGAGATGGAATGTATGGAAGAAGGCTATTTAGTTAAGATAATACATGGGGATGGCGCAAAAGATATAAAAGTTGGTGAGGTATTTACTTTATCTGTTAATGGAAAATAAATCTGCCTATAATCGTAATTTTATTTTTTATAGATGCTGTTTATATTCTTTAATACTCTCTTCTCTTACCTTGAGAGTCTTTTAAGTGTTGTCAGAAAAGACCAAATTTTGAACTGAATCATATACTTCTCTTGCGACAGTGTTCAAGTTACTGAATCAAATATTCTTTTCTGTTTCTGGTTTGATGCTAATTCATTAAATAGATTTAAAAAAATGGTCATGTTATTCTATTTTAATATGCATTTAGCTTGTATTAGAGTTTGTCTTCCTTCTATCGGTATTCATGTCAGATGTCCTTAAAGGCATTCAAGTCTTTGGCTCTCTTTTATGTAGCTTAAATGTCCTGTTGGGCAAGGTCCATCTCAAAACTATTTTGCATGATATTAAAGAAACCCTGTGAATAGGGATGGCAACGGGGGGGGGCATCCCCGCCCCCTTGAGATTCGGGGATCCCCGACCCCGAACCCGACGGGGACGCATCCCCGTCTTGCACAAATTTTTTTTTTGAGAGAATAGTAGTCTTGCACACTTAATACACATATTGTATGTATATTTATATATGTGTATGTTTAATTGTTTATATATAAATATAAATTATTTATAAATATATATTATATATATAAGTATCGGGGCGGGTTCGGGGGCGGGGATGGTATTCGGTTTGGGGATTTTGAAAAATCCCCGAACCCTGTCCCGAACCCGCGGGTGAAATTGCCATCCCTACCTGTGAAACATTTAAACTGCTTGCATGCCTTTGGGGCACTCTGATCTCTATCAAATTGAGAATGACACAAGTCTCTCAAAAGTGCAGGCCATGCTGGCTAACTCTTTTAAGATCGTTGCATTTAATGATCTAAAGGTCTGTTTACGCTTCATTGCTATACTGTTTGAAAATAAAAGGGCTTCATCGCTGTATGTTGGAGTCCAAGGATTTGTTGACAGAAGGGCAAATGAGGAACCGATAAGTATTTCTTAAGGGTAATAATATAGTTTTAAGTTTTTCTGTCATACGTGTTTCTCTGGTGGCTGTTCAGATGAATATAGCAGATGCACTTATTGGGCATATTGGACAACTTCCTATGATATCATCTCCACCTCTCTTCATGTAAATCATGTTAGTGTTTATTAGAAGCTTCAAATTTATTACAGCACAGATAATCTTTAATCATGCAATTCTCGTGTTCGAGTTCCATGACATCCTTGACTTCTACATTCAAACAAATTATCCCTTTTTTAGTTTTGGCTCTCCATAGGGTGTGGTCACTCATTTTTGACTTTTTCCTCCCTTGTGGTCAGAGCTTATATCAATGTCAACTACCATGACGGTAGTAGTTAAATGCTTGGCTCCCACGGTCCTACTCCTTGTGTGATTGTTTATAATCAAGATGGGATGAAATTACAAGGTTTTTAGAACCAGTGATTTTAAGCTACTCTTGCTGCTCACAAATTGGAGTCGTTTTGTGCCATTAAATGTGCCTCAGGAATCATTGATTTAAGGGGGGGAAAAAGTACTCTGGGTAATTTAACATATTCTGCTCCTTTGTTTTTTGGAGTTGTCTATTTATTATTGATTTACTGTTTATATTAAGAATAAGTTTATGGTATACGTGTATATATGCATATGCACAAAAGCATCTGCCTTTTCACCTTTTATGGTTTTTTCTGAGAACCATTTATGGTGACAAAGCAATAAAAAGTTTGATCCTTGCCAAAATTTGCTTAAACAGAAATTGGCCTCTTACAATTTGGTAATTGAGGAAAAAAGTTATCACTAAGATTTATGGTGTTTTCTGAAAATCGGTATGTGTTTCATGCAATTAGGTGATTGCTATAACTGTGGAAGAAGAAGATGCTATTGAGAAATTTAAGGATTACAAAGCTCCAGCATCAACTACTGCTGATGAAGTTAAAGGGTCACCTGATCCTACCCCATCCACAAAAGAGGTGTCAGAGCCTGTAAGTTCTCCTGGGCCTAAAATTTCTAACAACGCTGATGAAGCTCCTCAGGCTGAAGAAGACGATCGCATTTTCATGAGCCCTCTTGCAAGGAAGTTGGCACAAGATCACAATGTACTTCCAAAAAAAGAAAAGAAAGAAAAATTATTGCAAAATTTAAGTTCTAGAGAAAGTGCATTCATGATTCTCTGTGCTCATGATTCTCTGTGCAATGATATCTGGAATTTTCTTTTAATATCCATTCGCCCATTTACAATGTCTTATACGTACTATCTAATATCATTTTATCTTCTTATGTAAATATAGGTGCCTCTTTCAAGCGTCAATGGTACTGGTCCAGAAGGGCGCATTGTCAAGGCTGATGTTGAAGATTACTTAGGTATACGATTCCACCAATGCTTAACTGACAGATGTTTTGATTTTAAAATGTCATGTGATTTTGATGCTTCTTTGTACATGTAAGTTTTTTTTTTTTTTTTTTCTTCTTCAAAAATGATTAACTAAGTGCAAAGATGTTAAGGGTTTAAGCATCAAAGGATTTGGAGAATAAGCTAACCGAATTTATCTATTTGAATCAGGTTTTTTTTATTGAAATTATCACATCTCGTGACAAACTCTTAGTTAGGCAGTGTTTAATAACTCGAAACTCACCTTGTCCAAAACGATGTGGGGTCGAGTTGACTCAGAATTCGCCTCACTTGGAAAATCGGTGTTGTCTTGACTGAGAAGCCAAAAGCCGGTGTCCGTACATGTGCATATGTCTGCATGTGTGCTTGCACATGTATGCCAGCAAATGGAGAGTGTGGCATAACTGAGTGTATACTGGCTCATGCTGATTCATGCCAGCACTCACAGGCAGTGAATCTGTAACCAAGTACTTGGCTTTGTGGCCAGTCAATATCAACTGTAGGCTGAGACTGGCTGAATTTTCAAACTATGAATCTAATCCATCTAATTTAAAAGCTCTTGATGTTTGTGTTTATTTAGCCTATTCATTGTAACCATGTATTAGCTGAAATTAATTTTTGTTGCTTTTTGTTCTTTCCAATTAATGCAGCTTCTAGCTTAAAGGGCGTGCCTAAGTCAGCAAAGGAGACCTCCGCTCATACGTTAGAGTACTCAGAACTTCCACTTTCTCAAATAAGAAAAGTAATTGTAACTGGAATATATCTAAATATTTAACATATTGGCTAGCACCAGTTGCTTTTTATAAAGCTGTAATTTCTGTTCAATATCTGACAGGTCACTGCTTCACGCCTGCTGCTTTCGAAACAATCCATTCCTCATTATTATTTGACAGTAGACGCCTGTGTTAACAAACTTATGGAGTGAGTATTAAATCTTTCCCCCTTCTATATAGATGGTAAACCGTCAGTTTGTTCTTAACATTCTAATATGACTTCTTTAAGAAGTAACTAAACTTTATTGATAAAGGAAAGGGACAAATGTACAGTTAAAAGCTAAGTTATAGGCTTTTGCCAGCATGACTCTGGTTAGATAAAATCGGATGAAACTATATTATTTTAATATGTGATTCGTATTTTGAAATTTGAGCTCTTAATAAATATAGACTATCTTGGTTCCATAAATTTTTCTAGGTGATTTGCTTTTACATTTAATTCTTTCTAGGACTCTGTCAAGATGAGGATCCAATCCCCAAAGCTGGTGATTTGGTTTCATTAGTGACGAATGTAATCTCAGTAGTTTGATTAATTATGATTGTCAAAGAGGTTAAACTAAAAGGAGCTTTGATGGTGTTTAATGTGATATTTTATATTGTTTTCTCCTATACTAGGTTAGTGTTTGGGGTTTGCCTCGAGGGATGAGTATCATGTTTGTGGTGGATTGGTGTTTTTTTTTTCCTTCCTGTCTTTGGGGGCTTTCCTGCTAAGCTTTTGTGGTGCTGGGGAAATAAAGTTATGTTTCCATTTAACAGAATAAAAATGACACTGACAGAATCTCAAAGGAATACCCTTTTCTGCCTCCTAATGATTCCTGAATTGCAATGAGGTGCAATGGGTCATGCCACGGTTTGTTGATGATCTCTTTTGTCAATGGCGTTTGGGGTGCAAGTTTATGCGTGGGAAAATTCTATTGAAATCTGTTTTATATGCAACTCTTTGGAAACTGTGGATGGAGATGAATAACAAACTCTTCAGAAATAGAAGTAAATCTGTGGAGGAAGTGGTAGAGTCTATTGTTTGGTCTGTTTTAGAATGGGTGAGTAGGAGAAAGGAATTTGATGGGGTCCCTCTAGAAGATCTTAATAGATCTTAGGCAGTTGTTGTTAAAGGGGCTCGACATGCTAAAAATAAGCGCCAAGCTACTTGGTTGTCTCCTTTTGTGGGGCTCCTTGAGCTTAATTTTGATGGAAGTTTTGTCTAGCCAAATCAAGAAGGTATTGGAGGTGTTATAAGGGATTGTAGTGGTAATGTGTTGAGGAGTTTTTCAGGGCATGTGTATTGTTTATATGCTAATGAAGCCAAGGTTTATGCTCTTCTAGTAGGATGTCGTGAGTTACGAAGCATGGGAGGATGTAAAGCAAATATTGAAGGTGATTCTTTTTCAGCTATTCAGTGGGGCTCTGGGAAGATTCCTTATCCTTGGAGATTGGCAGATTGGGTGGAGGAGGTTTAAGATATTTGTCACATCCCGGTCTCAAGATTCCCTGGCCAAGGGTAATCCCCGAGGTGTGACACGCGTACTCCCGTGAGCTTCGCACCTGTCTCGGGTCAAGTGCGAGTCACGAAGGATAAAATTCCACTTTTTGCTTGTGAGACCTGCTCATTGACACCTGTCCCTGCACATTTCAAAGCGGAAGCATCTAAAACAAAATATTAATTGGTATCATATCATGAGCTGTCCCAAACATTCAAGTTTATATACAAAAGATGATTTCATTACTATTAAGAAGTAGAGATCATAAAACTTACTCTACCTCACCATTACAAAATATAACTATATACAATATTTCCAAAAGTATCGTCAAACACTATAAAAGTTCACATAAAACAACTCCAAAATACAAGGAAAGATTTTTCTTGAATTGCCCACAAAAGACTACACAACGCTCTTTGGAACTGTAGCTAGACAGCACCCTCAGCTGTCCATTCTTCTAGGCCTGCCGGTACCCCATTGGCCTCCTCCTCTCTCTCCATGGTCTCCACAAGACAGGGGCTGGATTTGCGTCTGTAACACCAAGAATAGCTGATGAATACAACCATTCAACAAGTATAAACAATAATCAATCTATGCATATTGTATCAAATTAGAATTAGTGACAAGCAATTGAAAGAGAGCATATAAAAGAGAACTAGGCAGTTGTGTAGTCGAAATAAATCATGCTTTATGAATCAATAATAAATGAACGATACAACTAGCTGGTAACCACATAAGCTAATCCTTCCTCTCGGATAGAGAGGGAATCACTTGGGATATCACCAGTGACCCGGCCAAAGGTTCATATGGCTACCCGGTTCTGGAGTTCCGGTGCTTTAGACTGTCTACTACGCAACGACTTTAACAATACTAAACCAAGAGTCAACCGTCGGGTATCGTCCAGTCGAAGCTAAGTAGTACCGACTTATTCGAATCAATCAACAATCTATACTTGAGTAGACTCTACTATTCATTCATTCAATACGATTCAATCATTCATTTCCGTTCACTAATCTACTCAAGACTTCTCAATTTAAAATACAATTGAAGTATATTAACAATGAAATGACAGTTAAATTAATAGTACGAAAGGAATACAATTTATGTAGATGAATACTAATTTAGTGTACGAAGTCATGAATATATTAAAACAAGATGTACATGCATTGAAATTTGGGGAGTCAGGGACTTTTACTAGCCAAACTAATCTAACATTTGCCTCTCATCACCGTCCAATACATTATAAAATTATAGCATTCAACGTACCGCTACCGTTATTCTCCATTTGGTGCCACATTGTATATTAAATGTACATTGAATTACCATAATCTTAATAATCATGGTGTAGCAATGATAGAACGAATAACACATGTGAAGATCCTCACCTCCAAAGGTCTTCCGTGTCAAGGTGATTTCCAGTAGTCAGGTCAGGGTAAAGGTGCCAATAAAAAGCCCTACAAAGTCTTCACGAACTTAATTTCTATTAATTTTAAGGTTTCTATCAATAATTAGTCTAATCTGCTCAACCAACCTTAATATTCGATCAACCGCAATTTTTCCAGAATTTACTGCTTGAATTCGGTCAGCATTCGGCTAGCTGAACACGACCCATGAAAATTTAGGCCTACGGAACAGGTGGCCGAAGCTAGCTGAACAAGCCTTCGGCTGGCCGAATTTACGTTCGAGTTTCTGTTGCTCTTTTCCTTTGTTAGTCACCTCTCTGAGCCTTCCAAAACCCCATACCTGCAATCAAATAGAGCCTACATGCTCCCCAACATCTATTTCATCATCCATTCACCAATTTAATACTTGGCTTCTAATTCAATTCAAAATTCATACACCCATTTCCAATTTCACAAGTAATACATATGCAAGAGGCTTATAATTCAGAAATTGACTTGTATAATGAAATCAAAGAAGAAAAACAACATGCATTCTCAGTTATAGCTTATACTTGCCTTGGAATAAAACTCTACAACCCACTTCCACTAACTTGGTTGAAATGTAAGAGAAAACCCCCAATTTCCAGCCCTAAAATTGGTCAAAAGAAAAGGTCCATGAGAGTGTATGCATGTGTTAGAAAAAGAGTCTCTTGACTCAGTTACTTCCAAATCTGAAATGGGTTTGGGGACTCTCACCTATTGCAGTCAAGAGAAAACTGTAGAGATGAATTCAGTCAATCCAAGCTTGAGGAGTTGTAGAGAGGGAGATAAGAACTCAAGATCTCCTACAATGCACATGCAGAGTTCCCTTTTGAAGATTTGAAGAGAAGGAGAGTAAATTTAATGGAAGGAGAGAGAAAGCAATGGGAGGTCTCCTTCAGAGGATTGAAGGGATCGGTTGGAATGGGAAGAAGGCTGTTTTAAGTGAGTAGTTCCATAATTTTATAAGAAAACCCAAGCTCTTTCTCATTATTTCATTTTGAGCCAAATGGTGGCCCACCTGCTCAATGTGTGGTCAAATGTAGGGTTCAATATGAAAGATGGTGTGCTCGTCGAGATACACGCGATGATGCCAAGATGACTTGCATATGATGCAAAATTAGAAAATCTGAATTTACGAAAAAGTCCCTGGCTCTACCTAAATGGGTTGGATTGGGTTCAAACCACCTACCCAAGACTCGAGGTCTAACCCAAAGGCTGACATAAGACTAATTTACGCTAACCAAACTTAATTAGTCTCTAAGTATGTTTAATTTTAATAAAACATGATTAATTAGAAATAAACATGATTAAATTGGGTCGGGGTGTAACAATATTTCTAGACAGTTAGAGGCTGCTTTTCGTCGTGTTTGAAGGGAAGCAAATATAGTGGCAGATGATCTAGCGAAGGAGGGAGTTATTCGATCCCCTATTAATTTTTGATGTTTAATTCTTTTGTATTTTAGTAGGTGTTGCGTTTTTTTTTTCGTGTTTGTAAAGCTGTTTCGGCTTTGTTTTTTTTTTTTTTTCTCTTTTTTGAAGTAATGAAATTTACCATTATCAAAAAAAAGAAAAAAAAGATTCCTGAATTGCATTCTTTGAGCCACCCAACACGACAACTTCGCCCAGTGAATGAAACTTGAAAGTGTTTAGACCCTAATGACAAGATTTTCCATGAATCACCAGAACCAGCTACGCTCGAAAAGACTAATAGAAAACTTTATCGTTTTCATCTTTTATTGTTAGCCCATTCCAAGCCCCGTATTACCAAGCAAACTTCCGTCATTCATAACCTCTCACATCCTTCTCGATGGTAGAGGAGTGATGTCAATGGATTTTGCCAAACTCCTTGGACCTTCGTGGTAGCCAACTATCCATTTTGAAATCTATAAAGGAAAGACACAAAATTATTTTGCTTGGATCCCCCAATGAATGAATGATTTAGTTCTCTTATTTTTGTTGATATCTCATCAGCACTCAATGCTTTTCCTGTTTGTTACAGTTTGCGGAGCCAGCTAAATGCCCTACAAGAAGCCTCTGGTGGTAAACGTATATCTGTCAACGACCTTGTAATTAAGGTATGATGCCTTGATCTCTTGTACAGTTCGGTGTGTGAATGTGTGCATTATCTTGGCATCATCAGAGGCTTATCCCCTTGGCAGATACAATTGACATGAACTGTGGAAAAAAGAAAAAAAGAAGATTTCTGTACAATGCTGCTAAATGTATGAATTTATTTCAGCATGACGTTCTGTATGATCTTCAACCCAAGGATATCCTCGAGCTTCAAATATGTGCAAACAGGCCCTACAGTCTGATGCTGTGGACGGTTGTTATTATATGCCCTGCCATGGATTAACCATAGAAATTAGAAACCTCACTAATAGGTAGCATCCACAACCTTAGAAGTAAATGTTGCAGCTCCCAATTTCATGTAAAACATGGTTCAAAATATTGGATGATATGCTACATCTCAGCCGCTGTGAACCATATAGGCCACTATGCCAAAATGGTACTAATGCTCATATCAGTAGGTATTGCAAATACAGACCGCTATGGACTGATTCGACCAATTTTACAGTGTGAATTTTTACTCTCTTTTTTTTCTTGATTTCCTTGGTTTCTTTTTATGTAGAAGACTTTCCAGAATGTTTCATGAGTACCTTGTTTGTGGGGTATGGACTAATTTTCAGCTGGACATGAAATCACATCTGGATCACTAAACCATGGGCCTTACATGTGTAATCTTAAAGCCTAAGAATACCGTGCATATCCTTGGGTTGTCATATAATTATTATTTCAGGAGATCCTTTGTTACATGAAAATTTTAATTAGGTGACAAATCAGGCCTTCACATTGAAGTAAAATGTCTGGATGCATTTATATTAATGCTTAATTTTTTGTGTCAAAAGTAAAATTTTCCAAGAGTTTTCGGTATTGGTTAATTTAATGGAACTATATCACAGGCTGCTGCTTTGGCTCTTCTCAAAGTGCCTCAGTGTAACAGTTCTTGGATGAAAGACTACATCCGACAGTGAGTACATTTTCCATCATTTATAGTTTGATATTCCATGGATTTTTATTTATTTTTGTTGGAAAGTGATGGGATTCTACCTGCAGTGACGATACACCCTGTGAATTGTGGATTCACGATTGCACAGCCAGTGTTTGAGGAATACTTTTCGATAAACAATTACTGAAGTTATCTAATATTTGTTGTCTTAACTAATGCAGATACCACAACGTGAATATCAATGTTGCTGTTCAAACGGATAATGGACTATTTGTCCCTGTCATCAGGGTAATAACAACAATTAAGTTATAAGACTTGGTACTTCTGTGCAGTAGTACAATGTGTGAAATCCAATTATCCAATTAATCTGCAGGATGCAGACAAGAAGGGACTATCAAAAATTGCTGAGGAAGTCACGCATTTGGCTCAAAAAGCTAAAGATAACAGCTTGAAACCTGAAGATTATGAGGTAGGTTCTATGTTCTATGGCTCTCACACTCAATAGCAGATTAGCAGACGCAGATGCAATATCATCGATAAACTGAGTGTTTTTTTTTTTTTTTTGGTGAAGTATTTGATAAAATGAGTTGGTGCTACAGGGAGGAACATTTACAGTGTCGAATCTGGGAGGTCCTTTCGGAATCAAGCAGTTTTGTGCCATCATCAATCCTCCCCAAGCTGCCATCTTGGCTGTTGGGTCCGGTAAGATAATATTTAAAAAACCCAAAATTTGAAACTAAACTTGAAGTTCATGTCGAACATGGTTGGATTGTTGGTTCTGTCAACTAGATAAATTTAGATAAATAATATTCTGAAATGGTGTATTTATTTAAAAACCAACAATTCAACATAGAAATGCAGCAAAGATGAAAAGGTATCATAGGCCAGTTGTGCATTACAAAATCCTATAAAAACAAAAGTGCCCCTACCCTGGTCAAGCCAGTACAAGCTAGTTTGGGAAGTGCTTGGATCAAATTTGGCTGACTTGACCTATCCAAGTAAGAGTTGACTAAATGAATTTGTGATCTCTCTCTCTCTCTCTCTCTCTCTCTCTCTCTCTCTCTCTCATGCACGCGCACACACAAATCTTTTAATTTCCTAATTTGCCGTTGTGTAATTATTCTTGGAGCAGCTGAAAAGAGGGTGATAGCTGGTGACGATCCCAATCAATTTGAGTTTAAATCATTCATGCCAGTCACATTAAGCTGCGATCATAGAGTAATTGATGGTATGGTACCACTTGCTGAGTATATAGCTAGAATACTACTAGTTTTGTTTTGTTTTGGAAGATTTGACACATTGTTTTATGGTATATTATTGTGAGTAGGTGCGATTGGTGCTGAGTATTTGAAAGCCTTTAAAGGCTACATCGAGAATCCGCAGTCCATGCTGATCTAAAGCAGTGAAGGTGTATTTGTTCCTCTTTTTATTTCTTCAGCATTTTTTTCTGAATAAAGGGGCTCCATGAAATCTGATTCTTCTTCTTTTCCTTTTTGTTTTTACGTTTCTGACTACTATTTATATCGGCATGAGTCATAAACATGCCAATTAGAGTGGAAAACCTTTTTCTTCTGAAATATGTTGCGAATATTTTGCGGTTTTGAAATGTTGAGGCCAGCGAGCCCCTGCTGCTGGCAATGAGCTTTTGATGAGCTAACCACTTTGTTTTGTAATTGTAATAATCGAATCTCTTATTGAAGCAGTTTCTTTCCAAATTTTGGTAATTCCTCATTGTGATTTGCGAATTACAATTTAAGCAGGCGTTTGTTGCGTGATTTTTGCATTACTATTTTTTCCATCATTTTCCTTGATTAAGTTAGTTACTGTGTATTCACCAAAATAGTCCAATCATTTTTTAATGTTTGAAATTTTTACTCAGGGTATAATGACCAGGCCGGGCTGGGCTGAGGCATATCGAGGGCCCGTGCAACTTGAAACACTGGACCGTATCTGGCTTATAAGCCTGACACGGGCAGTAAAAATCAGGCCAGGCCGAAGTGGGCTTTTTATGAATTGTATGAACTTTGTATTAATTGTTTAGACAAACTATCATTAATCCGGGCATGGCCAGGCATTGGGCTTTCTACCACTTAATCCAAACCTGGACCAATTATTAAAAGGGTCCAAATTATATAGCCAAGCCCGGCTCAAAGTGAGCTGCGCCTGAATCGTGCCCGGCCCATCGGAACCCCTAGTTTTTACTCTGAAGTATGAACTATGCTGGCCTGACACCGTTAACGCTAATCTACAACTCCCTCTTCTGATTGTGGGGCCGGAGGGCCCTTCAACACACCACCTACGAGGCAATACTTTTTCCTTGTACTGTTTGCCTAGGATTGGGATGGGCTGGATGGGCTGCCAAAGCTCATTAAGTCCGGCTGAAGAGTTGTTGAGCCCAAATTCATCTGTAGTTGCTGAAATTATGCTGGGCTGGCTTCTAAGCTTATAGGAACTGACCCAAGCCTATTTGTATTGGGTCATCAGCTCCCAATTGCTGAGCTCCTGGAGCTGATACTAATGCAAAAGAAAAAAAAAAGGAACTGCACACTAACGAGAGTGTCGTCAGTCACTGGCATAATTTGAGCAGGATGGGGTTGTATCAGGAACATTGTTTTAATAATGATCAGCAGCATATAATGGTGATGTATGCCTCCCAACGTGATTAAACTATTCTATCACCCTGATCAGACCATGTTCTCTCTCTCTCTCTCTCTCTCATGTATATTCCAAAACACGTGTTTCCGTTTTCCATGTTTGATTTTCTCTTCTTAGAGAGGAAAGATGGAAAATGTAATCACTCGGAGAAAAGGGAATCAAAGAACTCAAATCACTGGACGGATGGTGGTGATAACCCGAGTGGACTATGGGGCACTTAGTCCCAGCCATATTTAACCTATAAAACTGAGTAGTAGAGTAGGGTGATCCATGCGTCTTGACTATCTGTCCCCTTGGTAGTCTCTGAGTAGCATTTTTTTATAAGGGAAGCAATATAAGAGAAACTCCATTTAGCCTGTTTTTAACATTAGTGACGAAGGAGTTGCCCAGTTGGTTGGGAAACCCCCACTTCTTACCTTATCAGATCCAGGGTTCGAACCCTGACTACCCCCATCCGGGGATGGAGTTTCTTGCCAGGGGGATGGAGTGTTATATCCTGGGATGGAGTTTATAAGGTTCCCAGCCCCCTTATTGGTTTTTTTTTTTTTTTTTAAATGGTGAACTTGAATCCTCTATTGTGGGTTATTTATTTTATTAAATAGGACATGTGGCGAAGTTTATAGGCTATTGGCCATCTAAACTTAGGGATTTGGTAATGTGAATTTCAAAGCCTTAGATAGGAGAGCTGGCAGTCCATTGGGGTTGATTTTTTTCATGTTTTTTTTCTCGTTTTCTTTAATATGACCTTATACTGTAACCCACTTAGATCTAATACAGTGTGGGCTTGCAAATTATATAATTAAGTGTGAGGCTGCTAGGAACGGCATACAGCAGTAGTCTTAATTTTCTACCATCCTCCAGATGGCTAACATTGGGACGGTGACGACCACCTGATCAACAAGGACCAAGATCTGGCCAGTTTGGACTAATTAACAGGTTTATTTTTCTATTAAACAGTCGTGTGATATTGCATTTTAATGGCATTTGCCAGAATTACTCATTGGCATTGGCACCGATCGATGCCTTGCAAACTCGGATTTAGACATTCGACTGGTGGTCGAAGAGAAGAAATACAGGATAAATGACAGTTTGTGGGGGTCAACTCACCTTATCAGAAGTAAGAGGGTCTGGGATCCAATCATGTAAAAAGAAAAAATTCAAGTTGAATAGATCGATGTTGTCAGGTCCCATTAGATCCAATCCAAAGGGTGAGATGGTTCCTATTGGCCATCTCTCCCTCTATAGAGTTCCTTTCTGACCAGAGTTATCTCTTTTTTCTGGCCTCTGGGTCATCAATGTTGTGAATGGGGCCCACCAGATGGATGATTTTGATCATCAAGCCATCAGCCCATGTAGCTGTGGGTCCCATTATTACTGGGTAGCCGTAGCAAGACTTTTGCTGTGCAAGTTGTCCAGTTGAATAGAATTTTACCCTTCACAGGAATAGACACTGAAAATGGGAAAGGGATAAAGACCATTGAAAAGAACAGGACCTAAAAGAGAAGTGACCCTCCATCATACGACTCCATTCTATGAATAAGAATTCTATCCAAATGCATGCATGTTGCCCACTTCACCTACTGTTTATCCAATAATTCAAGCCCCACCCCACTACTGCATCTATAATGTAGAAGATAGCAAAAGCCCTCCAACCCAAAATGACAACCTTTACTTGTTCATGAATGCTACAAAATCAAGCACCACCCCACATCACACCTGTCCACAGAGGATTCTCTCATACACCCTTCTTTTTTTAAGACATCGTAAAATGCTGTTAAGGAGAGGGAGAGAGAGATGAAATATATTGATAAATCTAAGCGACAAATCTAGCATTCCAAAACAGAATATCTAAGTTTAGCAAATGATCTAACCACAAAGACCACCTCGATTCAACCCAACTCTACTTTTCCTGGTACAATGAATAAATTGATACAAAAAATGAACAGAAAGAAATAATAATTATCAAATTCATATACAACCACATCATCATCATGGACTTCTTTTTTTATACTTTCTAAGAAGCATGAGATATGTTATTACGATAGTGCAACTGCTCAAAGAAGATTAAAAGGGTGAGGAAAAGGTAAGTAGACCAACACCATTTTCCTAATTCCACCCACGTGCAAACCACGACTGCAGTGAAGGGAATAGAGGATTTCCAAGAGCACGCTTGGGTTGAATCAACGAGGCAAAATCATCTGACAATGGCTCACATGCCCCCAAAGGGAATGTCTCAGTGTCTCTTGCATTGGTTACCTAACATGCTTTGCCTGGACATGAGTCCATAACCCAAGGTGAAATTGAAAAAAAAAAAAAAAAAAGAACAAAGGAAATACAAGAGAAAGTGTAAAGCACTTACTTTATTGATCTTAATCATAGATGTAATTATTGTTAGAACCTTTACTGCATGGACATTGGGGGTGGGTGCCTTCATTATGTCATGATGATTAATAGATGTAACCAAGCTCCCATAATTTAGTAGGCTTTTAGCCTAATTCACCATAGGAAGTAATGATGAAGGGGATGACAAGGGGGTTCTTGAATGGAGAAATAGACACTTTAACATATAACCTCATTTACAGTGGTTTCTTCTTAGTGTCTTGGATATAATAGAAGGTTTACATGAATTGAAACACGTCTTAATTTAAGCGAATAAAGTTCATAATAACAAAAATGGGAAACCCTAAAACCATCACTCATGAAGAAGATGACATGGTTTATAGAATTTATATCTCACTTTTACATGATTAGGGTTTTGGGTATGGATAGAAGTTTTGTTGCAGAGGAAATGGGTGGTTGGGGTTTGGAGAATAGAGGAATGTGGAAGGGGTGTAGTTTATAGAATCAATCTTGTGGCCTAGAGTTTGCAAGGCATCCACTTGTGACCTGAGGAACTTGAGATAGTTTGCAGCCTCATCTAGCATTGAAGCAGTGTCCATCCTGGTCCCACCAGGGACCAGCCTTTGCAAGGTCCTGATCCTATCACTTACTCTCTCCCTCCTTTGTCTTGCTGCCACAGTTTGCGGATCACTTGATATTCTCACATTCTTCCTTTTGGGCTTCTCCGCCACTTCCATCCCAAAATTCACAGGCCTGAAGGCTGCAGCCCTGTAAATCATCTCCTTCATGTGCGTGACTGCCTCGGCATCAGGCTGACCGCTGGAAGAACCTGTAGAATTTGGCTGCGCAAAGTCAATGTTGAAGGGCCCATGATGCTTCTCTAATCTGGGTTTCTTGGACTTGTCCAGATTCTCAGGGATGAGCTGAAAACACCCACCAGCAGTTGAAGCATCTGATGGTAGAAGATCCAAGTAAGGGCAGCTCGCTTTTGAATTTGATTCTTCTTGTCGATGTTGTTCCCTGCTTCTCTTAGAACTAGGCACGGTGACAGTAGGACCAAGAGGACTGGAGCTTAGGTTAGAAGAACCATGTGACATCGCTTCTTCGGTCTCACTTGGCCGCAGATGTACATCTTTGTTGCTCTCATTGGAGCCATTGTTCTCAGACTCACCTGATGAAATGGCCCCACTGCAACTCAAGCTCCATAAACTTCTACAATTGGGAAAAATTGCTGAAACGCCTTCTTCCTTGGCCGACATCTCTGTGGTGCTGGCCGTCGCTGAGAGCAAGCAATCAAGGGATTCAATCGAGTCAGTAATGGGAAACAGGATCTTTTCATCCTCACTATCAGCAGCGACTTGCGATTGCAATGACGACCCAAGATTTGTTGCTAGGCCACCTAATGAGCTCATACCGCAAGGCGTCTTGATTAGAGGAGAACAACATAATTCATCAGTTTGAGCTTCTCCCCAAGAGGTTCCTGCTCCTGATTTAGCAAGCGTTGCATTTGCCACTGACCTTATGGCATCATTGCAATGCAACAGATTCAAATTCAGGGCACCACTCAAAGAATCGAAAGCTGGAATTATCTGCTCAACCATTTGCGTTCCTGTTTCAGGACTTGAACTAGTATTGCACATGGTAATTCCTTGGATCTCTGGATATGGGTGGAAAAATTCATGAGCAAGATCTATGTTGCTACCAATAACGCATTGGTCTGCAGAAGATTCAGTCGAATTTTCACTGATTTCATGTTGCTGATTGCTCCATATACATGACCTTGCAGCCATTGCGCTTCTAAGGGTTTGTTGGCTCTCCCAACTCAAACCATTCATCTTCTAAAGATTGTTGTCTTTAGCTTTCTGATTGAAAAGCTCTGCAAAACCCAATTGGAGAATGTAAGTATCAGACAAAAGAAGCACGATCTTAATTAGTAGATCTATCACCTAACACCATATTTACATTAACTTTATAGCAACTCAACAATCATGAAAAGAGAAGTGCTGCAGAAAAAAAAAAGTAATGTGCTAAACATGAAAGAATTTTGAAGACTGAAAGAATTCATGAGGCATATACCTTTCCTTGACTCCAACTATCCAACAGGTTTAGAAGAATCCAATTAAACAGCGGTGGCTATACAAGAAACTTCGATTTGAATTCAATATAGATGAGTATTTTGAACTTGTTTAAGAGAAACCAAACCCACCGGATGACAGCTTGATTGCCTTTGGTACAAAGTCCTAAGAATACACTAGCTGCAGACAGGTAGCCATTTCAAGGTTACTGCAATCGGGAGAGACATTGATGCTGCTTGTACCATTCTAGCAATTGAATATTTTTCGACTGGTACTGATTAGAAGAGTATGGAGACTAGAGAAAGAAGCTGTTTCCTAACTTGGGTGTCTTTGAAGAAGGAAATATGGCTTGATTCCGTGAACTGTTTTTACAGAAAGATCTGCTTATAAAGAGGATAGACTGATGGTCCTTGCTAGTACTACTTGCAGGAGAGTAGAAAACAAACAAAGGCCAACTAAATATTATATACTAACAAAATAATATTAATATTAATAATAATAATCGTAATATTCTAAAAGAGAGAGTGCTGGGTCTTCAAAAGATTAGGCATTTGGGCAGTTTGGTGGGGAGAGGAGGATTTTTGCAGATGGGGAGCATGAGATTTCTGAGAAGCATTTGAATAATGAGCAAGAAAAGGCCTGCAGCTCTTTTGGTTGCTTCTGTTATTCCATGCGCTCTGCCAACTTTCAGCAGACTAGGGTGGAAGGGAACATTGAGCACTTCCCTTGCTCATATAAAGTAGCATTAATCATAGTTATAATCATAACTATCCCTGCTTTTCATGTTATAGTGATGTTGTTATATTTACAGTGGCCTATCCTATTGTTATTACTTATTAGAGTCCCGCTAGCAGAGATACATGTCTTTTCAGTTTTATATAATATAAAGCGCGCCCAGATACATTATGTGGGGAAGTGTTGCATTGCAACTGTTTGATTCCCCAATGGTATCACGACCCACCAGGATGAGTGATGGGTAGGGGTGGTTGAAGTTGCATCCCATCCTTCATCACCCTAGGGTTGTGATGCAACCCCAAACCAATTGCAATGGATAAAATCAGTTGAACCAAGAAAACAAGGCTAAAAGTCATAAAATTAAGTGAATCCAATCACACCGCCTATTTATATGGCCTCCTCCACATCTTATACACCTATATTGGGCATCAAGTGCCATTTCACATCATCTTACATAGAATCAATTTTGATATATATGATACATATATTGTCTGGATTGATCAAACCTATCATCCACAAGTCCAATCCATTTGCATGGGTGCACAGTGGATCAAATGGTTTAGTTCATTTGGATAGGTGCAAATCCAAAGCAAAAGGGGCATGCAACCTACAAGGGGGTGTTCGTATAGTCCACTCGAATGGACCATCAAGTGAGCCCTATATATGTGTGTCTCATTTCACAAAACCAGTATAAGGAATTGGAACTCAGTCTAATTAATTTGACATTGATTTAACCGTTAAGTACCATTAGATTCGACCACAAAAAGAAATGTACCTAAAAACCATTAAATTTTAAGGCTTTATGAAGGTTAAAATTATCCAATATGGGCACTCTCTGTTCTAAATGCCCCATACACATACCATTTTGTAAACCTCGTGATTTGGATGTGTCCCAGGTGGCCCCACACAGGAGGAAAACTTCAACATACATGTATCAGCATAAAGATGAACATATATATATATATGCATTAAAAGACATGCAAAGGAATAATTTTTTTTTCTTTTACAGAGAGAGAGAGAGAGAGAGTGAGTCATGGTCATAAGAACGTGTTTTCTCTAGTCTTAAAGTCATGGTCATAAGAAAGGGTATGGGCTTCACTCACTTTCGAATACATGCATTCACACATGAACTTATGCATGTATACATAACCAATAAATATGCACAGTACGCGGAGTTGGGTAAGCCGTGATTGATCTGATCCCACAGACTTTGGTGTTGGAAAGCAACTCAGGTAGGAGCTGAAACCCGTACAGAGCTAGAGTTTTTAGACCAGCTATCAATGGGTCCCTTACAGGTTCTTCCAGAACTATCATGAACTATGCCTACATACATTCCATGTAAGCACATTTACTACATCAGGCGCACCCACCGACCCACCTAGGGAGAGAGAGTGTCCCATAAAACAAAAGACAAAGGCACTTGTAATTGTATTTATGCATTAATATGAACATATGTGCTTTATTTGATGTTGGAATTTTGTTATAACAAGTAGTCTATCTGAAACCTGTAGGAGATTTGCATTTCAACTATAAGGAGTGATATTTCGTCATGGGTTTGAACTTTGAACATGGAACTTAGGCTTTTCAATTTTAGAAAACATTAGCAAGAGTCGGATTAAAGAAATAGACGATAATAGGTTGGTGAGATTTATGAGAAGAAAACTAGTAAATTATTAATTTATAAGCCGTGTTACGTGTACATGACTTCTTCCTCTTGTGTGCCCCAAATGAAATGGCACCTTCAAATACAAAGAACTCATTTCCACCATCCACTTAATAGGTCACATCTGCATGGAACCCTAACCAACAGGTCACATATGTTCTTGGAAACCATCATTTTCGTTAAAGACCATTTAAAGAGTTAAATAATAGCTTAATTATCCAAGAGAAGACCCATGCCTCGGTTAACATCTAGACAACCTAGATTGAATTGATGAGCATGTGCAACCCCCCATCCATGCATGAAAACTGATAATGCTCCTCTGATAAAATTTCAGAAGCAATAATACTCCATAATTGTAAAACGCAAGTTTGAAGGGTTATTGTATCCTGATCACCCTATGATCATCAAATTCTTACTTATCTCAATGAAAGTCCAAATTGAGAATTAGCATTTGAACAATTTATTGAACAATTTGGATTCACATGGCTGAATCCAATTCTATGAACAGTTAGGCCCTGTTTCTTTTCCGGAATTCCTGACAGGAATTCCGGTTGTCTGGGAATTCCGGAATTCCTGTCAGGAATCCAGTGTTCTTTGGCAAGAATTCCTAGCATTCCAAAATTCTGGTATTTACAGATGCCAAAAAGTAAGCATTTTCAAAATCCACCTCAACACCTGGATTTCCAAAAACCCACCATTGCAGGAATTCCGGCTGAGCTTTCCGGTACTCAACGGTCATCCTTGATTTTGGTTTTTCCGGCCTCGGCAAGGAGAAAGAAGGCCAGTTTCTTCTTCTTCTGAGCTTTGAGATGATTGGTGTAATTTTTTTTTCCCTCTTTTCTCTTCTGTTTTGGTTTTTTTTTTTTTTAGAGGGTTTGATGGAGGGGTCTCAGTGGTCCATCAACAAGAAGAAGGAAGAAAACATAATGGAAGAAAGAAAGGAAAAATAGAGAAAGGGACAAATCCAACATCTGCAAGCTCTTGAGTCCTCCCGGTGAGATTGTTGTGGGAGAGATGGATGTATACAATATCTGTGTATTTAGGGATGAAGCCATCGGGGAAGGTGCCCACCAACCCAGTCGCCAACAGGTCGAGCGTTTGGAGTCCGGCGGGGAGCTGGAGCAGTGAGAGGGAGAAATAAGGAATGAAAGAGAGAAAAACACAGAAAAGGAAATTGGGAAATTAGAAATAGATGGACAGGTGGGTTTTGTGGTGACTAGCAGTGGCGACGGTGGTGGCCGGCGGCGACGGTGGTGGCTCGGCGGTGATAGAAATGGGTCGGAGACGGTGGGCAGCAAGTAAGGTGAGGAGAGGGAGTGGAGAACAGGGACATGGGGTTTGCTGTGTGGAGTGGAATGAAGAGGGTTTTGTGACCTCTGGGATGGGGAAAGTGAAATGGGTGGGGGAGTTCTACACGTGGATTAAAGGGGTGGGGTATGTGGAATGAGATGGGGAGGTGGGGTTCACATGGGATAAAAGGTGGGGACTTTGAATGTGAAAATGGAGAATGATTACAATGATGAAACCATATCTGGTTATGGTTTGCATAGATTATGTTTTTTTTTTAGCTTCTTGAATTGTGAAAGTGGGCCCAACATTGATTCCTACATCTTACAATTAGTATTAAACACATTTGGCGTATTGAGTTGTAAAAATACATTGATAGGGTTAAATTGGTATATAAAAAAATGCATATAAGAGTAAAATTCTAGTCAAAAATCATTTTTGTTATGAAACCAGAGAATTCATTAAATTCAGAAATTCAGAAATTCTCAGGCAGGAATTCAGGTATAAATGAAACAGGAAATTCAGAAATGACAGGATTCAGTAGCATTTCAGAATTCCAGCATTTCAAAATCCCAGACAGCTACCAGACATGAATTCCAGAAATTCTAGGAAAGAAACGGGCCCTTAGTATTTAAATATGAATGTATAGTTAGGATGAATCTTTTTGATGATGATAATAATAATGGTAGTGATCATTCACCAATCAATTTTTGGACCACAAGTGGGGCCCACTTGATGAAGGGACCTGTTTACTGCCGTTTGCCTGTCCTATTTTGTCTGTTTTTAAATGGCTCAACGGTTATAAATGAGATCAACGGTCCTCCTTATCTTTGGAGATTTCTTACGCGGGAACCTCATCGCATCATAATAAATGAAGGAAAGAGACATGCAGCGTCACTTTCTCCGTTGTTCCCGCGTCACCTCCAGGTGTAAAGCTGTCTGTCGGCTTCGCTGCGCTGAAATCGAGCCGCGGCTCCGGCTCGGCTCGCGCGGTCTTTGTGTATGGTTTTGTGGTCCACGCAAGTACAGTAGTGGGGCCCAGAGCTCCTTTCCCCATTATTGTGGCCCGCACCGGAGGCGCACGTGACCGTGGCAGAAATCGACACATGGCATGCTGTCATTGGCTGCCGACTTAACGGATCGCATCCTCCCACGTGGGTCTTTGGAATTGTAGAGCTGGAAGCGGGACCATACCATCCCTTGTCCCGCTGACTTCCTCCTCTAAACAATTTATCTGCTCTTTCATTTCTGCTGTTTTTTTTTTTTTTTCCTTCTTTCTTTCTTTCGTTCGTTTCGAGATAAATTGAGAATTTTGAATAACAAGAACTAAGTATCAAGCCCAAGGCCAGACCATCACAATTTGATATATATATATATATTTTTTTTTTCTTCCACTTCCAAGGACATGTTGATATTAATCATCATCATCTTAGTAATATCTTAAGAATATGCAAGGAAATGTTGATATCAATCATCATCATCTTAGTGATATCTCAAGAATTTGCTAGTGACCACGAGTAAACTAGAAGCCGTTTTCAGCTTTTTATTTTTTATTTTGAACGGTAACGCAAAAATATATTAAGAAAAAAAAAGCTTATACAAAAAAAGAAAGAAAAGGAAAAACCAAATATAGATATAGGAGAAATATATCCAAACATCAGAAACAACTACATAAGGCCAAAATCCTAACAACCCCTTACTTGGCCAAAGCTTTTTATGTGTTCAGTCAAATTTATTATTAACCATCTATTAAAGATAAGTCAAATTTATACATTGTAGTCATGTATTTTTTGCATAAAAGGTGATAGTAGTTATCCGATTGTTCGCAGTAAAAGTATTACACGTTTCACACAGCTGCTTTTCATTGATGAAAGGTTAAAAATGAGCAAAAGTTTTCACATTTATGAAAATAAAAACATTATTTTGTTGGGGGATAAGTTTTTTTTTTCATTTAAGTGGAAAAATATGTGGAACCATTTTTCCACAAATACTACAAAAATCTGCTCTTCATCAAAGCATTTTCCAAAATATATTGGGTCAGCTAAATAGATTTTGTTTCATCATTTTAATCCATTATTGCCAAATCCCCATATAGGTTGGAAATGATTAGATCTATCCCTCTTATTTTCATCCATGTGGCCATTTTCGTTTACCCCCTCTATAGGTGTCATTGGCCTATAAATTGAAAAACATGGGAAGCGCAATGATAAAATAAAATAAAATAAAATGATGCACAATTGGAGAATATAAAGAATCAAGCCAATCTAACAATTCTAACTGGTTTTTTTTTTTTTTCAACGGTAATCCTAACTGTTATTTTAGGTCTTCAAAGTTTCGGACTGTATTTGTAAGAGATATTAGTTTTATGTGAAGGGATTGAATTAATCGAGGGTGAGTTCCCAATACGAAAAATGGGTTATTTGGAGAATTTACCTTCTCAAAACTCTTATACTTCCAGGTAGTTGTTCATGGCACCCCCCATATACTTCCATGTTGGAGAGGCCATGGAAGCCAAACTTGATGTTCTTTATGCAGTTTGCTTAATAGCATGCAAAACCACTGAGAGGTGCCCACCAAATGGACGATCAGTTAAGCATCTGCAATGGAAATTGACAGATCGTATCTTGATTCTTTTGTTAACATGATGTAAGGAACTGTGATTAATATTAATGGATAACATCATTAGTAGAGCCAATAAGATGAAGTAGGCATTTTGTTCTAGCTCCTCAAAACATCCCATGTCTGTGGTGCATCCCAATTAATTTAAACAAACCACAAGGCTCCAAAAATGCAATTCCTTTTAGAGGAAACATTTTCCTTTTCTTCTTTTACACTCCAGATTCAACAAATTTGGCTACTTTCAAATGCAAGAAAGTGTGCCTGCTGGAATACTAATGAATGAAACCTGATATATTTTTCAATGAAAAATGACATGAGCAAATTTTGTTAGATTTCCTCCTTTTTCAATCTGAATGCTATCATATCGAGAGATTTTAGCATTTCCCATTTGAGAAGCTTTTTGGATTCTCACCCCAATCACTAGGAGCAACCGACGAGGGCAACATTGCTTTCGCCACTTTGTTTCTGTCAACGCAATGAATTCAGTCTGGACTCTGGAGGTTCCATTCATGCACATTTGGATGACTTTGTCACATTCAATTCATTGACCTCACATCAAGAACCCCATGTCCTCCTTATCTACCAACCATCACTTTCTTTGGGAATTCTATAGATAGTCTTAGAATTCTCTAATCCACACAATCTACTCCAAACGTGAATCGCGAAAAGTTGGATAAAGCTTACATATAGATAGATTGCGCAGAATGCTTGTCAAAATTATTGCACTATAGCCAAAGCCCTTTATTAGCATTTTTTTTATATTTTTTTTGAACGGTAACTGAAACTGCTTAATTAATTAAAAGAAGGTTACAAAAAAGAAAAACAAAGAGGAAGAGATAATAAAAAAATATATATAAAAAAAAAGAGGAAACACAAAAAGAGAAAAGAGCAACAAGGTACAAGTGCGTTGTACCCCACCGAAACAAACTACAAAATAATACCCTCCCAATGAGACATTCTCTCATGAATCCCCTATTTAGCTAAAGCATCGGCGAAGTAATTGGCTGTTCTAAGCTCATGGCGGAAGTGAGCATTGAATGAAGAAGTTAAAGCCCGAGTTTCATTAAAGATGAATTGAAATTTCCATGGGTTCCTCTTCCGATTAGTTACCCAAGCTATCGCATTAGAGGAGTCACTCTCCACAATAAGAACACCATGGAAGTTTCTAGAGAAGCAATGAAGAGCTTCCAAAATCGCTAAAACCTCTGCTTCATTATAGTCATAGACCCCTGTATGCTTGGAGAACATGAATAAAACCCCTCCCTTACTATTTCGAAGTACCCCACCAATTCCTGCTGGCCTCGGTTTACCTCTAACAGCACCGTTGATGTTAAACTTAAGAACACCAAGAGGGGGAAGAGACCAATGAACGGACTTCATCACCTTAAAACGATCACACCTCAAACAAGCTTCCCAATTGACTAATATGTCATTGAGACCAAAATTTGAGAACTCCTTTCTAACCAAAGCCCAATTAGCAATCATTAAAGAGATCGAGACAACCAACTCTTCTGAAGTAGAGGAGATACTTCTGAAAATTCTATCATTTCTTTTTTGCCAAATGCACCAAAGAATAGTAAAACGAATTAACTTCCACAGCGTACGCCCACATCCAACAAATGGACCTCTTGCCCAAGATTTTACCGTATCTGCAATTTTTTTCCGAACTGCATCAAGCTATTCCACACTTGCTAAAAAAATAACCCCATATACCTGATGCAACTTCACAGTGAAGAAAAATGTGGTTCACTGTTTCCTCTTTCTTATGACACATCACACAAATGTCGGAGATGATAGATGTTGTTAATCCTCTTCTTCTCAAATTGTCTGCCGTAAATACTTTTGCTGCAATAACAAACCAATAGAAGACCTCAACCCGGGAAGAAACCGCCCCTCCAAACCAAAAAAGAAGAAGGTGTTGGAAAGAATACCTCAACAGTAGACACCTTTATAGCATTTTGAAAATTTCACTAGTTCTCAGCTGTAAATAATCAAATCCTACAATATTCTACTATATGTCATGCCAGCTGTTGGATAGAGCCAAAAGAGTACACTTTAAAAGCAGCAATTCCCAAGTTGAAGGTGCATGACATGGTCATTCCACCTGCATAAACAAACTACCGTACCATTCCATAGGGGAAATTTTATTTGCAACTAACTTTTTTTTATTGAGTACATCCACATATGTATAATTCATGTAATTTTTTTTCATATATGTCATGTGTACTCAGTAAAAACAGTGGATGCAAATATAATTTTCTAAAAAAAATAGGTCACCAACAACAATCAAAATTCACACCTTTGACTTCTGAACTGTGAAGAATAAAAATACTAAAATATTCTAGTATGCATTATGCCAGCTATTTGATAGAGCCAAAACAGTGACCTTGTGTTGTTGTAAGAAGTGATAATGTCCAATTCCAATGCACCCTTTTTCACATATTGGACTAAGGAGCTCGAAAGTGACTCCAAACATTTGGTACAATCTGTAATTCTTTGGATGCTGTAAGGATGATCATCACCAATACAATTCAAAAAACGGCTACAACGAGTCAGCTAACTGCGTTCACATGATTCAAAAATGATAACAATAATAACAAGACCCACACTATAGCCCATGTTAAGTTCGGGCATGACTTGTGCAGCTAGGGTTCCACTCCATTCAACTACTTTTGACAAGGCAAGTGGTCATGGTCTTGAGATCAAGTCTCCTAACCTAATTTATTTTTGGTTTTTTTACCTCTCCATAAAAATTCAAAATTAAAAGTAATTTGGTCAAAATTAAATTCAAAACTTCGACTTTAATATACTATAATGGGCCATCTGCTGATCACAAAAATCAGCATGTTAAACAAGAGAATTTGGATGACCAGATCTTTTAGTATGGGAATTGGGAGGTATTTGGGCAGGGTCCATTTGCATATCAGGCAAACGGACTGAATCATGAAAAATAGGGCCCACTGATGCAGATAAAAGTGTAAAGACCCCAAAGATGGTCTGAATCATCAAAAACAGGTCCCACTGATACAGATTATAGTGTAAACACCCAAAGATTCTCTGGATCATCAAAAACTGGTCTTCTCATACAGATTAAAGTGTAAAGACCCGAAGACATACATCACCTGGGACAGAGGATCTCATATTCCTCTGCAAAGATGGAAAGAGTAGAATAACAAAATACACTCATTGTTAGGATGGATAATTTTATGGTCTATTGCTGATTGTCGCAACAATTGATATGATAGCTTTCATTGTGGACCACCAGTTGTCTGAAAATTTCACAAATGGGGACAGCCCTCAACATTTGACTAGAGGCTTGAAATAGCCTGTTAAAAGAGCTATCTGCATTTCCTTGATAAAGAAAAAAGAAAGTTCAAGCAATAGGATCACTTAGATGGGAATTTCAATTGATGGACAATCCAAAATGGGGTCCTATCAGTGCAATTGTCTGGATAACCAAACCATGAGCCCCACCGATACATTTAACTGTATATAACCCATTAGGACCCTAATGAACCCTTTCATATATATTGTTCCGTTGTTCACTACAGGCTCAAATTTTTGGTGTTTTGTTTATTAAAATTGGGAAACAGCTCAAACTTTCCAAGACAACTTTCCACAATGAAAGAAATTACAAATGAGAAGTCTAATCATATCATATGCCTACTACATTGCAATTACAACCATCAATAATAAAGCAATAGTACAAAATGAATTTACACGACAGCATTAGACAACCCCACACATCAAATGACCTTTTTTTTACTGTATACTCTGGAAAACTGCAATGATCAAATTATAAAAGGCACCAACAAGAGAAGTACTGATAAGCCACTGGTACAGGCAGAAAATATAGAAATCCACCTATGTCAAGTTTCTGGATTTGGCAAGTGTCCATGACATCTGCAAAATCACAACCAGCGTACACAAAATCAGCACTTGTCAGCTTGGGCCTTAAAAGTTCTGGGCTCGGTGTGGCTGGGTTGAGTCTTGGAGTCCAATCTAGAGAACAATCAAGCAGAACCAGGTCAATGCCATTAGTTTGTCAGATCAGGTCAGGTAGGGGCCAGTGGGGGTGCCCTGTTTCCCGTGATAATCCTATATCTTCATCATGCTCATGTATCTAGCTTAATCCTGTTTGTCAGGTCAGTCAATCACGGTTAGGTGGATGTGCCTCATATTCCATGACAATCATACATCTTAGTCACATGTGTATCTATAAAGATTTGCTATGTCCATGCTGATAAGATGAACACAATGCTACAGGGTGTTCTCCATCTTTCCTCAATGGTTGGTTTGAGAAAAGCATTTCTCAAAACTAATCACAACCACACAACTCAAAAATAATTTGGTAAATATAAAATCTTATTAGCATCAAAATGCATTACAAGATTCTTCTTAAATAGACAACATCCACATCTTATGTAAATGTCCACTACACCATTATAGTAAATATTGTAAATGCCCATTTGCCTACATGTAACTTTCATATTTATAAAATGCTCTAAATGACCACTACAATGACCACTATCTATTGTAACATTCAATCCACTAAAGTAAAGTAATTATCCACTATAAAGATGCAATTACAAGCATGAAAAAACAAAGGGTCACACACTAAATATAACTTCTTATTATGCATTTTATGACCATTTATTATACATTTTATTTTATTTTTTTGCATTAATCTCATACATGCAAGGTAGTGGCAACAAGTACCATAATGGCACACATGTCCCGCATTCAAGCTGTGTGTCAGGCAGGCCCCACTGTCTGGTTGACCTGACCCTAAAATCAGGTGGTTCCTACTTCCTGGTAGCCTATTTGGACAGTAGCCTGCAGACTGGACACAGTGGAGCAGGTAGGCTAAAATCGTGGCATCTGCCTTCTGCTCAGTTTGAATCAGGACCGTGATAGATGCAGACATTCGTGGGCACAGATGGATGGCTTCCATTAAAATTCATGTCTGATCTTAGCAAACCCCATGTTTATTATATAATTTTAAATGATTATCATGTACATTACATAGAGGAATATGGTTGTACACTTGTACCTGATAGATTTATGGGGTCTCTACCATATTCAGTGAAGGCTTGAAAATGCCCTGAAAATGGTAGAGACCCCATAAACACCACTGACCACATGTATGATATAAGACTCAGAAAGAAAATGGCATTTGGAAGCAGAGATTGACAGGTGACAGTGTGTGTATCAGTGTATAGTTATTTACTATAAAAATTAAAAAAAGTACCCAACCAAATCAAACCACCTCAACCCGAATTGCACTCGGGTAGGGAATTTACAATTTGGGTCGGGTTTCATTCGGCTTCAGCTACAGTATGTATGACCTTTGGTTGAATCAATACCAACCTCACCCATTGGAGCTGCATCTAGTCACCACCACAATTTTGACGAATATGAAATGAAGTGACATTGTGCAAATCAAGATGTGATAAAATGAACCTAAACTTGTAGAGGCAGTTTTAGTCACTGCAATATGAAGAAAGTTCATGAACATGAAGATGGTGCCTTAGCAAGAAGGCAAGAACACTAGGATCATAAGAGGCAAGCATCCCCATTTAATCAGAAGTCAAAGCTCTGGTAACGGTAGACAAGATCCTTTCCATCATAGAAATTGTTAGCTAGCTAGGACATCTGATAGGGTCATTATCCTCATCATTTAATCCTCATCCCATCAAACTGGAGTTATCTAAAAGAACTTTGATGAGTCAGGCCCAACCCGGATTGCAATAAAGAGTCAGGTCCAGATAACCCGGTCCGTCCAAGGTCATGGGTCAGGCCAGGTTAGCTCAGTTGATATTCGAAACTCGTTGAAGGAAGCCTCATCACGTCAAGGCCTCCGAGTCATCACGACGAAGTCCTCCCCTCACCCGCTCTTACCAAATCTCGCGGAGAAGCTCTCACCTGCCCTCCACCTTGCTCGTTCCTCGAGGACACGTCTGAGGCTCCAAGCCTTCCACCTTGCTCGTTCCTCGAGGACACGTCTTAGGCTCCGGGCTCCAGAGAGACGTTGCTTTAATTTTGCATCCCATCTGTTGGGGAAGGGTTATAAATTCAAGGTCTCCTCATCACTTGAGGGGCAATGATTACATGCCTTTACTACCTTTCTCATACCTGTAACTCCTCACCATAATCGAAGATCTCCATTTTGAAGTGGACGTAGGTCACTCTTGACCGAACCACTATAACTCTCTCTCTCTCATTTTATTACCGCATTTAATACTTTCATTAATACCTTGACGGGTGGTGTCTGAATCTATTTTTGGCATCATCAGTTTGGCGCCGTCTGTGGGAACGAAAATCAAAGCTAGAGTTCTCACTTCACACATCTTTTTCAAAAATTATGGTGATCACCACAAGATCAGCAAGACGACCGGAGGATAATCCCACTCAAGATGGGCGCCCAACAGGCCTAGACCCTTCCTGGCGTCCAGGCCCTTCCAGGCGCCCAGACTCCCCCAGGCGGGGAGAGGATATTCCTCCATCGAATGACCATACCCCGAATGCTCCTGCTCCCACTCCTCAGCAGATGTTGGAGACCATGCAACAGCTGGTAGCCCAAAACCAGCAAATTTTACAACTCGTGCTGGCAATGCAAGGAGGAGCACAATTTGGAGAAGTACCGCAAGGAGCCTCACACCAAAGAATTCCAAGAGCTCCACGCCGTGGAGCTCCCCATCTGGGCGCCCATATGGGGATGGGCGGCGCCCAGGGAGCTCCCCATCTGGGCGCCCATCCTCTGGGTGGCGCCCAGGGAGTTCCCCAGGGCGCCCAGGGAGTTCCCCAAGGAATTCCCCAAGGCGCCCCTCGCGGAGTGCCCGGTGGAGCCCAGCTTGGAGGACTTCCACCTCCTCCCTCTTCTTCTAATGGAGAGGGTCCTCATTTCCAAGAAGGGGAGAGTGAAAACCAAAGCATGGAGGAGGGAGGTTATTTTCGTGACCTATCCAGGGAAGCTCCCAATCCCTGGGACGAAAAGATCAAGGAGATGCAGAACCAGCTGGGAGAAGTCTACAACGCCATGAAGGCGAAGGCACCGGAGACAGTGGATCACCTAGTCGGGCGAACGGACACACCGTTCAAGCCCGATGTGGTGAACTACCCGCTTCCCCGGAAGTTCAAGATGCCGTCCATGGAGACCTTTGATGGAAGAAAGGATCCATTGGACCACCTGGAGACGTACAAAACCAAATGCAGCTGCATAATATCCCTGACGAGATTATGTGTAGGGCATTCCCAACCACACTGAAGGGTTCCGCCCGACAGTGGTTTGCCAATCTCGCCCCTACCTCCATCGCCACCTTTGCGGAATTGAGCAAGTCCTTCGTGTCACATTTCATCGGAGGACGCCGCCACCAGAAGCCTGCCACACACCTGCTCAGCATAAAGCAGGATACAAATGAAAGCCTCAGGAGTTACCTCACTCGTTTTAACGAGGAGGTACTTCAAATTGAAGAGCCTGACGACAAGGTGTCCATGACAGCCTTCCTCGGAGGTCTCCGTTCATCGAGATTCCATTTCTCAGTGATGAAACGCCCGCCAAAAAGCATGCCAGAGCTACTAACAAAGGTTCAGAAGTATATAAATGCTGAAGATACCACAAGGGCCAGGCGAGGGGAGTCCTCCAGAGCAGTCGACAACGGGAAGGGGCGAGACAGAGAGGAAAGGAAGGATAGAAGCAACAAGCGAAGCAGGACAGAGAGGCTACCTGTCAGAGACCAACGCGGTCCTGCTCCGCATAGAGACAGACAAGCATTCACTCCTCGCGATGCAGTGGTTGAACACATTGCCAGGGAACGCGGAACTGTTGAAAATGAATTACCAGTAATACCATAAGAGAGTCAAAGTAGTGAGGGTTTGGGGACTTGGTTTTTTTTCAACTTTGTTAATGTTGTGTAGCACTAAACAATGGATTAATAAAATCATTTTTTATCAGTGCTACAAGTTAAAAAAAAAAATAGAGTCCCCTGCCCTCTAATCACTCTCAAAGTTGTCCTCGACATCACCATCGACATCATATATAAGAGCTGCCACTACAATCATCAAGCCCCTCAGTCAGCACGAAGCCTTTGAGGACAATATCTGGGAGAGCAGTTCTCTCATGTACCGCCCCAGTCATTGTCTCCACAACGGTCTCTCTGAGCATCACCCTCTCACGGGTCTGTACAAGCTCAGCCTCATTGAGCGAAGCCCTCTCGCGGGTCTTCAGAAGCTCACCTCACTGAGCGAAGCCCTCTCGCGGGTCTTCGGAAGCTCAAGCCTCATTGAGCGAAGCCCTCTCGCGGGTCTTCAGAAGCTCACCTCACCGAGCGAAGCCCTCTCAAGGGTCTTCAGAAGCTCAGTGAGCCCACTCAAGGGTCTTCAGAAGCTCACCTCACCGAGCGAAGCCCTCTCAAGGGTCTTTAGAAGCTCAGTGAGCCCTCTCAAGGGTCTTCAGAAGCTCACCTCACCGAGCGAAGCCCTCGCAAGGGTCTTCAGAAGCTCAGTGAGCCATCTCAAGGGTCTTCAGAAGCTCAGCCTCACTGAGCGAAGCCCTCTCAAGATCCTTCACAAGCTCAGCCTCTGCCCTGGCTGCCCTCTTTTAAGCTACTAAGAATTCGGTCTCAAGCCTGGTCGCCCTCTCGCGGGCCGCGGAGAGATCAGCCTCGGAAGCTCTTCCAGCTGGCACAGCCCTCTCCTTAGCCTAAGAAGCTCTCTCATTTCTTCTTTTGGGATGACCCATCAGAAGTTACCGAGGGGCAGAGTCTTGGAATTTACATGTGCTAAGGGATATATCAGGCGCTACGCAGAGGGGGTCCGGGGGTGTCCCCCGGCGGGGGTCGAACTGACCGGTCAGCTCGCGGGGGTCCAGGGGCAGCGCCCCCGGCGGGGGATCGGAGGCAGCGCCCCCCAAAAAAAAAAGGAATACGTAATGGACAAACCCCCAGGGGACTCCCTCCTCAGGACAAATCCCCCAGGCGCCCAGGACTTCTCCCCTGGGCGCCCAGACCTACTCTTCTCCGGGCATTCCAAGGTCCCCTGGGCGCCCAAGCATCCTCCTCAGTCAGGGCGCCTAATACCAAGACCCCTGGGTGCCCAAACCTCTTCTGGGCGCCCAAGGACTTCCTCAAGTCAGGGCGCCCGCCCTTGGGCGCCCAAGCATCCTCCTCCGGGCGCCCAGCATATTACTAAGATCCCTGGGCGCCCAAACCTCTTTGGCGCCCAGGGACTTCCTCCTCAGGGCGCCCAGCATCCTCCTACTAAGATCCCCTGGGCGCCCAAACCCCTGGGCGCCCATACCTCTTATGGCGCCAGGGACTTCCTCCTCAAGGCGCCCAAACCATCTCGCCCAGGTCTTTCTCCCCGGGCGCCCAGGACAAGTCCCCGGGCGCCCAGGTCTTTCTCCCCGGGCGCTCAGGACAAGTCCCCCGGGCGCCCAGACCTCCTCTCCACGCCCCGGACCTCCCCGGGCGCCCAAGTCCCTCGGGTGCCCAAAACATCAATCCCAAGGGCGCCCAAGCACTCTCCCCCGAGCGCCCAGGGCGCCCAAGGCCTTCACTCCCCGGACGCCTCTCCCCTCGGGCGCCCAAACCTGGACAAATCCCCTGGGCGCCCAGGAACTTATCCCCCGGGCGCCCAAGGTCCGGGCGCCCAGCACAAGTCCCCGGGCGCCCAAGGACTTCTCCCCCGGGCGCCCAGACCAAATCCCCTCGGGCGCCCAGGGTGCCAGCAAATCACTCCCCCGGGCGTCAGGGCGCCCAGCCCTCGCTATCTCGCCCGGGCGCCCATCAGGCTTCTTCGGTTCCGAAGCTCGCCCAGATCAAGATTACAACCGGAAAAGAGGAAAAATATTTTGGAGGGAGAAGAGACCTGAATCTATCAATGCCCCCTTTCAAAAAATTATTTGGGCACGGGGCATTGAGGGGCAAATGATGAGTCAGGCCCAACCCGGATTGCAATAAAGAGTCAGGTCCAGATAACCCGGTCCGTCCAAGGTCATGGGTCAGGCCAGGTTAGCTCAGTTGATATTCGAAACTCGTTGAAGGAAGCCTCATCACGTCAAGGCCTCCGAGTCATCACGACGAAGTCCTCCCCTCACCCGCTCTTACCAAATCTCGCGGAGAAGCTCTCACCTGCCCTCCACCTTGCTCGTTCCTCGAGGACACGTCTGAGGCTCCAAGCCTTCCACCTTGCTCGTTCCTCGAGGACACGTCTTAGGCTCCGGGCTCCAGAGAGACGTTGCTTTAATTTTGCATCCCATCTGTTGGGGAAGGGTTATAAATTCAAGGTCTCCTCATCACTTGAGGGGCAATGATTACATGCCTTTACTACCTTTCTCATACCTGTAACTCCTCACCATAATCGAAGATCTCCATTTTGAAGTGGACGTAGGTCACTCTTGACCGAACCACTATAACTCTCTCTCTCTCATTTTATTACCGCATTTAATACTTTCATTAATACCTTGACGGGTGGTGTCTGAATCTATTTTTGGCATCATCAAACTTAATTAAGCTAAAACTAGACACGTATTAACTGATCGATCGATACCATTATGAGACCTCCAACTGCAGAATTTTAAACGTTAATCCTCAAGAAGCAACCATCAAAAAGAGAACGACCCCGCTATTGACAACAAAATCCATATCCCAAAAGGATTTCGAGAATTTTTTGTGCTAAACATTGCCTAAACAAACATAACAGCCTTTAAATGCATCAGATATGCACTCTCCCCGTGGGCATTTCAATCAATGTCAAAGTTTATGTTAGCAAGAACATCTTGTGGCATGCACAGCATAAAAACCCTTGTCATCTTTTTTTTTTGTTTGTTTGAAGTCGCCTGCTTTTTGTAAAGTTGGCCATCTTTGCTGAGATAATTGATCTTTTCTCAGGAGCCTAAGGGCATGTTCACTTACTAAAATTCCTTACAGGAATTTATTCAGAATTTCTGTTAGAAATTCTGTGTTTCATTACCAAAATTTCCACAAAATTCCTGGGCATTTGAAATTTCAAGCATTTCAAATTTAAAAAAACTCAGTATTTGAAAAAGCACTTTCACAAGTAGGATTTGGAAATCTCACTTGGCACATAAATTCTGGGAGAGGGACGACGGCATTCCGAGAGCTCAGGTAGGAATTCAGGCCATAAATGAAACAACGAATTTAGAATTTCAGAATTTGGTAGCATTTCAAATACTAAGATTTGAAATTCACAGACAACCACTAGACATAAATTCTATAAATTATAGTAAAGAAACGGGCCCTAAGTTTTTTAACCTTAGAGCAAGCAAACAGAAGGAGATCTTAAATGTTACTTGATTGAGATTTTAAAAGCAAAACTAATGTGCTACTATTTAGATCATTGGCACATGATTAACAATGCTTTTTAGCACAAGAAATAAACGCTTTCGGCAGCATTTAGGGGTATGCAGAAATAGGTGATACATTAAAAGAGACTTATTTGAGATGGTTTGGACATCTTCTACGCAGGCCAACAATGACGTTGTTTAATGAAAAAAATTCTTTGCATGTTGTTGGCCACCAAGGGGTAGGCAAAATAGGAAACAAATGGTAGTAGTGAGGATAAATCCGAAGAAGTGCAGCCTATTGGAGGATTTGGCTCAACAAAGATTGAAGAGAAAAAAATAAAATTTATGTAGCCGACCCCAGCATAGTTGGGACAAGGCTTTAATAATAATTAACAAAACTTCATACACAAGTCTGAATCCCTTACAGAGGTAGTTATAATAGGGTTGCAAATTAGAAAGGATCTTAAGGCCCTTGAACAAGCCCTGAACAATGCAAATCAACCAGACCCAAGCTGGACCTCTCCCAGAAAACTCCCAAGTCCCAATACTAACATTTATGCATATTCCAATATGCTTTATATAAACTCTGGCACAATCAGGTACTAATGGAGAGTAGTCAACGATGACATCTGATTCAACCATGTGCTGCATTTAACAGAGTAGTATCTGACTTAGAGAGTGTAAAGCAAGGTCGATCGAAGTAGCTAGATTTCAATGAATCAACTCACATTGGGTCTCTTTGTATCATGACTGGTTACTCCACTTGTTTTGGAGACTGATGTAATCTCTTTTAATCATTAATATATGATTCGTGCCTTCATGAAAAAAAAAACTCACCAATTGCAAACATAAAGAGGGTAGTACAAACATTTAGTGTAGCAGAACCATAGGCTCCACATGTGGATTTGATTGCTAATAGCCCTCGGTCTTTACTATTTAATAGTTTTGTGTTGCATTTTAGTTTCACTTAAGCAGCATGAGGAGCAGGGACAAACACTGCCTTTTCTTATGATTTAATAGGTCTGAGAACATCTAAACGCATGCTCAATGGTTTAGATGATGTTTAGGGCTACAATCTTGTTAGAAGTACAATGTACAGCTAGAATTTAATAGGGCGGGCATCCCATCTTATTGTTAGTTTCAATGATATTTTTCTCTAAATGTGAGAAAAATGGGCTCTTGTTCGTCTAGCCCTTATTTCTCTGTGACTGGGCATGTGAATCAACATATATTGATATATAAGGCCATTTGCATGTGACTGCTCACTTACATCCTGTCTGTTGGTTCTTGTTTTCTTTGACTTTGTGGGTACAAATCAAACTCGGATGCAGAGTCCGGATTGCATTGCTCAAGATTGCTATTAATTCAGCACCAAATGTTTTCGACTATAGTTTAAATCAAAGTTGGATTCACCTGGCAATACTTATCAATGCCCAAAGATCTCCCATTTGCCAATAGATCATGATAAAAGATTAATTTACTTTGAATTGTCAAGAATAGAGTAATATGATGCCTATATTTGAACTTCCCCTCCATACTAGTCGCCAAAGGCCGTAGATTAGATTGGAATCATTATAAATCCAACAGAACATAAAAGAACATGAAAGCAAGCCAAACACGAGGTGTATGATCACTCTCAAATAAGATGTGTTGCCTTTCACACCAACACGTACCAAAAGTAAAATGTTCGTATTTAACTCCTACCAATAGCAATGTCTATGACTTCAAGCCCTAGAAGTGTATTTATCAAGTCAACACCAAAAGTTAAATGTTTCTGTAGGTGCAGAAAATTATGACCCACAATAAGAGGGTGCCTTACAGGACTTATCCGGGAAGATGATGGTGTCTGGAATGTCTGGATGCCGTCCGAGAGCCTGAAAGGGAGAAGCAAACGGTCAGAGGACCCTGGCCTGAGCGGCGCAAGGCTCTCCGATGCCAAAGTCAGTATGTGAACTGGAACGATGGAAGAGAGGGAGAAGAGAGACAGAGTAAGGGCTCTGTGTATAGGATTGTGCGTACCTTGCATGGTGTATGAAGGTCTATTTATAGAGGATTGGATCGTATCTCTCAGAGAATATCTGGGTGTGGGTCCCATGATCTGACTGGGAAGTCATGATCAGCCCACAAAGTAATAAATGCAGTCTAATCCGGCCCACTCAGCATTTAATGCTAGTCGGGTCAGCCCACATTGCATTAAATGCGTGTCTTGTTGGGCCAGATTGTGTTGGGCGCCTTTGGCGGTAGGAGTACCAGCGGATCTGCCCTCGGGCCTTGCCCTGATGTGGCCTCAGCCGCTGGATGCTGCCATGTGGCGATCTGGTGAAGATAGTGGGCGGCTGGATGTCATATCTGTCCCAGTAGCTCGTGACCCTATCCCTCCACGTGTCTGATGACGTAGGGGATGAGGGGCCCAAGCGAAGATTCTTTCTCGCTTCGGCTACTGTCCTGACTTCTTCAGCCGAGGTAGCTTTAGCCGAGGTAGGGTTCTTTACTGAGATGGCATCCGGGGTGGCCTTGCCGATGTGGACTCCTTGCCGAGATGACTCCCCGAGGTGGGCCAATTCGGCATTTGTTGCACGGAGATGCTTGATGTCGGCCAAGGCCTCTGTCCTGGTAGCCGGGATGAGATCGGTGCCACGTAGACGGCACGCGGATGGCACGTGAGGATGCTTAAACCCATCTGATGGCTGTGATTAGCTTAATCCTGTAGCTCTGGAAATCTCCCCACACAATTGCCCCCTAGCTTCCGAGCTCGCGTAGAACGTCAGTGCCGTGAGGTCGGGAGCTATGTGCCGGGTCTATCTGGGGGAGAGCCTCTTTCGGCCTTGACTCGCTGTCGCTTTGGATGTTCGAGGTGATAAATGGCGTCCCCTATTCAATGCTGAAGACAGTTCGACGGCTCCACGTGTCGTCTCCTGGCTGGTTGTCTGTCTCTTCAAGGTCGTACGCGCCGTCTCGTCAGGGGCGCAATCAATTTTTGAAATGATTTGCGCGCCGCTTCAGGGAGGCGTAATAAATTTTCGAAATGATTCGCGCGAAATCCCAGGGGGGCGCCCCTTGGCACGCCCGATTAGGGTTTCTGTAAAGGGGGGCCTCTTTGCTATATATAGGGCAGTTGAGGTCTGCTCTATCCTTCGTTTGCGATTCTGAATCAGAGGCGAGCGTCAGAAGAGGGAAGGCTACCAGGTTTCACCCAGATTATCCTTTATACAGGAGGTCTCGGGTTCGAAACCTGGGGAGGCCCCTGGGTACGTGACACGCTCCTGCCCGGGACAAACGCACAAGGGTTACAGCCAAAGGTTACAGCCCGAGTGTATACAATAGGCGCGGGGCCCTGGGCTCCGCCTATCCCCTGTAGAGGGTCCAGCTGTGCGACTCCCAAGCGGTTACCCTCCTCAGCTCGGATACCCTCCTACAAAAAGGCCGGCCTTTTTGTAGGGGATGGAATTGTGGGCCCACCCGCCGGGATCGCCGGGGGTCCCCCACAGGGCCTATTGTGTACACTTTGGGGGGCTTACCACTGAGTGCCCTTAATCATGCGTTTGTCCCAGGGTGGATTCGGAAATCATGCACCCCAGGGGCCTCCCCAGGTTTCGAACCCGAGACCTCCTGTATAAAGGATAATCTGGGTGAAACTTGGTACCACTTGGATTAAGGGCACTCAGTGGTAAGCCCCCCAAAGTGTACACAATAGGCCCTGTGGGGGACCCCCGGCGATCCCGGCGGGTGGGCCCACAATTCCATCCCCTACAGTTTCGTATCTAACTTCTCCATTATTCAATTCGTTTATCAAACATTCAAACCAATAAAAATCTCCAAGCACCACAAGTCTATTTATAAGGTTTTAAATAAAAGACCAAGATGACTCGTTATCAGAGTGGTAAAGAACGATAGTTCTCGCCTGACTGCTTAGGGTACGAGTCTATAGTACGCCACCTCTTCTTGCACATCACAAATAAAGAGAATAACCGTAATCAAGCTCTTAATGAAGAGGGTCTCACTAAGAAGAACCAAGTCGTGCATAGTTAAGACAGTAGCATTCAGAGATGGCATGATATAAGTTGGCGATGGAAAGAGGAGAAAACAGCAACCGTCAACTGATGAAATTCATTATAATCTTTTTTCCTTAAGACAGTAGCACTCAGAGATGGCATGGTAGAAGGTGCCCACTATTAGAACCTAGATCAACCTTCTTCTACAACATCAACCTGTCAAATCAAAACTATACCATCAATGCGAAATCTTATATCATACATTATATTCCTTGTAGATGCAAAACTTTTGGTTATCCAAATCGAATCATCTAATGAATGTTGAGAAATATAGATTGAAGAACTTGCACAGATAGAATATTGGAGGAAATCATCTACATAATTTGAATAACAAACTTGGCTGTTAAATAGCCTTACAGAGAACTGAAATAAAACTAAAAGCAATAACATAGCCCACGTTTCATAAATGCTATAACGTGGTAGGAAGACTAAATCAACAAGTAACAGACATCCCAACATAAAAGGAAAATACATACGTGGTACTAACTGACCACTTAGATAATACACCAAACATAAATCAACATTTCCCCCCTTAAACTGAATGCTGCAAGCTTCAGTTTACATCAGTTTCATAACAGATTCCCAAATGTTCTCGTAGCTTGACAAAAATGTTTTGCGTGAGTGGCTTTGTCATTATGTCAGCTAACTGATCTTGTATATCACAGTGTACCAATTCCACAGTTCCATCCTTTGTAAGATCTCGAAGAAAATGAAAACGCACATCAATGTGTTTGCTTCGACCATGCATCACTGGTTTCTTCGAGAGCTTGATAGCAGAGCTGCTATCACACTAAATAATACATTTCTTGCCTTGATTTTTATCCAGCTTTCTTAACACCCTTTTTAACCAAACTGCCTGACATGCACATGAGGTTGCAGCAATGAATTATGCCTCTGTGGTGGATAAACTCACGACATGTTGTTTTTTTTATGACCAAGAAATTGCCTCTGAACTGAATAAGAACGAATAACCAGAAGTGCTCTTTCGATCTTCTAAATCTCCAGCATAATCACTGTCAGTATAAGCAATAAGTTCATCATCTCCTCCCTTCCTATAGAAAATCCCGAAATCAAAAGTTCCTTTCAGATATCGCATCACTCTTTTTGTTGCCGGCATGTGTAACTCGGTAGGATTCTCCATATACCTACTAATCATAATTACTATAAACATCAAGTATGGTCGTGTAGCAGTGAGATACATGAGACTCCCTATAATCTGCTTATAGTAAGTCTTATCAACTTTAACTCCTTCTTCATCTTTCCCAAGTTTACAACCAGGAACAATCGGACTGAAAACAGAGTTGCTCTTATCCATTCCAAACCTGTGCAGTACCTCCAAAGCATATTTCTTTTGACTAATAAAAATACCATCAGACTTTTGCAACACCTCAAGGCCAAGAAAATACCTCATCTTGCCAAGATCAGTCATATCAAACTCATGCTTCATTGAATGTTTAAACTCTTCAAACATTGATTCATCATTTCCAGTAAAGAGTAAATCATCCACATACAAGCTCACAATCAAGACTTTACCTTCCTTGTTCTTCTTGATGAACAGGGTGTGCTCATAATCACATTTCTCAAAGATTTCTTTCATGAAATAGGCTTCTATACGACTGTACCAAACACGGGCTGCTTGTTTAAGTCCATAAAGTGCCTTCCTTAGCTTGTAAACTTTTTGCTCATTTCCTTTCTATACAAAACCACAAGGCTATTCTACAAAAACTTCTTCATTCAATTCACCATGTAAAAAGGCAGATTTCACATCTAGTTGATAAATGGACCACCCTCTTTGAGCTGCAAGTGCTACTACCAAACGAATTGTCTCCATTCGTGCCACAGGAGCAAAAACTTCAGTATAGTCTACTCCATATTACTGTGCATAGCCCTTTGCTACAAGCCGAGCTTTGTGCTTTTCTATTTGTCCATTTTCATTCAACTTAGTCTTATACACCCACTTTACTCCAATTGTCTTTCCCCCCTTAAGTAATTATGTTAATTCCCAAGTCCCATTTTTGTTTATTGCTTCCATTTCCACATCCATGGCTATTCTCCATTTTTCACTTTTCACAGCTTCTTCAAAATGAATGGGATCAGCAACTGTAAACATTGCAAGTTCCCCTTCATTTTCTTCATCAGAAAGTCCATCTCCTTTTTCATAATTTCTCATCCAAACAGGTGCTCTTCGATTTCTGGTTGCACTCAAGAAAATGAAAATAGGGGTTCATTTATAAATACGAAACCACAAGGGCTTATTTACAAATCGTAGAAGCCTACGGGGTGCATAAAAAAACCTCATGATGTAACTAAGAATGGACCCCACCGGCCAATGTCATGCAATCAAAGTGTCCTTCACACATTTAGGGCATGTTTTGTGTATGTATGCAAAGAAGAAAGTCGTGTTTCCTTACACGTAGAAATGCCTTTTCTACTGGGAAGGATTGGACTTTGGTTTCTACGCAAAAGAGGATATAATGACTTTTTTTTTTTTTTTCTAACTTTCTCGTGGCAAACTTGTGTCACACTAAATAGAGATATTAAGCCAAAAGTTAAAATGGGGCTACATTTATATGGAGGGTTAAAAACGGATTTGCACAAACACGACCTTAATGAAATTATTTTTCCTCTTTTAAAAATAGACTAGAACTCACGCACTCACACACGCTATACGTGTCTCTAACGAACCAAGCAATACCCATAGACATATTAATGATTTACATTAGACACAATAATAAATAATGCTAATAGTGTTTCCCATCTAGATGAAATGCATTCTTCATGGCCCTCCATTATTTTGGTGGGTTGGCCACATCGACTAGTAAGTTTAACTTTATTACATCATTCTGATGCGTGAGATTATTAACAATAACATGATTTTTAATACATACTTGCACACACCATGGATTTGGGATTTGATTTGGGACTTTCTCCATTTGCAGAGAAACCAGTTATCAATCTCTCTCTCTCTCACTTGAAATCTTGGTCATTTCCCATTATTGGCTAACTTAAGCTCTTTTCTTAATCAACTTGTTAATAAAAGTTTTTTGTGGGCTTCATTTGATGTGTTGTGGATGACTATGGGTTGCTTCAACATGCGAAGAAAGGGTTCAAACCTGAAATATGGGAAAAAAACTCAAATCTATAAATGAAGAAGGAAAGAAGACTTTAGTGCTTGAAGAAGACATATTGGCATTGAATGATAAAAAAGATTTTGTGAATATGATAGGCAAAACCAGGTTTGGTTCAAAATGTGAATAGTTGTGTTCATGTTCACAGATTTAACGGGCACCTAGTGGGATCAACAGAAGATAACCAATCATTGCAATAACCAGTCACAAAATCTATAAAATTAAGAAAATATCAGGACATCTCCATAGACTCCACTGTAATCAGTGATAACTTGCAACAGAATTCACGGAATATCTCTAGCTACATCTCCACAGTTTACATCTCAACCAATATAAATTTCCATCATTTCCTCAACATCTCCATTCACATTTAAATGCAGAATTCATTCCATCATTAAAATTAAATGAAATCCATTGCATCATTTGACATTTATTTGAACATTGAATCATTTGAAAAAAAAAAAAAAAAGCAGCGATGTTCCAAATCCCATCGTCAACTCCATCACAACAAATGCACAACAAATGCTGTCCAATATGCTTCTCTTCTTCTGACTTTGTGGACTCCTGGTTGTCAAAGGCTGTAAACAGAAAATAATAATTAAATAAACCAGAAAAGAATGGCCTCTTGAAAAGAGATTAACCAAAAAAGAAAAAATTTATAGCAAGAACGATCTCAATGAGACCGTTCTTCTTTTCAGAGAAACACCACGAAAGAGGAAAGATAATCTGAGAAAGGGAAGGCAAGATGAAAGAGAGAAACGCAATAACCTTAATGGCTTACCTGAAAGAAGCATAACAACACCAAAAAGAAAACCAAGCAGAAGCGAAGAATCGAACAACGAAAACCCTAAATCGAGAGAGGAGAAGAGAGAAGAGATCATGAGAGTGAGAAAGAAAGAGAGTACCTGTTCGATCGAGAGAGTTGGGGAAGAGCGGCCCCGATCTTTTCACCTTTTCCACCTCGGCAAAGAGGGAAGAAGATGGGGATCAGGATGACGACTGAGAGACAGAGCTCACCAAGAGGGCTTGTTGGGTTTTTTTCTACCTTCGATTGATTGAAGGAAACACGATGAAGATGGAGGGCGGGGAACGATTTGGGCTTTTGCTTTTCCTGCACACGATCGAGGGAGACGATTGAGGTCTCCTGGTTTTGCCTTTCAAAGGAGTGAGACACGAATAGGGAAGGTGGAGAGGAAATGAAATATCCTTCCATGGGGCGTTGCTTTTTTTTTTTTTCATTTCCCTCCGGTTACTTTTAAAGGCCTCATCACTACCGTTGGATAAGGGGCAGAATTGGACGGATTAGATGAGTCCTCTTTATAGAGAGTAAGGACGGTCCTCATAGGACCGTCTCCATATATATAGGGGATTGATGCACTTGAATATTTTTCATATTATATATATATTAAAGCAAAGGGGGAAGTGGGCTGTGAGGGGTGCCACCTCAGCACCCAATTATTCTCTTTTAAGAAAAATCACTTAAAAATAGTGAGAGAGCTTTTGCCTTTCACATGGGCCTTGCTTGATGTCTTTCTCAATCTCCTAAAATCTCTCCCCCTCATCAAGCAATTATACGTTCCTAAAATCTCTCCCTCTATTACTTCCCTAAAATCTCTCATCAAGCAATTAATCAAGCAATTATACGTTCCTAAAATCTCTCTTTCTAATACTTCCCTAAAATCTCTCATCCTTCTAATATCTCTCCCTCTAAGTCTACCCTAAAATCTCTCATCCCCCTAATATTCCTCTATCAATTACTTTTACACGGCATTGGTTCACCATCAATCTTTACTTTATTAAAGACTAGCACTTGATGGCCCGAAGACCCAGCCCAGCTCAGCCCGTGTAAAGATATATACGGTTTATTTATTCTTTTTCTTGTGTATTTGTGGGCTGGGCTTTGTTTAAAAGTTAAACTTGGTAGGTAGCAATTATGTATAAAAATATACATGGGCTTACTTTCACACGGCATTGGGTCACCTCTAGCTTTGGTTTATTAAAGATTAGCACTTAAGGGCCCAAAGACCCAGCCCAGATCAGCTCTTGTATACATATATTTTATTTTTTATTCTTTTTTCTCTCTCTGTTCTTGGGTTGGGCTTTGTTTAAAAGTCCAACTTGGTAGGTGGCATGTAGGTATATTTTTTTACATGGTTTTACTTTCACACGTCATTGGGTCACCATCCAACTTTAGTTTGTTAAAGACTAGCATTTGAAGGCCCAAAGAGCCAACCCATGTGAGCATGTATATTAAATATATATACTTCCCCTCACATGATCCTTAAATGGTGGGACATTTTATTTTATTTTATTTGAAAATAGTAAGACTTATTTTATGGATAGATGATCTGGATGTGTATATATAATATATCTATAAATGAGATGGCCGTAATGCTCGATATCTTTAAATTCAAGTGGTCGTCGTGTTATGTAAATTTACTTCATTTTATATTTAGTTTCATACATATAAATTTTTTTAATATTCAAAGATAATAAAAAAACTTATTTTATATTTATTTTATCTTAACAATATTTCAAAAGAATTCTTAAATTTTAACATATTTTTATTTTTTGTTCGGGCTTAGCACGGGCCTTTGTTGCAGTGGGCTGTGGAGGGTGCCACCTTAGCAACCCAATAATTATCCTTTTAAATAAATATGGAGAAAAAACATAGAGTGGTTTAAGGTGTCATGTCATCACATGCCACAATTTTTTCTCAATATCATTTTCTTTTAGTTTCCAAATAGAACTCGACTATATTCAAAGATTGTCACATGTGAACGAAAATCAAACCCGACCTTCTGATAGACCACCTCATTGATGAGCTTGTGATAAAAATATTTTGAGGTTGGAGTTTTTTTTTGTTGAATCTTATAGGCATCTTTTTCTGATATTCAAGGGGTAACATAGGAATAGTGATATTCAAGGGGTAACATAGAGGTTTGTCTAAAGATTCATGCCAAAAAATATATCCAAATAGACTTTTTGTACATGAGTTTACCTTATTTTAAGCTTCGGCTCGAGGGAGCCTTGACCAAAAATATATATATATATATATATATGGTCATCACGTGCCTTTCGTATCGTGATTTGGCAACGGCTGCCTTGCCAAGGAGTAGGTTAGATTTTGTAGAAAACAAAACCCTAGCTTGTAAACCAAAACCCTAGTTTGTATCGATCTTGATTCTTGGGGTTCGAAGTGTCGAACACAAGCCTAAAATCGAAGTCATCAATGGCATCCCCAAACTCATAAAAGGGAAAATTCCCCGCTCAGTGTCTGTGTAATTCAAAATAGCAGAGAGAGATTATGGGTGCTCCAAAGCAGAAATGGACATCGGAGGAAGAAGAAGCTCTTCGAGCAGGAGTGGTCAAGCACGGCGCTGGCAAGTGGAGAACCATCCAAAAAGACCCAGAATTCGGTCACTGCCTCTCCGCTCGTTCCAACATTGATTTGAAGGTATCTCTCTTGATTTTTTTTTTAACATCTCTTTCACTTTAATCGAATCTCCATAACTCGACGATCTGAAGTTTTTATCCATTCAGGTTTGAGGATCAGAAAAAACCCATGAAGAAAAAATGACCCATATTTCTAATTTTTCTTTAATTCAGTTGATTTTCTGTCAATTGAATTGGTGTTTAGTTCTGTGATGGATTGATCCCCTAAGGTTAGTGCTGGCACTTTTGGCATGTAAAGGTCAATTTTGGGCTGCAATCTGATTGGTGGATTTCTTTCTTTAGCCTCAGTTTAGAGTTTATGTATCAAATTTTGCAAATTTTGTTTCTTTTGCTTTTGTGGGATATTAGCACAATTTGAAAATTTGTAGTGCTGGTCCATACATGATACAATGAGAGTTTGGTTTGGACATGTATATAAAATACAGTTACCATCATGGATCATGGCAGAGGAATATTGTTCCATCAAACATGAAATGACTTCTTTCCCATATTGTTATCATTTTGTTTTTAATGAGTTCCCAACAGAAATTAGTGCTTTGATCCAATGTATCTCATCGTCGTTGGTTCCATTTCTATCATACATGAAATAACTTGTTCACCATCTTGCTATAAGTTTTTTTTTGAGTTCCCAGTAGAAATAAGTATTGCCATCACATATCTCTCATTGTAGTTTCTTACTTTATCAGGACAAATGGAGGAACATGAGTGTCAGTGCAGGTGGCCAAGGCTCCAGGGAAAGAGCTAGAGGGGGACAAAAAACAAAGGCCACTGCTCATGTCACTCAGTCAAAGGCCACTGCTCCTGCTGCTCAGTCAACTGGTTCACCGAAATCCGCTTTCCCTGCCTCACTTACAAAAGATGCAAAGCCAGCAACAGTCACTGATCCTTCAAAGAAGTCACAAGATGGGAAGGCGGCTCCTCGGTCTGGCATACCATTCCCAGTTTTGATCACTTGTTGGTCTTTTTTTTTTTATATGATTCTTCTTCATCCAGATATTTTTCAGTGAACTCTTCTAAGAAATCATCTGTGAAAAGAAGTGAGCTTTAACTGGTGGAAGAAACAAATAACGAAGTATTTGTTAAGCCTCTTTATAACATTAGGGGATACACTCCTAATATGTTATAAAAGAAATAAAGAAGAAAAAAAAATCCATCATGATGGTTGTTAGATCATGGTAATTTTGGATGAAAAATAACTTGTATATGTTGGTAAATTATATGCTAACTACCACCAATCAAAGATTTATTTATTTTATTGGTAATGGAGTTCTTTTTTCGTTAAAAATAAGACTTTACACAAAAGAGATACAGAATAAACCATGATAGTAGAAGAGTGACATACTGTTTGAGCTAATGCCGTTCTCAGACAAAAACAACAATGCCCTTACATCCTTTCCCGGACAAAAACAATGATCCCCTTACAACCTTGACTCATTTAGAAAAAAACAAAAACAAATTAGGTCTATTTATACCCGTTTTAGCCAAACCATCCATTCTCGCATTGTCTTCACCACTGACATGCTAAAAACGACAGCCAATTTATTATCTTAAAGCCCATATCTCTCTCTCATGATGAACAACCTCCTTTGGACCTTTCATTTGCTAGATGACCACTTGATAGCATTTTTTAATTGCTTTCTATAATCAACCATCTTGTGAAGTTTCCTTCGAAAACTCTCAATGCCTCTCTACTCTCTAGCCACAGTCACTTTTGTTTCATCTATTCCCTTCAACCTGCGAGCCCAAAAAAGAGCTTAAAGAATCTTCTATTTCATTTCTTAGCTTCATTGTTGTCAAAGGCTTTCTCTAGATCGATGAAAAGCACAGGACGATTTTTCTCGTTCTCTTTATATTTTTTCATTAATTATCGAAGTGATAAGATAGTTTTTATAGTTTACTTACCTGGCATGAAACCAAATTGATTTTAAGATATTTTGGTCTTTTGTCTAAGTTACAAAACCCTGTGAGAAGATATCCTTCGTAGTGCAAAGAAATGTAATTCCTGTCAGAATTGAAGCTCTCACATGACTTATATCTCTTTGCCCATCCCCACTATGTTTTTCTATCCCATCCAGTACTTATCTATTTTTGATAAAAGCTCCTTGAGATGGCCTATGCAGTGCTTTTATCTCATCTGGTTTGCCATTTTCGGGAGTAATTTTTGGAAGAAACCTATGAGACTAATTGGTCAATATTCTTAAATTCTGCCAAGTCTAGACCTTTAGGAATCAAGGAGATAAAAGTGGTATTATTTATGAAGCTCTGAACTTACCTCTCATAAAATTCACTTAGCACTTCCATGGAATCTTTCTTACAGAAATTCTCATTATGCTTTTATGAATGAGAATTGAAGTCATAAGGACCCAGATTTATCCCCTACAATGCTTTTCAGAGTCTTTCATACCTCCCCACAGACTCCATTTAAGAAATTCATATGTATGACCTATCCAAATGTCTCCCTTCTTAAGTACCGTACTTGCATTGCAGTCCTAGCTTAATTTCTTGAAGAGGTGTGTAACATCTTTTTCATGAGGGAAGAAACATAATTCACAGCAAAGAAGAGTTGTTTTGGAGGCAAGGATGTGTTTGTGAGACAATGCTTGATTGTTGACCTAGGCAATGAACATATCTAGACTTATTGGGAGTAATGAAGCAATTATTAAATGCCCATGCTACTTGATGATCCTAACTTCTATCAATGTCTTACAAATGGTTATAAAAAAAATTCAATGTCTTACAAATGGACAGTTCAAAGTATAATAACAACATTCTATAAAAAAAAGTTAGATGAATGTATGGATCTTCCAGTCCTGGAATTGTTCTCGAAATCATCATGGTGGGTCCATCACATGATAGCCAGATCCCTTGGGTATTGCATGTGCATAAAAGTGCAGCATTGCATATGCTCTGTTAGATGACTGTAGAATTTCTCCAATCTAAATGCCTTTTCAATGTTTTAAAATGCTAAGGCACAGGGCATGGCGTTCCAATTGCCTATAGTGTGAGATCCAATTGCATAAACGCGTGGACTGTAATCCTCATGATTATGCCTTTTGTACTAAATAAATAACTACATGAAATGTAAACTATTTCAATACAAACATAAAATAGTCTTAGTTTGACTGTTCAAGACTTTTAATTAGTTAACTAGGGTTGATTTAGGTTAACCCTATTACTCTAGTCTTAAGTTTATAAGAAGAATGAAAACATTTTAAGTTCTTAAATTGCAAAGAACCCTCTTGAACACAAGAGGCGATAGGCTATCATACCCTAGATACTTGTACCTGCCTAGCGTATCCATGTTGGACCGATACTGCACCAATCCTTATATGCACCAATCCTTATAGAGAACAAGTTTAATACATACTACTTACCAAGTCCACTATTTCATTTAGTTCTTTTTCTTACTTTTCAACATAAAAAAAAAAAATGTTAGAAAGGAACATAAACAGTAATGATAACTACCTCTATCCATGTCCTTGATTTTCAAAAGTGCGGAGTCTTATCCTCAATCTGGATATCTGTCTCCATGCCTGTATCCATATCTGGGCATCATGGGTCACAAGCACATGCTTCCTAATATGGAGTGTGACTGAAGTGCCATATTATTTATTTTTCTGTTGTCATTTTCATGCAAGCCCTTTCAAAGCCTTGAGACACATTACTAGTTGAAATTTGGCATGATATTTACTCTACATTCCAATTCGAGGGGAGGATGTGTGACTTATATGATTTTCATTATAAGATGCATATATTTTAATATCTATTCATTTTTAGGTCATTCTAAACTATTGATATGTCATACATTCATAATCATAATGCGTGGTCTCATGTTCTTTCGTCCACCTCTGCCCAATCTATTAACATAGTACTTTCCTCTCTGGCGTTCTTCATGCTCCATGAGTCGATGATTCTTGAAGCCCTTTTCCCCAATCATGTACATTGTTGCTCCAATTAAGCATGTTCTCCGCATTGACTTCTTTAGTGATTGCAATTTATGTTCCATCTTGTTTTTGTTAATAAATAATGTTTTTTTAATTTTATCTCTACCAGGTACAACATGATGATTATTCAAGCCCTTTCTGAAGTGCAAGATCCGAATGGATTAGAAATCAGTGCTATTTGTAAATTTATTGAGGTTAGTGGGAAATCTGTCATATTTATTGGTTATTTTACACATAGGACCGCTTGCAAAGGCTACCCTAGGCCACGATCACAATGATGATTTTTACACAACACTTTTCAACATTTCATCATCATCATTGTCATCATCATCGTCGTCATCATCATCATTGGGGAAAGAAGGGGCGTGTGTGTTGAAGATGAGATTTGGGTTGTAACTGGGCAAATCTATGTATTGCATGATAACTGGGCACATGACTCAATTTGACACCTATCCAGATTGAATCCGTTGTTGGAATTTATGTTGAAGTTTTTTCATCACTTTCCTCTCACCCTTGATTTTTGAAGCCTTTAAATTTAATCAAGATGATTTTTGGTGACCTCTTATCATGCATAGATAGTCCATCTCACTATCCTTCCTCTCGAATGATCTTCCAGGCAAGTCATGCAGTGTCACACACCGTCACTCAAGGAGATCAATAATATGTATGTTTATTTAACTATGTATATATATGAATACATATAATTATATGTGGGTGTTTTCCCTTAGTTCAACAATTTGGTTTAGGGCCCCTTTCTGCCTCCTTTATATTCTGTACATGGGCTCACCTTTTGTAAAATTTAAGCCATTCACTGTTCTCTACTCATGTGAATTGGTACTGGCACCAATTTGACGCTAATATAACCACAAACCACTGTTGGATTAATCACAAAAAAGTATTGGACTTAGAAAACCATAAATTTGAGGCTTTAAATTCGAGTGTTAGAATTACCAACAGGAGAGTATTATCACACATTCTACCTTCTATGGTTTGGATGCATCCAACATGAGACCCACGGCAGGGTGCACAGGAGTGTGCCTCGGCTAACCGGAAGAAACCACACTATATACACCGGATCCAATTTGACTGGCACTCATCTTACCTACACACCATTGTATTGAATCTCAAAAAATTGAGGCCATTAAATCAAGGGATAGGAATGTCTGATGGGGCTGATTTTTCGCCCAACACTTATCCATAATGAGGCGTCTTCAACCATGTTATGGTGCACCAAACCATCATCAAAGAAGGCTACGGGCTGGTTGGATATGTACTATATAATGGGGGTAGTGGTCTGCAGATGTGAAGTGGGTGGATGAAGTTTCACCCCCTATCTAATCACCATAGCTCCTCCATCTCATCCATTCATCTTTACAATGATATAAATAAATATCGCCTACTTTCACCTTTTTGTGATTGGATGGGGTTGAAATTTCAGCTGTCATCATATTCAAATCATTCATCTATATTTCCTGTAAAATCACTGCCTTCAGGGGCCCATGGAGTTCTCAAGATAATCATTTCCGCGTGTATGTATAAAAAAATTGTTTCCATGCCATGGGCAACGTTGCCATGAGAACAAAAGCAGGTGACGCTCACGTGAGGCTCGTCAGAGCCCTCCAGCCCCAAATCTTACCAAAATATTCACCATGGTCTGAGACACCTTTTTTTTTTTTTTTTTAACTTTCTCCAATACTAGTGTCATAGTTGATTTTGAGCCTTTCAAATCTGCTTGACATACCTCCCTGTCCATCCCCTTGAGTATATGATCACCCGATCACTGTCCCTCAAGTTACACCCATGTGACTGTTGCTTGGGTGATCAGTTCTGAAAATATGCACAACTGCATAAATTCCCCTCTTTTTTTTTTTTTTTTTATAATGGTGCATGAATTCACTTCTTTTTTACTTCATATTTTGTTATCATCATTGTCATCACCATCATGATCATGCAATACCTACTACATATAGTCTTAAATTTAAATATTACAAAGTTTTAAGGGTTGCAAGTTTTGCATTTTGGTGGTCTTAGATTACTGCAGTTATCCACTTCTCTTCATTGAAAACTTGGATTCCTCTTTTAAAATGGAACCAACAGAGAGGAAGATCAATGTTTGATCCTGGCCTTGAGTTTGAGCCCGAGACTAGCTCCTGATAGGGCATTTAATTTCTGAATGAGCCTAGACTAAGCTGGCCATGGCTCGCTCGCCTTTTTATTATTCAAGTTGTGCTTGAGCTGAGCTCATGCTTGATCAAATGCTTCTGAGCCAAGCTGATCCAGCTGGAGTTTTGAACACATGCTTCTGAGCTGAACTTGGAGCTTTAGTGGTCAAGCACTAAAGATCATTAAGTTGCTGAGCTTGACTAATTCCTAACTGAGCCTGAGCCAAAGGAATCTGAGCTTAGCTTTGCTACTTTTCTTCCATAACGATAATGCATATTTATCATGCAATCATGGAACACTATTTTTGAAGCTACTTTTTTATGTTAGCTTAGTTATATAGCATAGCAATTTTCTGAATCACTGCATTGATCTTAAAGAGCAAAGAAAGCCAACTGGGTGTTGGCTCAGTGGTTAGGACACTGGGTTTGCTCCCCAGAGATCCTGGCATTGATTCCCCCCGGCGTTAATCGTCCCCCGTCTGTGTGGGTGCGGGCGTGGGGCCCAGGGATTAGTCCTGCCAAAGGTGGGGATACCTTGAGATATCAAAAAAAAAAAAAAAGAGAGCAAAGCTTCAGTTCTGCCTTTATGCTGACTAACCACTTATCATGCTCTATATCTGTCTGGATCTGAGAGAATAATAGTTTTCCTCCTTTCTTTTTTTTTTTTTTTTTCAAATTTTAATGTTTTATACAGCAAAGGCATCAAGTTCCGCCGAATTTTAGAAGATTTCTAAGTTCAAAGTTGAGAAGGCTTGTTGCGCAAGATAAAATTGAAAAGGTGATTGGATTTTCTCCGTCTCTTAATACTTAAAACCATTTGAATTCAGTAGTAGTACTTTATTATTGTGAGAAATGGTAGGGAGCATATAATTCTTGCAAGTTATTCAAGTATATCTTCTCATGTGGTACTTGTTTTCCAGTTGTTTAGATTGACCTTTTCATTTCCTTTTGCAGTTTGTTCTCGTGTTATTGTTGTACTAATATGCATATGATGTACAGGTCCAAAATCTCTACAAACTAAAAGATCCTACATTTGCAACAAAAACACCTACTCCGAAACAAAAAGATCCACACGTCCACCGCTCAAAGCTTCCACCGACAAAATCTGAGGCCCCTGCTGAGATAATTGAGGAAGCATCAATGACTGCTGCGTACAAGATCGCAGAAGTAGAGGCCAAGTCGTTTTTAGCATCTGAAGCAATTAAGGAATTTGAGAGAATCTCTAGACTTGCTGAGGAGACGGATTCAATGTTACAACTAGCTAAAGAGATATCTGAACAATGTAAAGACAACCTACTGCTCATGTTCATCCTGTTTTTGTTTTCCTCATTTTTTCTCCTTTCTTCCCTTAAGATCGTTCCTTCTTCCTTTTACAGGTGCGAGGGGCGTAATTTTAACTATGGCTTGAGCTATGATTTGGGGTTGTGACCACCACATCAGTGGGGACCACTGTTTTGGATTATGTGCTGATCCACCAAAGTATACCAACTATCAGTTTGTCATACTAACATTCAGTAATTCTCAGTAAATAGAACTCACTTGTGTGAAGCTAAGAATGTCATGCTGCGAACTTGTCCATGAGGGCCTCTGTATTCGTGCATTTGTATCATATGTGAATCAGGAGTTTTAATCCGTAGCATAGTAAATGTGTTGGTTGGGACTAATGGTGTGCAAGATAAATGGACAATTTGGTTTTCATCTATCTGATCATCTTACCCCTTGCCTGTCTTAAATTTACTTACAGTTCTCATCTTTAGATGGAGTGCATGTGTGCTTTTCTCATGATCAACCCAACTGTTAAATATGTCGGATGAGTGACAGATTGAAGTGATTTGGGATTGATCAGAAGTGGGCCCTACAGGTCAGATAGTTAATAAATAGGAAGAAGTGACTTGACCACTCGAGATAACTATACTATGAATTGGGGTTTTTTAATATTTATGAAGGGTTTTGAGCTCTAAGGTGCCCACACTCAGTCCAACTTGGTCGAATCGACCCAAATCCAATTTTTAAAAATGATGAAACTTCTGAATGACATCTGACACTACACATTTATGTAAGTGACATCTGTTCGGATAAAAGTGAAGGGTTTTTTTTTTCCGCAATATGTGAAGTCACAGGACTTCTTTGTACACCAAGAGGGATATAATAAACCCTTTCTCTCATGAAAATCAATTATTTATTCTCTCTTTTTCACAAGAAAATTGTACAGCACAAATGGAATAGTGATGTATTTCGGAATACTATCATCTCACAAAACCGCGTAGCATTTGAAAATATAAAATTGATACGAAGATATGATAATGCCTGATTTTCAGCTTTTAAAAATTTGAAATCTTTGAATTCTAGAAATTTTAATAATTGAACAAAAGAACTTCTGATGAGAAGACAGTCAAAACTTTTGTCAAATTTCAGGCCCTTAGACCAACAACACACTCATGATTGAATGAAGGGTGTTGGCACTTTAGTTATACGCATGTCCATGGATCAATCTTTGTTCCTCAAGTTAAAGTATTGCCTCTCAAGACCATTAGCCCAACATAGATTAAGCCAAGTTCTACAAAGTCTGAGCAGCTCCTCTGTCTGAGTCATTCCTGTTGAACAAGACATAAAGTAAATCATGTCATTAAACATCAATTGGAATAAGTAATAGAATCTATTCATTGACTAGTGGAAGCAACGGTAATAAATAAACAAATTACATAGGAAAGTGATGCTGGCTTTTCCACTACTTTCTAGTTTCGACTAAAACACATCATCCACCAGTCCAGTCTGTCAGCCAACCCCATTCTTAAAATCAACAAAATCCCACAAAGTATCTCCGTGATCTATAATTATGTATAGGATAATATGATGGAGCTGATATTTTGAATGACCTTTATCCATAAAAATATATTGTTATCCCATCCGATTTCAATAATATGAATGCATCTAAATGGGATCCACAAGATAGACTATATACCCACTACAATGTGAAGGTGAAAATTTTCTTGCTAATAGTTGCTTAAAAGAAAGAAAAAGGAAAGGGTCACATTGGAAATTTTAAGTGTAATAGTAATTAACTAATTATGCTTTTAAAACATGGTTCGTACATCGTATAGGCCAACACCGAAACCTACCTATGGGGCTATGGGCCAACACAAAATCACTTCTTAGCCGGTCAAGACTCAGTGACTCAACCAAAAACCGAGTAAAGACTTGGTTGACCCGGTCAAATTCAAAATGATTAATTAAGGAAAACATCCCATGTTGATATCGGCTGGAAAGAATCTATTCCTTGTGGTTCCAATTCCAATCCCACCAGACAATTGTAGCCATCAGATCTTATGTGTTGCCTTGCAAATGAACGGTCCATATTCACTTCACGCACACAGCTGCAAACCAAGACAATCAGAATGAGAGTGGGCCACACCATTGTGGGCAGCAATGGCAATACGGCATTCCATTGTACATGTTTCCTCCATATCTCTCTCTCTCTCTCACAGTCACACTACACTAGTCCACACAAATGAGGCCATGACTCAACAACGCAATAACGTATTGTTTCAGCCAGTCGGCATCTTTCAGCAACTGCACATAAAAAGTAAAACCCATTTCAGAGACATGATAGAGAAAATTCCCTACCTTCACTCTCCCTTTTGAGCTGATTCTTCAAACCCAAGAGCATACTCTTTCCAATGGAAGATTGGAGATCTAAATCATGTGGGGATGGGAGGATGCAGATGGAGGGATATGGAACCATGCCTCCTGCCTCTGGTATGCATGATCTGAGATCATACAGTACTTCTTATGTTTCTACCCAACCGACCCAGATGCCCAAAGAGATGAAACTCAAAAAGGGGAGAGGATCCTCCTCCTCCTCTTCTTCCAAATGGTGTTTTAGTGACCCAGAGCTGCAGAGGAAGAAGAGGGTTGCAAGCTACAAGGTGTATGGTGTGGAGGGGAGGATGAAGGGGTCCTTGAGGAAGAGCTTCAGATGGTTCAAGGATAAATACACCCAGATGGTCTATGGATGGTGGTGATGGTTTGGTATCTCTTCCTTCTATGCCCTGTTGATTCTCTTGTTTTTGTCTGTTTTGGATCATGGGTATGTTTGTATTTGTGTGTTTGGGTTCCATGAAGACTGGTGATCTCAATTGATGTCCTTGATTTCTGGGTCTTTGCTCGGTAGACTTTTTTTTTATGCGCTGTAAATTTAATCAAGGGATGTTTAGAATCATGGATCTCTCTTTCTCTTCCTCTGTATCTGTGGATTCTTTCTTTTTCTATGCTTTGGTTTTGTGATCTCCTGTGTCTCTCCATCTTTCAGATCTAAAAAGAGTTCCAAATCACAAATCCTTGCTTCATGAAGAGATGTGAAAATTTTGTTGGATTTTGGAGACCTTTCTGTTTGTGAGTTTATTTTTGTATGTTTTGAGTTTCTTTATATGTTTTTTTTTTATTATTATTTTGATATTTCCCATTGAAATGCAGTTTTTCTCTGATATGGGTTTTGTGTTCCATCTAAATGCAATCCCCTAAAAGAAATTATTTCAGTGAATTTAGAATGTAGAATTTCTCTGACATGGGTTTTGTGTTTTGTGATAACCACCGCATGATGCACAATTAATTCATGTAAATCTTTACAGAATGGAACGATCCACATGCCGTGGAATGTTGACCATTGTTGAGCTGGACCATCGCATTGTTTCTTCCACTATGTGATTGCCAATGCAGTATATGCATTGACCCAGAGGACAGTTACTACCAGTCCTGGGATTGGCGTGCATGAGGACCATAGCAGAAATAGGTGAATTCTTTGTAGTGATGCCAAGCCCAGCATTATATCAGTCCAACTCTAAATAATAACTTGATTCAGTCCTCAATACAATGGATCAAACAATCTATCTTCAATAGCTATACAACTCGCTCACAGCCAACATAGAAAGATTAAACAGGAGAAGATGAAAGGTGTAAATCAGTTGAGCAGTGGCTTGATCATATACTTATGGGAGGTATTAGGCACTGACCAACACTATTTCCATAAATTGTCTCAAACACCTAATAGAAAAATCTCATTTGCTACAAAGGTACATAGTCTAAGTCCTAAATAGTTAGTAGAAGTATTAGTTTTTTTGTTTCATGTTGCTCTATTACTCTCAACAGAAATTTATCTATTATTCGAACATTGGACACAGTAAACTGAATGATTATATAGAACTCCTTTATTTGTATATAAGAGACCCCAGTTCCCTTTGCATTCTTTATTATGTGATTAGGCAAATAAGCACATTCTTTGCCATCAAAACAATACATTTACTAATATGCAGTGTGTAGTTACAGTTCATATTTTCTGTAGACAATGAGAATCTAATAACAAACCCTGATATCTTTTTTTTTTTTTTTTTGAGATATGCTTCAATAACTGCTTGTGCACTATATAAATTGAAAACTATACCAACACATCAATCGTTTTATTGATATATTGAATCTGCTCCGTTCAGTTGCCTTTTAGGAATAGAATATGATAGGTTTTAAAACAGTTAAAACTTCTTGTGTTTCATTCCTGCCGGATGGTTTAAGCCTGCATCTGATTGATTGTTTCACTGAAGTTAAAATTTCTCAATATAGGCTAAGTAAGGTGAGAGGTTACTGAGTTTTGAGTGCATGAGGCTTTACTTCATATGAAATCTTAATTACATATAGTTAAATTGGCAGTTTCTTTTTATCTTCTGTTTCTGGTTGTTTGATTGTCTTGGTGATTCAAGGTAGAGGGGAATCTAAGCAAGACAAACATGTGGAGTAACTTTTGTGTTGACATGTTTTTTTTTTTAACCGTCTAAACAAACCTACACTGTTACTACCGTGGTAAGCTGACTCCTCACACACTACAAGTCCATCAACTGGCATGCTTATATAGATATGGGTAATTGGAGGGACTTGTCATCTTGTTCTCACTTTACTTCTTATTTGAAGGCAGCTAAAGATTTCAACTAAAATTGCCTTCTCAAGAGTGATCAAAGCTTTGTTAAGAGGTAGACAAAGTGTGGTTTTGTGAAAGCTGTTCACTTTTTTTATTTTTTCTTCCTCTTCTTCTACTTCTTCTTATCGGTGGTTGTGCCATCTGAACTCTAACTTGCATTAGTCGTGTGGAATTCTAAGAGCTGCAGCAAGAACATAATTAGGGCCTGTTTGTGTCATGTGTACTCCTTAGGAATTCTAAGACTCATATAGTCATATTGCAAAAAGTGGTGAGAATTGAAGAAACAAAGATGAATATTTAAAAATGACCATTAAATAATATACTCTTTAGTAAAAAATCTCAAAATACCAATCTCTATATTCAAGCTGATACAAAATTCTTTGAATTTAAATTGAATGTTCAAAAATTCTCATGATGACTTTGATGCAAGGATAAAAATTTAATTCCTTTTGGGGCCTTGGAAGCTCCTCAGATGGGGAGAAATGATGTCTTTCTGGCGATCAATCTTCGGCTCTAATATCAATTTGTTGCGGCCCTAGATCTTCGATCGGGAAATAGATCAATCTTTCAAGGAATTGATCCAATCCAAAGATGGATTCCATCACTAGGTCACACTCAAGACCATAAAACACACCATAATTGAATAAAGCTCAGATAATCTTTGATTAATTGACAATACCATAAGAAACTACAATGGGGACTCAAACTATAATAGAGGGGCATGATTGTTTCTTAGCACACATGACTTTCTCAATAAAACAAGAAACTAGTTAACCCTATTCAAACCAAACCAAACCAAACCAAACCAAGCCTTTTCCCACTAGGTGGGGTCGGCTATATGGATTTGACGACGCCAATCAAATCTGTTTAGGGCCATGTCCTCCGTTAGATCCATGTAGGCAAGATCATGTTTAATAGTTTCTTTCCAACTTCTCTTGGGTCTCCCTCTCCCTCTCCTACTCTTGGCAAACTCTATGCTTTCACACCTTTTAACAGGTGCCTCTGTTGGACGCCTTCTAACATGGCCGAACCATCTCAGTCGATTTTCTCTCATTTTATCTCCAATCGGTGCTATTCCTACTATGCCCCTAATCTCCTCATTCCTAATCCTATCTCTCCTTGTGATCCCGCACATCCATCTTAGCATTCTCATCTCCGCAACTTCCATCTTCTTGACATGATTATGCTTTATTGCCCAACACTCTGATCCATATAACAACGCTGGCCGTACCGCCACCTTATAATACTTTCCTTTAACCTTGAGGGGGACTTTCCGATCACACAAGACCCCCGAAGCACTCCTCCATTTGGTCCACCCGGCTTGAATCCTGTGACTTACATCAGTATCAATCCCTCCATCCTGTTGCACCATAGATCCAAGGTACCTAAAGTTTTCTTTCTCTACTATCTTTTGTGTGCCCAAACTTACTTCTATGTTACTAGGTGTCCTACTTTGACTAAACTTGCATTCCATATATTCCGTTTTGCATCGACTTAGCCTAAACCCTTTTGTCTCTAATGTTTTCCGCCACAATTCAAGTTTAGCATTCACTCCTTCTCTCGTCTCATCCACTAAAACAATGTCATCTGCAAATAGCATACACCACGGCACCTCATCCTGGATATGTCTTGTAATCTCATCCATAACTAGGGCAAACAAGTACGGGCTTAACGCTGAGCCTTGGTGTAGACCAATCGTGATAGGAAACTCCTTAGTTTCGCCGCCAGTCGTCCTTATAGATGTCACGACTCTATCATCCATATCCTTTATCGCCTCAATATAAGCGACACAAACTCTTTTCTTTTCCAGAACTTTCCAAAGAATCTCCCTAGGAACCCGGTCATAGGCCTTCTCCAAGTCAATGAACACCATATGTAAATCTCTCTTACCTTCTCTATACTGTTCCATTAACCTCCTCAGGAGAAAGATAGCCTCCATGGTTGATCTCCCAGGCATGAAACCAAATTGATTCTCTGAAATATTTGTTGTTCTTCTTAGTCTTCTCTCAATAACTCTCTCCCATAATTTCATCGTATGGCTCATCAATTTAATCCCGCGGTAGTTCGCACAGTTCTGAATATCTCCTTTGTTCTTGTATATGGGTATAAGAATACTTTTCCTCCATGCATTAGGCATCTTCTTGCTCTGTAGCACTACATTAAAAAGCTTTGTCAACCAACTAATACCATCCTCCCCCAAGCACCTCCAGACCTCAATAGGGATACCATCTGGCCCAACCGCTTTCCCATTCTTCATTCTTTCAATACTTCTTTAACTTCTTCCCTACTGATTCTCCTATAGAACATATGATTCGCTTCTTCTCTAGAAATGGTAAGCTGCCCCAATTGTATGTCACTACTACTGCTTTCGTTAAATAACTTGTAGAAGTAGCTCTTCCAACGCTCCTTTATCTCCTCTTCCTTTACTAATACATTTTCATCCTCATCCTTAATGCATTTAACTTGGTTTAAGTCCTTGGTCCGCCGATCTCTAGTTTTAGCAAGCTTGAATATCTCTCTTTCGCCTTCCTTAGTGTCAAGTCGCCTATATAGCTCCTCAAATGCCTTTGCCTTGGCCTCACTAACTGCCTTTTTGGTTTCTCTTTTTGCTTCTTTATACCTCTCCAAGTTCGCTTCAATTCGATCCTTTTGCCAAGTTTTAAAGCACTCTCTTTTAACTCTTATCTTGTCTTGGACGGCTTCGCTCCACCACCATGCCTCTTTCTGTACCGGAGCACCCCCTTTAGATTCTCCTAAGACTTCTTTCCCTACCCTCCTAATACACTCTGCTACCTTATCCCACATATTATTTGCACTCTCTTCTGTCGCCCAAACGTCTTCCTCTAGTACTCTTTCCCTTAAAGCTAGTTGCTTATCACCTTTTAGGTTCCACCATTTAGTCCTTGAGCATCTATACAACTTCTTTTTTCTAGTCCACCTTTGTAACTGCACATCTATGATCAACAACCTATGTTGGGAAGTCAAGCTCTCCCCCGGTATAACCTTACAATCTTTACAAGCTAAACGGTCTCTTTTCCTAGTTAAGAAGAAGTCAATTTGTGTCCTCGATGAGCCACTCTTATAAGTCACCAAATGCTCCTCTCTCTTTCTAAAAAATGTGTTAGTTACCATGAGATCATAAGCCACTGAAAACTCCAAGATATCCTTCCCTTCTTCATTTCTATTACCGTACCCATGTCCCCCGTGTACTCCTATGTATCCATCTACGTCACGTCCTACATGACCGTTCAAATCACCTCCTATGAAGACCATCTCTCCTTGGGGTATCTCTAGTAGCACTCCTTCCAAGTCCTCCCAAAACTTCTCCTTATGTCCATCTCCTAAGCCCACCTGGGGGGCATAAGCACTAAATACGTTCACTATCTCTTCTCCTAACACTAACTTAATTGCAATAATCCTATCTCCATAGCGCTTTACATTCACTACATCTTCCTTTAAGTCCTTGTTTACCACTATGCCGACCCCATTCCTCGATCTATTAAGTCCCGTATACCATAACTTATACCCGGTCCTCTCAATCTCTTTAGCTTTGTGTCCCACCCATCTTGTCTCTTGCAAGCAAGCAATTGCGATTCGTCTCCTTTCCATTGTATCTACCACTTCCATAAGTTTCCCAGTTAGGCTCCCAATGTTCCAAGTGCCCAATCTCAGCCTTCTATTTTGGACTAGCTTCCTTACCCCCCACACTCGCCCAATAAAGTGTGAGGACCCTTGCCTATTTAGCACTGCACCCGGGCGCCGATGCAGCGGTCCTTGCTCACTTATCACTGTACCCGGACCATACAGCGCGTCGCTAAGTAGGGGACGCCCCAACGAAATTTCATTAGGTCTCAAATCCATAAAAAAATCCGACTGAGTATTGTGCTGGCTGTCGGCTACCTAACGCACAACCCTCCTCCTTTGTCCGGGCTTGGGACCGGCTATGTCAAGGATACCCCAACATAGGCGGAGTTAGTTAACCCTATTCAAACAATGAATGAAAATAAGAAATAATCTCTAACTGAATAAAAATAGAAATATGGATAAATTTAGTTTCCCATAGTAGCTCTCTATCACAATTAGGCCTATTAGCTGAACCCAGTGGACTGGGTTTACCTATGGTCAATGGGTTGGCCCAGTTGTCTTCTTGGGCCTAGTGGTCCGGACTGCATCACAAGGAAAGATGGAAATGAATACCAAACCATCACCCGAGTAATTTAAATTTAAATCGAAAGTCAAGGTTCCATCTACATCGTTGCATTAGATTCTTTACTTCTCACTTCATATCCTTCATCGCTTCCCTCATTAATAATATCAATTACCATGTTAAACAAATAGGTTGTGTGAATGCCACACCATAGTCCATAGAGTCCCGCTAATTACACATAGAAGCTCGATTATTTGCTCGGTATATAATTCCTAATATGGAAGGGGCTAAAATTGAAGAAGGTGGAAGATCCATACATGGGCACATACTCTCCTCCTTTGGTAGGAAATCATTATCCAGCCTTAAATCAAATCCTAGGAAAGTGAGGGCCCCACGTAGTCTCGACCTTATATCCTTGATTCACTTTTCACCTCTTCAATAGCCCTTCGTAATGAACCCTCTTCAATATCAAATCCTAAAAAAAAAAAAACACAGTGGGAAAACAGGCAGACTTTTGGTGGGGGTAAGATGAAACTTTTGAAATCCCAGTCCTAGCACAGTTTTTGAAAAGTTCTCAAGCTACCTATTTTGAACTGTGCACATCACTAGAATTCATCCCCATTTTCTTTCCATAAAGGCCCATTTAACTTCAAAATTTTGAATAGACGTATAGAATTGAAGGAAGAAAGATCCAACAAGAAAGATAAAGTGCCCTTGAATGACACCATCTTCGTTGGTGTTAATGCGAACATCCGTGATATGTCCTTGGTTGAATAGACGGTCCCAAAACAAAGTTGAGTATGAAGGGATACATTTATAAGATCATATGAATGAACTTTAAACAAATAAACACTATCAAAATTTTAAACACTAGATGTCCTTGTTAACTCCATCAAAAGCCAAAAAATGCCATCAGAACTTTAAACACTAGCTGTCCTTAATTACTCCATCAAAAGCCAAAAAAAAAAGCCAAAACTTAAAAAAAAAAGGTCAGAGTATAGGCATGAGCTGCTTGTATTCAATCACATCTCAATGCATCCTCTATGAAAATCATAAGAACAGGGCAGCTGGGTCACTGTTACTCCACAGTAATATTTGTCTAAGCAGATGCTGCGATATTTGTCCAAATAGTTAGATTCATTATTAAAGCTGACCACAATGAAAACAAGCAATTGCTCGTCATTGAAGCTGACCACAATGGAGCCACTACTTTCTTCTCTTGAAGGAAGATCAAAAGAGTTAAACCCAAAAGCAAGTAAAACTGAATGAATGCATTCATATGATGGTACGAATGAACTTTCAATAAACACAAGCAAACTAAACACTAGTTAGTCCTTATATTATCTCCAAACACTCGACAGAAAAACTTTAAAAAAAAATCAATACAAAACAACAAACGAAAATTAAATCGGCAAGCAGCAGGTCAGGCATGAGTTGCTCATATTCAACCATCTTTCAATGCATTCTCTGTGAAAATCATGCAAGCAAGGCAGTTGTGTCACCCCGCTAGAATACTCATCCAAACAGATGGAACAACTGTTTAAAAAGCCTCATCATTAAATACTTGCGACGGTAGAGCGGCAATAGAAGCTCTTGATGCGGGTACAGGAAGCCCGAAGGCCCAAGCTACCTCCTCCTCATCGTAAGTATCAACCGTTGCAAACTCTAACTCCACAGAAGCATCAATTTTGTTGTACCCTTCTTTGTTTGAATTTGACACGGCGTTGAGTAGGAAAAGAGAAAAGTGAGTTTCCAACTTGGCCAACTAATCATCATCGAGTGATGATAAGTTCATGAAGAAGAAGATCATACGGATAATTGCATGTCTTTTAATGGGAGAACAGAGGCTATTGGTAGTGGCGGACCTACTTGAAGATGACATGGGCGGCGATTTTGAAATCGCTTGATATTTAAATTGACCTGGACTTATTCCACAGATATCTAATAAACAATTGCCCCACGTCAAAATTTTGTGATCGCCCCATGTCACAAAACCTTGGTAAGAGACTCCCGTTCTCTTTAGACATCTTCTTCCCACCGACAGTACCAGATCCTCTTTGCCTCATTTTCTTTTGACATCTTCTTTCTACTGAGAGTGCGAGATCCTTTTCGCGGTGATCGAGCTTCCCATCGTAGGTCATCTCGTGGTTAATATATATCTCTCTCTCCAAATAACCCTAAATAAAGTAATTTTTCTCCCTCCTCAGACGTAGTATAATCCTAATCACTCCATACCAAACATTTGAATCCTTAATCTCCAAATCATAATCCAAATCCTAAGCCCTAAACCACCAAATCTGAGCATATCTACAAGCCGAAGATGACCAAATCACCATTAGGCACACTTTAGTACATAAATTGGGTCTTGGAGTTCATATGTTTGGATAATTTGAGTTACATTTAAGTGGCAATTTTTTTCCTTTGCCTTGAGCCCATGACCAATTATAGGAAATTATTTTTACAGCTAAGGCAAGTGTAGGCAATCAAATTCCTTAGATCCAAATAAAACCCCTTTGGGAACTCAAATTGGGTGCTCACTCAAATCATCATTTCAGGCATCCAAATAAGTAGGATTAAATGAAATGTTTTCTTAAGCTATCTTGATGACGATTAATTGATGATCACCTAAATTTGGGAGAGGTGCCTTCAATTGGGCTGTGGATCTGATCATGAAATTTTTTATTTTTTTTTGTCTATTCAAATGCAATAAAGTTTTTCTTTTTGTGGTGTTCACGTGAGAAAAGTTAGCAAAGTTGACTAAAAGTTTAGCCCCACCCAAATAAAAATCTTGAGTCCGGCGCTGTCTATTGGCATCATATTTGCGGATTAAAAGTCCAGAAAAGATTCCAGCCAGATGAGGAAAAGGGAATGTTTTGTCGACTATTGTAGTAACATCTCCTTCAATAGAGCGCCACAAACGTTGGTGCTTGTTTGTGAAGCCGATAGTGAGAGTGGTCTCTGCCCCCATAACGTTCTTAACTTTGTGGGTGGGTGATATTAAGAATGTGCTGTTTCCTTCTGAAAGATACGGGACTGTAAAAAAAACAGTTATGATCAAAGATTAGGAAAGAAGAAGAAAAATGAAAGGATGTGCTCACTAAATACGTACGTGTAAGGAGCTATGTCTTCAGGTGTGTAATCGTAATCCATGTCTTCCATGTCATCTGCGTCTTCCATGAGATCAGGCACAGGCAGTAGAAGCAGATCTGGGTCTTCCATATGTATTAGAATAATTTAACTACCTCCTAGAGAGAAAAAGTTTCTATTAATTATTCCTGTCTCAAAAGATTACAAAAGAATAAAAAACTACTATCCTTTTCATTATCTATGTAGACAGAGAAAGAGGCTTACCGTGATGCTCCTCTGCTCTGCTAGAGGACGAGAGATGGTGAGAGAAGGGGCTGATATTCTGCGGGGATTAATAAAGGGCGTCGAGTCTTGATAACGAAAGACTCCTATAATTAAATAGAGTTTCAATCCCCTCACATAATGTTTCCATAATGGGTTAGGTTGGCTTTTGCTGCCTCAGAGAGGTATCTTCTAATACTCAATCTTCTAGTTTTACTGCCAATTTCGAATCTAACCTGTTTTGTTGTTATAGATGTAACACAACCCGAAAGTACAAACCTGCTTTTGGATTATGTGATTGTGGTCGTGTGGTGTGGAGTATAATGCTTTTATCCTTGTGTTCCTTTTCTTTGTTGGCATTTGGTTTTGTATTTGGATTTTCACTTTAACAAAATTAATCATTAGCAATCCATAAAAATTGAAGGATGCTGCTCCACCCTTGTAATTGAAGTTAATGCACTGGAGCTATCTTAAGTTGGAACTTTGTTTGCTTATGCAGCTCTAAGTTTGTGGTTGTATTATTAGGATTATGATTGTGATTAGCCTGACTAATTCATGTAAATCTTTTCAGAATGGAATGATCCACATGCCGTGGAATTTTGACCATTGTTGAGCTGGACCATCACATTGTTTCTTCCACTATGTGATTGCTAATGCAGTATGTGAATTGGCTCGGAGTACAGTTACTACCAGTCATGGGATTGATATGCGTTAAGGACCATAGCAGAAATAGGAGAATTTTCGGTAGTGATGCCAATCCCAGCATTAGATCTAGTCCAACCCTGAATAAAAACTTGATTCAGTTGTGTCAAGCCTCAATAAAATGTATCAAACAATGCATCTTCAACAGTTATGCAACTCACTCACAACCAACGTAGAAAGATTAAACAGGAGAAGATGAAAGGTGTAAATCAGTTGAGCAGTAGGACTTTTGTATCCTGTTGCTCTATTATTCTCAACAGAACATTTGACATAGTAGGTACATTTTGTCACAGCTTTGTTAAGAGGGACACTTTTTCTTAACAAAATGTGATTTCCACCTTATATAGCCTCCACATCTTTAATTATCCTTCCTTGGAGCCCATTTGACAATGAATTCCTAGGTATTCAATTCCATGCAAGCAAATGGGCTCTTAGTGTTGTGGATGTGAGATATGAATACATCACTGCAACAACATTTACACAATGATGAAACTGGCACACAGCTTTGTAACTGTGGCATTTTTCTTTTTTCCTCTAATTTTACTGAACTTTAGGGCACCTTTGGCAAACCTCTATGCAGCAGAATCTTCTCGGTTTTCCTTGCTTCCGTGGAAAATCCACGTTTGGAAAGGAGACGAAAGCTGGCAGCTCAGAATCCCCACAGCTACATTTTTTATTTTTTCAACGTCCGACCTCCCCCGTCCGATTCCGAAAATCCACAGATGCAAAGAAAGCGGAGCTACAGTGGTTTTGACGGTAACAAAGAGGTTTTCCTTTTTTTTTTTTTTTTTTTTTTTTTGGGAAAACTACCATGGGTCCGACAACCACGATCCATACCGTCAATCATCTTTAAAAGGTCCAAAACGGCTGAAAAGTCAAATATCAGTGGTTGATTCATCATATGTTTTAAGATATTTGTAAAAAAGTCCAAATCATTGGATTATGATTTTGGACTTCTCTATGGGTCTCGCTTGCGTAATCAGAACCCGTTCAGTCTCTTCATTAGGCCTCAAACGGCTATGAGGTCAAATTCCACAGCACGATTCATCATAGATAATGTGAAAATTGGAAACGAGAATTTCATCCGTCGAAGATACTTTCAACTGAGCAAGAGGAAGAAGACGCTGCAACATAAATCGTTGGTACAAATTTGTTAACTTACAGCTTATCTTTTTGGCTTTGGAAACCTACTGTATGGGTCCCACAATCAATATCAGAACCATTAATCATGATTATAAGGCCCAAAACGGCTATTATGTCAAATATCAGCCGTTGATCCATCATGAATGTTGAGATATTTGCAGAATTTAAAATATTAATTCTTTTATTCCAGTGGGCCCCACATTCAAGATCCGAACCGAGAGCCAAGGACGGCTATGGGTTGAGATCTCAGACCGTGATTTTCGTGGATTTTGAGAAAAGTGAAAGAATAAAAGTAGCCGTTGGATCACATTTAGGATCCTCTTTGTTTACCAAACCTGGAACTCTCTTTTAAGAAATCCTCTCTTTGAGGATATGTTGGGTCCAAGAGAATGAGGGAATCCTCCCAATAGAGGATTCATCTTTGTTTACCAAACGTGACCTTGAGTTTTTACTAGTTAAAATTAAGGCCTATGATCATTTGGTCCAACTGATGATTTATTATTTTACTTTTATATTTTTATTATTGAATGATTAATTTTAACTGATGCTGAAGACACACCTAACCCATTACTAACCTACCCATCTCCATTGATCCACGACATTCAAAGATTATATGAATGACAAGATCTATCGATCTGAAAAAATATGGTTATGCAAGAATTGTAATAGTCTAATTTATATTCTCAAAACTAAAATAGCAATACGTTAAAAAATGAAAAATATTCAAGTGAGAACTAGTTCTCACCTATTATATGAGAATTTTTTTGCAGGACCCAACTAGCAACCAATAGGAAACCCTATGATATTCACTAATCCAAAGGATTGGCACACATCCGAATGGACTGAATCGTTTGATTGATAGTAGAATATTTTTTTGAATATGAAGTTATTATACTTGTGGGCCACAGATGAAGGGGTTAGGAGCATGAATTTGGAGTCAAACTTGATACTTGGGGTGGTCTCACATAGATCTTTTCATCCCTCCTGGTCCCATCTCCAAATGGGGCCCACAATTGGATCCCACAAAAAAAAATTCTTATAATATGTGAGAACTAGTTCTCACATGAACATTACCCCCATTAAAATAACAACGAGATGATGAACCTTAAGCATGACACAGTTCAAAGCTGATTGTGCTTTCAAAAACAGATTAAAACGACCATATTGAAATGACCGTACAGCGTGCATAATCTTTTTCTCATACTAATACAAGGACCCTACGCACAAAATGGGGTGGATAATTCTGAAAAGATTATATTTTAGGATTTTCTAACACTCACAAACCTTTTCTCATAGAAATGCAAGAACCATACACAGCAGAATGGGGTAGGTAAACTCTAAAAAGCTTTTGTTCTAGGATTTTCTATTTTCCTAAATTCTTCATATACTTTTGACCCTTTACGAAAATCATGGCATGGCCAAATGCGCACAAAGGGCAAAACGGACACAGTTCCTTACCAATACTTGAATCAATGCAAGGACGACACGGCAACAGGTTAATGCTTCCTGATGCATAAAGAACGTGGAAGACACGCTTAAAATGCATGTTAAGCATAAATTAACAGAAGAACATGAACAGCTTAAAATTACAACTGAGAAAAACTACAGCTGGCCAGCTCTTTCATGGGATAGATTTATCTTGTGATGTTGGGTTCCTTTTAAGCTCGTGGGACAAGTACTGATTTACTCATTTTTCGGGTGAGATCCATACATGACCCCAAATAAATTTATTATAAGACACTCATACGGGTACGTCAATTCATATACAAATACATTTGCCTGCATTAAGTGATCTGATGATCAGATACTTGAGGAAACGATCTAGTACCGCTCATTCAAAATTACCCCAAAATTACCCATGCCATTCAACAACAATCTTCCATGCATCTTGTTACAAAATTCCTCCCAATCAAATATTTACAGTGCATTCCATGATTTCTATGGAACCAATTATGGTCAATGGTAAGCATGATGTGAGTGAGTCACTAAATGCTACTGTGCAACAACAGGGGTAGAGGACTGAAACATACTTGAATTGCTCAGCTCTCTTGACGCTGTAATGGAAAGATGCATACAGGGAATTTAAGTTCGAGTTACTCTGTTCTCACTCTCCGGTTCATCACATCATGGTAATAAAGGAGGACACACATGGGTTGTCCATATATGCAGAAAAAGAACCAGAAGATCATATTCCCCACCTGAAAAAATATCCACAGTTCAAATGATCGTTAGGTGCCTCAAATCACCTAGTGAAGTACGGCAAAGCAAAATTGGAGATGTCCAACAAAATTTTATACTTTTGTCATTCGCAGAATTATTCATGATGTTAAAATTGGGATAGAGAGAGGACAACAAAAAAAAAAAAGGAAGACGAGGGGCAATTTCTTGGAAACAAAAGCATACCATTGTATTTCTGAATTTATTTTGCAGGTAATTTGTAATGATGACCAAGGGAACCTGTCACAAAATTACAACCAACAGTATGAAGCATTCTTAAACACAGTTCAAGCACCGTGAAACCTGAAACATTTTAAGTATCTGCAGATATATCAATGCTGCAGCAATATATGGGGGGAGGTGCTCCTATGAGAGCATCTCTCACCTTATTATGAGAGATAGGGTGGGGGCCCTCACATTGAAGTTTTTTGCATTAGACATGGATGTGAGAGCCCCCACATTATCTCTCATAATAAGGTGAGAGCATCTCTCACCTTATTATGAGAGATAAGGTGAGAGATAGGGTGGGAGCCCTCACATCCATATCCAATGCCAACAACTTAAGCTGAGAGATGCTCTCATAGGAGCACCTCCCTATATATATATATATATAGAGAGAGAGAGAGAGGAGAGAGAGAGAAATCTAAGATAAAATCATGAAGGGCATGTTAGTTTGCATGGAATTGAGTTCTAGGAATTATAAGAAACGCATTTGTAAAAGTGGCTAAGGTGAAGAAACAAAGGCAACGATCATAAATGACCATAAAATAATCTCCCCTTCAATGGAAAATAAATTAAGGGGAGATGGAAAATGAATACCCAACCATCACCCACGTAAATCAAATTCTAGAAGAGCCAGGGTCCCATCTATATTTTCACCTATTATCCTTCACTTCTCACTTCTTTAATAACCCTTTGTAGGAACTTAGAACCCATTTCACCATGAATTGCCAACAATTTAATTCCGTGCAAACAAAAGGGCCAAAAATAAAACATTGGAAACTTTATTTTTAATGGAGTTTCAAATACAGTTTGAGTGTCAACCTAAATACTCAAAGAACCAATCTTTAAGTATTTATAATATGTTTATATGTTTCAAATAAACATACTGATGGTTTATATGTTGAAGCTCTAATAACACAATCCTAATTTTAATCTCAGACAAATCTATTATTATAATAATAAATAGACCCAATAACCCATATTTGAAAATAAACCCTCGTCTCTCAACACAATACCATGTCATGTGAAAAGATAGTGGACGGTAGTCCCGGGCTGTAGCTTAGCTGGTTAGAGACACCAACCAAATCTACAACCCCTCACCCCCCTACTGGATTGAACGAAGTGGTGGGAGGGGGGACTCGGCTTGTGCAGAAAAACCGATAGACAACTGGTCAGATTGGATCGAATCAATGTACTCGGTTGGGGACACCAAATCTCCAACCCCTCACCCCCTACTTGATCAAACGAAGTGGTAGGAGGGGGGACCGCAAGAATCTTCTCGGGGGGTAAAATCTTCGTATTAAAATGGATCCCTGTCCTTTCTTAAAATAAAATGAATTCACGTATAAGTAGGAAAATTTGATGGTTTACGCCAAGGCAATGAATCCACATAAATGCAAAAGATGAACATTCCCAAAGAGATGAGGGCAAGGTATCCAGATTCAGATTTGTAAGGAAATTTCACAAAGCAAAAGGTGTTCTTTATTTTACTTTTTCCAATATAGAAGATGCGACAATGCTAGAGCATTACGAAAAATTAAGAAAAAGAACACATACTTCTCTGCACTACTATTTGTAAGGAAAAATATATCAACTCCTTAACATACACTTACCTGAAGCATTATTCCCATAAAAGCCCAAAACGTGAAAATGTGGCAGGGAACACCAATACATAGCTGCAGATGAAGAAAAAAAAAACATAGTTGAAAAATACACATAATCTGATGGTAGGAAACAAAAGGAGAGAGAATAAGGAACCTATAGGAAGCAAAATATAGCTAGCTAGTGGAATTCCTGGAAAGTTAGGGTTCAAAGATTCCTCAATTCTTAAGTCATCTGACCACTCTAGAAAAAAAAAAAAAGAAATCATCTTAATGGTTTTTTTTTTCTTTTTTCTTTTCCCTGAAATTCTGCTAGGACTTTTCGAGTGCCAGGGTTGCTTACACTTTGGAAATCCTCCTAGGATGAAATTTCTGAAATAACTACTTTTGAGATGGATTAAGAGGAGAAATTGGTATTTCAAGTTCTATTGTCTTCGATTACTATGAAATTCCAGCACATCCAAAGGATGGCAAACGGTTTGGCGGATTCCTTGGCCAAGCAAGGAGTGGACATATCTTCTCCTTTTGTTGCTTTCACTATGTAGCATCTTTCTTTTCTTTCTTTTTTTTTTGTGACAAATGACAATTGTTTGTATAATGCTTTTATACCCTTGTATCTTCCCAATTGGACAGATTTGGTCTCTTTTTAATGAAATCCAGTTTAAAAAAATCTCCACACTCTCAGACACAATTATTTATTGTGATTGAAGTGAACCCTCTGACTGTGTTATCCCAGGCGAAAATCCAGGTTTCCAAAGATATAATCAGTAGGTACAAACAACTAATAGTAAGCAACAAATTCAAGCTTTGATTAATTATTCACATTGTTTCTTTCTACTACTAGGCTGGTACAACATGGGAAAAGCAAAATACAGGTCATTTGTAAGAAGCAAAGAGAGACAAGTTATTGGTACCAATAACTTAGTAACAGCAAGAGTCAATTGCATTTAGTTGACTTGATACATAAAAGAGTTCTGCCCAGAGGGCCCATTGTGTGTTTCTTATAGAAAGGGAACATAGGAACTTGATGGGGCTGGCTCTCTATTCATCACACATTTTTCTTGCACCCCAAATCTTGTTAAACAATGTCACCCAAACAAGCCTCCTCTTCTGCACTGACCCATATTCCATAGGTGTATGATTTGGTCTCATGCACTTTTGTTTTTCACCATTACCAAAGTTGCCTTTACTTGTGAGTCCTCCATTTTTTTCCAAACCGATCTACATCTATGAGCTAATAACAACATTATTCAAGACGGAAAAGAGAGAGATCACTATATAATAAAATTACACCCCAAGTAAAACTGCAGGGACACAATACCCACACAGAAGACAAACATGTAAAAGAAGGATATGAGTTAACCGGAAAAAAAAAAAGATGGATACAAGAACTGATGACCCATACAGATGGCAAACATGCTAAAGAGTCAACTCACACATCCACACACACTGCACAGGTCCTTAACCAACAAAGCAACGAAACTCAATAGATACAAATGAAAAGGATGGATACGAAAACAGATGTAAGCATAATTATTGAAAATAATGCCCTAAAACTGTTTTCAAACATTTCGAGGACATAAAGTGAAACTAAATGAAATCTTAATACAAGCGTATAATCAAATGAAATAAAGTCATAGTATTCCCAACATAGAAGATCACATCAAAGCCTTATCCCATATTTCTTAAGTCGGCTTCTAAATTCTAGAACATTCAAAATTTTATTGGTTTCCTTCCACTCTTGTTCATTGTAACACTCCCAAAAAAAAAAAAATTTTGTTAGGGGCTATTTCAAGTTATCCATCATCCCAAAACCATCTTAAATGACATGTCAGGTTTTCTCTCCCATTGGGGACACTTGTAGATTTCATCTTATAAACGTATTCCTAAGCCAAATTTCTGTCCTTTCCTGTCATTCCACATATACACCATAGCATACAAATATCAGCCACATGTATTTTGTATTCTTATTATTTATTCATGAAAAAATCCACCTTGACTTAATCGTTGTCTTGTAATAATGTCCCTTTAGTCCAATAAGTGGAACTTGACATTGCACACTAGCTTGCTTATACTTGCCCACCAAGCACTTTTCTTGTTTGCAAAATCCTTTTTCAAGATCTCCATCTTGACATCTTGATGCCCCTTCAATTTAAGTGGTGGCATTCAACAATCACAAACACTGGCTTGTCCACACTAGTCCAGCTTTTGATGCCACCTTTAAGCACTCAGTTTTGTTCTATAATTAATCCTAGATACCGGAATCAATCACACTGCAGCACTTAGTAGTTCTCTACTTTTATCATAACATCCTCCCTGCTCTCAATATCATTACACTTGCACTTCATGTATTCTTTGTTCCGTCAAATTTTGAGATACAGTCTCCAAAACTTTTCACCAAATTTGCCTTGTAAGATGCAATTTTACTTTAATGAGATTAAGGTCCTTCCTTCAGGATGTTGTGTATCTTTTCAGCATGTCAGCTCTGCTAATGGGATGGGGGATTGATCTAGTGATTTGAATGCAATGATAATGCAGTTTCTGTTTTGGATTTGGGTTTGAGCTGCTTGGTATATATCTCTTATACAGGCACCCAATTGTTTTTCTTGGTTATGATCACTGTTTTTGTGATCTCTTTCATTATTTATTAATTACTGTTACCTTTTCAAAAAAAGAAGAAAAAACCTTTTCACCAAAGTTCTAGCTTAGCGTTGCTTCGTTATTGTCACAATAATAGTATCAAGAGGAAAAACATAGCAACTCAAAATGAATCTTCACAAAAGAAAAGGATCTGTATCTGTGCACTATAATACAAAGCTTTTATCTCTGCATCAGGACCCAAAGCCTCACTAATAGAATTGAGAGAGAAAACCATCAACAATCCCAGATATTCTCACACAAGAAAAAAAGGTTTTATGCACAATGATAGACTACGAACTTGAAACAAATATAGAACCGTGTTAAAGGTTTTAACAGTTTATCAGGAAGCAAAACCTCAAAATATAGCATATCTCTACAGTAAAACAATATCCATCAAGTTAAAAGAACATATATGAGTTAATTAATGAACAAGAAAGAGAAATTAAGTGCAACATACCTCATGGAATACAGCAGATATGAAGAAGGCGATCACAAAAGAAACTCCCTACAAATGAAGCCAAACAAATGAACACCCAAAAAACCAATAACTGTAACCAGATTGAACAACACGGGTAAAGTGACATTATTAAAAGACACTACAAAGTGGTGACATATATCGTAACAAAGGCCAAGCCATTAGATGTATATATACCAAAAAAAATGTGAAAAGAAGAAAAAAGTGCATTTTAGAAGAAATGTACAAACCTATCTATATCCAGCAAATGGACCCATAAACCTGCCACATATCCTGTTAAATAAATCTGGATTCTAGAAAGGATCCCGTTCCGTTATTTAATAAACTAGACAGTGTAGGGTGCTTTTCTAGTGGAGATAACGTAACATGCTTCACCCATTACTAACCAGAAAAGAAGGTACATCTCTAAAAATGGAATAAAATAAAAATAGAAAATATAAGAAATTCGAGAATTTATGTGAAACATTGCTTCACAAGTGAATACACATAAAAATGTTTCACGATAAATAATTCTTGGTTAAAGTTAAGAATATAAGAGTTTAATTACCTTTGGTATCCCATGCCGCAAACATGGAAAATACACATGTCGAGTCATCCATTTATGAACAGGCTGTAATCATTAACAATTCCATTAGTTGCAGACTCCATTGCTATTGCGCTCACATAATTTATTGATGTAATAAGAGTATCATGTTTAAGGAAATACAGAACAGCATCAAAGATTTGTGGAAGCTGCAGCACAATCACAGCCACATGACAATCGAGGTAATAAGTTTTTAATCAATAATAGACTAATTTTATTAATGCAAACTAAAGGCATGCATATGAGGGGCCAATAACCCACAACCAGGCAAGAATTTACCATGATGGACCAATAAACCATGTTATTTTTTTTTTCTGTTTTTTTTTTTTTTTTTTGTTTGTTTGGTTTGGATGTGTGCACAGACCGGGCTACCTTTCTTTTACTTTTTCTTCTTTCTTTCTTTTTCTTCGGCTGCCTTTCTTTTACTTTTTCTTCTTTCTTTCTTTTTTTTTTCTTTTGGGAATCAACCTGTTTTATGGTCTACAGTAGACAACACTCTGTCACAATAGCTATGGTGGGCCATGGGTCTGTACACGTTCATAAGCATATGAAAGGATAAGAATATATACTAAGAAAAAGTTCAAAACTAAATTATTGGGCAATAAAAAATATAGATACTACTTACTAAGCTAAGATATACTAAGATCATCATCATCATCAAAGCTTTGTTTATATTGGAGCCAGCTACATGAATTTTGTTTCTCCATTCCTGGCCCTTGTACATCAGTGGGATCTGACATCCATATTCCACAATTGTATCCTTGACATGTAGAAATGAGGCATCATATTAGGGTTGTACAAAGGCTGGGTGAGACTGAGCCTGTCGTTGGTGAAGTTCGAGCCTACTTTGTTTAGTTCTTGAGCTAGGCCCTGAAATTTTAATGTCCAGCTCAAGGTCAAGACTGTAACTTTGTAGGGCTAAAAGGAACAACTTGGCCCAACCAGTTACAACGATGTTACAATCCATTGAGTGTTTTTGTTTCTATTTGAAATCATTGTAACATCTTCACATAGGTTGAGGATCCAAAATAATGTTAGCAAAAGAAAAGGCTAACTTTTGTTTGGACTATAATCAGGCTCTTCTAGGAATTAATAGTAGGCCTAGCCAAGTTGTATGAAACAAGCTGGTGCTTGAACCTTTAGATAAGTCTGCAGGCTAGGCATGCATCATCCTCTTAAAGCACATGATGACCTAATTTAAACTACGGTTTAGGTTTCTGTATAGATATAACAAAATAGTGAATAAGCAATAAAACCAAAATAAAATCACAAAAGATGAAAAAAAATTCTTGTAACCATCATAAAAGAGATGCAGAACTTGAGAGAACAGTGGGAGCCTCATTTAATGATCTGAAATATATATATATACATACATTTTTTGAAATGGAATGATTTGAAATAGTACATAAAACAGCAATTCATATAAAAATTGAAGTAAAAGGACTTACCATATTCCACTTTCTCCAGTACTGATGAGAACCACAGAAAAACATGCAACAAAAAGAAGTAACTTCAGAAAATCAGGCTTTATAAGCATGCATTGTGCCACCACTACAACTGTGGCAGTGCTTAGTAAACTCTGCACTATGGTGCCAACAGGGCAACTGTGGTAGCATTGAGCAGATTCTGTACTATGGGACCAACTTTGGACCAAGTACATCTCCCCTGGTGATAGGACGCAGGACCAATTATAGTAACCATCATTTGATTGAATCAGAGAAAATGAAATGATGAATACAACTTTAATGGCTCAATCTACCGGTAAACATCTCAGAGAGAGCATAGTAGTCAATCTAGGTTCAGTTCAGTCTAACAACCCTATATAAACATTTGGTCCAGAATTTGGACCTGTTCCGCTGTTTCAGTCAAAATTTTGAAATACCCAGATTTTAGACAAACAAATAATAATAGTACAATTTTTTTTTTCCAATTTTTATGAACAAAAAGGTCACTTCATTTTTATTTAGGTACATATGTGTCTTACTACAGTGTAGTGATTATGTGAATGTGTTTTAACTTTCAGGTACGACACTGATAATTGGAGAATATAACTGAGAATGGATGTCATAGTTTCTATAAATGACTAGATTCCACAACCTCATGATTGCAACCATGAGCACCTTCCAGGTTCCAAATATGCTACAGGCACTTGTCCATGGATATCATAATTTCACATTGTCACACAAAAACATGGCTTACAAATTATTTCTTTCGCATGCAGAAATAACATGTATTACAGATTTGGTAAAATGAATTAAACAGAGTATAAATGTTATTTCACTTTTTTGTACTATTTTCATATTTTTCAAATTATATGTTATTTCACTTGTTTTGGAACCACTTTCAGTGTAAGCAGGTATTAATATTTTAAAACTCACCTCGTCAACTGTTGTGGCATTCCACCAGTCCTTGTAGAATTCACGATCACCAAAACAAAGGAGCTCGGCAAGTATATTCAACCTGTGACAACCATATCTCTTAGCAGGAGAGTAATTTAAAGCATAAAACAAAAAGAATAAATAGGTATATTAAAAATATATCAATATTATAGATCAACAGTCTTTGTATGGAAATGCTATATTTAAACATCATGCAGATTGAACAGTTTGAAAAGTGAAGTATAATGTTTTTTTATCTGCATGCTAAGGGCTATATTTCTCATGAAGGATAATGTTTTAGCATGAAGACTAATAATTATTAATTTCAAAACTAACCATGAATGAATATTCATTATGGATATCTAAAGATAATCAATTGATAATGAATAATACATCCAAGCTTGACTAATAACTGAAATCATGAATACCAAGACAGTAAATGGGAAGCAAGAGATGTAGCAGTTTGTGTCTTTGTGAGACGAAACAAGTGTTGATTACAGGCATCTTTATTTTGCATTTGATCTGGGAACCATACTGTCAGCCAGAAATCATGGAGCCTAAGGGTGTTGTGGACACAATAGACTATAAAATCAAAATTTGACCAGTGCAGGGTTCCACAAGATTCTTCTTGCTTGGTCTGAAAATCTAAATTGGGCGGTGAGGGTGAATTAACAAGCATTTGGGTCTGTTCTGAAAAACTAAATTGGGCGGGTAATTCGCGAGCATTTGGGTGTATCATTCCTCTCTCTCTCTCTCTCTAGAATTGAGATGCTCCTTGTTGTTACAGTCACAGCAGCAGCAGCCGTTTAAAACATTAAATCCATAATTCACACAAAAAATAAAATAAATAAATGAAAGTATGCCCACTAAAACCTCCATGTAGTAGCCAAGCAATGATGGAAAACAGTAACTTGTCAGTATCTCAAAAAACAACAAATTAGGCCGAGAGATTCGGGCATACCATAGATGGAAAAAGCAGTAGAACATGCAAAGCCACACATACAAAGTAGGAACTGAAAGCTTCAAGACCCTCTCCACAGCATATAAGAAGTTTCCTTTCAGGGGATGTTGAGAGTTCGTCACAATTGGGTTAATGTACTGCAAATTTTTCCGCCAACATTATTAAAGATATTGGATATCCGAATCTCCAGAGGTTATAGGTATTCAAAATTCGAAAGGGCAAATTTAACATATAAAAATACAACTTACTTGTTCAATGATAAAGCCCATAACTCCTGTAAATATCACCAATTTAACAAATTGACGAAGCACCCAATTCTTCCGAATGCATGTAGTACGAGGATAGCTTGGCTACATACAACGATAGAGCAATATGAAGACACAACAGTTGAGATGCCGAGGTATTAATTGCTAACACAGAAATATACATGCTTTAGACAAGCCCGTGGCACAGTGGAAAGTGCTCACTAGAAAATCATGAGGTTTGGTTCAAGTAATGTTACCACTCAAAAAAGAAAAAAAGAAAAAAAAAATATTCATGTATAAAAAAAAAAACTAACACAGTAATGAAACAGGCAAAAAAATTAGTTCTCATCCGGGAAGAAAATAGTTTGTCAAGGTGATTTTCCTAGTGCTCATCCAGGAAGAAAATAGTTTGTTCAATTTGTTGCAAATCAAGAAACTACTAGAAATACCTGGTAACATAATGTGGGAGCCGCCATGAAGTATGCCAAATTCTGGAAGCTGATGTTGTGAGCACCATCTGCACTCACAGAATTGAAAGGCACGTCACCCTGGCACGACAGAATTATTTTAATACAAGGAAAATTACAGCTGCGATCACTATATTTGGGTGCAAAGAATCGGTGGAAAAATATTAGTTCTCCTATTTTTAAGAAATGCATGCGCCCCTGTCCTCCTTGGTAGAGAAAAAAGGAAGTACAACACTGCTAGTTTGCTACTCTATAATATTTTTTTTTCACTCATCCTACTCAATTATCAAAAGAGCATATGCAACATAGCTTTACTAATGCGGAAAACGGAGGAGATGCGGTGCGGGTAAGGATAAAAGATGGAGAGATAGGGGAAGATTGGGCTCTCACCAAACTCCAAACCGGAGGCGTTAGAATATTGGGCTCTCACCGAACTCCAAACCAGGAGGCATTAGAGATCTCGAGGAGAACTCAAAGAAACTCAATTTCATTCATCATTAACTATTCAGCCAAAGAGACTTTACATCATTCATTATATAGGAAAAGATAGGAAAAGAAATAACCCTAAGACTAATTTGGACCATCCAAAGACGTTGATGGTCAGGATTAAACCATCCTACTAAAATATCTTAAAACACAAATAAAGCTCTAAAAAATTGAAAATAACATAAAATAAATGGATCGGGCTCAAAGGCTTGGTCAAGGCAGATAGGCTGGGCCCATTGGCGAGTCGACCCATGGGGGACCATGGGTCTATCCTGCATCATTTACGTACTCCACTATAAACTATAGTGAGTTCTGTAATTTACTTTGAATATTTTATGTGAATAAAGAAGAAATTGTGCAAGTACTCAAAATAGGCATCAGGCCACAAGAACAGAAGTAATCACTCCAATGCCACATTGTTATCTAAATCCTTGAGTATAAGAAAAAGAAAAGAAATCTGTTTACCTTATCAGCTGACTTACATGAAGCCCTTATGTCATAGTTTGTGTGGGCATAGGATACCAGCTTCAACCAAACAACGCAAGTCAAGATCATTAGTGTGATGCCGGATAGCACAGCAGAATCAGACCTGTTGAAGTTAAACCAATGATGATAGAGAGTAAGAAATGATAAATTCCAAAAGTCTTTCTTTCTTATGCATTTAATTGAACAAGAGACTGAAGAGAAAAAAAAGATAACTGAGGCACCCTGATTGAGGCTTATCGAACAGGGCTAACCAAAGATTAGCCCAGCCAATCCTGATATATTCAATGCCTTTTGAGTAATCAACAGTGATAATGCTCTTGTCGTCATATAAATTCAAAATACAATAAATTGCACTGTTCTTCGAGGGAAAATACTTTTTTGTGATCGGTACAAGAGGGAAAAATGCTATCAGAAAATTTTACATTTTGTAATTTGCACATGCCATATATAACTAAATCAACAATATCTTGTATCTCGTTATTTTAAGAGACATTTGACATCTTTCACATTGGCAATTCCTCCGGATATTTATGCAGTTCAACTCACATGTAGAGTACATGCGCATGAGAAAAAGTAAGCGGACATTTTACAAACTAAAAAAATGAACTTTTGACGCAAAGCAATTCCCAGGAAACCAAGAAAGAAAATGGAACACAACACTGACCTGAGAATCACAAAAACTGGATATATGATTTCAGCCATTGTAATTGTTACGTGAAGAGAAACAACAACCTGCATCCACAATAACAAACTATTTATAAATCATAATCCATGATTTGGTACCATCAAATCGATTCAGTTGAAAAATACCATCATCCAAATGTTACCCCATATATGAGGAAATTAAAAATATGAAGGGAATTTCCCATGAAGGGTAAGTAGCTCTTTCTCATTGGGGAAAAGTTGTCATATAATAAACGTAGTACAAGCAAAACTCATCATACAGTAAATGTTATATGGGGAAAAAAAAAACAAAAATTGAAAAGATATCTTTTAGTAACTTTTTGAAAAGGAGGCAAAAGGTCTTAATTCTTAAAGATGATTCAATTAGAAATTCACATAAACTTTCCCAACCAGTTTAAAGCACTCAAACATCTGTTTGAATCAGTTCTGAGTCAAATAGACCCAAAATTTAGACTTGCCAAACAGCACCTTAGTTGAAAGAAACACGAAACAACAACTCAGTATAGAACAAGGAACAGTAGTAACCTATTAAACTTCTTACCAGTTCAGAGATTAACTTCTGTTGTGCAAATTTCTCAACCATAAAAGCGCAAAGAGGGAAAATCGATAGAGAGAGGCTGCATTTGGGAAAAAAAATAATGTAACAGATCAGGTCAAAGAAATGTAAGTATGGAAGATTGACTGATTAATATAAGTTTTAAAACCAAAAAATACATAAAAATAAAAAAAATAACCACGAACAGAAACCATTACCAACACATAAATAGTGGCCAATCTTTCAATGACCTTGAGCTAAACCAAAATCCAGATCCAATCAATAGGCCATACTATAAACAGAAAAGAAGAAACAGGTCATCAGAACTTGCAATGCGTGAGGCAAATTTCCTTTTAGAAAATGAAGATTAAGTTGGTAAAAGAGTAACAAAGAAAGGGAGCAAACAAACCTTCATCAAATTCTCAATGATAAGCCTGCTATTCACCGCAATAAGCACAACAATACAGAGATTGAATAGGCCTGCATGACTCTGCATAAAGTGCTAAGCAAAATCAGCCACTATATGCCCACAGTACTATAACCCCACGTATCATTTTATAATAACTTATTACAATATACAGAAAAAGAAGTATCGTATTGCTAAATGGCACTTTCATTGTTATGTGAGTCGAACTTAAGGGTGATTGCAGGTCGGTAATTGCTTGATCGATTTTTTGTTTCATTATGAGGTCTATGATGTTTTCAACTGAATGCCAAAATGAGAAAGGATTTTGTTCACTTTCATGATTGTAGCATCTCATAAGAACTTATCTATGGCAGTTAAACTTTTTAATTGGAAGCATTGGTTGGGATTATATACAAATGAGCAAACAATTAATAATATTTTGGTTGCAAGTGAGTGTTTTCTTAGTGACCACATCCATGCTGACCTGAACAAAACCTTACCACATTAAAGGATCTACTCTGGAAGTGCTCCAATTGAGTTCCCCTGATAAGCAATTCCATTGAAAAAGTGGACTTTAGTTTTTATAAATTAGAGGCTAGAAATGTAGTTAATGGAGAGTGATGACACCTTGCTTCCTCTGAAATGGGCTCGTAGGCAATGCCCTGAAATTATTCTGTGAAATGGTACATTCAGGGATCAAACACCAATAAACTCACCTCTGCAACTGTTATCAGAGCCTAATGGTTGGTTAGAAGACTCAAGGGAAATCAGCTTATCCAAACAACAGGGACCAGATTACTGAAGGGTAATCTGGTCTTTCTATGATAAGCTGATTTTGACCAAATAGGTCAAAACCTATTGGATTTTCAAATTCTAAGGGTTAACTAATAGTTTATTCTAACCTGTGCACTGCGAAATAATTATGGTACAAAGTGGGATTATAGAATAGAGTTCCCATCTGATTATTTGAATTCAGTACACGTTAGCAAAGTGTTGCTGTTTAGATCCCATGTGAATATGATTGCCTCACTATTGCTCATATAAGTTCGCTTTTGAGAGGATTCATTTACAAGTTTTTCACTGCATCAAGTTGGGCAATAACTCACTAATGCATAAGGGCATCCAAATGCTTGAATTCTTGATTTATGCATAACTCAAGCAGTATTACACCCATTTGGATCTTAAATCAAGTTCAGGCAACTTTGGTTTATGCATAAATCAACAATTCACATGTTTGGATTACCTGACTTACCCAGGCCACAAGTGCATTGTTCCTCGACGTACCCAGATACACGTAACCTGAGTGCAAGGCAACCAGGTTCCAAGGATTCAAATGGATCCATTGATGTAACCTGAGTGCAAGGCAACCAGGTTCCAAGGATTCAAATGGATCCATTGATGGGTCAGGTCATTACCGAAATTTTCAACCAAAACGAAAGTGGCCCATTTGGATTGCATTCTGTCAGTGACCATAAAAAATAAAAAATGAAAAACGGTGTCCATTCTATTAGGCCCTCTTTGGATCCATGGAGCACAGTTGCCCTGTAATCAATACTTACCTGTAATTGGCCACTGCAACAAGCAAAGAACTCTAAATTAAACAATAATGCAGGAAATGAAAATGCTTCTACTGAAGGAGTCTGGATCCTCTCATGCCTGGAGTGACCTATAATAATTAGGTCAGCGGGGGGGCCTACTTTTAAGATCTCTAAATAAATGCCTCCAGTGTATTGGCTCTGGGCCAAATTTCACTCCAATAGAAGCTGAAACCACAGTAAAGATTGCTTCCCTCCCTTCATTTTGTTTAATTTTTTCAAATGTCTTACGCATGATACATAGTCCGAGGCTCGTCCCAACTTCTACAGCAGTAAACGGCTCACAACCACTTCCCAGAGAAACTATTACTTTAAACGGATTGGATCTTGCACATTATGGCAAACGGATTCTAGACCAAGATATTAAATTCCTCCAACTCTCGGCCTCTGATGATCCGGATTAGAGCTATCTATACTTTGTTTTACAAATCGAAAGAATCCCAAGGCTTGGATGCAGTTTTCCATCGTAAAAATTTAACTAAAACTAATCACGATCTCTAATGCCTTGTGAATTACAACATGTAACATAAAGCCAAATCCAAATCTTACATGGAATCGAATACAGAGAAATACGCATCGCATCATCAAAAAGAAAAAAGAAGGCAGTAACCTGTTTGAAGATCAAATCCGAACTCAGAGGACTCTCTACCACCCTCCGATGAGCGGGAACTGACGGCCCATATGGGAACCTGAAGTCGACCGTCTTACCACGATCTTCGCCGTTCCCGATCCTTGCCTCATCTCGTTTAACCTTATCCGTCCGGTCATCGCCGTCGACTTTATCCGTCCCGTATCCGCCGTCGATAGACGGATTCCTCTGTTCTCCGTCGGAGGTGTTGCCGACGCTGGAACTGTCTCCGGAGTCGTCTCTGGAGCTACCGTCCGGCAGCGCGCAGGTCTTGGAGGAGGAGTCGAGCACGGCGGAGATGGCGGGAGCCGGAGGCGGCCGGCGCCGCAGATCTGAGACTGGAACGCTGTCCTGCGTTAGGGTTAGGGTTTCTTCCGGAGTCGAGATCGCCATCTGCAGAAGCGAGAGAGAGAGAGAGAATCCGATCTTTTTCGTTTCAGGAGGATATGAATCTGGAATCAGCACACACCGATATTGATATTTGATGTAGCGGTCGCACTTTCGTTTCTTTTGTAGTATTGTTTATATAGAATAGAATGGTAATAAAAAAAGGATGGCTTTGGTTGGACACTGTCACGGGAATAGGTATTTATACTTCGGTGTTTCGGTATGATATGTGGGTCCCACCTATTTTCCTGAGTCGTTACTTCTACCTGACATTGCCACGTTGTCAACGACATTCACATCATAGTGAGAGAGAGGAAGCCCTGTAGGTTTCCCTACAGGCTTCGTCTGAGCCGCCACGTGTAACTTTATATAAATTTTACCATTTTATTTGAAAAATAAAAGGAGTTGATTTTACCGTAAAATTAAATAAATGATTGATAATTTAAAATAAGATTCAAAGATAAGTGGTGGTATTTAATCTATTCGTCTAAATTATCAATGAGTGGGCTCCACGGTCAATCCCACTAGCCAGATACGTGTGGAAGACCGTTTTATTAGATATGGAATGATGTCGGTAGAGACTGGTCAGCTTCGTACAAGGTCTGTTTCGTGAAGGATTGCACACGTCAGTTTGGATTATTGATTGAGCCCAAATTTGGACCCAATTGATCGATTTAAGTTTTTGTGCCCCTCCCTCCCAATCATGTAAGGACGACACCAACATCGTCCCAATGAAAGCCACCCAGGCATCACCAAAAGACTTGTCACAAGGATGCCGAATGGATGACTTTTTACCGTGTCTAGAAGGAATGACCCTAAATTTGGATGTATATGTCCTGTTGTTTTTTGTTGTTTTATGAAAGGGGCGGCGGCCCAATGGTTGGGTGTCCCTTCTAGCCAATTTCAGCTCGATGATGTATGGATCATTCATTTTACATATGCAAGCTAGTCCTCATGTTTTTTTTCATGTTCGCTAGTACCGAAAAAATAAAAACTTTGGATTCGTTTCTATTGATGTTGGGCCATTTAGATACTGCGACAAGAGGATATACTTGAATGTGCGAAGTACACGCCTATCGTTGCGTATGAGAAAACTAAAATAAAACATGGGAATGAGTTTGCGGTTTTAGCATGAAACTTGATTTAGGTCTTAACAAACTTAATTAGATCTTTCAGATCCATCACTAGTCAAACCTATGAGTCCCATTAAAAATACTAAATTTAGTATGACTGAAGGGTGGAGAAGAAGAAATAAGGTTTTGCAACCCAGCTAGGAGTCCAACGATAGATTTGCAAAAAAAAAAAAAAAGTTGTTGGAATCATAAACAATCTTATCATAAGAACAGTTTGTAGAATGAATTTTAAAATGACTTGAAGAGCTTCTAGTTTCTAGCAGCAAGTAGTGATTGGGATAGATTAGCTATAGCGCCCTTAATATACATGTTTCTTTGGTTTGCATGTTTACATCCGTCGTTTTCTTTTATTCATACAAATACTCTTTCATAGAACTCATACGGTATCATTTCCTATATAAAAGTTGTTTTTCATATGCAAGGAAGGAGAAGCATCAATATATATATATATATATATATATATATATCTCACACACCACTTCTAAAGGATACATTTTCTAACTAGTTTTTTTATACTACTTGTATTTTTAGAAGCTGTTAAAAATAAAGGAACAAAGCCAGATTCTCAAAACTAACCATCGTCAACATTAGAAAATGCTCTTCTTTGTGTGATCATTGAGATGCATGAAAATCATGCAAGTCTGTTGGAAAGAAATATCTATATGAAATCTACCTATGTATGAAACATAGACTACATAGGATCATCATAACCTTTTGATCCACAACCCTAGAATTTAATGGTTTTACAAGCATTATTTTCTTATAATTTTAGTCTAATGGCAATGAAAAGTTGGATAAGTGTCAAAAATTGACTTCTGACTATATGGAGAGGGGTTGTAAAAAGACTCAATTGATTCAAGATGGGCCCATGCCAGAAAAAGGGGCATTTTTAAAGTAGGATCTTAACAAACTTTCGAGTATATATATATATATAAAGTAATGCACTTGTACAAACTTTCCTTATCATCTTACAGTACAAGCCACATAATAAGGAATATGAGGGGACATGTGGGGCCCACACAGGACCCCACAAATTATGAAATATGAGAGGATCGAAAGATTCAAGTGGGGCCAATCTGGATATTAAATTTCAAATCAATCTAATACATCTAACTTATTCATCCATTGTCCACAAGTTTAACGGGTTTATATAAAATAATATAATTAATCATCGATCGATCCAATGGTGTATATATATACGCCCTTTTATAAGACTCCATCTATGAAAATATAGTTCTTGAATAATGACACATCATCATGGGCTCCAATTTGTTAAATCTCTAAAGAGAGCAACCCATTTTCCCGTTTCCTCAAATCATCTTGGTTCTATCATCTTTTAGAAATGCGAGATTAATTATGGTATCTTTTCTTCACTTCTTTTGCTAAAAAGCTAAACAATAAAGCTTCATAGGCTCATCATGCTTCTTTCCTCTTCTATAAATTTGGAATTGAGTATGATATATATATATATATACACTTCTTTTTCTAACAAGACAAACAACGAGTATGATGATTTTTTCTTTACTTCTTTTTCTAAAAAGACAAACAAGAAAACTATCTTGCACATCCGGAAACCTAAATTTAAATGAGCAAATTGAGCAAGACATCTATTGGAGCTCACTCCAGTAATCAAATCTTAGAAAATTAATTCAAATTCCCATCTTCATCACCACGTTATATTTTTAACTCATCACCTCTTTAACAATCGTTTATTAAAACTCATCTGACCATTAATTCCAAGGTATTCAATTCATGCAAACAAATTTGCTCTGAATTTTGATAGATTAGGAGTTTAATATAACAAATTTAAAAACTTAGATTATATAAAGCAGTTTTCAATGCTACATGAACTAGATAATAAAGTAAAAAAGACAAAGAATATAGAATAAAACTTTCCCTTCTATGAGAATATAGAATAAAACTTTCCCTTGTATGACTTTCATTAATGTTTTGTCTTAAAAGCCGATGAAAAGAAGGCATCTTCAATGAAAGAATTCTATTTTCTTATTATATAATTTATTGTTGTCCTTTCTAGCAACTCATGAAGTTTTTTAATGTCTGCTCTGGAAATTATTGTAAAAGTTTTAGTGAGGCCTTCCTTGAACAATTTAAACTTGTCATTCCATAATCCTCACTCGATCATCAACGACTATCCAATAGCAGCTCTGGAAGTTCTCTTTGAAGCTTTTGCTGTATTTATGTTTGAAGCACGTCTCCTTTCATAGTAGGTCTAAGTATAGCATGTGTCGATTAAGGTCTTTTCTCTTTCTATGATAGTAGCACTGTTTCTTCCCTCAATAGTTCTTTTAATTTTTTCCCCTAAGAAGGAGATTTCATTAAAACAATCAAACAACACACTCATAATTGAGTGGTATTGGCACCACTGTAACACACACACATACTCAGAGATCTACCTTTAGGTCTTCATGTTCATAGTATCATTCCTTGTCGCTAGGCCAACCTAGCAAAAAAATAAAAAAAGCCAAACATGTACAAATAGAGTATATAGCAAAACTTGAGTATGTTTCCTTTCTCTTAGTAAGTCTGTATAGCTAGAGCAGTTACTAGTAGGTCTATATGTTCCAAGCTTTTTACTGAAGCTTTCCTTGCACAGTTTACGTACACTTGTCATTAGTGACAAAAATTTTGGACCTTTCTTATCTAACTAATATCTAAAAAACTATGCCGTGAGCCTATAAAACCGGCATTCTCAATTGAGTTGATTCCCCTTGCCCTTCTAATCTTTCCATTCGACTAGGAGGCAATATTCTCACTTGCAATTGGCATTTTTGGTTAGTTTAAGCAAAAAAAGGCCTACTGATAATCTAGTGATCCATAATGCATGATCAATCCAGTGACCCAAATGGCCTTCCTTCTCGCATGCCTGGCAAATTGGGGGTAATTGACATGATACTGTCACATCTCAGACCCAAGAATTTCCTGATTAGGGTGGTTCCTGAGATGTGATACGAGTACTCCCATGAACTCGCACCTGTTCCGGACCAGATCCGAATTCACGAAGGAGAAATTTCCACATTTCACGTGTGAGGATTACTCACCGACACCTGTCAATGAACATTTAATTGCAGAAGCATATACAATGTCATTAATATCAAAGCTTGAGTAGTCCATTAAAATTCCTATAATTCATCTAACAAAATCATTAATGAAAACTAATAATATAAAGCCCTTGATGCATAGTACAAAAGTACGCTAATGATAGAAATACTAGATGCTTTACCTCAAATGGGACATGATCCTACTACGAATGCAATTATAAATAAACCATGACCTAGTGCAAGGTGCAACGTTTAATCCCAACCATGATTATCACAATTTTACGTTCTCCGGCAGATAAGCTAATCAATATGCTTACCGATCAAATCTATAATCTGTATGGTTATCAGTAATTCTCTTAGGTGTCCTGGATCCCTGTGACACCAAGTGTAGCACCATGAATACAACGATTCAACAAGATATATGAGCAATTAATATTCAACATATGTTATTCAAATTTTGAATTTAAAGATGAATAGATTAAAGAGACCAAATAAATGTCAACTAGGCACATTGTGCATTATGAATAAGTCATGCTTTATCGAATCAATAATCGAATAATCACTTTCTAGTTGGCTACTATATTTGCTCATCCTCTCTGATAGAGAGCGAATCTAGTTGGGATGTCACCAGCGTCCCGGCCAAAGGCTGACTGGCTACCCGGTTCTGGAGTTCCGATACTCCAGATGACATACTGCAGTAGTCTCGAATAACTGAACCAAGTTGTAACCCCGTCGGGTATCACAAGGTCGAAGCTAAGTAGTGCGGAACCATTCAAATTGAATAATAATTAGACTGGAGTAAGACTTTTCTAACTGAATCATTTCTAATCAAATCTATTTATTTCCAAACCATAATCTCGAATCATATGCTTACCCCGTTCTAATATCACATCAATGTACGATAACATTTGTAAGGCAATTGTAGTACAATTTGTGGAAAATACGAATAATGCATATAACAAGTAACTGAATATTTGAGGGCAATAAATAAATCAATCTCAATATGCAAATGCAAATAGATTAATAGAATCAAGGATATTTACTAGCCAACCATAATCTAATTACCCATAATCTCTAACCGTCCATTTCGATATAGTTTTAGATAATTCGATGCACGTGCTACATTTTCTTGATGTCACGTTGTATATGTGTGAGGTACATCGAATCCCTCTAAATCAACACCCATGGCGAAGTTCTAGATCAGACGGATAAGCAAGTGAGATAATCTCAGCCCAAGATTCTCACGTGTTATACTTTCCATCGGACTATGTTAATTGGTTAGGATTCCATGTCTAAGGACCTACAAAGTCAATCTTAAACACCCTAAGAACCTTATGAGTTTAGTTTTTATGTCATAATCATCCTCATGGATTAATTATGGAAGGTTTTAGGCCCTTAAAGTGGGATTAACTCCCTTAATGGCCAATGGTTCCAACCTAGGTGTCCAACTAGATTTAAGGTCCCTTTTTCCAAAAGAGAGAGGGCCCAGTTCAATGGTCCAAATATTTACTTTTCTCTCCCAATCTATGGTCATTAAGTGGTGTATACCACTGGATTCCACACTTCGAGAGCTTTCCAACGGTATGTGGAACTCCAAAATCTGACATGCGGGTAAAAAGTTATAGACCTTCGAAGTTGGCGCTGCCGGGCCCAATGGGCCGACCCGCGGCCCAATGCGGACAGCATTTTGTGACCCATTTTTTTAGCATAAACTGAGCTGAAATGCTCTGTTTTCAGGGGTTCATTCTCCATACCTATAATCCATCTTTACAATGCATAACTTGGACCAAAATGAGCCTCCAAAGTGCTCACAAAACCCATGATACATCAAATTATATTCTACATTAATTCACTACAAGAACCCATGTTTATATTATCAATCTAATACAATGAAAATGGCTGAATTGATATCCAAGAGAACTATAACATTCAATCAAAGATTCATAAACATGTATCAATCATAGTTGCTCATTACTTGCCTCTATTTGGTGCTTTTCACTCTAATCTTCTCTTTGGCTCAATATATGTAAAAATGCCCAAATTCTAAGCTCAATCCCATTTCCTACAATGGTGAATGAGATGAATGAGAATAGGTCTACATGTATGCAAGTTACTTGATTTCAACCTTCCATTAACAATAAAGAGAATATATATTAAAGAGAAGAAGGCTTACCAATGAGATGGGTAGAGAGAATGATGATAAGAGAAAGCTTGAAAGTGAACAAGGTGATGCACTTGGGTGGGGGAAAGCTTCCTAGTTCCTCAATCTAACATGCACAGTCCTCTTTAGCTTCTAGTTTATCATCCAAGACAATAGAAAGGTGTAGAGACTCCATCAAAGAAATGTGTGAAGAGGAGACGGGAATGAAAGGAAGCTTGTAGGAGATGAAAATGATATGCCCACCTGAATCTCTAACATGCATTTGCTAAGACCTTGATTTGAAGAGGGAAATTGGAAGAGAAAGGTGATGGTGTAAAGGAGAGAGAGTTCCAGCAGAATGAGGGAGAAGAATGAGCTGCCGTTTGGGTTTTTGGCTTGTAAGGACATTTTGGCTGGACTTTGCATGCAAGTCCATATACTTAAAAGAGAATTTGGGAAAAGGGCTTGGAAATGGGTCAAGTTGGGTCCGAATCAGCTGAGTCAAAACATGAAGAAAGATGCTAATGACATGTTTAATGAAATGCACATGAAGACCTATAAAAACTATAAACATATGAGTGACCCTAAATTATTCAAAAGGTCAATGTACTACCTGACACGGTCAGAACCCCACTAATCTACCTAAATCCATCACAAAATCATCCAAAATAAATATTAAGCACCTAATCAAAAATAATTAGGCATAAAATAAACTTAGGCGGGGTCGGGGTCTAACAGATACAAACCAAATTATGGTCGAAGTCGAACAATCTAGTTGACCCCAAAGGCTAGTAGTGTTAAGAGGCAAAGCAGCTTATTAATTTTGAAACCCATTGCCCATCACACTCTTAGAAAATAAAGTTAAAACTTGTGTGCGGTCTGAGTTACTAAGGTTGCTCTTGAATATCAAGAATCTCTTAAGAGAGTGCAGTGTATTCTGTTAATTATGTCTTGTGTTTTGGGTTAATTGGATTGGTTGATCTGAGTCAGCAAAGATATAGATGTAGAGTTGAGGGGGTGATTTGGTCTTATACTAGAACTTTCTTACTGCATAAGAAATGAGATGTTAATATTTTGATGAAACTGAGATGTTTATGATGACTTGATGTAACTTGCAACCTTAATCTTATGATTGCAGCCGATGGTTTATGGGTTTGGCAAAGTTTGATTTGACGCATTATGACCATTGGATATATTCAACGTTAAAGGCAAATGATTTACTTGGTTCGCTGGGCGGAGCCAGGTTTGACTTTGACATAACAATTGGTTATGATGTCCGTTACCAAAGGCAAATACATTTGACGAAGGTTCACAACCCATGAAGCCATGAAGGTCACCTACGCTGCTAAGCCTCTGCATAATTAATTACTTTGGACATCACTGTTTTTGGAACATCAATCTGGGCTTCCCTCAAATGGAACAGTCCTTGTGTGACCGCACAGTTGGCGAAAATTTTGCATCTCAGTGCTCCTGACTATGGCATTTATGCCATCTTCTGTTTTGTCTCCATCCATTTTATGTAATGTGTAATATACTTTTCTTTTAATAAAATCGCCTTTCAGGGGCAGGATCCACTTTGCGTGATCAGTGCAGCCGCCACTTCCACATTTTTATCCCCCAAGATCTATCATCTTACCAATTCGTATGCTCAATAAGCATTTGCTTATCATTGGGTTGAATAAAAGAATAGATCTATGATTAATAGGCCATCAAATTTTAATGTTGTTAAATCAAGAGATTGGATTATGTAATGGAGCTGATTTTTTTGCATGATTTTTATCCTTAAAAGAAGCATTTCCATACATCCTACCTACGGCTACAATGATAGAAATGCATCCAAATGGGCCCCATATGCTGCACATCATATTCATAGTGAACAAGAATATTTTTCGAATATAAGTGATCGGGACAATCCTATTCTCACCCAACTGCCGAGGATTCAATCTTTAAGGGTCCAACAACTTGGCTCGTAAAAAGGGAAAGTAGTTCAGACTTGTCACAAGCCAACTACATTTCGGTTATGTTTTGTCATAACATCATCGAGCACTGTCCAAAAGTAAACCCATCGTAACAACCAACCGCGTAGAAGATTTACCTATCCAATTAGGTGCAGAATTTCGACTATCATCATCGAGCATTGTCCAATGTAAAACCACCTTCCCCATTAACATGCAGAATTTCGGCTATCTCAAAAGGCTGGACTCAGATCTCGTAGTATGTTGTTTTAAATCTCATCCTTTACCTCGATCCACAAACACTAATAGCTAGTCCAGCTCTATAGAGCCCCACCTTTGATCCATCCAGCCTTTTTGATGACCTTGAAATGCAATGATTTGATATAAAGGGCGGTTTTACACTGATATCACCATCGCTCATTGTATTGGGTTTTTTCAAAAATTTTACGGTTAAATTGGATGTCAAGGGGTAGCTCAGTTGTCCTAAGGCTACAGTTTGCACCCGTAGGTTGTAGGTTCGAAATTACACTACCACACGGAGACTACAAGAGTTTATACGGCTTCCCTCTGGGCCCGAAGAAATTATTCCAGCCCAAAGGATTGGTTACCCTCGGATAGCCAAAAAAAAAAAAACCTTCAAACTTCTACTTACAGGCTCTCCGGTCTTCTCCCATTGATAGACATGCACCCAAGTGTGGCCCACGAACATACCTTCAGTGGATTGTAAGGATTAGCTACAATTTCATTCCAGAACACGATTTTAAGTAAGGGGCTGAATCTAATATAGAAGCCATGACTTCACTGAGACAATGACCCAGTCGGATCCCATCGGTACTGATCAGCACCAACAGGCACGAGACAAATATGAATTAGCACATAATTAGTCACCCAAATCAAGTACAAAAATACAAGTGAGCTCATTTTTTCGCTTTTCTTTTTTAAGGACTAGACTAGAGATTATTACAATAACGATAAAGAACTACCCCCGCTCCGCTCTCATCCTAAGTCCCCCACCCATTAGTTTTTGGAAAAAAAAAATAATAATAATTATTACTCACACAGTACATACCAGCTGTTGCTACGAGGTCATTAGAAAAATCAATAATAGGACCAACCCAAATATCAAATTTGAAAGTCAATCCATATGACCCTACCCTCTTCAACAGTATATAACAAATAATTGACCATCAAACCAGTCCAAAGGTGCAAATTCAAAGGTTCGTGACTGTCGGAGGCAGGATTTTTTGTTCTCTCTTTTTTCTTTTTTTCCTGTTTTTTTTAGCAGGGGCAAAGGTGAAGTAAATAGCCAAAATTAAAACATAAAAACAGTAAGATTAATTAATATCAACAAGAAGTTTTTAGACTGAAATGGCCCAAAATTTAAAACAAAAGGATATGGGCAATGTTTCGCTTCAGTTGGGAGTGGCCAAACGAAACGAAATGAAATTAATAACCATGCCACTTGCCACATGCACAATAACAAATTTATACATACATCCAGTAAATGAGTCTAATGTAGCAACGGTGCATAACCATCGCAAATAAGATGGCCTCTGAACACCACGCATGCTAGACCCACCAGCATTTTACATGCTCGGAAAGCTAGATAATAGGCAACAGTTCTTCGCACCTCTCACAAAAAGTCGTCCGCTTTAGAATTTTCACACCCCCATGAGACACTCAAAAACATTAAGATCATCTCTCACACAATCAGCCCTGCTGCTATAGCCCCAACAACATTTAATCAAATGATTCCCATATAAAGTTTGGCGTGGGGCCGGTCCCTGATAAATGGGAATTCCGCTGAAGTATGTGGCGATCCCAATAGTGCAGCTCATGGGAAACATGTGCACCGAAACCATGTATGACATATGTGCATCTTAGACAATCAAAAGAAAGGGGGAAAAAAACACACATGCACAGCTTTGATCAGAACCTGTTGTTACCTATCAATAGAAAGAGTCTGTAATAAAAAACAAAAACAAAAATTAACTAATGTTTTTCAATCAATCCACAGGACTCTTGACACGAGATAAAGCAAAATAAACATAAACAGAATCCAAACTTCCTCCTCTCAGGTAAGGAAAAAATATCTAAGATACAAAACCCTAGCTCTACTACAAAATTTGCAATGAATCGATTCCTGCAAATGCCCACTACATGGAATGGGCACAGCTGATGGAACTTGACACTGCAAATGCTAGATCAAAATCACCAAATAGTTCAATAAAGTTTGCCGACCCCATAATAAGATACTAAAAGCCTACAAAAATAAAAAGGCATATTAATAATATAACATCACTTAATAAAACAGAACCTTACCTTATATAAAGAGACCTTTATCAGAGGAGGTCAGCAACATTTGATGGCAGCTCCTCTATCACCACATTGTAGAATTTCTGGATATCAAACAGCATCCTTTCATCATCACGAGTAACAAAGTTGATTGCAACACCCTTCCTTCCAAAACGACCACTACGTCCAATACGATGGAGATAGTTTTCCGGCTGAGTTGGCAGATCATAATTTATGACAAGTGATACCTGCTGGACATCAATGCCACGGGCCAACAGATCAGTAGTGATAAGTACACGTGAGGATCCAGATCGGAACTCACGCATAATTATGTCCCTATTATTTTGATCCATATCCCCGTGGGTGGCAGAGACCGTGTGGTCTCGGCTGCGCATCTTATCAGTCAGCCAGTCAACCTTCCGTCGAGTGTTCACAAATATTACACTCTGTGTAATGGCCAATGTCTCGTAGAGGTCACATAGGGTCTCCAACTTCCATTCTTCCTTTTCAACATTCACATAAAACTGCTTGATACCCTCAAGGGTGAGCTCATCTCTCTTCACCAGAATCCTCACAGGCTTGTTCATGAACTTGCGAGTGATTTCAAGGGCCTCGGGCGGCATCGTAGCAGAGAAGACACCAACCTGAACTTTTGATGGGAGAAGCTGGAAGATATCATATATCTGGCACAGGAAGCATTACTTAGAAACATACCATGTCAATACATCTCAATTTTGGCCATTGAGAAAATCTGTCACGTTTAACAAAACAGCTTCAGAAAGGGCCAAACATCATCATCATCATGGTTGTCGGGGCCTCACCCCATCAATATGTGGTGGGCTTTAAAGAGTTCTGTTAAAATACTATGTCCAAAATTCATATCAAACAATTGAACGCATGTAGGTATGTCTTTGAGAGAGCAGGCATATCATTCAAACATGAATACAAAATTAAGAAAGATGAAATACCCTATGAAACAGGCATCTCACAAACATTCAATAAAACATAATAATAAACTTTACCGAAACCCCACCGATGTTCAAGCTATATTAAGCACAATGCAGGCAACAGAAACCACAACACAAACATGAGTTGCACAGTATGCAATAAGACCAAATATTAGCCATGATAAACAACGTGACAACAAATGCAATGTCACAAAAACATGACACGATTATTTCCCCAGTGGACAAAAATTAAGCGTTGCACAACCAAAGCAATGTTAAAAAATAATATAATCAACACACTTCTCTGCACTCAAAAGAATAGTAGTTAATAGAAACATAAATAATTTGACTGGAAGTAACAGTAACAGTGGTTATTATTATTATGATTATCAGTATTCCCGTGGCTGGGAAGGACGACAAAAACCATTTTTGATGAGTTGCAAATGAAGAATTGAACGAGGTTGAGGACTACTCAAAACCATTTTTGATGAGGAAATACAAAAAGATGACGAGGACAAGGTGCAACTCATGCATAATTACTATCCTGGTAAAACAAGGTTATGAAACACTTCAAGACAAACCATTCACGCACCCCACTTAAATATTTCAGTAACAAAGTAAAATTTTAAAGAGAAATTTACCAGAAAAAACACTTAAGATGGACGCTAGACCAAAAAGGTCACTTTGGGAGACCTTACACCAAATTGGCCTTCCCGCCCAAAAAAAACTTTTTTTTACCCCTTTTTACGAGACCCTCCCCGATATCATCCCTGCGCATACAACCAGAATAGTTTCGCTCAACTTCTTCCTCCTCTTTTCCTCAAACCCAGCCCAAAGGGGAAGACCTACACACGACACTCAGATCAATGAACTAATTTCCTTGCCTTTAACCAAAATCTTGAGAGACTCTGCAAGCGCAATTGGAAATTTCAATTAAAGCATTTTGGGACCAAAACCACATCCCAAACATATATGCACAATCACATCCCAAAATGCTTTCATTGAAATTCCCAATTGCGCTTGCGGAGTCCCTCAAGATTTTGGTTGAAGGCATGAAAATTAGTTCATTGATCTGAGCATTTGGTGTGGTGTGCAACTATATTTGGGTCTACCCCTTTGGGCTGGGTTTAGAGAAGAGAGGAGGAGGAATACAAGCGAAACTGTCCTGCTTGCCTGCACAGGTTCACGGGAAGGCCGGTTTGGTATGAGGTCTCCTAAAGTGACCTTTTTGGTCTACTGTCCATCTAAAGTGTTTTTTTTTTTTTGGTAAATTGCTCAAGATTTTATTGTACACAAGAAGCAAAAATAGTCACCATAGCGATAAATAGGCTAGCCATCTCGAACTTGTCTACAAGGTGGCAAAAGGTGAATATTTTTTAAAAAAGCTAGTGCCTTTTTTTCGTAACTTTTGGAAAGAACAACAAAGAGAATGCATGTAGAGATAAAAACTTGCAGCAAGAGTGAGCCTCCCACCAAAAGCAAGTGTGCAGAAAGATGTGTGCTATAATGATGTCAACTGCATTGGCAATATTGCAATTTCTCAGCCAAGTCAACAGTATGTAAGCATAGGGAGTAGGGACAAAGCCACAACTATGCCACAAATACAATTAAATTTGGACAGCTGGACATACATAGAGCATTTGGCTCAATGCAAATTAGTAACATTGATACCATCAAACTTCTGGGGGCAAAAAGCTGAAAGAAAAAGGTAAAATGGCTGGAGTCGGTACATAATTCCCAGCATTTAAGTTGATGAATGATGGAAAGAACGATAACCAATATAAAAATCCTTAAAATTTGGTAAGGCCATGCTAAAGTCCATAAATAGTAGAGTCAAGCTAAAATGGTTTGCATAATGATCACATAATACCTAAATCCCTGCACTAAAAGAGCTCTGCATGGTACAACATTTTTTGGTGGTCGAGGTTCAACAAGCACGTTCTAAGTTTAGGTCCCTTGAGCAAAACAACAAAAAGAGATAAACTCAGGGTATCAAAAGTGCAAGCACAAAAGCAAGCACATTGGTTGTTGGGAAATGAACTGATAAGAAGTAGCCCCTCCTGCTGCAAACTAGCCACCTAAGCACTGGAATTAACTGCAGAAATGAAGAACTTTATCCAAAGTGCAATTAAATATCACTCCGTGATTGTCTTCCCATGTTATACTAAATGAAGAAGCATCCATTATTCATTCAACGCTGTGATCCCTTCTCCTAGGGGTTCAACTTGGATCAGGACCAACCTGAACCTAACTGATCCATCCAATTTTTTTCCATGGGTTAAGTTGGACATTTTGGGTTTATCTCAGTCTCTTGAGTCTGGACTGACAACTACAACCCCAAATTTAGTTCAGGTTTGGCTCAGGTTGACGCCTCAGGCAATCCAAACCGACCCAAGTTCAACCTGCTATGAACCTTGCTACTCTTTGGGCTACAAATGCAGTGATTTCAATGGTTTTGAAAATCAGCAAGTCCAAGTCAACTCAGCAGGTTTCCAAGTCACCTACTTGGCAGAGTCCTATGGTTACTGAGCCCTGAACACACTTAGTTCCTACTTTTTCTATTGGAAAAAGTTGCAGGAGGATCTTATGGACATCATGGTGCAGCTCGGCCATGATCGAGCTCACGAGAATGCTCTGGATTTTTACTATCAAATAGCATGCCTTACAATCAAAAGTTACTCTCTATATATAATAGAGGAATGGCCTAATAAGGAAAACACAGAAATTTGACTAGTAAAGTCAAGTAAAGTTAAGTCAATTTAAACATCACATCAAAATCACTTTTTACCAAAACTCCCTCCATCTTTTTTAAAAAAAAGTCAAAAAGCAACTACAATTATTAACTAAAAGACAAAAAAACTCCTTCTCCCATACAAAAAGTCAAAAATATTCTATTCCAAACAACTAAAAATAAAATACCATCATACCCACTATATATTTTATTCATTCTTTTTTTTTTCACTTCACTCAACTTCACTTAAAAAGTAAAGTGCCAAACGGTAGGGATTGCTAAATCACTCCACATAATTACTAAAATATATCTAACTGAATCAGATCAATTATTTTCTAAATCAATGAAATCTCCGCTCTTCGAGGATGTCCTCGGAGTCGAGGAACATGTACTAGGGTGTATGTGCGACTCGTTCCAATCATCAGCGGTATCAATGACTCGTACAAATAGAGGTATACGAGAGATCATAAATTCCAATGGTTATGGTTTGCACCAATGGAAACCATAAATTCCATACAAATAGAGGTATACGAGAGATCTTTATTTTTCGATTGTGAATGGAGTTCTTCCATTCTATTCATTGGTATGAGTCATTGTTACAGTAAAAGTCGTCTCATTTGTTCTAGTACATGTTCCTCGATGCTGAGGACATCCTAGTAAATGTCACTCAATGATGAGGACATCCTCGAAGAGCGGGGGTAGAAAAATATTTGATTTGATTCAGTTAAGAGATATTTTAGCAATTATGTGCAGGGATTTTAGCAATCCCGTGGAAATTGTGTTTTTCTTATTAGGCCATTCCTCTGATTGTAAGGCATGCTATTTGATAATAAAAACCCAGAGTTTTCTCGTAAACTGTTCTTGAGTATTCCCATCTTAGAGGCCTTAGGGTTTGAGTCTGAGGGCTTGATCACAACGTCGAAGGTGTTGATCTGTCACCGATCGTGGCTTGGCTGCACCACATCATCAACTAATTCTATCAGACTAAAACCACTTTTTTAAAGATTCAAGCATTTGAAGATAGCTAGTACTATTTATCCAACTGAATGAAATATAAATGAATACATCTATAACTTAAATTTATTATCAACAAACGAACTTAACAAATTTTGAGCTTCTAGATTAGTAGAACTATAATTTCTTTTTTCCTTTTTTCTACTATTCATATTTTTTAGATGCTCATGTTTTACATCACTCATGACAAATTTATCAGAGGCACTGATGTAGCACTTATTGTGACGTTGGTGCTAGTACATTTAACATTTAAAAGAAAGCCAAATATACTTCTACTTCAACGAGTTCACATCTACATAAACAATAGTGTGCTAACAAGAAATATGATTACTCAATGTGATACAATGTGGTAAGGGAAAAAAAAAATCGGCATTGTGAGATAAATAGAGTTTCAGTTAAAGGAAAAACCTGATCCTTAAATCCTCGAGAAAGCATTTCATCTGCCTCATCCAGTACAAACATCTTAATGTAGTCAGGACGCAGGGACTGTCTTCGCAGCATGTCAAAAACACGACCAGGAGTGCCAACGACGACATGAACACCACTGGAAAGAATGCGTTGATCTTCACGGACACTAGTACCACCTACACAAGCATGAACCTTCACACCAAGATAATCACCAAGCGCCCTCATAACCTTTTCAATTTGTTGTGCAAGCTCTCGAGTTGGAGCTAGAACCAAGGCCTGACATTCAACTAGGGCATAATCTAGCTGCTGCAGAATTCCAGAGCAGAAAGTTGCTGTCTTGCCAGTCCCAGATTGTGCCTGCTGAATGACATCAAGTCCCTTGCAGAAGGGCACAATTCCCCTTTGTTGGATTGCAGATGGCTTCTCAAAACCTACAAAGAACATTCAGAACAAAGATTCAGCATCTATGCTTATGACATAAAAGATGGGAGCACCTAGATATTACAGAAAACACAGGTATGCATTTACCATAAGCATAAATGCCCCTAAGAAGGTTCTCCTGCAGACCCATAGAGTCAAAACTCTCATAAACTTCATCATAGGAAGTGAAAAAATCTTGGCCTTCTGTTGTAAGCCTACACAAACGCAAACATCGAAGCCGGACATGAGCATCATATTTAGCACCACCGCGATGGTGGTACATCACTTGCAATCTCTAGCTAAATAACCACTAAACCAATATACGACAGTAGTAATACAACAATGACCAAAAGACTTACAATTCAGTCATTTTGGCATCATATTGACGAGCATCAAACTGTGATCCTTCTGGTGCCAATCCCGCCATGACTGCAAAAGATAGAAATAGAGCAAACCTCAAAAGCAGATACAAGGTCATGCTAACTTAAGTATACTAGCGACTAGCAAACTAATCATCATCATCATCAAAGCCTTGTTTCAACTATGTTGGGGTCGGCTACACGAATTCTGTTTCTCTATTCCGATCTATATTGAGCCAGAATAGCGAAATAATGTATTTAACTATTTAAGTAACATAGTAGCTTTAGATACATTATTGAAACAACACATCCAGAATAAATAAATATCCGTATTAACTGTGTTATTGTATCACTGGTTACAAGAGAAATCAAAATGTTGATGTAACCCGTACCCAAAAGTGGAGAGAACCTAGAAATAATGTCATAAACATCCATACTCTTGCAAAAGATTATCACTGCAGTTGTCAATTTCATTCCATTTCAGCTGGAATGTTCAGTTTTGGAGTGCAGACTGGAATAGATATCCAACTGTAGAACAACATTCTGTTCAGGCCCATCCCAGTCATTGCAAGGTGTCCTGGACTGCTCCGTCCACAAGGCCCACAATAGAACCTATTTTGTCCTGCTCCAACCTGTTTTGCCCAAATAGCAGGATTTTGTAATTCTTTTAATTTTCACATTTTAACCCTCCTTTGAAGGCAGAAATACGAGGTAAAAGAGTCCATTATTCATCCTTGTCAAATGTAACGGATCTGAACAAATGTGATCAAATCATTCATGTATGTGCTTAATTCATTGTTGTTAACTGACCTATTTTTATCAAACTAGTAACTTAAATACATGCTAACCATTTTTTCTTCTTGAAATGGATGACATTGACATATTTTACATGTAAAAAGTGATCTGAAGTGTAGTTTATGTTAAATGATATAAATATGCTATTATTACTCTTAACAATCAAGTAATAAGCAATTAAGCATCTTAAATTTAACAGAAAGAAAAAGTAAAATTACAATTTACCAATTCAAAACCAACATCGATATTTGTACAAAAAAGAATTCACAGAGAATCTCTGTTACACACTAGTCTGTTGCTCATTTCACAATATAACCTACATGGGAAATGCGAGTTTTTCTAGCCTGGTCACTATGTAAAGACTGCCAATCTAGCATGATCCATCTTTGATGGATGACAGTTAAGAGTTGCAAAGAGTCCAGGGACTGGATAAGTGCAGTTTTACTTTAAGACACGTGGTTGAGCATGGGCTCGATGGATGACTCGATAGTTGAAAGGGGCCAACACATAATCTATAAATCCAAAAAGCCTGACAAGATAACCTTTGTCACCTAATCACAATGTGGGCAGGCCTCATATTTAACAAATAGGTTGTGCTGAGACCTAACTTCCCTGTGCCTTGGCTTAATCTCCATCTAAAAATTAGGCCGAATAGTTTAAGAGATTGCGGGCAAGAAACCCAGATCATCGAAACCCTAATCACGGAAGGATTGCAGGCAGTGGGTCCAAAGCTTGTCCATGTCCAACCAATTTAGACAACCGCCTGCAGCATATTTAACTCTAGAGAAAAGGACGAAAATACAACATAAATTCAGCACCAGATAGTTCTGCCATAAGTTAAACTAAAAGTGGCTATAACGTGTTTATAGAAGAGCTGCTGCTGGCAAATCATACTGAAACCCTATTACCACTCACTCTCACTCACTCCTATTCTCACTTGCTCATTCACAGTGAGGCTCAAGAAAACACTCAAAAATAATGCATGACCCAAAGATTTCCATAAAAATAACTTTTTTCCATTGATAAATTATCCCATGCTTAAAGAACAATTACCACAATATTCTGAAAATAAGTATTTGCAACTCATCATCATCAAAGCATCCCATCTATCTAGAGTAAAATAAATATTTGCAACTATTAAATGAACAGAGAAAAAATTTATTGATGGGGTATCATCAGCATAAACTATTTGATTATTTTAAATCAACCAACAAAAACTCATGGCAGAGAATCCACCCCCAGATCTAGTCCTTTCCAACTTACAACAAAAGGAGAATAAAACAAAACAAGCGTTCGATTATATTCTTCTGTATCAGTATATTATAACCATATTCTAATAGAATCACACAACTGATTGATACATCATGAACAGAGAAGCTACGAATCTAACAAATCAACATTCACCCAAATCAACCAAACAAATCTCATCATCCCCAATTCCAGTACTAATCTGCAAAACGAAAAGACCCTAACGAGCCTTACAGATTCTCTAAACTAAACAATAGACCTTATTCGGGTCATCCAGATCGAACATAAAGCCAAACATCAATTTATAAAAAATTCAACAAAGATAGCGATTTATCAAAAAAAGAGAATCTTTCCTGAAATCGCATGAAGCATGCAATAAAACATCATCAGAATGCAAATCGTAACGAAATCACCATCAAATAAAGAGATTCGGAGATTTTCCGAGACAGAGAAGTAGATCTACCGATGATGAAGAGACGATAAGAGAATGGATCGAGATTTTACCTTCGATCGATGGATTTGATTGAAGAAATCTCGTGAGAAGAGCGCACAAAGAGAGAGCTAGGGTTTTTTTTTTTTTCCCCAACTCCTCGGATCTCAGCCGTGGAGTTGAAAGATGTAGAGGAATGAGAGGAGGAGATATTTTAGGTTTTTATTGGAATTGGATGCTGCTTTTTTCGATTTCCCATTCTACCCTTGTGCTCTTTTGTATTGTTTTGTACTTTTGTTTTGCTCAAACGGGCGAGGCGTGACCCGGGACAATCTTTGTGCCCAATTAGATGTGTCCTTTCCAAGATCCATCATCCATCCATCCATCTTTGGTATCGGTAGGAAATTAGCTCTTTGTGGGGTCCACATCCCAAAATTAGAACTTCTGGGAGTGCCAATGTAGAAGATATGTAAGATTTTCTACATACTAGAAAGGGATTTTCAACGTGGTTCTTGGGGGCGCTACGTATAAAATTGAAAGGGATATTACCGTATAGCTGTCTCATACGTGACGTGACATGTCCCAAAATGTTAAGTTTAGATAATTCACGCATACCTGTTCGTATAGAAAACAAACACTCTAAAAATGACAATATTACCCTTAATTACACATCTAATTTGGGTTTTGGGTGTCCCATGTCCCAGCCACACACCACCCTTAATTACACGTTTAAAACTGTATTAATGAGATTTCTATATGAATAATAAATGTTTTCTCAAAACACTTGATGAAGGGGAAAAACAGAATGGGTTTTTCCCATATTAATCTGCTCAAATGTAGGAGAAGGGTAAGAGTTAGGCTAGATGCAGAAGTACTAAGAACTCTGCTAAACTTAGAAGATGAGAAATGAACCAATTGATTGAATTTAGTGTGGATAACAGTAATTAAATGAGCTGATCAACTTCTTTAACTTGTTTAAATTCAGTAATAATTAATAAACAGTCTGAGAAGCGTGACACCCAAGAATACCTCCAGTACTCTTGAAGAACTTTATATATTGTTTTGGAAAACTAGCTTAACAAAGCTAAAGGAGTCTGATGATGACAACAGTGACAATTAGAGGACTCCCCGGGGTTGCCCTTGGATGCTCTTCCACGTTTGTACGAGTGAGAAAGGTGGAACTAATTAACATATAAACTAGGGGTGGCAAAAGGGCAGGGTTATAGTGACGATGAGTTATCCATAGGGTAGTCCATATGCTTAAATTCAACTCAAACTCCGTTTGGCACCTTACTAGGGTAATCCCCAGGCTGAAATTCAACTCGAAGTCCATTTGGCACTTTACTATATTAGTAAAAGTCAAGTAAATTCTTCATTTATTTTCAGACAAGAGAGGTCATGTCAATAGCACTTTAATTCAAAATTTTCTTTAATTTAAAAAAATCAAAAAGCAATATACTTTCTCTACTAAAAACAAAAGAACTCCACTTTTCTATACAAAAAAGTCAAAAAGATTTTATACCAAACAACTAAATATAAAATATCATCATAAATCCATTATATTTTATTCTGTATTGATTTAATGTTTTACTACAATTTATTTTTCATGTAAAATTACCAAACAGGCAAGTTTTCTTTTGTTTCTTTTTTTTTTTTTTGTTAGGGGTTTGATAGACTTCATTGGATGCATGTCAATCTCATTAATGTAGCTTAAACCATTTAATTCAACTCTACATGATCAAATACATAAGTGTTGAACGCAAGCGAAATCCATTTTAAGTACAAAGTTTATATTTGAGTTTTTCTTTATTATTTTATTTTGGTGAAACTACATTTGAGTTTCATTGCATGTAGAAGAGAAAACACAAGTTTGACTCATTCCATATATAATAAATTATTCTAAGTAGTAAACTATTAAACTACCATCTTATTTCAATGAGTCATATTGCATGTTAGGACATATTGACACTAATCAACCTGTTTAAATGGGCAATGAAAGACACATTTGTGTAGTTATGTGAAAACACATGTTTGTGGGGGATCTTTTTTCATTTTTCAGATACAATCAAATCTAACCCCTAGCTCGCCCCCTCTCCTAAAGAACCGATTTTCTGTAAAATCATGAAAAATTTTATTCATTTTTCTCACTTTGTCCTCGTTAAAAAGCAACAACGTCAAACATAAAAGTTACTATAGAGTGGAAAATCATTTCCCATTTCGAATGCCTTTTCCACAGAACCATATTCACAGCAAAAGGAAAATTCTCCAAGACCGTGATTATTTCATTTTATTTTTTGTTACATTACTTGAAGGCAATGCTCACATGCACTCTTTATTTGTCCATGTTCAAATGACACTAACCTTACTTCAACACATAACTAGGCTTTAGTCTGCATCACTTACCCCACCCTTTGATTATCTCATGCATCCCATCCCACCCCAAACGTAGAAAGTGCCTTGTCTTGTAGCTTTCTTCAAGCCTAAGCAATTTCAAGCATCCTCATGTTCATTAAACAGTTTCCTCTCAAGCATCCTCAATTCCTCATGTTCATGAAACAGTTTCCTCTCAGTGCGCTCCAGCTAGTACTTCGATCCCTTTTGTCACTAAATCGATTAGAAGTGCAATTTTTCCCCGCCAGACGAGAAGAATACCATAACTAATGGATGATATGGAAAGTCATTAAAAGTTAAGTATGCATCCGAGGCAAAGAGAATGAAAGGAAATCGTACCGATTCAAGTCATTAAAATTTTAAGTATGTAATTTCAAGGGGTAGCTCAGTTGGTCTAGGGCCATGGTCTGTACCCGGAGGTTGTATATTCGAAACTGCACTACCTCACACTGGGGTTACAGGGGAGTTTACCACGGCCTCCCTTTGGGTCGGAGGGATTAGTACAGCCCAAAGGATTGGGAACCATCCGATAGCAAAAATAAAAAAATTCCAAATATTCATCCGAGGCACATGGAAGGAAAGGAAGTATATACATAATAAAGGATTTCACATTTTATTGTTAGAAAAATAAAATTCACTATTACATACAGGATCCATATTACTATTTACAACATGTTCGATTAACTGAATTCACGATGGGATCTTGACTCTACTTTGGAATTTCACTTTTCCTGTGAGGTAATATTTGATGAGGAATTCTATAAATTACCCCCTTAAATATTAGACTTTCTGCCCCCTTAAGGGGTTGTTTGTCTTTTACACATGGGATATGTAAATATAATTTACACATGTAAATGATGAATATTCAAATTTTCAGTATGTAACGTTTACACAAGCGTTTTTTTTTTACGTTTGTTTAATAACACTATTTTCGCATCATTTATATATGTGATTTATTCTACCATATTTGTTTTAATGATATGTGTAAATGTATTAAAAGATTTAGTAAATGATACTTATTATTCAATAAATCAAATTCTAATATAATGATTTAAAAAATGAGAAAAAAGATTCATTTTATATCAAAATTTTCGTTTGCATTTTAGATCCTTCTAAAAGAGCAGGTCTTTCAACATGAAATATACTTTTCAAAAAAATACATTTCTATCAGTGATCACCTCCACAAAAATACATTCCAACATGTTTGGTTAATTAAATATGAATTTATATTTTGATGGTTAAGCAAATAGTATTATTATTAATATTTTTATTAATTGATATTCAATTCAATATTGATCTTCATTCATTATTCAATTTGCATAAAACTTAACTCACACATCTCATAGGCTTTATGCTAATATATATTTTAGAATGATGCCATAATGCTATATAAAATATATTATTTCTTCTCTTTTACATTCATATATACATGTTTAAAGATTTTTAAAGTATTGCAATAATAATGACTTTAGAAAAATCATTGAGATTTTGGAAGAAAACTAAAATAATAAGGTAATTAACTAGTTAAAAGTTGATATATAAAAATCATTGAGATATTAATCTTATAGATTGTCCCTTAAAATTTTTATTATCAATATATTTTTTGCCTTACATATTTTGTCCTTTAAAATCATTGGAGCCACTTTAATCTTCTAATATGTTTTTTGTCTTACAAATCTTATCCCTTAAAATCATCCATTTTGAGACCTCCTTTATTATTATTTTTCTAATGTGTTGGAGGGAAACCCAAAACCTCTTTCATGGAAATGCCCAAACTTTTAGACCTCTTTTATTATTATTTTTAATGCATTGGAGGGGGTTTCGAACCTATAAGCTATTTTACGGAAATGCCCCAACACCAAGCCGTCCGCCTCCAACAACGGATATTTTTCGAAAGCGCACATCAACAGGTGTTCAAATCTTGATGTGAAATGGGCTAATTTTCACACCATTTACACATCTGATTTACACGCAAGATGCGTAAATAATTGCAGACAAACATGATTGATACGTAAATGTTACACATATTCACCATTTACATATGTAAATGGGTGTAGACAAACGACCCCTAAAAATGAGCGTTGCAACGTAGACACATCTGTTGGACCAAGTTTCATTCTTTGGGAAATAAGTGGCACATCTCCATCAGTCCACTTGTGAAAAATCTTAGACAATCAAAATTAATTTCTTATCTTCTATAGTACTCGTCAATTCTCTTTTCAATAGGCGCTTGACCCACCATTCGATTACAAAAACTTTTAACTTTTCCATGGTGTTCAATAAGATATGGGCCAACCCCTATTGAAGTAAAATTTGAGGACATAACTAAAGACTATTTATTTTGATTAGATTAGATTTTTGTATAACTGAATCCTATAATTGGTTTTTCAAATTGTTAGGGTGTTCATAGACTGGCCTGGCCCGAGCCTGAGATCGGCTCAGTCTGCTTTGACTCGGGCTTGGGCGTCAGGTCTTACTACTCAGGCTGGGCTCAGATTTCTTTATTTGGGCCCACTTATATATGGGCCAGTCTTGGTTTCAGTGATAGAGAACTCAAGCCCGGCCGATCCGACTTTAAAAATAATGGTAAAATATAGATATGATTGGACTTGAAGACATGACATCTCACAAAGACACACATTGCAAAACCAGTTGGGTTTACTATCTAAGAGATTATAAAAATGCTTATTTTTACTTCTTATGATGTTAACACGGGCTAGGCTTGGGCTGATTCTTTTCTAGGTGGGCCGCGCTAGGGCAAGCTTGCTTCGGCCCCTGTTGGGCTTCGGCCTAGGGTTTGGAACCTAAGCCAGGCCTGGATATAACTCAGTCTCGCCCAACCCGGCCCATGAACACCCCGAAAATTGCCCCTTTGTAACATCTAACCCAAAGCAACCATTCCATTTATTTCTCATCCCTTCTGAATGTGATCAGAATTTTTTAATTTTTAAAAATGTCCTTATTTTCTTTTTAAAAGTCTGTCACATTCCTAAACAAAAGAAACGCCCAGGCATTTCTGGCGTGCCATTTATGCGTCTTAATTCGAGTGCTGCAATTTACCACAGCGAGACGACTGATTAACCATTGGGCCCGTTTGGTAATTTAAATAATGTAGTGAAGGTGATGTATATGTCACATCATTATTTTTTATGGGTGAAAAAGTGAAATAAAAAGAATGAATAAAATATAAGTGAGTTATGATGGTATTTTATTTTTAGTTGTTTGAAATGAAATATTTTTAACTTTTTGTATAGGAAAATGTAGTTTTTTTTTTCTTTTAGTGAGTAAATGTAGTTGTTTTTTTTCTTTTTTGTTGAAAATGATGGAGGGAGTTTTGATAAAAAAAAAAAAAGTGCTTTTGATTAGATTTTTAACTTGACTTAACTTTAGAAGTGAAATTAACAAACGGACCCAGGGTTTAGGGCGCCCCTTGTCTTAGAAACATTGAATAAGACTTTTTAGGAGAATTTTGAACGAAAAAGCTTTTATATGATGAGATGATTTTGCAATATATAGAAGAATTGTTTTTACTTAATATGTAGCCCACCAATTTCATTGTTTGGCTAGACACATTTTCCTCTTGAACCCGTAAAAAAAGCAACAGGTGTGACCTTTTGGCTTAGAAGATTCTTCAAATTCTCAGATATGGAGCCTCCAAAATGCTCAAGGAGTTCAGGAAGACAACATTTGGAATTATCAGGTATCCCTCATACACAGCAGGAACCCAGTGATTTAGGTTCATTTAGAGTCCGGATTTCTGGACACAGGGTCAATGAGCAACTCGAATCTCGCTTGCGTAGGATGCACCACAACGCAGGAATTTTTATTTAGAAAACAGCCTTTTGTTATTTGCCTTGCGAATCCACTTTCATTTTAAGTGAGCTAAAATAGGAAGGCTTCAATGTAGTGTAATAAAGACATCGAGAGACTCCACTTTACACACCACAAACAACAAAGAAAAATTATTAGTAAGAGTAACATGGGATGATCATGATGTTGGTGCTGACGCATTGGGTCTTGCTAATACCAAGTATCGAAGACCATGGGACGACCTTCTGAATCTATACAATAGACTGCTGTGTATACCATACCATATCATAGGAAAAAACTTTACATGTAGAATGAAGTGAAGTATGGTATCAAATAAAATATAAGTGAATTATGATGATATTTTATGTTTAGTAGATGGATTCTTGGTTTTTTATCGACAGCCACAAATGAGGAATAAAATATAAGAAAATTATGATGATATTTTATCTTTAGTAGATGGATTCTTAGCTTTTTATCGACGACCACAAATGAGGAATAAAATATAAGGGAATTATGATGATATTTTATCTTTTTAGTGTACGGATTCTTACATTCTTACCGACATCCACAGTTGAAACATAAAATATAAGTGAACTTATGATGATATTTTGTCTTTAGTGAACGTATTCTTGCATTCTTACCGACATCACAAATAAAAAATAAAATATAAATAAATTATAATGATATTTTGTCTTTAGTGGATGGATTATTGCGTTCTTACCAAGATCCACAAATGACCCACTAAATCCCCAAACTCTGACCTATCCAGTGCATCCCTCCTTTCAGAATTCAGATGAACATTAAAACGTTCAATCAATAACGTGGTGCATGTGACACCCACAAAATGCCCTAATGAGAACACCTAGACTGGAGACTTGAAGCAGACCAAGACCACGAGCTGCTTAGGATGAAGTCTGTTGTTTTACACCATGTCAGGCTATTCCAAACGTTATCTATTCGCTGGGCCCCGCAGTCGAGGAATAATTCTGGATATTCCTTAGTTATTGCCATTTCTGATCTGTGGGCTGTTGAAAGGTGGCCCATTCATTACATGCCCTTATGACCTAATCTGGCACGTGAGAGAATTGACGGTTTAGATTGCACCAACCTCTTTGCTCCTTCCCAACCCACTGAAAACCAAAAGCAGGTTGGCCAGATAATACAGATAAGGAACAGCTGGTCCGTGGCCATTTTCACGCCAACCAACTTTCCCTCCTCCAGCAGGATACAGATCTAAAAACATGTGCACTTCATCTCTGTCCACTAAAAAAGTGGGCCACACATATTTTTTGCAGTAATAAATCCAGCAAAGCAGCAAAATGAACGGCAGAGATGGCACATACACGAATCCCAATTTTCTGTGTTTTTCAGTCAAACCCAAAACAGTAACCTTTTTATCCAACAATCTAGCATCGAAGTAAAGTAAAGATATAGCAGTAAAACCCCGATAAATATGGTAAAATTACAGCGACAGCACTACAGAGAAGTAAAGTAAAAAGAGGTTAAAACAAGCCGAGATATGCAGATCACCCAGATCTACATCCACCCAAGCTTTCCATGGAAACTTACTACTTACCCCACAAATTCCTCCAAGAATCTCATTTTTCTCGATTGATCATCTCCTTGTACCTCGAGATGGAATCCAAGCGCTGCAGCTTCAGCTGCTGCTTAAACTTGTTTATGAAATCGTCCGCCTTCGCGTCCACCTCCTCGTCTTCTCCCACCACCTTCCTCTCCCTCATCGTCGCCGGCCGCTGAACCGCCTCCACGATCACCTCCTCAGCGAAATGCCCAAATGCCGATTTCGCACTCGCCGACTTCTTCATCTTCTGCGCCAGCTTCTCCCGCAGCTCTCCGGCCGTCGGATGGGTGTCGGATCGGCTCCGATTGAAATGAGTCTCGACAGCTGCTTCCTCGGGTTGATGATCGGGTAGGTATTCAGCCGTCGGATCTTCGGGTCCGATCGTTTCGACGGTTTGTGGCTGGGGATCGAGGGTTGTGGTTAGAGGGGGGAGGTCTGGGGTGTTTTGACGCTGGAGATTGAAGGATCTGATGCGTTCGAGAACGGAAGAGGTTCGAGGGAGGGGGTTTTTGTTGTTGGTTTTGTCGTTTGGTTGTTTGTGGGTGGAGGAAGAGAAGGCAATGGTGCCGATGACGACATTGACGAGGATGAAGAGGACGGTGGGGGTGAGCCAGCTGTGCATGGAAGCCCAGATGGACGGTAGAGATTCTTCCAGCATGGTTTGGTTTTTGGGGATAGAGAAGAAGTATTGTAGATGGATATCTCAGAGTCTCTCTCTGTTGTGGGCGTTGCAGAGAGAAGACTGAAGAGGCCTTTTTATTCCTCCTCTGCTGTTATTTTTTTCCTTTTCTTTTTTTTTTTTCTTCTCTCTGCTTTTCGTATCTCGAGGGCATGTGAGTGGACCGACAGCAAATGGAGTCCGGATGTGGCCACACACTTCATGTCTGGTGGTGCCCACTAGCCCTGAGCATTTATTGGTAATCTACCTAGAATTAGTCTTGATCACTCATGCTGTTGTTATATTTGAGTGGACCAATAACAGTCTGCCACAGGTTTTAAAAATTTAGAGAAAAATATCATAGATTGTTATTGGTTCACTCACGACTTAACATCTAGAACATATCCTTTTTGGTAAATATGGGCAGCCATCTGATGAAGGGTTTTGAAATCTATCCGTCCCTTCTTTTTTTTTTCTTTCCTTAATCGGTGGATGAAAATGTTTGAATTTGAGGTCCTTCCAATGGGATAAGTCAATGATCTACTTGTCCTCTGTTTCCCTCTACTTCCACTACTCTCGTCTTGCGTTAACTGATTGAGCAGTATCTAAGTAGGTAATCTGTTTTTAAATTTTATAGAAACTCGGATATGGATGTAAAACATTCCTGATTTATGTATATTCCAATGCAAGGATTTGGACTCCCGCATATAAAAATACTAGCAACAAAGCCTCGTGCTAAGCTTTTGCTCAAAAATATAAATAAGCTTGAGCCCACACCAATATAAAAATATAAAAGTAGTTGTAGTTAACTTCAAATTCGATTCCCTAAGATTAATTAGGGAAATAAATGAAATTTATTTAAATTTTTATTGCAAACTTAAATAAAGATACATTAGATTTTACTAAATAAAATATAAGACAAGGACTACGATACCAGACTTTCTTCTTCTTCTTTTTTTTTTTTTTAATTCCATCTAATGAGTTGGGTCCCTTTGCCCATGCAGGGTAATAGGAACTCACACGTGCAAGGGTGCAATGGGAGGGACAACTTAAACGTATGAAGTAATAGGAATTCAAACATGTCAGGAGGACTAACTCACAAATATGATGCGATAAGGACTTGTACATGCAAGGGGAGGGGGTCCTAAGTTGTAATCTCAGTGAGAACTGCCACATCTTACCAGTAGGGCATTCTTAAACATTCGAGACGTTTTTGTTAGTTTAAGTGTAGTCCAACCCAGTGGGGCAAATTTAGTATGCATTTGATTGTGGACGGTTGGATAAAAAGGCTTTGAACAGACCGTTTATAACTATGAATGTTTGGTTCATCTGATGCTGATAACATCTTTTAAAAGAGACTTTATAATAAACAGCCAAAATACAATCAATTCCAACTTTCCTCCGTCCAACCGCTCATTTGGGAAGTAAATGGTTACTAAAATCAGATTTAAAGACAAAACCATGTACTATCATCATTGTATTTCCCACCCGAGCATTCACACAAAATCAATCCATACAATAAAAACCAAAGGGGTTTCATCGGATCTATTGGCTGCGATTCCTCGTCCCTGGTTGGCCTGATTAAATCGACTGTCATCGTAACTGAGAGTCATCGTCCTAATTACTTGTAATCAAATGCTCATCAATGCTTGTAATCAACAAATCTTCTTTATTAACCATCAGCGTTCTATTCCTCACCTAAAAAAGACCAAAAATCGTTTGGCCGACAGGGGTCTATCTTTGATTTCCGTATCTTTAAAAACTGAGAAATGGTGGCAACGTTTAGTGCTGACCGTTGGGACTTCATTGTCAACTGCCGATCCGTATCATTATCCTGCGGTTGGATATTCTTCAAGGACTTTTTTTCTTCTTTACGAAATTGTTCCTAACATAATCTTCGATGGCAAGTGAGATGGACCCTTAACTGGGATGACAAAAAAAAATTTGAGATGGGTGATGGGATAATGATTCCGAGATGGTGAGATGAGTATTTCTCAATCTAACTCGTGGGACCTACTTAGATGTCTACTAATTAGTAAGGGCGAGGTACATAAAAAGTTCTCGTTATAAATAATGGTCAGCATATCCCTGTCAGATTATCATAACTTTTGATTTTATAGTGATAAAGCTTAGTGATTTTTTAACTATAGCTAGATTTCTAAAAAATTCAATTTAATGATGAATAAAGATTTGATGACAGATAAGAGTGTGTGAAAGGGCCTCCATTGAACAATATTGAGACCAAGCGGGCCCCATGGACTACATGCAAGGAGCAAATAGGGTTTGGAGAATTTGATGGGATGGGTACAAGCCAAAGGGATAGATTCTGAGATGGTGAGATAGGATGGGTTCAAGCTTCAAAGATAGTGCCATCCATGATGAGCTCTGCGATGGTGGGTTCTAAGATCGTGAGGTGGAATGAGTTGTTACGTTGAAACTACGATGATGCCACTGAAGCCTAACTAATGTTAGAAAACAAGAGTCAACTTTAATTAAACAAAGCTGGAATTTCAGCATAACTTGGACAGGACTCTAACTTGTGCGTTTTTTTGTATGGGTTGGTGACAAAAGAGCACATGCAGACTGATAGGGAGTTGGGGTCTGAAACCTCCACCTCACCTAACAGTCTGCACTCAGCCACACTCTCATAAAAATAAAAATAAAAATAAAAAATAGATATTTTGAATATGCTATAATAACATCACACATTTTTCCAAAATACTATTTTTATAATAACAGATTAGTCTGAAAAAAACACAAAGAAAGCACCCTAGGAACTAGGAACTCATTATAAGAATGAGAAAAGTAAGAAAAAATATAATTTTTTTAAAAGAACTTGTTACACAGTTTTTTTATTTTTGATTTTTTTAAATTACTAAAAAATTAATTATTTCTCGAACATTCTCCTGACTATATCTTGAAACAACCGTTCTACACGACCAGAGATTTTTGCCCGGGCCGTGGGCCGATCCCAGCATTGGACGCTGGGATCTCATATTGAAATGCGATCCCAGCGTCCAATGCTGGGATCGGCCCACGGCCTGGGCAGAAATCTCGGGCCGTTTAGACTTTTTCATCTTGAAAATCCCAATCTCAAAAGTGTCGCCCCATCCATAGCCTGGTAGGCATTAGAACGAAATGTGGGCTAGGGTCAGCCTTTTTTTCTCGGCAAATAGGTAAACGGGCTCTAGCTGGGCTGATGTATGCTCACGGGCTTTATTCTGGGCCAGACTGCTAGACCGACAATTGTAAGACAGACCCGACTCATAAAATTATAATTTGCACAATAGGCTCTGCCAGTGCCTACTTTTAGGGCCCGTTTGGATGCACAAGAAAACACAAGAAAATAAAATTTTATAGATTATAATCTTTCATTTTCTAAAGAAGAGAATCTTGTGCGTTTTGTAACCAGAGAAAAACTTGAAGAAAATATTATTTTCTTTTAAAAAGCTCAATATTTTCTCCTACAGGGTCCCCCTGGCCTGTAGAAAACTTTCTACAAGATAAGAATCTTTCAAAACAACTATTACAAAATGGTAGAGTAAAGTAAAGACTTTAGTTCACCAAATCCATCATGATGTGTTTGTTAACATATATGGTAAAGTAAAGTAAAAATAAATCTCACAGCATGGTAAAGTAAATGTGGGATAAAATATTTGATAAAGTAAAGTGAGAATGAATGGTAAAGTAGTTTCTTTTTATTTAACTTTACTTTATCTCATTTTATCGTAGTTTTATATGGTAAATAAAAGTGACTTGTTTACAGGTGTGGTAAAGTAGTTTCTTTTTATTTACCTTTACTTTATCACATTTTATCGTAGTTTTATATGGTAAATAAAAGTGACTTGTTTACAGGTGCGGTAAAGTAAATAAAGATTGATGTCATATTATAGTAAATGTGAGGTAAAGTAAGGTGAGATGAAGTATGTGGTAAAACAAAGTGGGAGAGAGAGTTGTAAAGTAGTTATTTTTTGTATTGACTTTACTTTACTATACTTTACCATTATTTTATGTGATAAAAGAAAAGTAATTTAAGGTAAAAATATGGCAGTTGAACTTTACTTTACCACACTAATTTTTTTATCTAGATGTGGTAAATTACATTTAAATTAAAATATTTAATAAAGAATTATTCTAATAATGTAATTTACTTTAATCATAACACCTTCCAAACAACTAAATTTAAAATCTTTGAAATTCTTCAAAAATCGCCAGACAACAAAAATATTGTAATATTATAATATTACATTATTCTATTCTATACTATTTTATTATTGCAATATTTAAATCTGTAAACATCCAAACAGGCCCTTAGGCCTACAAGCTGGATGGTATCCAGACAAAAGGCAAGACAAGTAACTGTTTTGGGGTTGGAACCACGTCTCAGCTGGTTTGTGCATGTGTTTAGAAACCTGAAACAGACCTTCTAACAAATTAAGTTGAATTCACAAAACTAACCAGTAGAGATTTAGATAAAGAGTTTGGGCCTGTTTTTTGTCATGTAATTGAATACATAGGAATAGTTAGACTCATATTTTTTAATGATTAATTTTGAAGAGACAAATGTGTAGTTTAAAAAATGCCCATCAAAGGAAAATTAAAAGGGCAAGGTGAGAAATGAATACCATTACCCCTATCACTACCCTAGTAATTCAAATCATATGAAAGTAAGGGTTGCATCTACGTTATATCCTTCCCTCTTCAATCATTCATCTGACCTCATTTGACCATGAATTCAATTCCTATATATTCCATGCAGAAAAGATGGACAGCCTCAACCAGGCCATGACCAGTCAGCCCCCACTTGCCCGAGTTGCACCCATGCATCAACGTCCAGGCCATGACCACCTCCATGCTTGTGTGTCTACCGTCAATGTTCCCTTCCTGTTTGAGGCCTGGGTGCCTTTTCCAGCCTTTTTGTTGGGTCTCTTGTGGCTTTTATGTGATGGGATTTGTTTGGTTAAATTTCCCTCTTTAAGACTGAAGAAAAGTGCTTGCAAGGAATCTATATACAAGAAAACAGAAAAAAAGAATTCTATAAAAATGAATTTTCAAGAACTTTAAGCAGTGCATTTCTGCCAAAGGGATTGGCCAAATTAATATGACTGATTACACCTCCATCTTATCTTATTCACCTTTTCAATATTTCTTTATTGTTGAGATCAGCGTCTACCCTTACTTATGAGCGGTTATGATTGTGGTCGAGCTCTCGTCCTCATCCTCACCATAAAATCATTGTTGTGCCGTTTTCCATCACCAATTAATTTTATGATAAGTGGTAGTTCAATGGGGTGTAAAATCCTACAATTGTAATGTTAAATCTATTTTAGTACTAACTTTTAAAAAATTCAACACAAATTAGGCAAAGTGGCCCTAAGAAAATGACTTCCTTCCAAATTTCAAATTATATGAACCAAACCTTTCTATCATTCTCATTTTCTTGGAAGCCCGCAGATGGAAGAAACTGTACATGATTTATTCCCTTCCTCCTTGTTGTCTTATGATTGTAATTCAGTGAGTGGAGAATTATATAAAAAAAAAGAAAAAAGAAGAGAGAAATTGTAAGAATCCATAAAGTGCAAGAAGCTTCTAAAAATCAGAGAAGTAGACAAAAGCACGCACCCATGTCATGCAGACAATCATCTTACACATGCTGCCACGATCAAGCATCGAAGACAGCCACATGGTTCCCAAATGATAGTTGGATATATGTCATGTATTTTAAATAACAAATAATGGAAGGAGACAGAAGGACATTGTGGGCCCGTATTCTTGGGCCTTAGCACCAGCTCTCTTCTGAAAGTCAAAAGCATTTTGTTTTGAGGAAAATGATACAATTGACAATTCGTTGAAGAATGATGTTACCTTAACTTCATATGGGATTTGTATGGGCACGATTGTGTTGCTTTGAATTGAATACGTAAGAATTTAAGGTTAAATGGGTTCTACAAAAGTCCAGTGGAATTCCTATTATGAATTTCAAAGCTCGTATTTCAAAGTGGCTCAAGGCAGAGATGAATATTAAAAAAATGAGTATTAAAGTAATGAGCTACCAATTGTTCTACTACTCAGCAGTGCCGTCAACGGGCTAGATTGGACCTATATTGGCTCCAGCTTGGGTCAACTTAGGATTGAACGGACTGAGTCTGGATCCAAGTCTGACATATATAGACCTAGATCCTAGGTATCAGGCCACCCAGTAGAAAATATATGAGGCCAAATGTACGCTAATATTAAAGGTTTGATCAAATAAAGCCCGGGTCCTAATAAGGCTCGGGCCCGTTGAAGTCCTGATATAGGTCCAATCTAGGATTTTGTCCAGCTAGCTAGTTGGGACAGTCCAAATCCTCGATTATCACCTGGGCCCAGTAATTTGGTTGGGAACCTCAATCCATTGACAGCCCTAGTGCTAAGTCCACTTCGTATGACAGTTTTTCTAATTTTAGTTGAAAAATTCTTAGGGCTGATATATAGTGGGAAGGCATTTCCTCCCCTCATTTGGTGGGCTGTAGCTCGGTTAGGGACTCAAATGTATGCATAAATTATGAGTCCGGGTCAGCAGCGAGCCAAGGCTATTAAAAGGGTGAAGAATGGCTAACCCGCATGTGGTTCAGTGGCAACGCATAAAAATATCTTTTTGGGATATTATTGCGAAAATGGTGTTGAAAACAAATCTTATTAATTTAAAATATAAATAATATATACAATTGTTAAAATTAAGGGGAATATACAGGAAAAAAACCCATAGGTGGTCTACACAAATGAGGACCTACTAAAATCGTGCAAACAGAAAGGGTCTCTTGAGCTACTTTCGTCTTCTTTTTTTTTTTAGTTTTTGTGGGATGGTCGATATATGCGTATGTATATATATACACACACGCTAAAGGCCAAAAGGCCTTTTTTCCCACACCCATCTTCTTCCTCTTTTCCTCCTTGTCGAGGGAGAAGGGAGAGAGAGAAAAGATAGGACACACAATCTAATGTCAGCCTGACCTAGACTAACCGACCTCTGTCTTCTTCTCCTGCCTCAGATATGCATAAGCCTGGTCGACCGTCCTTTTTCTTGCAACGACCACCGTTTTTACGCAGCGACCACAGTTTTCAACATAAAGCTTATCAAAAGCATGGAATTCACAAAAAAGATGCCCAAAAATTTGAAGTTGAAAAGGACAATGATGGGTTTGGAAAACCACCCTTAATAAAGCACAAAATCCCTGCAAACCGAAAGAGCCCACCTGCACCTATGAAACCCAGATTGAGTGCCGACGAAGAAGAAGAAACAAAAATGCTCGTGGATGTGTATAGCAAGAGATGGAATCGATGTTTAGACAAGTTTTTTGTATGACCCAATTATAGAATAAAAAAAATGCAAGAAAGGGTGATATCAGTTGTTTTTTTCCATAGAAGATGAGATAGAATCGATATTTAGACTTTATGCCAGTTTTTTTACTGCTCTCAATTACAGAACCAACCAACAAGGCAAGAAAGGGTGATTTCCTCCAACCCGTAATTATCTTATCTACTGAACATGATAGAGTGGTCGATATTGACCATCACCACTTAGCGATGATATTGATGGTCGATATTAACCGATTTGTCAGTCAGATTTCCTCAAACCTATAACTGCCTTATTTGCTGAATATGATATAATAGTCGATATCGATCATCATTACTTAGCTTTGATGGTCAATATCGACCAATCTGTCAGTCAGGTTTTTTCCAACTTGTAATTGTCTTATTTTCTGAACACGACAGAATGGTCGATATCGACCTATATCGCAAAACGACAAAAAAAAAAAAGGAAAAAAAAATTCAGAAAATGGTGTTGAAAACAAATCTTATGACTTAAAACATAAAATGATATATATACTAATGTTGAAATTTCTTAAATAATTTCAATTGCAATGTTTATGCAGTAAATTTAATTATTTTAGTACCTCTTTTGACAGTGGTTGGAGTGTTTGTTTTGTTCCATGGGTGTGGTCCCAAGTCCCAACATATCTCTGTCACTACTATATGAGAACTAAACCAGGATAAAATAATACTTAAAAGTATAAAAGGTTCAGGAGCAGTGAGAATAATAAAATGGCAGAATGGGATTCTCCCAGAGAAATTGTGGCTCTGTTTCCTTGTGTTCCAAGAACCACAGATGCAAAGCTACGTTTGTGGATAACGCTTTTGTAATTTTTTATAAACATGTAAAGGAAGGAAGATGCTCACCTCATCCCTCTAATAGATGCATGTGATGAGATGTGTGTTTTTTCTCCTACTTCCAAACCCAAAAGAGATAAGCTGCAAGAGGTTTGTTCCTTTAATTGCAATTATCATGAAATTGAAAGGAAGGTTGGTTGAAATTTAAGTCTTAACTACCAGCACACCATCTGTTGATGGTTTTGATCTTTTCTTCTTCTAAAGTGAGTTGTGTTGATGTGGATAGTGAGCTAATTAGTACTACAAGACTTTAATATGTAGTTTAAGGTTGAAGCATTCCAAACTCCAAAGTAATTGAGAAGTGATTATGTCAAGGTTACAAATTTAAAAGTTGCAATTCATTATATTGGAGTAAAGATACTGCACTGTGTGTAGGCTACCATCTGAGAAGACTGCTGATAATAAGCCACGTTTCAGTGGTGTGTGGAGGGCCCATCTAGGATCGATCAATCTCTTCATACCCACCTATCCCTGTGTTTATCAGTACCATGAATGATCTCAATTTGACCATAATCAAATTATTATCTGTTGTTGAATTTAATCATAAAAGAAATCTGATCTGCATAAAATTATTAAGGCCTTAAAAATTACAGGTTGGGAATTGGGATCACTTGATTTAAATGAATTGGGGCTGCCCCTAATCCACGCCCAAAACTGCCATCTCCCTTAAAAATACGTTCAGATTGGCAAGCATTCAGGTGGGTCCTATTACTCCTATAAGAGTTGTAGTCGCTCAAGGTATTTATCCTTTTAACAAAAATTGCAATCCACAATCTTGGTCTGATGGGGTTGATATCAGGAAATCATCATGAAAACATAATGTTGATGGGGTTTATTGTATGAATAAAGGACACCGGAATAAGATCACAACAAATTGACTCTTAGGTTTTAGCTGTATTTTGAGTTTTACATGATTATATCATAAAATATTATTTTTTTGTGAAATTATATACTACAAGTATAATAATATCAAAAAAAGAAAAAAAAAAGGGAAAAAAAATACAAAAGATACGGTGTCACAACTACAAGTATTATACTTTTACATTGCTTTATGTAAATAAAATATCTTCGATTATGAATCAAGGAGTGGTGGCTCGGTTGGCTAAGGACTCTGCGCATCAGGAAATAATGAGGTCTCTTTTTTGACACCTCCTATAATTTTATCTAGTGCATGAGGATAGTAGGGTTTGAATGTGTCCCTAGGAATTAGTTCTTAGCAGTTCAAAATCGGGTGTCCCTCATACTCAGGGCCAAAGGCTTTTGAACTAAGCTGGGCAAGAGATATCCTAAGTTATTTGAAAAAAGGAAAAAAGAAAAAAAAATCAGTTATGAGAAAGGTACTGCATATTTTTTTTTTACCCGTGACTGGTGGCATGGACCCATTGCTGAGAGGGGCAGGGACTGCATGTCTGGAAGGGGTCCAAATTTGGGACCTGGGCTCAAAACATTAGGGATAGAATCCTGCCTTGCCAGGTTGGGTCCAATTGGACGATACTTGATACCCCAAGAAGAAGCTCTTAACACTCCAAAATCAAACCATGAAGAAGGGATTCAGAACGAAGCATGCATATATTATTTACTGGATCTGTACATAGCATATACGCGAAATATACATAAAAAAATACAAATACGAATAATAATTGTCCAGTGGGCTTGTGACCCTATGCCTGGATCTGTCAGATTATGGAGACCCTAAACATGAATCCGGTGAAGGATACTAGACCTGAATTACGCACGGGTTGGGCATCTACAATTTGGGTCGGGCTAATGCTTGGTGTATTTGTGTTTCATCCGGGTCAAGTCAGGTTCAGGTTTGAGTTAACCCACATGGAACTCAGTTATAGCCTGGCTTGGGCAAATAGGTGCCCTGATCTGGAGTTGCACCCCTTGTATTCCATAGGGAAAGGTGCAACCCTTTCGGAAAACAAAAAGTCTACATGGACTAACTCATGGAGTTAGTCCATGATTGGAAAAAGGACAATTGTGACTGTAACTAGGGCTGTCAATGGGCAAGTTGTTTTATATGGGTCTGATTCTGGTCCCCATAAAGATCTTGGGGCCCAAGTTCCAGTATAGGTCCAACTTGGGTTCTCAAACATGGACCAGGACTGGGCAACAAGGACAATGAGAAGCCAAAGTCCTCCAGGTAAATCTTGGACCCTTGGATCTGCAGTCTTCATCCAGCTAGATAAGGGTTACAGACAGACCCTAAAGTGGGTCCTGCTGGCCCAGTGTAACATTACAATAACAGCAGATGGTTCTCAATGTATCTGGGTGTGGCTCAGAAACATTGACATGTCTTGTCCATATACTTTCTTTCAATGTCTTGTCTACAGGGGGGGGCGGCTTTTCTTGCCCCATTAATTGGATTATCAGGGGCATTTTACTGAAGGAGAAAGTTTCAAATATTCCTTAAGTTATTGACTAACATTATAAAAGGGTCTCAACGAGTGGTATGTTGAAGAAGGAGGGGTATGTTTAAGAGGATATGGATACAAGTTGAAGGGTAAGTTTGAAAAAAAGTGCAACCTATCTGAATATCTGGCTTAAGATATACTGGATAAATAAATTCATATAGCCAAGGCACCAAAATAGTAAGGGACAATGCTTTAACGACGATGATGATCTTTCTCAATTTACCGATTTGTGCTTGGGCTTCCATCAAATATTAGAACTTTAACTTTAAAACGTCTTCCAATCCATTTACAACCTTCATCTTCATCTTCTTAGTCTTGAGCCAATTCTTCGTCTCCTAATCTTTTCTTCATTTTCTATTTTCTTCTAGGACGATGAATGGTAAATGTAGGTACTTCTAAGTTATATTTGGAATGAATTTGATGATTGTTTGTTGGTCTAACTTGGACAACATTTTGACATTGGATTATTTATTTATTTATTTATTACAAAAAGGACTCAAACTTAGGTACTCAAAGACACATACTCATGTCCCTGACCTGTTGAGCAACAATTAGGGACATACTTTTTTAATAGTTTGATAGAGATAAGGGCATTGGTGGTTCCGATTTTGATTAGAGATGATGAATAAATGGAGAGGGCATACCATGTGGGGTTCATTAATGTGAAAATGCTAGTAAGAATTGGAGTTTAGAAGGGCTGATTTGTTATACAAACAACAAAAAATCCAATGTTAGGAGAAAAGGGGGTGAATGCGGTTATTTTGATGGTTCGGATGATGCTAATGATGGTGAAATGATGATAACTAAAAATCCTAATTTATGGGGAATTTTTAGTTTGCGAGTTCACATTAACTCATTTTACCTTTTTGTTTTGCTTCATTTTTAACCTCTGCCAGAAAATCAAACTCACACACCCACGTGTCAAGGGTGGAACAAAAAAATTTGCGGGGGGCGGGGGGGGGGGGGGGGCACTATGTAAGGATTTTCTTTTGGAGAAACCACTTAAAAAAAAAAACACTCAAATTTGTCCACATGTCTCTAACCAGCTTACCAAGGGCTTCATTTTGCATCATCTTTGAAGTCATTCGTAGGAGATAACTGCATCCAACCAATTTGATATTTGTCCAAAACTAAGTAGAGAACTAGAGTTTCATTTTTCTTAACAGAAAGATAACTCAAGTTGGGTCAGCACATATTTTATAATCTGTATCCTAGATAGACCTACAGATTTCTAGTTAGTTTTTAGCCACAGATCTTAAGCTCCATAGATGGTATGGTCAGTACGGGCATGGATGATATTGGCCTATGATCCAGGCCCGATAAGTCCTGTCGGACTCGAACCCAGTTGGAGCTTAACATGGACTCTTACGGCTAGATAATGAAGGGAATGATAGGCTTTAATCTGTCGGTAGAGGCCTAAGTTTGCTTAAAACTGAAGTCCAATAAAGGCCTAATCAATTTTGGACCCGAGTCTGAGTTCTGTGCACTTTAAATAAATCACTTAGATATACATGGTAATTGCTATTATTATTATGATTGATTGTACTCAAAGTCCAACAGGTCTGGAAATCATGAAATCATGTTCGAATCGATCGCTATAAGCGGTTGAGACTTGAGACCCAGATTCAAGTCTGTCTGGATGGGCTTGTCGGGCTTTCTGAGTCCAGTGCCATTGGATTGTGACTCTGGACCAATCTGGGTGAGGTCCCGGGCCCCTTGAAAGGGATGTGACCTCACCTTATTTCAAATGCATAAGGGTAAAGTTTAAGGGCATTACCTTAACAGCCATATAAATGACAAGAAGTTCCCTCAGCCTTCTGTTTGTCAGACCGAAAACAAGAACAGGGTGGGGACCAAGATATGGACGGGCCCTTATGTAGAAAACAACACTTCCGTATTGGAATTATTTAATCAATATGTTTACTTGCCTAGTGGCCTGTCTATGGTCTTTAGTTGGATGGCCTATCTTTATGAATTTGATGAAATGAGATTGTCATTCACTTGAGTTTTATCCTAAGCAAAATGACCCTCATCATCATAATCGTCGTTGTCATCATCAAAGCTTTATTTATAATATCCCGATGGGGGTTGTTGTTTCAGCATATTACTATCAGATCAAAATCTAACTTAACTGAGCCCCATGAGTTTCTTAAGAGCTCATTTGAAAATTTTAAGGTTTATCATGGTAGCCATTCATATCAAAATTATTGACAATTTAGCAGTGTTCCTTCAGGCTGAGCCATGCTGAAGTGACTGCTTGCCACTTTTGTGCATTTGGGTTGTATGAATTTAAATAAGTTGTCATAGATCAGCATCAGCCACCAACCAAAGTTCACCATCACATTCTTAACCATCAGATCTATGGTTATAAATGAACTTATATACAGCTCACAATCTAAGCAGATGGGGTGGTCAATTCAGGTGGTGAGTTTGTCGGATCATGATCGAATACCTGTACCATGCTAAATAAAAGAACTTAGATGATATTGAAATCTTTAACATTACTCTAATGGTTAAAAGTAGAAACCAAACTAACTGGACTTTCATTATCAATGATGTAAACATTTTGACTACTTACTGCAACTTCGTCAAACACACACATTTGGTCATACGTTTGGAACTTGGCATAGACTTCCAAATTAACATTTTGGCGCTGTTGTAGTTCAGTTTTATCTTTACCTAACAGCATAATTGTGTTGGAACATCATAAATTATCAAAATTTATTAGCTAAAATCTCAATTTCATTGACTGATTATGCTTGAAACATTTCTTCAACCACACTAAGGTTCTTCCTAAAGTTTAGAACCCTCCTTTTATCTAGGCGGCAGTGAACTGGTAGACTTCAAAAGTTCTTCTTAAGCTGACAACTTAAACAGACCGAAATTTTGCTGGAATAATAATGTCATTACACAAGTACATGGTCGATTTAATGCTTGTAGGGGTGGTGGGTAGTATGTTTTCATCACATTTCTTTTACACTTTTATAAAGAAATAGGTTTATCACAATGAAGACTTCTGTCTTCTTGTCATTTTTACATTTTGAACTTCTTGCATGCCATCATTAAAAACTTTTTCCTCTATCTTTTCTAATACTAGGTAAGTGCTTTATTCATTCAAATCTAAAACCATGTAATCATAATCATGAGTTCGTGATACCCAGCTGGGACCTTTTATTTGATACCTATTGAATTCCAAAGAATTCCAAGGAAAATCTTCATATCAACCTGTTAAAATTCAAGGAGAATAACTATGGCCTTCCTTCTGGTTTTTCTTTTCTCAAGGACATAGATTATTCCCCTTAAGCAGGTTTTTTTTTTTTTTTGGTGGGCGGGGAATGACTGGTTGGCTCTGATCTTGCACATGCTTGCCACATGTGACATGTAAAATACTATTTACAGTTTTTATTTCCATTCTATCTCAAAGAATTATTTTAATTTTCTGCCTCTGCACTACATACATTTTCGATTTTCCTCTCCCATTTTGCATCATCATTTGTCAAAATATTTATCTCTGCTTAAAATTACTATTTCAGATTTTATTGTTTTGTTGGAAATTAAAGGAAATTCTGTTTAAAATACAAATTTTAAAAACTTTGTTCAAGGATGTTATTTTTCACTTTTATTCCTTTGTTCTTTCCCAAGGACTTATGAGTTACAAAATTGTGACAAGAGTCTGCATCACAATTGGAAGGTGCCCAATCATGCAACACAAGGTTGCAAGTCTGAATTATCTTACATTTTAAGAAAGAAAGTTGAACAAAAAAAAAAGCTCTTTTAGCATGCTGCACTTGCCACCCTCAATTTCCTTCAAATTTTTAGATGTTCTGTTCTAAATAGTTTCAGTAAGTTGATTCACTGATTATGGATAGGAAAAGTATTTTTTTTTTTACTTTCTAGTGTTACTATACCTGTCACATGTTAAGTGTAACTTTCAGTTATTTGCACTGCTTTAGCCTTTTTTAAAGTTGAACTGTCATGTTTTTGTGAAATTCGCCTTGAAAGTAGGTTTGACACAGGTGGGGTAGGGGAGTCCTTTGTGTTCTAATTGAAAATTTAGATTATGAGTAAGATGCGATTTAGTCGGACTAACCCCCATTTTTTAACTGAAAGACGTATCTAAAAAGAGACGGAAAGTACAGATGCATTGAAGATAAGAGAGAATCAATATGTTATTGGATAAAAAATAAAACAGCTAATGCAGTCATGACTGACCTAAAACTTTCTTAATCCTTTTATGTTAATGGGTATCTCTCTCAGATCAAAAGATATAATCAATGCATTGTCATGTTTACATGTCTGCCACTATCTGTGAATAGGGTATTATCAAGTGCTTAAAAACTCCACTTCTCTGCAAAGCATACCTTTTACAAACATTAAGAAAATGATGTCTTTTACCAAAAAAAAAAGAAAAAAAAGAATATCATGCCTATAATCTGCCCATGATCTTCGTAATGGCTGCTAGTTTGTTGACAGGTTATATATATATACAAGGTCCACATATAAAGCTAAATCGATTGCGATTTGGATTATTATGGATGTCATCTGGATTGTATGGGATGTCATCTCAGGTGTAAGATAGTACAAAGGGACAAAACATAGAGATTGATAAATCATTTGTTAGGACGCAAAAGAAGCTCCAAAGATTAACAGTGGATGAAGACAGCAAGATTCCTTCAAATAGATCTAGTGACATGATGCATTTGTGTTCCATTCACTGGAGGTTCTGTTCTTATCAAGGGCCACTTCAAGATCATGTATAAAATATCAGTTTTTTTTTTTCTTTATAACCCCATTGGTTCTACAATGAAAGCATGTCCGTTTCTATCTTGCAGAAAATACCTGTCACAACCATAGATCAGAAGAAAGTAAAATGTCAAATTGTAAAAAGTCAAGGCAGCATCTGAATGTATGGCAGCAGCTCACGCATACAAAATACAAATGCTACTGAATGATTACTTAGAAATCACAAAGCAATTACGTATTTCACCAGCAGGTTTATGTTACAAAACAATTCTATGCAGTAAATTTATGCCGTGACAGACCCACATCAATTATCTGGCTACGTAATCAACCGTTTGATATAATGGAACGAGGCGGTTCATTTGCTCACAGAGATGTAAACGAAGACTCACTAGGGAAATGACACTGCCCTGTGCTAATTTTTTCAACTCAATAGGCAGTGGGCAATTACGAGTGTCCCTGTCTTGGTCTGTTTTGGGTTTTCTTGCAGAAAGCTTATGAGATGATATGTCATCTCTGTAATGGTCACTCTTATCTACTCATTATATACTATTTCTTTCTTCTCATTAGTGGTTCCTTAGTTGTTGAGATTCTCCTTCTATTAGGGAGGCAATTCATCAATTGTGCCTGCTGATTTTAGAGTTTCAGAAGCACACCAACAGGCTTCCAGATTGACTACTTCAATTGAATCATTTCCCATATGATTTCATGACTTTTCCAATTAAATTTTCAAACTTGAAGTGTAAGCAACTTTGAAAAACATTGTTAAAAGGAAGAGCACTGTAAAAACGGCCAAGCTGCGATGTGGGGTTTCCAAACCAGCTCAGACATATGCTAGTACAAAATATCACCTGTCATTGCATGGCAGTAAAGGAGTGGGCATGTTTGTTACCTTGGCAACAAGTGACAGTGTGAGATTTCAATGTAGGTCATGGGGTGAAAGCGTCCCTTCCATGTGGGGTAGCAACCCTAGTTGCTTTAGCAGGGAGGGGACATATGATATGTCCCAATCGCCAAAATCCCATTCATAGCTATGCATTGATATCACATTAGTCTTGATGCATTGGCCATTGAGTCTTTGTTCGTTGGCACTCTCTCTCTCTCTCTCTCCCCCGATGACCTCATTGTCCATGTCAAGATGGACACACCCAGATGACCTGTCACCTGATTTAGGCAAGTGTCCAAGTCTGTCTATAAAATAGAAGATATTTTAATCTGTAAGTATACTATTTTTCCCATCAATGGTTGTAAAATAGATTGATCACCACAATGTTTTCTTTCTTCTGTCTGCTTTACACATTTTCTTCAATTGCTTTTGCTTCTTTTGATTTGTTGTCTAGTTTTTATATTGATTTCTATCGTTTTCTCGAATCCCCTCGTGCGTCGTCAGGTGGGAATTTTAGTAAACAACAGCAACAACCACTATTACAAACATAGACTCTGATAATGGATGTGTAATGGGCATCACATGAAACAAAAGGGGCGTTTTGGTCATATAGTCCTTTCATGGGAAGATGAGTGGGTGGGAAATGGAGATTCTCCTTTGTTTGTTACTTTGTTGCTTTGTTTCGATTAATTGCTCCATGAGAAAAGGACATGGTGCCAGATTGGCTTGTGATATGCACAATCATCATAGGGTGATTGAAACTCTTGGCAGGCAAAAGAGGGTAAAATGGGCCATTCCTGTGTCTTGGGGTCTGGCATAATAACAAGAACAGTCCCCTTGAACAGCTCTAGTGATTTGACTATTCATATCAAAAAGAAAAGAGGAAAGGGAGGCAGTAGATTTGATATTTATACTACACAACACTCCATTCATGAGAATAGGTTATAGCCATTGTAAAGAGAAGATTTAGTGGATCATGAAGGCTAAAAATCTTGGACAGGATCTTAAATTCATGAGACAGAATTCATGCAGGTACAAGATTCATATAGCATAAAGGCTGATTTGAGCATGTTTAGGAGTATTTGGAGAGAAGATGGTTAGATTGAGAAGCTTGCCACAAAAACTATACAACTGTAGGCGAAAAAGATTTCTAGATTTGAGACTCAACCCAGCATAGGTACCATGAGTGTAGTTGAGTTTGTTTCAGGATTTAGAGAAATGGGTGTTTCGATTTAGAGTCGGTTAGCTGATGTCTGAACTCTGAAAGATTTGGTGAAGTGGGTGTTTGGATAATGAAGATTGGGCAATTGAACAAATTATAAACTCAAGAAATGGAGTCACGAAATGAAGATTGGACCATGGGAAACGCCTTTCAACTCATGTGATAAAAACAGTGAGAGAGGACAAGCTCCGAGTGATGTTTAAATGAGGCAGTGAGATGGGTCTTTGGATTCAGACGCTTTAGCATTGAAGAAAGTCCAGGCATCAATGGGGGAGCTGTAAATTTGGGAAATCACAGGACATGGAGCAGATCAAAACAACCATCCAAGTTGTATTAGCAAGGAGATGGTGTGACATTCCAACAGCAATCAAGCAGCCTGGTTGGTGAATGATTTTTTGGACTATAATTGGAAAAGAACTGAAGAGAGTCCAGGCTGGAAAGAGCCGCATCTATCGGATCCTGCCCACTGATGAAAACAAAAGGACCTACCCCTTTTCTGTCTCCCAAACTCAAAAGGGGAGGGTGAGATATGGTTGAGTAATGGAAGAGAACACCAGTGAGATCCAAAGCTTTCTCCTTTTTCTTTTCCTTTCAATATACAATCAGCAGCATAATCTTAAACAGTCGCTTTGAAGATCCAAAGATAAAAACAATTACAATATAAAAAAACGTAGACAGAGAAACAAGCATTAGGAATTTAAAAAGAAAAAGGGAAAAAGAAGCAAGAAACAAAGAGTTTCTTTCAATACCACAATCTCAAAACTTACCCATCTCTCTCTGTCTGTCACTCTCTCTCAAGTTCAAAGCAGGAGAGAAAAAGGCTCGGGTAAAGTAAAGAGAGAGTGGAGGGGGAGTGTGGCTAATTGATGAGGAGGAACAAGTAAAAAGTAGTTTAGAGAGAGATTCTTCTGCTTCAACCCTATGGAAGTCCGCATCTGTAATGTTGAAGAAGCCTTTTTGCTTCTCTAATACCACTGAAATAAGCTCCATGAGTAGTAGAGTAGTGAGTTCTGTGTGTCGCTTCCCCGGCGAAAAGAAGTTGCAGCGGCGGCGGCTGCGGCAGCGAGCCGCTGCCATCGGGGGGACCCTTTGGCAATGGCTCAGCCATGGAATCCAGATCTTCACCACTCGAACCCACAGCTACAAAACTATAAGAACCCAAGAACAGAGGGTCAGTCCCCCATCCACTCCTCAACACCTTTGCAAATTTCGCATGCTGTTGTTGATGATCGTGAACCACCCCATTAACATTTCCATTGCAACAATGCGAATTGAGGCCTTGGTGAGATTTCTGAGATGAATTCATATGAAAAGTAGAAAGAGTAGAAGAGACCCCTTTGATAATTTCGCTGTCCTTGAGCGATTCGAGCTCAAGCGCCTCTTTACCAGCAAACCATCCAAGAAGTAACCTCGAATTCTTATAAATGGGGCATAGAGAAGCAGTTCTTCTCATCCACCATGGGACCTTCCCCTGTTTTGTAACAGATGGGTTCTGTTGGAAAGCCATTTCCAGGAAAGGGAATGATTTAAAATCCCCATCTTCTTCTCGCTCCAATTGCAGAAAAAGCTTATTAACAACGCCAAATCCGAGCCTGGAAATGGCCTCGTTCTTGAAAGATGGTAGCAGGGGACTGAATAGAGAACACCCATCTCGAGTTCCTGCCTTGAGGACACCTAGAGAGACAGTAACGATGACATGGTCCGCAGCCATGGTCGAACCGTCAGTGAAATGCAGCTTCACAGGTCCCGTGCTGGGGTTGTCCTCTGATGGGTGGAATCCATCTGGGTGCCACTCGATCTTCTTCACCTTTCTCCCCAATTGGATCACACCAAAGGGAAGAACAGAAGCAATAGATTGGATGATGCTAGAGTAGCCTTTCGCGATGGTGATCTCTTCGCCTGGGAACCCACGGTACTCTCTCTCTGCATCGAAATCAAGCAGAGAGAGATCACTTGCAGAAGTGTAAGTCCTCTCTGTATTCTCATGCAGAACAAAGATTGCTTCTTCCAGCGATCGTCGGCTCCAACTTCCACAATCTGGAACCAATTTCCCTTCCCCCCTCAAGTCCCAATAAGCTTCAAGGCCTCTTCTGAGGAAATCACCGATGCTCTGTCCTCGGAAGCCATTTTTACAGCTTACCGCAACAGCTCTAGCTGCAATTCTGCAATTCCCATCATCTCTTTCTTCTTCTTCCTTTTCATCTTCTTCTTCGATGGGCTTTCCTTGGGCGAAATCCATGAGTTTGCGATAGAGAAGCGAAATGGGGTCGACGAGGGAGGAGTCGAGCTTGAAGCCTCCTTCTGCAACGGTGATGGGGTCTTCAGGAAAGCCGTCCATTCGCTCCCAGGGCTCGTCTGAGTGGAGCCCGCCGGTCTCTGTGGCGATCTTGTGGACGGGGCTGCCGCCAATGCCATGGATGTAGGTTGCTCCGAGCTCAATGCGGTCGCCTCCGAAGGAAGAAGTGCGGATTCTACCGCCAATGCGGTCTCCGGCCTCCACGATGCAGAGGTCGAAGAGGTCGGTGGAACCCGGTTCGGTGTAGAGCTTGTTCGCTGCTGTTAGACCCGCCATTCCAGCTCCTATTATCACCACTCTCGCCTTCTTCGCCACCATTGTTGCTTCCCAAGAGAGAAAGATTGCTTTTTTATGATGATGAAGAAGAAGAAACCTGGTACTGATGGGTTTTGCAAGTTGATAGAGGAGAAGAGGGTTAAAGGCAAAAGCGAGAAGGATGAGAGAGAGAGAGGGGCTTTGTATTATGTAGACAAAAGAGAGAAAGCAGAGGATTGGTGATAGACAGAGGAAGCTGTATAGAGTGTGGGATTATAAGAGGGACAGAGGAAGAGAGGGGGCAGAGGAAAACAGAGGGAATTGTGTAGAGAGGTCGTCGGATCCTTACGAGCCAGTCAAATTTCGAATAAAGACGAGGCTCTCCTTTTCCTCACCTCTACAGTCTACTCCCTATACTATTATAGCCCTCCCCACTTAGCCAGTTAGAGTTAGCCTTGCCACTTGCTCCTCCTCTCCATTCTCTCCATATCTTTCACTTGTATTTGTAAATGTGATTCATGACCTCATGTTTTTTTTTAACCCACCAAGAGAGCCATATTAGAGACCCATATGTGCGATATAGTATCTGCTCCCACGGTAAGAAATTCATCCCAATATATAACAACCTCCCTACAATAAGAAATCTCATTAATCATTATTAAAAATATAACATTTATTTTCTTGTACATTTCATTTGATATGGTCACACCTAAACATGTAGTTGGATTTGTGGGCTATCCAAGATTTTCATGTGTAGAGGAGGGGGAATGGATCCAATCCGAAATTTTCATGTGAGTTTTATGCAAGTCTCGCAAGCAAAATCAGGCATGTGCAACTGCTCCTCAATGGGGAGCATCCCTGTGCGGAGCACACACGGCGTGCATACTTATGCACATTATAATTAGAGGTGTATTTGGGTGGACTATGAGAAGTAAATGATTTTTTGATAGAAATATAAGAGGACCACTTCATGTAGGTGAGGTAAAACTCCACGATGACTCGTGAGTGATCAACTACGGTACAGCACTCACTGTGGTTTGTGGTGGCCAGTCAAATCCTGTACGTAGAGTTGTCACCATGTATATACCCACTCAAACGTTCCCGATTCCATGTAGACCACCTAAGTTGATAGATTGGGTTATTGGGTTAGTTTATTCTGTCCACTCATGTAATGGAAGAGAAAATAGTAAGAATGAACGGTGGATCATCAAACCATTTCCTCCCCTACCCACCCCAATCTATTTCTAAGTTAACCATGCATTAGTACTGTAGCAAAACGTGGCATGTACGTTAATAACGTCCAGTGAGAGTCGACAATTTCGTCCCTCGTTGGCTCGTTCTTTGATTGCAAGGGGACAGACGATATCAAGAAGGGTAGCATCGTGCACGGATATTGCATTATTTTAATGGCTTCTATACGTGTCAACTCACTGCTGCTTTTGTTACTTCAAGGCAGTGGTTGTGAACTGCTATATAAACAATTTCTTTTTTAATGAACCACGAGGATGGTATTTCTGTTATTGAATAGTGAAGGGTAGAGACTAGAGAGTCTTCGTGTTCAAGAATAATATCTGGATGGTACTCTCAAAGTCTATGTGAATTTGTTCTCTTCCCCCACTTTATCCTTGACAAGTAATCAAAAGGAGAATTATTATCGAATCAGTTGTGTAGCTTGTCGATTTTGACAGCTTATTCATTGGATTTGTATTGACGTGGAAGATCCTTTCATATGCCAAAGAGATTGCATTGATCAACTGATTCGTACCATTTGATTCAGTCTCTGGTGGTGTGGGGGTGGAGCAAGTGAATGCACGTAGGAAATATATATATAAAGGTAAAGAATCAAGAGAGAGATGACATATGTGAGTGTTTTGAGCTGCACGTGTATCAATTTATAAAGAGGGATGTTTGAAGATTAGATTTCTTTGGAATAATATTCTTATAATTAATCAAATCAGACGGTGAAGAACTAAAGGCATTAGTCACTCCAAATTGGATCTGATTTGAGTAAGTCTGTTAAATCTCTCTTTGTTTTTCCCAAATGCACGGATTGGCTTAAGCATACGTATAAAATGATTTTAAAGTTCAAGTTCAAAACCCCACTCTCAAACGCATGCGATTTGAATGCCATAACCTACAATTTCTACAAGTTTCAATCCAAATACTGGATGAAGAGCCAGTGCCAGGCCATATATGGTTATAGGTGTTTTAGGGTAGGAATCAATAGTATGCTTGCTAATTTTATTAAAATTAAGTTACAAAAATCAAAGTCCTTTCATTTTAGAGACATGAGAGTTGGCTCGAGATCTTTTGATATCTTATAGGGTTGTATCATTGGGAACAGCAAAACTAGTTTAAAAAAGAGTCCCCCACCCCTATACAGTTATCAGTCTCCTAGTTAAAAAAAAAAACAGATACATTAATTAAATTAATGAGCACCAATCATCCACTAACATTGAAACATGCAAGTCAAAGCCTAGTTCCTAAATTCACTCTCCTTGAGCTTATCAACCATCTCTACTATCTTTCCAGTTTGAATTTCCTTGGAAATCCTCCCACGATTTTCTTCCAGATATTCCATTCATAGAGCCTGCAGCTGCATCCCAAGGACTCCCCTAACCCCAACACCCAAAAGGACCGTAGGATCACGTGCAAGCTTAGGCACCCTGGTCACGTGACCCACCTCAGCATTTGGCAGCTACATTTGTTTTTGTTGTGTAAATTTATGAGATGGGGTATTGCTATTTTAGTGTAGCCTCGAGGTAATGAAAGTGAAAGGATGGGAAAGTAGTCTTGTATTCTTTTTCCTCTCTATCAATTGCTTAGTTGTAATGGATGTAGCCACTACCACTAGCCTGTTTGTTTGTTACATTTTATTTACTGTTTGAGTCTTACTGGTTTACACCACCTTGGAAACTGCTGAAAGTAAAGCTTGCGTCACCTACCTTTCCAATCACTGCCTTTTTTACTTTTGACTGCCTTTAAACGACAATTATTGGTGTGGTGGTGGGGCTGCAGATTTTTGAGCCCCCAAACGATACGATCAACCGTTTCAATCATCATCATTATCATCATCTCTCTCTTCTCACCCCCTCTGTCGTGGCTGCTTCTCCATCGTACATCAGGTATATGCATACTTTGGCAGTCATATCCTGCCAGATAGGACCATCTCTGCCGTACAGTTGGTGTTTCAATCAAATGGATGATCGTTGATCAGCGGGCCACTGTACTTGTTCGTTTGAAATCAGGGTGGCTGTTGGGATAATGGGAGAGCATAATGACTTCAATAACTGTCCTATTATCCAACTACCATGGTCATCATTATACGAACTTGTCGGTTTTCACCAACTTTGGGAGATGACGAGGTGCATGTTGCATAAATCCGAGCCATCCAATCAGACACTGTTGGTAATAAAAGCATTAGATGTGATGGCAAATTTTTTAAAAGATTTCTCTTACTTTTTACCCACCTGTGATTTTGAACTCAATTCGTTGCCTTGTGCACACACGAAAGTTAAAATTTATTAGCCACGGCCTCACGCTGCTCTTTTATTCGGTTTTTTTTAGTGTATATATAGATATATTTTTTTTATTGGAGATTTTAATTTTTTGGACTGGGCTAATTCCTCGTGATTCAAAGAGAAGCTAAGTAAAATTTTCTGTAGCCTCAACTTTTAGCTTAGTTTATTTGTCGAGAGTGATGCTTCGAACTTAAAAACCTCAGGATTGATCCTTAGCATGTGTGATATTAAGATACAACACTACTCAACTATGAACATATTAGTATTACTCAAGCGTCATTCATTAAGGTTCAATGAGTATAAAATTGATCTTAGATTTGAATCATCAAATAAGAAGAGCATCCAAGGGATTGATGATCAAAGGTGGACATGGCTAATCTTCTGCTCGCTCCTAGGAGAACATCCTCCATCATTAATGTATTTAGGTGTAGCTCATCATTAATTTGATGATTCTTTTGTTACCCCCGTAACACCACCTCCCACCCTTCGAGTGATTTGGCGGGGGTTCAATTTGACAAACCATCCATGTAGCTTGAAGAAAAAGAACTTGTATAATGCATTAAATAGATTTTGATCAAGCTTTGAAATCGAAGGCGAAGGCCCTAATCTTTTGATCAACCTTAAATACGACACACCTTAATCAACCTATAAATCTTTCTATTCCTTTTGTTCCTTTTGATTATCATGTATTTAGGTGGGTTCTACACCATCTGTGCATTCTTTAAATGCGGACGTCATGTATCTTGTAGAGCCTGCCTCCAACAGTATATGATGATCAAGAAGTTCTAAAAGCGGCTTATATACACATTATCCAATCGTATCAGTATATGAGGGTAGTGTTTATTGAAGTTCAACTGCTGAGAAATCAGGAAAGGTGGGCCCCATTATAACACTGAGGAGAAGACAATTGGAATAAAACGAACTTCCATTTTGCGGGCTCACCATCCAAATAATAGAGGACTTTATGGATTAATAATTTAAGAAGAGTCAGTTGAGTAGTAAGGACCACTGTTTCTCTTTTTTTTTGGAACTAGATGTTTTGATATCGATCTTTAATCTTTTCCTCTTTAGGCTCCGAAGGTTGAGTCCACCGGTGCACTTTTTTTTAGGACATAGGAGATTTACATGCCTTTCCTCATGACCGGACGAAACACTCTCTTAAAAAAAAAAAAAAAAAAAAGTCAGATCCACTCTGATGCAAGGTATCACATTTAATGTCTTCATAAATTCATCACAATTGGGCTATTAAGGTAGATGTTTCCCAGCCCCCTTGGCTGGGTAACAAAAAAACAAGAAAAAAAGATAGATGTTTCTCCCTTTTACAAAGCAACATCCATTGGATTTGATCAAAGACTTCCCCGCATGTACTTCAATCCATACAAGCCATTAATGTGGAGGGCCCTTCTGTGGAAGGACCACAGTCCAAAATCTAGGTTGGTTGAGTCGATCATCCTAACTGTCAAATTTACAGGACCTTGGTTTGTTGAGTTTTGATAGTTGACTACTCTAACCCCTGTCTGTGGCCTCAGATTGGCCATGACTCTTGTGCATGCACTGGAGACCCCATTCTGACCAGACTGTGAAATAGTTCCTCTTTTATTATTTTCAGAGGGATCTGAATGATGCATCAAAACTCTGTACAGTGTCCACTTGGGGTTTTTTCCTCTTTCGTACAAGTGAATCCCATGTTCAGCAATTACAACGATATGGTGGGGACCACCTAGGATAAGATGCCCTTTGCAACTTTTTCATATTGCACAATCATACCTATCTGATTGCCATGATCATTGCCCTGAGAAAAGTTCTACGAGCAACTATGTCTATATAGTCGAGCTCTGTGGACTGTGGGGCTCACCACCCACTTGGCCCACCTTAGATCAGTACAGGGGCTTTCACACTCTCATCCACCAATGATCTGACACCAACACTAATTTCACTCTCATCCGCCTATGATCCGACACCGGTCCTAATTTCACTCTCATTAAAACTTTTATCGACGGTGAATTGAGTCTCAAAGAAATTCAGTAGTTAAAAAGCCCACTTAACTTAAGGGCAATGATGACATTTCCATGAACTCTCACCCCCATTGATAAGTAGACATCTAAATGAATATCATGAGCTGCACTATAAATAACAAGTATGCAATCTGCTTGTAGGAGGACATTGCCCTGTACATAATATTCATCCAGTGAGTTGCAGGACATCTTCCACCTACTGCATGGACCCCTTGGCCACTGGACAATGTGGTGTTGGACTCAACTTGGCTGAGTCAGGGATTAGTCAATTTGAGGATTTTGAACTATCGCTCCCACCATAGACTAAATGTTTTGATCAATGACCTCTGGAACCCTCTTGGAATGAGGACAATGTTGTTATTGACCTCTCTCTATCAAGGGGTTTTGGCCTTAGTTTTGCACACGGCTGGGTTAGGACGTTAGGCGGATGAGAAGTAGCTGCCGACTGGCATGGAGTCAGCATATTGCCAACAGCTTCTCTTTCTTCTTTTGTCTTCCTTTCTGTGTTTCAAACTCATTCATTTGGTAGGGATTATAATGTGATAACTCATGAATATACTTTGATGTTTTATTGGTTTTTCTTCGGTTTTCAGTTGTTTCTTTAATAAAGCTCTTTTTTTAAAAAGAAGAAAATCATTTCATTTGAGAACAAAGGGTTGCCCAATTGGTTAGATACTAACTGTTCGATCCCTAAGTTTCTCTTTCTATATGAACAAGCTTATTTTTCCATAGTGGGGCCTCTCATAAGGAAGAAAAAAAAATCATGTCATTTGTATTTTATTTTAACAGTAGTAGTGAAAATGAGTGCTCGTGGAGATGATTGTGTTTGTGACTACATCTTGAAATTCGGTGCATAGGCCAAAACTTCCACCGGATTGGTAATATGACAGGTACTACAACAAAAGTTAAGGAAAATCATGCCTCACTAATAAATGATTGTGGCATATGTGATTGGGTAGTTACAGGTTATTATACAAATATTGAATGGAAGTAACTGTCACATGAATCAATTTTCTTTCTAGTTTTTCTAACATTTGGTGGCAAGTCTGGATCCGCAATGAGTTAGTGAGACATGCATTGCACTTTGGTTCACTGACCAAACAAAATCTCAGAAACGCATCCAATTCATCTTTCCACCAGTGGATTCACAAATTTGAAGGACAATTTTAAAAACCTCATTCCTTGGGCACGATTCTAATACTTTTCCTACGAAATAGAAAATCATCTTCTCAAAAAAGCAGTTTAATGAGGAGCTGCTTTTCTTCTCTCATTCAGGTGAAAATAAGACAAATGAGGATTTCATGGAAAAACCATTTTTTCTCCTTTATGAAACGAAAGTACTTGGACCCCTACAAAGTCCTGTTTGTCTTTGTGGAAGGGATGTGCCTCACCTTCTAAAGTTACCAGTAGATTGACAGTACATGCTCATTTTATTTCTTTTCATTTTAAATAAAATTTAAAAAATTAGAAATAAATGTTTTAGGTTTTTGTGTGAAAGAAGATGAAAGAAGATAATGAGTATAGCAAAGCGAAGCACAAAACATACAGAATAACATACCAAACCTACAAGTGATCCATTTGGTGATGAGAGAAATGCGTTTTATTCGCTGCGAGAGAAATTGAAATTTATAATTACATCTCTGTGTTAAATAAAATAACAAAAGAAAAAAAAGTAAAAAAAACAAAAATTTCTAGTTCTCACGTTATCCTCCATCAATTGCATTTGGCTTTTTTTAGTTTGGTGAGCACCGTACCAACATCATGCAACGTGTCACATGATCTGTTGCTGACTTCGTTTTGGATTGAAAATCAGATTTCACAGGGCATTGATGGGGAATTTGCTTTGGACAAAAGAAGATGTAAATTCAAAGATTCATGATCATTCTTCAACGTCGAATTAACTAGCCAACCTCGTTTACGTGATTGTCCAATGATTGAAAATTGGAATACACGAGGAGGGATATAAATAATATAGGACCTATGGCATAACAACGACCACTAAATCTGTGGGTCCATCACATATTGGTTAGTGGTCTTGCTCACAATCATCATCTTTGTGCTTTATAGCTGCAGAACTCTACCCTTTATTTTTATTTTATATCTTAAGTCTCAAGAACCATTATTAGACTAATATAAAAAATAAAAAAATTGGTTCAAAAGGCAAAAACCTCATGTTTACAATGCATCTCTCTATTTTCAACTATTTATTATTATACTAACAACAACGGCCCATACTTAGCTTGGACTAAAAAAAAAAAAGAAATTACATAAATGATGAGATACCGAATTAATTATAAATACATAATATATATATACATATTTATAGCGAAAGAAAAAAATATTCAACAGTAGGTCTTCCATAAAAAATACAAACACACCCATACCTTATAATAATATATAGTTTGATATCTCTCGCTTCACTGTAAACACATTTGGTTGCATTCAAATTAAGATAAAGATGATATGTCTCAGTTGATTTCGAAACTCGAACTTTTTTTTATAGTCATATTTGATATAAAAAAAATTGGTCGTTTTACTTCAGAGATGGGTCACACTTGATCATTAAACCCTTGCTGAAAAGTTTATTAAAACCCAAAAAAACCAATTAAGGTGAAAATAAATAATATACTTGCATAAGCCACAAAGTTTATGATGCTGATTTGTCCTTGAGCCACAAAAACTGGACTGAAATAATTTACCCGCTATTTGTTCGATTTTAGCTATTTTTGAAATACATTTCTTAAAGCTCCTAGGAATTTAATTTAATGCAAACAGAGTGACCTTAAGGAATCGACTCGGCTATTGATCGATTCAATTATTATAGACTTACATGCAGATATTAAGTCATGTACAAGTAAAAATTAATTCATTTGGATGACTTAAATTACTTTTATGAATAAAAACTTCATGTTCTTTGTCATGTTCAGCTACATTGACTTGAGCATTTAGGGCAACTAAGTTCCCTTCATCGCAGCGGGTCCCTTGGGCTTCAGTGAACATAACCTGGTGGTCGAATACATAATATGTATCCATGGCCGTTGTGCTTTAACTGTCTTTATCATCTTATACTTAAGAGTGTTTTAGATGTAGATAAAACCTTCCAACCTTAATGATGGTCACATCAACCAACTGTTTTTCAAAAATATGATTGGTTGACCATAAATTATCGTAGAAAAGTACATAAGAGATCTAATGATAAAAGTGGAAAGAGACAGCCAACTTTAATTAAAGAGTCAATCACATCATTAGCCTCACGAATTCAACAAATCATCCCTAACACTAGAGATGAGGTTCTCCTATTTTAGTGATTAAAACGCTTACCTTTGTGTGTTATCAATCATCACAACTTCTTTTTACCTAAAAAAAAATCATCACAACTTTTCTTTTTGTTAGTGAAATAATATAGTTTTAGTTTTCCAAAACAATAAGCCTGAAAACTAATGCATTCCACAACTTTTCTTTCAATGCTTTGCTCTTTCCCCCACTTGATTTTGTGATCTCCTAATGCTTGTCAAGCTATTATATCCTCAGGGTTTGTCAAAAGGAATAACACTATACAATTCATCATTGCATCATGTCTCATTTGTTAAGGGTAATGGATCACCAATGAGATCACCCTGCTATAATCTACTAAGAGTAAATCCCATCCCTTCATTATACAAGCTCTATACAATGAGGGATTGTTCTTCACCAAGGATTGTATCTTGCATTTTGAGAGCATCCCTAATAATAAAGTTTCATTTTCTTCCCATTGAAACAATGGTTCTTCCACGGCCTATCACAATAGGTATTAAGTAGTCTTGTGAGTCATTCATTATCGTCGTTGTCGTCAAAGCTTTGTCCCAATTATATTGGGGCCAGTTACACAAATTTTGTTTCCCCTCTAAATATGTTTTATTTGGATTGCTATACTTGAATGTCTACCTAACAATGCAACGGGGCATCAATGTTTTGAAAATATTATCTTTTGTTTGACCACAATTATTTACCGAGTAAATAGAGAACATTCTAAAGAATGTTAAATGTGTAAAGAATGAGTTCATCTTAGACTATGATTAGATGAAATCTGATATTTGAGACCATTATTTTTTAGCGAGTTCATTTTGCCCCATTTTATTTGGGTATTGTCAGGCCAAAAACCAGAGAGGACCCTCGCTATAGCAAGGATCCAGCTTGCTATAGCGAGCAATGACGGGACAACCCAGTTTGAGACGGACTTTGAGTTAGAGTTTGGGTTTAATGCTATTTTAAGTAGATCATTATTAGAAGTCTCTTATATGTTTTGGGGGTTATAAATTGAGTGTTTCTCTCGATCCAAAAGAAGATACCACCACCTCTCTCGTTATTCTAAGCAAGAGGGATCTAAGAGAGAGAATTGTTCTCTAGACTTATTAAGAGATTGTTCTAAATGAATGCTCTAGAAGATTTGAAGCTTCTATTTCTTTATAAAATATTGGTTAATCTTGATTCTCAAGGTGATTGAAGGAGGATCAAGCACATGGAGTGGTGCACGGCAGAAAAGTCGTACAATAACAACTACAGTCCCTAGGTCGACATACTGATTATGATAAAGGAGCTGTGAGTATATCTTATAACCGTTCAATAGTAATTGGTGATTGCTTAGTCGATAGTTTTGACTAGTTCTATTTTATAATTGGTTGGTTACATCCACTATGCATTGGTTATTAGGCTAGCTTACAAATCACATTCTAATAACTTTCAGGTACTCAGGTAAAGATATCCAAGTTTGCACCAATCATACCCCTCTAGTTCATCTCATCCCATCCTCTCAAACCTATGGATCACCCAATTGGCAATTGTTAATGCTCCTTTTTGGTTTAGATATTCGTAGTCTTAGTAGAGCTAAGTGGAACAATTTGCTGAGGTAGTGGATAAGGAACCCTGTCACATCGAATCAATGTCAGATGGAATCAAGTAAGTTTAAACGTTTAATTAAGTGTTTGAATCCATCATTAGAACCACTACAAGACCTCAACATCAACACAAGTGGCGTGAGCATTTTAAGAAAGGATCACAAGACTCAGATTAGCCAACACTAGCTGACACTCAAGACAAACAATTCATCTCCTTCCTGCACTTGTCACTACTGTCACTGTCACTTTAAAATTTCTTAATTGTTTGCTAACTCCTTCAAGTCGTCTTAATGATTTGTACTCTTTTTAAAATAAATTTGATCTTAGCAATTCAAGGTAAAATGTGCTAAAAAAATGGATTAGTAAAGAAATGAGGCAACGTAGATGAGATTCTGACTTTCCTAATATTTGATTTACTAGAATAATAGTTGGGTATTTAGTTTCCATTAAGAAATAAATTATTTAATAGCCAGTTATTGATTTTCCGCTTTGTTTGATGATGGACAATAAGAAAAATTTCCTCTATTAGTCGTTTTCTTATCTTTTACTTTGGATCATCTTCATCGCTTTCACTAATGAAAGGAGCAATCTATGACTATTACTCTCAAACAACTACCCTTTGACACATTTGGCATCTTTTAAGCCCAAAACAAAGGGAAGGATAAACAACTTGCTCTTTCAACATCAACTACGAGCATATAATATATTATGCAGATGCAATTGAGCTCATAGGTCCCACTTAAATGCATTCTTACCATCGGTGCGGATTATAGTCATGTAAGATATTGGGCCTCTCAGATCCTCCTCGCCCTTGATTTAAAAGCCTTCTTTTTAACCATAGATCATTTTCATATTCAATCTAACAGGGAATAAAGGTTTGATGAATATGAAATTAAACACGGTGTCAAATCATGCTAGAATGTACATGCAGTCCACTCTTTGGAGAAGATTGATCTCCCCTTTTCATTTGTCTTTCTCAAATCAAAGGGATAGCAAGCAAAGAGAAACATAAATCCGAATTCCTTAGTAGTCTTCTACTTTGCTTTCTCTTCACCACTTGGCACTTAAATAGCTTCTCTTCTCTCTCTACAATCTACACTTTTGTTATTTGTGGGTCCATATTTCATCCTCACCAATCAAACAAAAGTATAAAGTAGTCCTCTTCACTATGTAGTAATGATGGACATGCAAATGCAAAGGGCCCAAAAATGGTCCCAAAAAGGGCCCAAAAGAGATGACTGACTTCTTTTTTTTCAAAACAAAGAAAAGATTTATATCAATGATGAGTCCCAGCAAAGAGAATCGTATAATTGAAATGTGGGCCCCATTTGTAAAAGAATGTTTGGCCCTGATGACCAACTGTGGATGCCCGTGCACGTGGCCTAAACGAAATGAATGATGCTGAATCCACAAAGCCCATTGGATATGATATGATATGATGTAATAGCATCCCTTCTCATGGCCCAGTCACACGTGTTGCCACGCAATGAGAAAGCAGCTCTCAGGGCCGATGTGCCACTTAATAAATGTGATTAGACGGCTCATTCGGGCTGGGCCCATGGTTAGCCTGGACCCAACTGACCTAGAGCCACTTCAAATTTTATATGTTGATAGGTTGCCATGGAAAATTATTCTGTGAAGTGTGTGCACCTCATAGTGCAGTCCACTTTTTCACTCATAGACCCTTGACATGGGGACATGGGGATGGCTGATGGCTCCCTTTTTCCCACACTGATAGGTCAGAGGAAGACCCTCCAGTACATGGGTTTTTTACTCTGGTAAGGAATTAGGCCCAATCATCGATCATGTCCATGGCGAGGATCCATTGAACTTTTGGGTTTGGTTCCTTTGGGTAATTGGGTAATTGAGATAAATTGACTTCCTATCTCCCCTCATTTCTTACCCAAAATTTTCAACCCATAGTTCTACTTCTATTTTCATACATCATCAAGAAATTATTTCTTGTTGCCGTACTACCTGATCTTTACAGATTTTATAGAAAACGAAGTTTATAAAAATAAAAACAATATAGAATACTACAAAAAGTTACTGAATTAGGTGAAAAAATTCTAAATGGGCATTGTTTGAATCTAACGAATGCAAGCTCGACGATCCAAATCAGGCCCAGTTTCTACATCCAGAAGCTCTATTGGGATCCAAATCCATACCATTGGAACGAATCAGAAGCTATGTTAGCCTTAAAACGGGCTCGACTCTTCCAGATCAAGATGAAATCTTACCTGTTGACTCTTATAGGGCTTGCAGGTGTTTCCACTGGGTCTGATCATTTAGTTATTAGACTGAGCATTCAGGCCCAGATCAATCTACAATTCTGAAAAAGTGTTTTTAGCAAAATATGAGTCTTCCCTCTTTATGTGCGTTGGGCTAGAATAGAACGATGTTACATCAGGCCATTGGCAGATTTTGAGCTGGCCCATTTAGGCAAAGACCATAAGCTGAAAATCCCAGTCAAAATCCAGCCTTATTAAAGTGGATCCGCAGCTGGCGATGACTTCTTTGCCCCAGCTTCAAAATTTACCAGCAACATGTCCACAACTCAGTAGCCTTTCTTGTCAGGTCTATGCAAAAAAAAAAAAAAAAAGTCTGCGGGCTGGGCATGTATCAACCTAATGAACTTATATAGTTCTTTCTGTAAGGGCATTGTTTCTATCATCATTTCTTTGATTATTAGCTGAAAGCCCCAGTCAGCTGCAGACCCCCCACGGCCCCCACCACACATTCTTCAACTTTCAAGCAATCGAAAACACTACTTCTTAAGTTCAAAATGAATAAGTGATGAAACCCCATGCTTCTTCTATAATGATTTGCTCTCTCAACCACTCCACCATCTGTTATCCTGTTTTTAATTTCTCATCTAGCTTCACTCATTTAGCATGCATGAAATGCAAATTGGAAAAAATAAATAAAAATACAATACCTTTTGTAGGAATGCACGGTTGTTTTAGCTTGTCATGCAGTTTGTTGCGTAAGATGGTGAATACTCACTGGAGAGAATGTGTACATATTCATTAAATTAGTGTTAAGGACTAATTTATCATAAAATTAAGCAATAGTGCTAAAATTAATTTAACCAAATTTAAGCACAGAATAATCTGATTTAAGTAGTCGTTCAGTGTGTTTGTTCGAGATAATAATTTCACCAAATCCGATTGATCGAGAATGGAGTATCTTGATGCAATGGGGATGTGCCATTAGGCTTGGTGGGGGAAAATCAATGGCTAAATGATAAGGTAGAGATGGCTTTTTGGATGATCAGTCTCTGGCCCATTGGGTAAACAGATTAGAACAAAGATGGCTATGTGCAAAGCATCCACAAGAAAATGGGCCTGTTAGTCTTGAATGGGACTTTAAGGTTCTGTCCTGAGTTGGATTACATGTTGGGATATTTAAGTAGTCCCTACGCTTGGTGCCTCACCCATGCTTAGGTACATAGTCCGGGGACACATAGTTTGATAAGAAGCCCAATGCTAATCAAGCCCACTGGCATATTTGTGTAATCGCTATTCTATAAATAATTTTTTTTAAAAAAAGGCATGAAAACTCATGAATATGAATTCTTTTTTATTGTTTGATATGAATGATTTTCCACAAAAGCATTGCAATTTTTCTTTTATATGCATAAAAGTGTTTCAAAAGAAGGTAAGAAGAAAAAAAAATTCCACGAAAAGCCAAAGTCCATGGGTTCCTTCCAAACAAACGTGCCCTAAATGTCCGTCCCTACATTTGTCTTCCTTTGCTCCCCTCGAATCCATTTCCAGTCTGAAACATCAGCTTCAGGAGCATCCTCCCTGATGTAGTGTAGAACATTTTTAGATATTTCTGTGGTACCTTCATCAATTTTCAAAATCCCCTCTGGTAGAAAATCAACATCAATGTGAATTTTGCCATACGACCAATACACGATACCAGGTCTAATACCATCTTCTATGGTTGATTAGTGGGAGTCGTTAAAATGTCAGCAAAAGTGATCGAGACTGGAAGACCCTATCCATTCATTATGTGAGAGACCCTTTCCCAACCGTCTATCTGATTTGATAGGCCTCACGAACAATCCTGATCATTATTTATAAGTGCTTATCAATCACCAAACTGTTGACCCAAAAGTCAAAATGTCCAGTCCGAATTCATTAACTTCCTTGATATTGGGTGTGTTTCCTTACCTAAATATTTGACGAAAATTTAATATGTTAGAAATTTCTAACATTAATAGGATGATTGTCCCTACATAACTTTACTAGGATTATACATTACAGCTATTTCTGAATTCTTTGAATTCCAAATTTTTCCGGTATTTACAAATGCTTCTCAGGACATGAAGATTTTAGGATTTCATATGAGAAACACCATTTGGAGAATTTATTAATTTTACATACTAAGATTTCTCTGAGGTTAAGAAAAACAAATTGGATCACCCCCACCCTCATTGGGATTCGGGAATCCATCCAACCTCAGACCATGATGTTTATCACGAATGGACCCCACCATGAGATGGCAAGTGGAGGCAGGATCTGAATTCTGACAGCATTGGCCCTCATAATTGGTTTGGTGAGAGAGGGGTGAAGGAACCCGTACTCCCTGGCCATGTGATCAGATTCTTGAACACCATGAAAAATTTCCATGCAATGCCGGGTCCTTCGGCTTGGAAGACCTTAACACGGCAGACAGGAATATATGGTGTAGGAATGAACGATCAACGATCCTGCTTCTTCTTCCAAGTCCTTGCCTTTCTTTACTTCTTTTTGCATTGACACATCAACCTTCATCCCTTCTTTTTTCATTTATTTATAATGTCTTAATGAGTGTCGGTGGGTAATGTGAAAGGCACTTCTTTCACTCAAATTACAAAACTGACCTAATTATATAATTGCCTTTGAAAAGGACAATTAAAATTATATTTTATGACCATGATTGCTCTTGCCTTTATAGAAATGCTGAACAGTGGAGTTGGATGTGTGACTTTTATGCCCTGACGATATTTCAATCATTTTGCATGTTTGTTTATTTGAAGGTATTTTTATATAAAATAATAATGTTAAGAATTTCTAACGCTAATACAGTCAAATATACCATTTTAGCATTTGAAATCCTTCGTTTGATCATTCAGAGAATACTAAAAATTAATGGATCTACTAGCTTTTTAAAATTTTATTTTTTTAACTTCCAAACAATACTTGAAAGAGATTTCGATTTTTCTTTTTTCATGAATTGAATGTTGAGTCCACTTGTGCTACCACCTAGGGGCCACATGGGTTTTACCTGACTTCTTTCTGGGCCCAAAGAGAATAGTCCAGCCCAAAGGGTTGGGAACCCTCCGTTAGCCAAAAAAAAAAAAAAACTATACTTAAAAGACGGCATTTGAAGAATTTGAAATCGCTTCCAAAACAAAAATTCTCATAAATCTTAAAAAAAAAAAGGTCTTTAGGTGATTAAATCCTATAAATAAGCACATGAAAAACCCAAAAGTGGAACTTGCATAGAGGGTTTGTTCTTCATATCAAGCTATTGACATTTGACACTCACCTCTAACTACTCCAGTTTGGATTAGACATGGCCGTTCGACTCTATCCATCTTTTCATCATATACCAGCAAAATTATTCAACTCCCAACGCCCAAACACTAGCTACAAACTGCTCTTATAAAATAAAATGACTGTGTTTGTATTATTGATAAGAAAGGGACACACATCCATGTAGTAATCATTTTATCATTGAAAGGGTGCACTGCTCATAACGTGAATGGAATTGAAAAGTCAGTGAACATTTGCTATAATGTCCTTCAAAAGAGGCAAAAGAGACCGGCTGCAAGCTTTGTGGCATACATGTTTTTGCTCCTTTCTTTATCAGTTTCTTATTCCATCAGTTAGGAGCCTTAGGTAGCGTTTGGTTCGCTGGAATGGTTGTAGGCGGGAATGGAATGGAGACCGGAATGAGTCTGGAATGGAATGAGGCAGGAATGGGCATTTCCATTCCAGCGTTTGGTACGCTGAGGAATCAACCTAGTTGATTCCTATTCCTACGTTTGGTATGCTGGAATGAGTCCTGGAATGGAATAAAATTTACATAAGACTGACCAAAATACCCTTGTTAGAATTTTATCTTTGGCTCACTCAATGTATAGATTATAATATTATTAAATAGGTGGGGCCCACACAAGGTCTTCTATTTTATAATAATAATAATAATAATAATAATGTATAGATTATATTATTATTATATAGGTGGGGCCCACACAAGCTCTTCTATTTTATAATCTTATAATAATAATAATAATAATATAATGTTAGATTTATTATTATTAGTAGGGGCCACACAAGCTCTTCTATGTTTATCTTATAATCTATCTAAATAATAGATTATATTTTTATATAGGTGGCCACACAAGCTCTTCTATTTTATAATTTTATAATAATATAATAATAGATTATCTTATTATTCGGTGGTGGGGCCCACATAAGTTCTTCTATTTTATAATATAATAATAATAATGTATATATTATATTATTATTACATAGGTGGGGCCCACACAAGTTCTTCTATTTTATAATCTTCTAACAATAATAATAATGTATATATATTATTATTATTATATAAGTGGGCCACACAAGTTCTTCTATTTTATAATCTTATATATAATAATATATTATTATATTATATTGTATATAGGTGGGGCCCACACAAGTTCTTCTAAATTATAATCTTATAATAATAATAATGTGTAGATTATATTATTATAGGTGGGGCCCACACATGTTCTCTCTTTTATAATCTTATTATAATAATAATAATGTATATATTATATTATTATATATAGGTGGGGGCCACACAAGTTCTTCTATTTTATAATCTTATAATAATAATAATGTATAATTATTATTATTATAGGTGGGGCCCACACAAGCTCTTCTCTTTTATAATCTTATAATAATAATTATTATTATATAATGTATAAATTAATATTATTATATAGGTGGGGCCTACACAAGTTTTTCTCTTTTATAATCTTATTATTTTAATAATAATGTATAGATGTGAAGAAGGGTCTTTTGGTCTAAAAAAAAAGTAGAAAGGAATGGAATGGTCATTCCTTCCCATCCCGGATGGAATGGCCATTCCTCTACATAAGGGAATGGGATTCCGGAGGTAATGGTCATTACGCCACTTTTTTGCGAACCAAACGCTGTAATGACCATTCCGTTGGAATGACCATTCCATTCCGACCTTCATTACAGCGAACCAAACGCTACCTTAATTTTATCACTTCTATTAAATATCATTTCCCTGCAAATGTATTAATCTAAAGGTTATATTCACATCTAAAACAACCCAAAAGTCCTTGATTATGAATTTAGTTATTTTAAAGATTTTTTGAGTTTAGAAGTCAAGAACCATGTTTATGTGCAGGGTGAGACCATGAAAATGAAGGGTTTAAGACAGGTAGGCATCCAAAACCTAGTTTGGATAGTTAAGGCTAGAAAACAGGACCTTCCTGGCCAAAGGATGGAGACGGAACTCAGCTGGCATGTGATGTGCCCCTGCATTTTTAGGCATTCCCTTTTATTTCGATTTTTCAAAAATGTAGGTTTGATTAAGTACTGTCTCTCTAAAACATACACCTGATTTGGTTTGACAAGTTTATACATGTACATTACTATAAGAACCCTACATGTCTACAATTATATAGAGCTTGTAAAAGAATATGTGTTTGAAGCCAAATGCCCGTGTTATGTTGTTTGTATTAAAATAGATAGGAATTAAATACATAAAATTGTTAAAAAATCGAAGATGAAAGGTAAGTTTTCAAAACTAAGCATCAAATAGCATTTTTTTTATTCCATTTTTATAAAAAAAATTTTATTTGATATTCATTTTGAAAATTTATTTTTAATTTTTGATTGTTAACAACTATATGTATTCAATTCATATGAAAGACTTAGAATGTTTTCAAGATTGGCCATATAAAATAATTAACAGTAGATAGAGTGACCGAATTCATCTATTTCATAGAAAATAAAATGGTTGATGGGACACTTTCAAACTTAAAATAATTCATGTAAATATTTTGTAGTGATAAGTCCCTGTCACCGAGCCTATGCTAGTGGGTGCACTATTTTCTATATTCTTTCTTGATTCCCTTTTAGATACCTTTTACCCATTTGAAAATCATGCTTACCCCAGGTCACACCAATATAGCTTATATGCACCCATTTTTGCCAATCTGACATGAGGTCTAGTACAAATACTTCAACTTGTGTTTTCAGTGGTACTACTATTTGGTAATTGTTGAAAAGTGTTTCTATTGCTTCTGTTAATATCTCAAAGTTTTAGTAAGATTGGCTAGGTGGAGAAATATAATATAGTATATTTTAGAGCCAGCCAATTGCTAATTTGAATCCAAGGAGGAACGGCTTGTTGCAACATGTGTCCACTTGAAGGAATGCATTTTTATTGTTTTAACCAAGCCAAGGGGGCTAGGACCCAATTTAGAGCCCGCACATAAGAAGAAAGGTCATTCAAGTGGGAAGAGAGCCCAGCCCGCACACGCAGGAAAATGCGGTGTACAAGGTTCGAATATTGGACAGTTAAGTGAGAATTGCAACTCCTAACCACTAGGGTAAGGAGCCGTTCTTCTCACTTGAAGGGAAGTATTAAAAGGTATTTTCGCTACCTCTATTAATGCCTCAATGTTTTATTAATCTTGGTTGCAGGTGAAAATGTAACAGCTTTCACATTGAAGTTCATATAATGTTTCTCATCTAATGTTTGAAATCACATTTAACAACCTTTATATTAGGGATGTTAATAGGTATTCGATTATCTAAATACCTGAAGTCTTCTGATATGAAAAGATGTTGGTATGTAGAACTTACTATTGGATGTAGGAAAAATGTGAATCCGAATTTAAACCCATTTGCACAGATCCGGAGGCTTTCTAATTCAAATATGGACAAGATTCGACATAAAGACCCCAATTAGAGTACGAATATTCCCACTATTAAAAAGTAGATACATTTTAAGAGTTTGATTAGCACTAATTGATTTGAGTTTACTCATATGAGTTCAGCATGTCGTCTCCTATATCTAAAATGGGATGTTTGATTTCACCATCCTTGTTAGACCCCAATTCCCAGCTGATGGCATCTCTACCTAATGTTGCTTATCATGGTGTGTCGTCTCTCACCGAAGCAGTCACATGAAAGATATGATAAAATATAAAGTTCCAAAGTATTCAATGTATGATTGTCATGTGTTACCGACTATCATTGCCTTATTGGCCTTAGAATATTTCTAAGTTAAAATCACACGCTATGACACAAGCACCAACGCTCAAAAATGGTAACATAATTACGAAGAAAGGAAGGCAAAAGGACCATAATATTTTAGTTTCACTTTATCCAAGAATATAAACAGTTTCCAGTCACTTGAATATATGGATCTTCCACAGTCCACGCCCTTCCGCAGCCTTCTAATAAAGATACAGCTTCCAATTGGGGGTTATATTAGTACCTCAAAAATTTTTCTTCCCACCATAAAAAAATAAAATAAAATAAAATAAAATAAATAAGTTTTCCTAAACTACCCCTCCCTTCCTCATCTCGGTCCACCCCCGGTCTCCTGCGGGGAGGGAGCACCGACGGGCAGCGGCAGAAGCCCCCGCTGGCTGGCCGGTCTCCCTCCCTCCCATTCTATTTTCTTTCCCTCTTCTCCCTTCCTCTTCTTCCCTCTCCTTCCCTCTCCCTCCTCCTCTCCCTTCCAGTCGCCGGCGGGGAGGGAGATCGGGCTACAGCAGGCGCCCCTCCCCCTCCCCACTGGCGACTAGTAGGGGAGGGGGAGGGGGAGGGGGAAGAAGAGTAGAGGAGGGAAGGAGAGGGAAGAAGAGGAAGGGAGAGAGGGAAAAGAGGGAAAGAAAATAGAAGGTGAGGGAGACCGGCCAACCGGCCGGGGCTCCTCCCCGCCAAAGACTTGGGGGGGGGGGGGGGGGGGGGGGGGAGGGGGGCGAGATGAGGGAGGGAGGGAGGAGGAGGAGGTAGGGGGAGGGGTAGTTTAGAAAAAAATATCTTTTTTGTCTTCTAATGTGGTGGGGAGAGTAAAATTTGTGGTGCCAAAAGAACTCCCCCTTCCAATTTTTTGTAGGTCACTACATGCAAGAGGTGATTTAAAAAAAAAAAAATCAAGCCAATGACAACTTATTTAGTTTTTCAATCTATAGTCATGAAATGAACAACAATATATTAAAGTGGTCTCTTTGAGAAGCAGAATAGACCGGGTTGGACCAAGATGGCATGATAATTGCTTATGGACTGGTATTGATTAGAAATGTCAACGATTCGGATTTTGGCAGGGTTAGAATATGTTATACCAAACTTACTCCATAAAAATGGAGCCGGTTTTGCATTGGTTATATAGATTTTAATCCAAATCTACAAAATTAAACCCACTCCTAAACCCATCAAAACGACTAGTTAACCGGCCCTGGTTGGGTCGCCCATTAACTTGATCAATTTTCATCCCTAGATCACAGGTCTTAGAAAATCAGGCCTTGGATAAATGGGCACTTGCTTCATTCTTTGATCCTAATCAATCACATATTTTGGATGTGTCATGAGATCAATCCGGCGGCATCTAAAATCAGGTAAAAATTATTTCCCTGGCCCATTTTGTGAATTTAGGTCCATCTCAACTACGGGACATAAGGAACATAAGGAAATTGGGACCCCATTGGTAGCTTTTTCCAGAAGCTGCAGAGAGTTCAAAACCTTATTCTTTGTCTTCACTCTGAAACTCAGAAAGGGTCAAAATGGCATGTAAAGCACCGGAAAAAAAAAAAAAAAAACCTGCCTCTGTCTACTAGTGGTACATTTCACCGGCATGAATGGTTCTGATTCACCTTCTTCAATGCTAAGTGCCAAGACAAGAAAATTGCAGAGCAAACATTTTCCTGCAGAGCAAACATTTTCTGAGGAAAGTACGTCCCAGCTTCTTCGTTTTTTTTTTTTCCTGTGTCACAGGGTGACCCAACTCAAAGTGCTGGACTAATCTCTCTAGGTCCAAAGAAAAACTAGGTAAATCCTATATGAGCTTGCGGAAGAACATCAGTGGATTCAATCTTTAGTTTGTAGGAAAACCAATGGTCGATTGCAAGACCTTTAGTTTCGGAAGAAGGAGGAACCGTCGTCCTGACTACTCGATCAACCCTTCGAGTTGAGATATATCCAACTGTTTAAAAAGTGGGTGAGCCACCCTGATGGATTGAATTCGAGTGATCACCATCTAACCGTCCCTCGTTTGCGTAGCTTTTGGCCCACATGACCATCAGATTATGCTTATGCTATGTTTAAGCCAAGGATACATGTTTTCTAACGCGCACCGACTCGGGTGCCTGACCCATGCCATCCGCGCGTCCGCATAGTCAGCCTTGTTTATATGAATATCCTCTCAAGAAATTGTCGGCTCCGTCTAAATATAGTAACATTTTCAAAATAATTTTGAGGTCATGTTACCATAAAACCATTTTTCTAAGTATTGAACTTATAGAATAGAAAGTAGATCCCGGGTGAGGTGAAATAGCCTCCCACCGAGTGGTGGTCGGATGAGGACTATCTTACTATTAAGATAAGGTAAGAGGCCATTCTCTTTTTCTCGATATAATATTAAGATGCTTCTAAGAAGATAAATGAAGTTTAATAGATAAGCACGCAAAATTATAGAAATGAAACGTTTAGTTTTTAATTTAGAACTGATTTTATTTATACAAATTTTAAATTTTCTTACCACATTTAGCTCAATAATACTTTGATTTTCTGGGGATTTCTTTTAAAATAATGTGGGTTTCGTTCAGGAAATTAATATTTAGTGTCGATATTATGATTTTAAAACGTGGCCAATATTTGTGGCGCTGCAGCGAAGAAGATCATGTTTTGAAGAATCCAAATTTGCTGAGAGCATCTACAGATAATTCTCAGCGTACAAGTACAACTCCATAACATATAAATTACTCAGCCGGGCTAATCTCGTTAATCTAAGCCGTTAAAAATAAAATCCTGATTGTGCTGCCAACTAAGAAGATATTTTAACTCAAATTTGAAATATTTATCATCAGATTGATTGAGTATAAACCATATGATCTTAAAAAGTAACTAAGCAGTTTCAAATCTGTTCAATTTAAAAAGTGAATCCCTTATCCATCAAATTGGATGTTTTTTCTCTAATAGCAAACAGATGATATTACTTTTGAAGGGTTCAGATTTAGTGCAGTGGGCCCCGCTCATTGATTCATACAACTTTAGCCAGACAATCCTCTACGTTCAAGAGGATCAGGATTAATTGTTCTGCACGTAAGCATTTTCTACAAAAAGGTCAACAAATACATAACATGTCTTCCACTAATTGTACGCGTTTTTCTGTTGAAAGTAGAAACCCCATCCAAATTGCTTTCTCCACTCTGGATTAACCAATTTTATCGGTCTTTCCAGCCAATAGCATAAAACGGCCTATCTATTTTTCAAACAATCCAGATCTAAACTCACCTTCGAGTGCAATCCAAGAAATTTGAACGGTCCTGATTGGGGACCAACTGCGTATATACGCAACAAGATATTACATTCCGATGTGAAAGACGCACATGTAATGTGAGTAAAAATCGGGAAAACCGAATCGTGTAAAACAGCAAGTACAAAAGGATATAGCAGGTGAGGATCCTCGCTCAGAGAGTCACAGAGAGAAAAAATAGGAAATTGCCACCCAAAATACAGCAAGAAAACCTCACATTCCATTTAAAACCCTTCCCACTTTACTTTCTCCCTCTGTAATTCCACTTCATATGTTCCAATTTAGGCTTAAAACCTCCCACTTTACTTTCTCTCTCTGTAATTCTACTTCATACATTCCAGTTTATAAGGCTTAAAACGTCCCACTTTCTAACTCTCTCTCTCGTTCTACTTCATATACGCACCATCTTCATCTTCTTCTCTCCTTCTTTGTCTTCGTCTTCTTCTCTCAAAACCCTAACCCTAATATCTGTGAGAGAGAGGAGAAGATGACTGACAGAGTTTATCCAGCTGCGAAGCCATCCGGCCTCAATCCTCCGCCCCAAGCCCTCAACGGCTCCGCCTTCCCGGCCCCAAAATCCCAGCTTTACAACCCCAACCGCCATCCCTACCGCCCAACCCCCAAGCCCAGCCGCCGCCGCCGGAGCTGCTGCCACCGCACATGCATCTGCTGCATCTGGTTCACCATCTTCATCCTTGCACTCATCCTCCTCGCAGCCATCGCCGGCGGCGTCGTGTGGGTCCTCTACCGCCCCCAGCGGCCCTCCTTCTCCGTCTCCTCCCTAAAGTTCAGCACTTTCAACCTCTCCACCTCCGACTCCCTCAACTCTCGCCTCGATCTCTCCGTCACCGCTCGGAACCCTAACAAGAAGCTCGTCTTCTTCTACGATCCGATCTCCATTGACGTCTCCTCGGAAGGCGTCGACGTAGGCAACGGAACTTTCCCTTCTCTCGTCCACGGCGCCAAGAACAGCACCACCCTTAAAACCGTCGTCTCCACCGGCGGTCTTCGCGTCCTCGACTCAGATTCCGCGAACTCGCTCAGATCGGATCTGAAGAAGAAGAATCGGCTGCCGCTGGAGATTCGACTGGAGACGAATGTAAAGGTAAAGTTGGGATCTCTGAAGACGAACAAGGTTGGAATCAGAGTTTTCTGCGATGGAATCGACGCCAACATTCCAAAGGGGAATTCGACGGTGACTGCTTATTCGGGTTCTTCCTCGGCTCCGAACTGCCACGTTAAGCTCCGGATCAAGATCTGGAAATTCCAGTTCTGACACGGAGAGACACATGTAAGTTTGAGCTCTCTTTCTAGAAAATTTAACTTTTACTGTCCTCGTTTACTTGTTTCTTACGTTTGTGGTAGGGTTTGGCTGTAAATTGGGAGAAATAGATGGATTTGGGTCTCTGTTTGTTACGTTTACTTGTTTCATTTGAGCAAAAAAGGGCATATATAATATATACCTTCACTTTTATTTCTTGAATATTTTTTCATATGTTATTAGTGGTGGTGTTTTGTGATTGACTGTTGTAAGTGTTTTCTGCTATATATTTGAATTCTGTAATTGATTGATTTGATTTCTATTTGTTCTTCTTGTATTAATAAGAGATGGTACCAAAACAAAAAATTCTCTTAGGCGCTTGCTTGCTGGTGCAATGCTATTGCTTCTTCTTTCATTGAAATTACATTGGTACCATTATATATTTGAATTCTGTATTTGATTGATTCGATTTCTATTTGTTCTTTTTGTATTAATAAGAGCAAGTGAAAATGGTTAAAAAAAATATCATCTTGGTGCAATGCTATTGCTTCCTCTTTCATTGAAATTACATTTGTACCCATATCATTAGTCATGGGGAAAGTGTGCATATGGTGCATATGGAAAAAATAACTTAGAATATGTTTTGATTTATAATCCAAATCCAACAATTAAGAATAATCCATTCTCTAGATGTGGATAGGTCTAAGTGCAATCCGTTTGAAGAATTGATTTCCGATTAGATTAAAATGGAGAATCAGGATTTATTGAGTTTATCCAATATAGTTGTTGAAATAAAGTTTCAAAGTGATATTGTCAATTTTTTTTTTATAGAGGTATTTTTTTTTTCTTCGTAAAATTTTAGAGTGCCTCGTCGGAAAAAAGAGAGTCTGAATATCAATTGCCTATTTTATAATTTTTTACGGACATGCATGAGGACTAATCGTGGTTTTGATGTACCTAGGGACTGGGTTTAGGGGTGGTTCCGCGGTGTCGGTGGGGGATTGCTAGATCTGATGGCAATGTCCAGCTGTACTTGATTTATTTACGGTTTTGAATTACAATCGTAATGCGTCCAGAGTCAATGCTTCAGTAGGTGGCACATTATCATTTATTGCACACACGTGGACCAGGCGACATGCACGCCAGTCCAGAAACATAAAAAGAGTAGAAAATTATATGAGTGAATCAAGTTTCCACCATGGTGTAATCAGTGCAGAGAAGCGAACCCGACCCACCAAATTGGTTCTCATCAGATGTATTGATTAAAGAGGAAAGGAAGTGATTAGTGATGTATGGTTCAAAAGCAATTTTAGGCAAAAGTAGATTGATGATGTCAAATCGCATAAAAAGGAGAGCATCTCATCTGGGAGCTTTGTTGTTGTGGAAGACACATAGAGGAGTGGAGATTTGTTTTCTCACGTGGCCGCCATGGGCGAATGTGATGATTGCAGTAGGAATATAAATAAAGTATGTATTGGAGTGAGTGGGGGCGGTTGTCTAGCAATGTCACAAGCTTGGTTTTCTAGGCAATTCTGCTTTTTTTTTTATGTCTCTTTGAAAATTTAGAGCCATTTGATTTTCATTTTCAGTTTTTGGCTCTTTGGATTTTGGGTCTCTTTTTTTTTTCTAAAAGTGAAATTTCTTATTAAAATTCTTAAAATAACTGATTACACCCAGGCACTGATCATTCTAAGCAGTGTTTCATTTTAATTTTGAGAAGGACCAAAGAAAAACTTGTGAGCAAGATTTTCTCGCTTTCCTTGTTCCAGCTCAGCGGAGCAAATAAGTTTTTCTTTATTTATTTTTGGAATAAGATATTTTTAAAATTATATAAAAAAATTGGAGGATAAGAAATTTATCTAATTTTGTAAAAAAATATTGTTAACTACTGTTGTTTTTGCGAATGCTCTGCCTCAATTGTGTGTGTGTGATTTTCCTTTAAAAAAAAAAAAAAAAAAACTTGCTTACTAGTACCTAACAAAAGTTACTTGCACTAGTTTCTGTTTCCCCCATTTGTTCATGGACGAGTAAGCGATGTGTGTGTGTGTGATTTTCCTTTAAAAAAAAAAAAAACTTGCTTTCTAGTACCTAACAAAAGTTACTTGCACTAGTCTCTGTTTCCCCCATTTGTTCATGGACGAGTAAGCGATGGTTTTCATGCCCATTAAGGAAAAATAATTGATACATTCTCTTTCAGCTATCTAATCTTTATGACTAGTCACATTTTTTTTTGGTATAACAATCATTTTTATTGTGAGAGATACAAGTAGTCATATTACCTCCTCCAAAAGGAACCCTAAAATTAGATATAGTGCACCATAGCTGACCAAATAAGAAAATCTGATTTTTTTTTCAAGGTCACAAGTTAAATGAATAGAAACAGTCAGAAGGGATTATCACGGGGGTTATATGGGCCATATAGCACATTTAATATAGGAATAAATTCTAAAAATGAAGATAGACATGCCCATTTAAGATGGACGGAAAAGGGTCACAATTACATGGTGAACAATTTAATGAATAGCCACTCGTTCGATAGCTACATTAGCGTGGTGCCAGTGGTCAGTGGGTCGTTATACGTGCCAACGTGTTCTTAGGTAGTAGTGGCTGTTGGTATTGTCATATGACCCACTCCCTTCCCTTTAAATAGTGACAAGAAGCTGTGTGTGGAGCATAGGTTTTGTGGGGTCAATTGGTCATCCATCTCCTTCGAGTCATGACATATTAAATAAAGGGGAAAGATTGAACGATGAAATACTGTGGCCCCCATCAATCACATCATCGATTCGACTCATTTTACCAAACAAGAGCAAATGGTAAATGAAACCAATGAGAACTGTCTCACAAGCTAGCTATTGAATTCTGTCATATGGAATTGAAAGCGCAATCGCTATGTAGTGTTTTAACTGTGCTATAAATAGGCTTCAATTAGCCATTTTTAGAAACGATAGTAGATAAATAGGATGACAAAGAAAGGTGCCTATCAAACAATGAACCAAAGTCTATGCCAAATCTAGATTACACATAGGAGTCACCTAGGTACCTAGGGCAGTGAAACTGAGCCCCATCTAAATGAAAGGCACTCTCACTCATACCTATAAGGTTACTCGAAACGTAAATATCATGGATAGCCCCAATTTTTTTATTTTTTATTTTTTCTAACAGAGGATTTCCAACTTTTTAGGTTGAGGGTGTGGCTCACTCTCATTGGCATATGGAATCCGCACATTAACTCTTGCTGCGAGTGGTTAGAGCTCAAAGGCCCCAGTTAGGTAGAACCCAGGGTGGGTAGCCAAACAATGTCTGCGGTTGCTGATGCTGTTTGGAATCTAATCAAATATAATAATCTCTTCTATCAAAAAAGATTCTAATATAATAATCAATTGCCCTCTACTGTAAAAATAGTTACACAGTTACACTGTCCTGTAACTAGAGTTTCCCACCGAAGAACAAAAATTAAGCATAAACAATCCTTCATTCTCTCTTGTCTTGTGCGATTATCAAAAGGTGGGGCCGAGGTCAGCCCAAGACCTGCCTGTCTATATTCAAACCTGTAGGCCTAAACAGCCTCAACAATGTGCTTAAAATATGCTCTATACGGGTTGAAAAGAATTAAAAAAAAAAAAGAAGAAGAGTATTTTGTATATATACCCTCAAAAGTTTATATAGTTTGTAAAGAGGCGTATGGGGTTTAAGTATTGAGTACATCTTTACTTTTCATTTTAATACCTTACATGTCTCCAAAATTAGTAGACCAAATGAGAACGGGCAACCATTGTGAGGTTTGTTCTGAATTTTTATAAAAATGGCATTTTCCCCCTTTATTCATTAAACAAAAATAAGTATATTATTATTTTATCCCAAGTCTCAATGGTCTCTCTCTATATGCACGTGCGCACATGAAGCCTAATCATGTATTTTATAACAATGATGAGTCGTGCATGAATTGAATTAATTATAACCAATTATAAGTACAAATATTGATTGTCATTATGATCAATTCAATATAGGAATGGACTTATGTTCAAGCTTTTAAAATTAAACCTATAAGGATAAAGTAATGGCAAAAGAGTCATTCCACTCTCAAAATTTATGGCAGTGAAAGGCTACATACTTTAGGGACATAAAGGTATTAAAATGAAAAAAATAAGGCATATGTTATAAGACCATAAGGACTTATTTACAAATCCTAGAAACCTCCTTTGGGTGTATATCCAAAAACACCCAAGCTGTGAGTAACCAGCGTATTATAATCTAAGGGTTTTCATGGACTGAGCGATGCTGAGGCATATCTAGGCCCGGCCTGACTTTGGGAAGACAAGCCCATATCCAACCTAAGCCCGCCCATTTAGTGAATTGGGCAGGGCCAAACTGGGCCTTTATTAGTTGTTTAGGCATTTAGCAATTCTTTAGACATTTTATCACTGAATGAAAAGTGACTGGCCCGGGCTTAACTCCAAGCCCATCCAAAATATTAAATGGGCCTAGGTTTTACATCCAAGCGCGGCCGATGAGATAACCTAGTTATGATATCACTTGGTTAATAAATAAATGAGTGCACCTGGGCCTGAATTTCAAGCTAAAAAGTTGTCAGGACCTCCCATCATCAATGCTATTAAATATATATTTTTTAATACAGACAATCAAACAATCATTCATCCACTCATATTTCATTCGACTGTGCAGTAGATTCTTCACAATTTTCATAAGTAGATTCTTCACAATTTTCATAGGGGGATTTGACCGTACGGGGTATAAAATATCTTGTATTCCTTGAAATGGTGTTAACCAAAAGTATATCCCAAATATGGGTATCGTACAGAGAGCCTCTTTTTTTTTTCCAGTTTTACCCTTCTTGTGCGATATCGCAAATATTTGCGATATCGCATAAACTGAAGAGTCATTATATATACTGCTCATTTGCCCTCCCTTTTTTCCTCCGTTCCAGAATGCTTCAGTTATTTTTCTGACTATAGTAGGGACTTTAATGTATTTTTTAAGTGGCCCAGATCTTCTCTTATGAAGTAGGAAACCATGTAGTAAGACCTGATATGGAGCAATTAAAATCCATAGCAAACAGGATACTATAATTCAGTGCATTTTGTGCAATATTGCACAGACATTTGGCCACCTACAGAAACTGTGAAGCTCCAGAATGCTTCAGTTATTTTTGTGACTACAGTGGGGATTTTAACGTATTTTTTAAGCACCTCAGATCTTCTCTTACGAAGTAGGAAGCTATGCAGTTAGACCTGATATGGAGCAAGTAAAATCCACAGCAAATATGGGACTGTAATTCATTGCATTTTGTGCAATATCGCACAGACACTTGGCCACCAACAAAAACTGTGAAGCTCCAGAATGCTTCAGTTATTTTTGTGACTACAGTGAGGACTTTAATGTATTTTTTAAGCAGCACAGATCTTCTCTTACGAAGTATGAAGCCATGCAGTTAGACCTGATATGGAGCAAGTAAAACCCACAGCAAATATGGGACTGTAATTCATTACATTTTATGCGATATCGCACAGTCACTTGGCGACTTATACAAACAATGGAGTTCCAGAATGCTTCACTGTTTTTTTTGTGAAGTACCACACATCCATCTACAATGACAAAATGTATACAATGAGTTTTTACATCGATGTTAACATGTCAAACCATACAGTTCTTCACCCAATCCCACAAAACATGAGACACGGGATGGCCGGGTCCACACGGGCAGCGTCGCCAACGAAGCTCAATGTGGCGGAGTTGGCTGAGGGGTGGGCGGTGAGGAGGTGTTCGTCCTTGCCGCAGAGGCCGACGGCGGTGGCGACGGCATGGTTGATAAGGGGGACGAGGTTCTTGTTGATCTTCCCGGTGAGGACCATCTCGCCGATTTCCATGGTGGCGGCATCGGTAACTCGGAGGCCGTCGATGAACTGTGGGCGGATGGAGAGGCGGCTGAGCATGTTGTTGATTGGGTGGGTACAGATGATGATGATGAAGAAAAAGATGGCGGTGTTGGTGGGGTTGTTGTGAGAGGGTTGGAGAGGAGGAAGAGAGGGTTTAGGGTTTTGGAGAGATGGAAGGAAATGTGGGTGTGGGTTTTTACGATTTTAGAGAAGGTGAGATGGGGAAGAGAGGTTGTTGTTGGGGCCTGGGGGTCTAGCTGTAAACATCCTCTCTTCTCTCTCTTGTTAGGGGCTTAAAAGGATGGTATTTGCTCTCTCTCTCTCATCTCTCCTCTCTCTTGTCAAAAAGGTTAAAACTGGAAAAAAAAAAGAGTTTTTCTATATGATACCCATATTTGGGATATGCTTTTGGTTAACACCATTTCAAGGAATACAGGGTATTTTATACCCTGTATGGTCAAAACCCCTTTTCATAGCCAATTCGAATACATAATACAAATCTACCCAACTCTGACATGCTCAGAATACAATATCTCCACAATCTTTCCCTTTGTTAGGGGAGAAATTGCATGAATTGCAACCTTGTACCAAATTGTAAAAGAGCATTCTAAGTTGCAGAGAATGCATTACCCTGATTTTAAATCAGAAGCTTCATATGACTACAAGAAACCCGAACCAACAGTGAAAACAATCATCTGAACCAAAATAAATCATAGTTTTCATACAAACAACTAATGATCAAATCGTAATAGAAAGCATTAAAAAGAACCCTAATCATGGCATCAACTTCAAACAGGAAAACCCCATTGGTGATTGGAGTATTATGTTGTAAACAGATTACGCACGGCACATTCCATTTCAAAATCGGAACAGAAGTCTATCATCTTTAAAAGGACAAAAACTCGCAAATATACCAGAAATGTTTATGACCTTTGAAGGAAAAACAAACATTGTTTTGCATGAGAACAAATACCCTTTCATTCTCATTTTTTACCTAATGAGAGAGACAAGAGAGATATAGGTTGAGAGAGAGAGAGAGAGAGAATGAGATGAGTACCTGCCCTGCCGGAGGGAGGGACGACGTCACCGCAATGGTTTGCCGACGCCGGAAACCAGTAGCCTGAAATGGGGATTTTTTAGAGGGAGGGAAGGAGATGAAAAGGGTTTTTACAGTTTAGGTTAAAGTGAACAGCGGTTGGGCGTATTGGGGTTTTAAGTAGGGGCTGGGCCTAAGAGCCCTTAGGGCCCTTTGGGCTTTTTTTTTTCAGTTTTGTGGGGGCTTCAGCCCCAAGCCTAGTATATATAGGTCCGTCCCTGCACATCATGGCCTGGAGTCGAAATTCCACGAGAAAGGGATGTGCCAATTAAATAATTTATAAGCCAGCCATATGTGAACCAAAACGTAACATAAAAGGAGCGACAAATTTGAACAAAAGATTATAGTTTTCTTGTGGATAGCTTGGTATGCATGGTTTGTAATTTGTGTTGTTCTCATTGAAATTAAGCTTGAAATAACTCAATCTGCCCACGTAATGCACTAGGTTTATTTGCAGTTCTTTCAGGGGAAAGAGAGCACGGTAGGTATAGTATGAATAACAAATAGATGGATTTATCAATAAACATCCTTCTCTTTCATGTGGAGTAATAGTGTAACCTTATATTTCAATAGTTCCCTTTACAAAACATGGCAAATGAACTTTTTTTTTTTTAATGTAAGTATATAATCCAAAAGTAAATGGGTCCCTATTTAGGCCCCGATAAGTAAATGGGTCTGGATCCGGTTCCACATTAGTTCGGACTCTTGGACCCGAGACCCGACAGATTACCTCAATTTTTAGAAAAACTCTCCAAAAAATCATATTTTTTTATATCATTATCTACCTAGACCCGTCCCCAAATCCAGACCCGTACCATATATGGTTTTGGTTCCGGTTTCAGAGCCAAGAAACCGGCTCCGAAACAGTTCCAGATCCGGTTCCACCTTCTCCTTAACGGTTCCGATTCCAGGTCCACCATAGACCCGGACCGGAACCGACTCGTTTACAACCCTAACCGAAGGCATATTTTCTTTATATTTATCCCTCGCAAGTGCTGCTCGTGCTCTATACCATTGGAATGAAAGGATGATAAAATTGTTTGGTCCGTACCAGTACACTTTTGCAACTTGCCAACATAGTTTACATGGGGAGATTTGCCTCAAATTGATAGATGAAATATTAGAGCATCATTTGAAAAGGTTTGAACTTAAAGTTTGAATGGATTATAAAGGATAGATTGTGGATCATCTAGTAAGTCCGACAAATCCACCATTGGAGCTACAGATGTATTGACAATGGGACGAAGTTAACTTCAATTGGAACTGGACTCGTCAGTAAAATTGAAAACAAGTAAAAGACATGCTTATGCTTGGCATGTATAAAGAACAGTGAAATGGCATGTTTTACATTTTTGCTGGCTTTAACTTGTGGCCTTCTTCGTGGGCTTTCTTTCCGTATGTGTGGGCTCCTTTCATATTTGAGTGAGTTATTTTTCTGTGTGTATACATGTTCTCACTTGGGTCCCAACCCCATTACTGGGTTACCAAGAAAAAATAAAAATCGTGGCCTTCTTCTAGAACGACTCATTACTCGAGTGGTAAGGAGAGACAGAACGCCGGATACGCCACCTATTTTTGCATGTGCGGGCTTCCTTTCCATTTGTGTGGGCTGTCCTCGCATGTGTGCGGGCTCTCTCTTGGGTCCCAGCCCCCTTGGCTAGGGTAAAAAAATAAACTTGTGGCCTTCTTCTTTCATGTCTATTTCCATGTGTATTTCTCTATTTATGCGCGATAAATAAAGTAAAACGCACTTTCATTTTACTACTATGATATCTCTTTAATGAAACATGTATATTTATTTATTTATTGCATTGTTAATTGGAAATTGAGAACTTACTTGCTTCAATGTCTCCATGGAATTGAATTCACAAGGAATTTATGGTAAAAAGGATTTCGACTAGAGGGGCGGAGGATGAAATGTAGATGACCCAAACTTTTGTGGTACTTGATTTACTAGGGTAGTTGTTGTGTATGGCCTTGGGTATGACACCTCTTTCCATTTGTGCGAGCCGTCTTTCTGTGTGTGTGCATGCTCTCTTTCTTGAGTCGTACCCTTTTGGCTGGGTTATCAAATAAATAAATTATATTATTTATAAATTAAGTAGGTCTGATGCCCATTGTAAATATCGGTCGATACCGGTTTGTATAGAACGTGACCGAGACGATATATTGATGTTTATTAATAACGGTTCCGGGTATGTGAAATATTGCCATAATACCGGTCGATCTCTGCCCATATATTGTAAGCCCTTTTTTCCTTCCAGTAAAAAGGGGGAAAAGTATCGTCTACCCTAAGAACAAAAGAAGTGGAAAGAAGGGAAAAACTGAAGGTTTTTTTAGGACCCACTAGAATGAATTACTAGTTCTAATTTAACCAAACAATGCAGCGAAAATAAACCAATCAGATAGAAGTAGCAAACAAATCTACCAAGCAATCACCACAAGAAGGTAGACACAAATTTTACATGGAAACCCAATCCGGGAGAAAAATCACGAACCAGAAATCAATAGTTCACGAACAGTTTACAAGATATACTCACAGGCTCCTTTACCTCAGTCTGTACCTCGACCTAAGGACCGTAGTTGTTCTTGCACAGAATCCACTAACACGACTTCCACCGTGCACCGTTCTCCTTACTTGATCTCCTTGCACCTTGTCCACCAAGATGATCAATCTTCTATAAGAAAGTAGAAGCAACAAAACCTTCTAGGGCAGCCCTTCAGAACAATCTCTCAATGGCTCTAGAGAAACAAGAGAATCTTTCTTAGGGTATTCTAGTATCAGATCAAGAGAGATAATTAACTTCTTGTGTATTCTCTTTGGGTTGAGAGAAACACCCAATTAATAACCTCAATTTCGTGCATAAGTCTTCTATTCATAATCTACTCAGAATAGCACTTATTGTAAGGTCCGTGACCTTACTGGGTCAGTTGGGCCTAATATCAGGCCCTGATCCGTTTAATTTGTTATTATTATAATAATTATATTTTAGATATTTAAGTGGGTTTAGATCATGAGCGAGTTTTTTTTAGCATTAGAATAATGCATGCGAAGTTTCGTTCGATTCCGAGTTCGTTTGATCATAGCAAGGGGGTAGTTTGCAATTTATAAAAAATTGAGTGTTTTTCCGAAATAATCCAAACGCCGTGATTTTTAAGTTCGTTGGAAAGGTTTCATCGCGTTGATCATTTTTGTCTCTTGGCTCGTTGCGATCCGACGATCAGAAACCTTCAAGTGGTCCATTCCTTCACCGGACCCACTTAAGGGCAAACTTGTCGTTTTCTTCTTCTCTTCTTCATTAACCTAATCTTAACCCTAATCGCATTCTCATTATTTCTACAACGAACGAGAACAGCAGCTCTTTTTTTTCTTCCTCTTCATCTTCTCAAGCCCAGAGTTTTTGGGAGAGATCATCTCGAAGATCCAAACCGCACATCTTCTTCCTCGCGATCTTCTTTTTCCATCGGTTCTAGTTTGGTAAGATTTCCCTCACGCTCATCTTTCAGTCATCTTCTTTTTTGGTTAGATTTAGGTTTGATCTTGATCTTTTCCTCTCTTTTCTTCTCCTTTGCATTTTAGGTTGTGTTTGGTTGGGTTAGATTGTGGATCTTGCGGTAGAACGGCTTCTCCTCGAGTTATACCCAATTCCTCTCTTCTTCTTGGTTGAGGCAAGTAGATTTGCAAAGTATAATTTACCATGTGTGTATGTTCCTTTATTGATTGCAATGATTTCTTGTTAGATTTCTCTTAATTCCAAGCCTGCTTTGATATTGATTTGGGGATTTTTAATGTTAGGTTAGGTTTATGGAATGAACGAGATTAATTGTTAAATTGGTAGCCCTTTATGTTTTAAATTGTTAGAAATGATGTCAATGATGCTTGGAATGAATGGGGAGCATGGAGGCTCATTTTCTGCGGGTTTGCCATGGTTTGGTAGGAGGCAGAAAACCCATTTTCGGGATACACGTACACCGACCGATCGATCGCACAGTACGTCCGATCGATCGGACTGTGTGTTAACTGAGAGGTGTACAGTGCCGATCGATCGGACTGTGCACTAACTGGATGCTGTTCAGGTCCGATCGATCGCACAATACGTCCGATCGATCGGAGGGTAATTTTCTGACAACACTTGAAAACTTCGAAGACTTGTAACTTTCAATCCGCCCGTTGGATTTCTACGCATGATATATCGTTGGAAAGCCATTGAGATGTAAAATCCAATGGGCCTATTTCATCACGATCGGAGGTCGGAAAGTGATGTAAATACTTGGATTATTGATCCAGCTCATGTTTTATTGAAAATGAGACCGGTAATCTAGGTTTGGGCCTTAGATGTTAGAAACCATGAATTTACTCTCACTTGACCATTAACGGGGATTGAAATCGAAGCACGTGGCTTGGTGTTCTTCGATGAGTTATCTAGGTATTCGTGTATTACGCGTGGTGTAACCGAATGCATATGGAGTTGAATTGAACGATGCTCAACATGATTGTACACCAAGGGATTTCCCTAAAAGCATCGTTGATCCAATTTCCACATGTACTCTGTTAGAACACGTGGGATACAGGGATGACACCACTTGCCTTTGATTGGATTGTAAAATCTCCTTGACTTGTGACTTGTATCCGTTGTTACTAATTTCTTGTACAGTCTCTTGGCATAAAATACTTAACTAAGTATTAAACATAAATCCTTGTAGGATTTAGAACTTGGATTTGACTTAGAGTGTACCTTAGGAACTATGTGTCATGTATTGATTAATATGACTGGCTAGCAATGAAAGGGGATTATCACGTGGTTTGCTTGTCTTGTATTATCTTGGAAGAGATAATCCATATGATCTTGTCTTGTACATGGAACTAGCCAGACTTGCTTGTCTTGTTGTCCTTGTGTCAAAACCACTTTATTATTGTTTGCATATCATGGCAATCTGCAGTTTGGGGTTTTATTGACGAATTGGTTACTCGGTTGTCGGGGTGGGCAGTCGGCTTTGGACTGCATCCATGGCGTAGAATAGCTGGGAGCGGGCTTGGACCGTGCTGCTATTCTCAGGACCGGGAGCTTGGATCCTACTGGAGCCAAACTTTGGTATCAGTAGTCTTGCTTGGATTGTTACTGATATCCCGGGAGGTGGTTTGGACATCCTCAGAGTCTCCCTCTCGTTCTTGTATTGCATTGCATGGATAGTGGTTATTGTTAGATGGTTGCTAGGATTCTTGTTATTGTTTCCATATATTACTCTCGCTTTATGCCTAGCTTCGTTTTTCTTGCACCCACATGATTATTACTTGTTATTACTCTATACTTGATGCATGCCATGTTTATTATGCTTTGCTTATGTATTGCTCAACATGTCGTTGACTCTGTTCCTTGGTGTGCAGACACATCAGGTGACTACTACTTTTACGAGGAGCAGGCCGGTGAGGAGATCCCAGAGGATCTCCAACCAGCAGAGGAGGCACAAGAGTGGCGTGCTGATAACGTAGAGTAGCGTCATCACTTTCGGCATGAGAGAGAATTACATGGGACTTCATTTAGATTAATTCTTTTATTATTTCACTCGTTGGACCTTTACTACATTGACTCGTTTCTTTTATTGGCCTTGTTTATTGGGATGGCCAATGTAATAAATTGATTTAACTCTTTAGCTTTATTTATTCATTCTTGCAACTTTAATATTAATGAGAAGTTATTATTCATCGTTTTTGATATTCCATATGCCTAGATTTGTATGAATTCAGCAATTCATTAATGTCTTGAGGCTTGAAATGTAATATCCTCACAGCGGACTTACGATCTTTGGGATTAAAGGATAAAATTTTAATTAGTCCTAAAATTCACTCTCCGGATCCGGTTTATTCTTTAATCGGGTTCGGGGGACGTGACACTTATCCTCAAACTCTTTAAAAGAGTTCGGATCGAACAGGGCTAGTCCATCATGCTCGCCATAGCGAGGTGGCTCTCTGTCTCAACTTGACAGATTTTCTGTCAACAACGATTTTGGCTTGTTTGACTAATGTATAAATATTCTAACAATCTCCCCCTTTTGGCAATTCTTGGATAAAATCTCTAAACAAATACAATTTGATCTACCAAAAAGTAAAATCCAAAATACATTGAATTTTAAAACATAAAAAATTCAGCTCTGTAGTAGCTCTGTAGATCATATATAACCTTTGCTTGAACTTTCAGATCTTGAATTGCCTTGGCTTGTAAAGCTCCCCTTAGCTCCATTCTTCTCCACCTGTTTTTGTCCAAAATTGACAAACAAATATTATCATGCAGCTTCTATCAATCTGGATGCAGTAGCTCCCCCTCAATATGATCTTCGTATCAGCACTGGGGTAGGGGCTTGATCTTGTAGATCAGGGGTGATGAAGTGTAGACACACACACTTGTAAATTTAAATATTTCAGCAAAGTGCGTACCAATACAGAAGGTAGGTCTTCTTTCTTGACACAGACAGCTTCGGTATTCTTCTTGTTCGGCCCAGCCTTCTGCGTTTTCCATTGGTTTTGATTCGGTAAACTTTGCAGCTTGTTGCAATGGGGTCGAATGTGTCATTTAATTCCACAATGATGACAAGTAGGGATTCGTTCAGGACGTGACACATTAAGCTTCTTTGGAGCTTTCTTTGCAACACTAATAACATGATTAGTAATAATTGAATTTTTAACAAAATAATTTTTACCTTTGGCATTTGAAGTGGATGCTCCGTTAGCGTAGCCAATGCCATGCTTGTCAGTGTTTGCCTTTTGATTGCACAAGATGTCATCTAATTTTTTAGACCCGATATTCATCCTGTTCAATGAAGTTTTAGCAGTGTCTAACTTATATAGAACCATCGTAAGTCTTTCACTCAGACCAGAATTCTCTGCTTTCAAAGTCTTTATATCAGAATCAAGTAAGTTACACTTTTGTGATTCTGCAGTCAATTTGTCAACCAACTTGTTATTTTCATCCTCCAGTTTTTGTGTTTTTGCAAGAGAATCTGTAAGTTCAGCTTTCAAGGAGGCATTCTGCTCTTCAGACTCTTTCCACTTTTTGGCCACTTTCTCGTTCATCTTCAGCATTTTCATGGTCTTTGCAAACAATGTTTGATATTCAGCTTGCCAGTCATGCTCTGTTTCTGACTCACTATCATCATGATCAGTCCCTCATTAGAAGAAACTTATGGAGTAACAAAACCAGAAGTTGCCATGAACGCGATGATTTTTTCTTTGCTAGCTTCAGGCTTCTCAGACTCAAATCTTTTCAAATTAAAAGCCATTTTCTTTGGTTTTCTATTACTACAATCACTAGCAATGCGTCCATAGCCTTGACACTCATAACATTGAATCCCTTTAGAAGATTTCTTCTTCGTAACAGATTTAGGGATTTTGGTTGAGGTGCCTTTACGATAGATTTCCATTCCAACAATATTTGGATCAACACAATAAAATAGTGTAACCCGCTCTGATACCAATTGAAGGTTTTTTAGGACCCACTAGAATGAATTGCTAGTTCTAATTTAACCAAACAATGAGCGGAAATAAACCAATTAGACAGAACTAGCAAATAAATCTACCAAGCAATCACCACAAGAAGGCAGACACAAATTTTACGTGGAAACCCTTTTCGGGAGAAAAACCATGAACCAGAAATCAAGAGTTCACGAACAGTTTACAAGATATACTCACAGACTCCTTTACCTCAGTCTGTACCTCGACCTAAGGACCGTAGTTGTTTTTGCACAGAATCCACTAACATGACTTCCACTTTACACCGTTCTCCTTACTTGATCTCCTCGGGCCTTGTCCACCAAGATGATCAATCTTCTACAAGAAAGTAGAAGCAACAAAACCTTCTAGAGCAGCCCTTCAGAACAATCTCTCAATGGCTCTAGAGAAACAAGAGAATCTCTCTTAGGGTATTCTAATATCAGATCAAGAGAGATAATTAACTTCTTGTGTATTCTCTTTGGGTTGAGAGAAACACCCAATAAATAGCTTCAATTTCGTGCATAAGTCTTCTAATCATAATCCACTCAGAATAGCACTTATCCTCAAACTCTTTAAAAGAGTTCGGATCGGACTGCGCTAGTTCGTCACGCTCGCTATTGCGAGCTGCATCCTCACTATAGTGAGGTGGCTCTCTGTCTCAACTTGACAGATTTTCTGTCAACAACGATTTTGGCCTGTTTGACTATTTTGGCCTTACATCTTCTTCTGACAGCAGCCTAATGTATAAATATTCTAACAAAAACATAAGAAAGAAAAAGAGGAGGAGGAGGTCCGGTACCTGGACAACCTGCTGCCGCCGCCGCCCTCGCCGTACCTAGCTGCAACAGCCACCGCCCATTATACTATATTAAGCTAAGAGGTTTTCAATCTAATTTTGACCTTCTCTTTTGATTTTGACTATCAATTATTCCCTTCTCCCTTATCTCTTATCTCCTGTAACTATCCACTTCTTATCCCATGCAACACTAATCATCTCATATAAGTACCCATTTCTCACTAACCATGTAATTACTCATGTCTCTTGTAACTTCCCTATTTTTCCTTTTTAGTTTCTGCAAAAGTTCCTTTCTACTCACATCTCTTATTCTCATTTCTCTATCTATATATATATATATTTTTATTTTTTTTTTTTGCTTCATTTCTCCTATTTTCTTTCTATATTCTACCTCTCTTAATTGCAAAAATAGGTACAGTGTCAGTCACAGATATTCTTCTTTTATTTTCTTTCAAAAAATTTATTATTGTGCAATTGTATTTGGTTTGAATTGTATGGATAAACTCGTGCTCAGCACGGGTTTTTATGCTAGTCCTTATTCTTGTTCTCTTTCAGTCTTCCTCGTTTTCCCTTATTTTCCCTCTTCTTCTCTCCTCTCTTTCCCCTCCTCCTTTCCCCTCCTTCTTTCCCTCCTTTTTTCCCACAATAAACCTACTAGTTCTTTGGGTCCCAAATAAACTTCATTCTAACTGGAGATTGACCTACTTATTTATTAGTCAGATTTTTAATTTCAATCAAACAAAGGGCAAATCTCCAATTAGAATGAAATGAGGTTGAGACCCATATGAGACTAGTTACTTAGAGTAGTTCAGGTTTTCAATTGGTGGGCCTCATTTTGTGGACTAACTAGTTTTTCCTTTTTTCTTTTTAATTTTAACTATCTAATGCGTATCATGTGTAAAAGCTCTAACCACTAAAATAAGTCTCTCATATTTAAATGAGCCTTTTATAAATTCCTCTGCAATAGGACTTAAACCTACTATTAAATTAATTTTTTACTTGCTAGTAAAAGATTAAGAAAAACAATCAAGTATTTTAAAATAATCAATTCAACAATTGCTCAAGTTCTATAAAATGAAAATTTACGAAGATCATATTAGCGGATGCATTTATTTTGATCATTATTCTGTGTAGTTTGGACTTATATAAGGCAACATTGATCGATTTGTAAATTGTAAAACTAGTGAAAAAGTTTAACACAAAAAGTCAGCACATTTAACAGTAAAATATTAAACATCGACACAAGATGTTCTAAATTAAGGGGACCGATATTTCTCTTTCTTTATAGTTGTTATTAATGAAATAAATTGTATTTTCTAGCATTTTACATTATTGCAGGTTTTTTTCAATTTTTTTTGGGTAAATTTTTTTATTACGCCGTTAAGACCGCAATGGACCGCGAACAGCTATTGATATCGATATCATATTGGTTTTTTGGATCAATCGATACCGCAACATATAGCATGATTTTAAACCATGTTATTTGTAAACCCTAGGAGAAGGTTGGAAATGTAAGCCCCTTACATATATTAATAATGTTTGTGGTTAAAAAGTTTAGAAAATATTAAGAGATATAGGAGCATTGACCCGATACTTATATAAATAATGTTTGTGGTAGTAACTTTTAGGAAATATTAAGAGATATAGGAACATTGAGTTGTTAGAGATTTTCAGACTTCAGTGGAAAACTCTAAATAGAAAGTTTCTCGAGAGAGAATTAGAAAAAGGCCCGCACATTAGAATTCTCCTTCATATGTAAATCTTGGCCCTTCAATTTATGCCACCGATTAGACAATTAATACAGTTGGATGGCTGTGATATTCTACCGTATCTTGTAACAAAAAAAGAACGATTGAGAATGAATGTCACATAGAAATGATCGAACATGGGTTGGGCACTAGTCTGAGATGGGCTGGGCGCCGTCTGAGATGGGTTGGGCACAAGCCTAAGACGAGGACAGCTTGGACTGGTCTGTATGGGGTTGGTTTGTATGGGGTTGGATCGACCCTCTCTAATATCATAATACAGTGAACGACTTATGAAAATCCAGTTCAACCCTTGTTGGTTTGGATGATTGCATTAGTAGTACTTGTATCTCATTTAGTTACAACAAAATATAGAATCAAGTGAGTAGTTTCTCTACAATATCCAGATTGGATATAGATAAGCATTGGTGGCTAGAGTACATGGGCTAGAATGCATGGGCGTCAGATGAGCCAGAAATATTATCTATCAGTTATTACTAAATATAAACTTAAATTACTATAATTATGAGATATAAATAATAGTTCTTGTGGTTGAGTGCTTCTCTCTCATTCTGTTTGATTCTTCTCCTTACTACCAAGCTCTATCTTAACCTCTCATTAAGGGCTTCCTTTTTTATATTTTATCATGTTGTAGAGCTGCCAGTTGGTATCAATGTCTTGGCTCCACCACGGACTCCGCATTCCCTTGTGTGCAGCTCATGAAACCTGGAAACCACCAAACGGTGGTACAAGAAAAGAAAATAATAGAAAATCAACCACTGGCAATTGGTTTTGGCAGGGCATCGAATTTATATTGCTTTAGAGCATATAGTTTAACATCGTACCTTAGACAACTTCAACCGGCCTCTTGGCCTGCTCTGCACTCTCTGCTGGCACCAGGTAGTTGTTCTTGTCTGAGAAGAGGTTTGTAGTTTCTAGGGGTTGAAGACCATGCAATGTACTCTTGCACAGAGGACATTGAATTGCTCTGTCCTCTCTCCCATAACCCTTCTTGCTAGTGAAGGCAGTCTGTGTGATGGAAAACAGCATGAAAGGATGCAATGGAACAGAACGTAAAAATTAGTATGTATTTGCTAGTAATGTCAAGGGCCCAACAGATTAAACATCAGAGTGAGTGATAATTAATTATCAATAGTTCAATACCTTTCCTTTTGAAACATCTGGAGCCTTTCCATTTAGTGCATCCCGAACAAAAAATTTGATTAAATCAAGGGGGAGATAGGACACCAAACTGTAGAGCCAAATGACTCCAGCCCAACCCCACCCCACTCCTTTGATCCTGGCGAAATCCCAGTTGGCATATACGGCTATGAGAGTAGCAGCCTGGCAAAACAGGACTCCTGAATCAAAGTGCGACAACTATACCAATGCATTATTTCAAGGGAATGATGTGCGTTAGTTTTCGAGTTTGCAATGAGTGCAATTTATCTCCATGATTGGATGGTGATGGGTGCAGCTACTAAACAAATCCATTCCAATGAAGCTCCACTTTCCAATGTTTCATGACTGTTGTGTGGACATAGTGGATGCCTGCAAGAGGCAAAAGTTCCATGGACATACCATTGAAGTTTTAGTAGGTGAGGTTGTAAGTAATGTTCCTTTCTTTTCCAACCCAATGGAACCACGGACTACATAGTACATATAGGGCATACAAGGATGCCTTAAATAGTAGGTTGAAACTCATAACCTGCACTCCATAAGGAAGGGTTTTCTTGAAACTGCAGCAAGGCATGATCAAGTTATGCTCATAATGGATGATCATTACATTTATAAAATACAGATCCAATTGTTGATGGAGGTGTTTCTTAAAAGTTAAAACAAGGAAAGTGGATTCAAAATCAACTTCCTACTAACATCCAATCTTGATCAAGATTCACCAACAGCAAACAATGGTGATGTTTAACAAAACCTGATCATTTCTCATTTTGTTGAGAGAGATGGCAAAGACTAGGTTCAACAGCCTGTGTAAGCAATATGCAAAAATCTAAGGGCATTATAGATATAAAATTATTCAAATGGATTAAGTAGAGCCTTACCAACTGAGCAGCAATAAAGCCGCTGGCTAAGAGGAGCCCTGGACGTTCTGCACAGGACCAGTTGCGAGATCTGGTGACGAAAATGAGGGCTTGGCCTGCAATACTTACCTGAAGGTACAAGGCAGCCATCATTTCATAAGGTTCTTTCCTTAGTGATCTAACCCCAAATTTGTCCTGCATTAGAAGAAATAAGACATTTAATTCTTCCTTTGTGGATGTATCAACTAGAATGAATTCATTCTTAGATAATAGTACCGAAAGAAAATCAGTATCAATCATAGCCCAGAAGAAGATCACTGTCATCAAGGCTAAATAACTTCCTAGCACCACAGCGGTCACAAAGATCTCTCTCAGCTTCCAGTTATCCGGCATGGGAGATGGCTTAACTCGATCCCTTGGGATGGTCATGATTGTTCCTATATCGATTCCATCACATATAGAGTAAGTTGATATTGTAAAAGCTGAATATGGGAATGGATCAACTTTTTGTACCAATTAGTAGTAGCTCACCATCATTCAAAATTGCTATTATCAAAACCATGAAGGGAGAGAAGTCAAACTTCCAGATGAGAGCAATGAGCAAAAAACCAAGCTGCGATATTGGCAATAAAACAATCAAATAGAACAATGAGTACACGAGTAAGAATAAAGAAGACTAAATAATTGATGAGGCTGCATGATCTATACTTACAATAGTACGGATGGTGATGGAGACCGCATATATCTGCAAGTCAGAAGACCCAAAATGAGTGCCGTTGCCAATAATTAGTAAAAAAGTTTGGAGTGTTCTAAAGAATAATTTATTGGATATCATTTAGAACTCACTGTGTAGTTCTTCATCATTTGGAAAATGGCTCGGCTGGTCATAATAGCACTGATGATGACGCTGAGACCGGGTTCTGTGAGGATAATATCAGAAGCGTTTATAGCAGCATCAACGGCACCGGCAACTGCAATTCCAATATTAGCTTTCTTCAGAGCAGGTGCATCGTTCACTCCATCTCCTATCATCCCGCATATGTGCTTCCTTTGCTGTAACTGCCTCACGATTTCATACTTCTGATCTGTTTAACAAAAAATAGTCCCATATAAGCAAAGGGCATAAGTTCAAATCACAAAAGCTACAAAGGAAACCATGGGTTCAAGCTGATAAAGATGTACACACCTGGAAACACTACTGCAAACCCATCAGCCTTCTCAATCAAGTGAATGAAAGGAATTTCAACAAGAGGTCCAAGACAGTCGTTATTGAGCCAATCGCTTGTAGGATACATGTTTGTTCCCATTCCGAGCCTTCGGCCTGTCTCCTTGGCAATGGGAAGCTGATCGCCTGAAGTTACAGAAACATGAGAGCTTGTGAACATGGAAATAAGAGGTCTCCCAAAAATAGAATAGGAAATTGAAATTACCGGTAATCATTTTCACATTCACACCCAAGTTAAGAGCTCTTTTGATGGTTTCTGCACTATCATGCCTAGGAGCATCAAAAAAAGGCAACAAACCAACAAATTGCCATGGTGCTCCAGCACTCTCCTCTGTCCTCTCAGGAACTTCCTGCAAAACAAAAAATAGAACCAGTATAATGTTGATTATTCTATTACATAGAAACAAAACTAAAGTTCGGGAGTCATGAGGACAAACCTGTCTAGCAACTGCCAATGATCGAAACCCATGATTTGCAAATTTGTCATTCAAAGCACAAACCTTCTCCCTAACATCTTCTTTGCAATTGCAAAGATTCATTATCTAATTTTAGAGACAAAACCCAACAAGTGAAATACTGCTCATCCACATTAAAATCTTCGGGATTCCCATAGGAAGAACTAAGGAAGGTTAAAAGATGACAAACCTGCGCAAGGGAACCTTTGCTAGCACGATGCCAGTTTCCATTTGAATCTATATATGTGAGAGCAGTCCGCCTGTCCACAGTATTGAAGGGAAGAAAATGCACCTCCTTAATACCAGCTCTAGCCTATCGAAATAGAAAAAAATATATCAACAATTGCAAAAAGTTTTAGTAGCATCGTTGCGTTCTCTTTCGAATGAAACAAAAATAATTCAGGTGGTGATTCCGTATTAGAACATAGTATGCCTTGCCTTCCTCATGTGTTATGTCCATAAGGCATTTTCCTTGTTAATTCCTCAGACAATTTTACTCTAGGTTTACCAGCAAAAAGGTCAAAACAGCTAAGAAAAGGTAAGACAAACCATTTCATGCAAAATCCTTCTAGGTGATGGTGTATGCCGTCCTAAATTTTGTGAAATGAAACCTGAGAATGCAGGGCATGTAGTCGTATGGAAAGACATTCTTGTGCTCAATTGCTATGGGTATTGAAATGCCAATGAGGTCTTATTAAGCCTCCACAACAAGCTAGTCTTCTAGGTTTCTGTATGTAGCTTTTCTTGATAAAACTTTTAGCTCTAAATCTAAGAATCAATCAGGTAATAGAAATAAGAATTAAGGAATACCTCCATGGGATCTGCAAGCATTCCAACGACGGCAATATCAATAGCATCCTGGTTTTCAGTCTTTGACGCTCTTGCTGCTAGCAGTATCGTGTGCTCCTTGTCCACGCCTTCTGCAAACACCTCAATTCCGTTTCTATCAATACTCAGCTTGTTAAGTGTTAGTGTCCCGGTTTTATCACTGCATATCACGTCCATTCCAGCCATCTCCTCAATCGCAGTCATTCTCTTCGTAATTGCACCCTGTTCAGAAAGCCTATGCGATCCAATGGCCATGGTAACTGATAGAACTGTAGGCATGGCAATTGGTATGCCTCCGATCATGAGAACAAGGAGATTGTTGATCCCATCCGTGTAATTGCGGTGTTGAATTCCACACATGACAATAATCTCGATGATTATCGCAATCATGACACAGCAAATGCAGAATTCACAGATTCTAGTGAGAACCTTTTCTAAATGGCCCACTTGATTGCTGCTATCCACCAAATTAACAGCTTCTCCAAAGAAGGTGTGAACGCCAGTAGCAACGACAACAGCCACACTCTTGCCCTGTTTGCAAGTTGAACCAGAAAACACTACCTGCCCAGGATTACTCTTGAGGAGGAAGCATTCTCCAGTCACGGTAGATTGGTCCATCATCAACTGATCCCCATTGAGAAGACGGGCATCTGCAGGGACAATATCTCCTGATTTTATACTTATTATATCCCCGGGAACGAGGTTAGTTGCCTCTTGCTCACTCCATCTACCATCTCTGAGAACCTACACACAGATATACTAGACGCATAAGAATATGAAAGTAAGTGACTTTTTATTTAAACATAACAACTAAGATAGGCATAGCAAAAATAAATAAATTTAATTCATAATGACTTTCTAGAGATGACATAACTGAAATTCAAATTCCTACAAACAACCAAGAGAAGGGCATCACTGATTTTCAAAATCCTACCTTAGTTTTTGGAGAAAAACCAATCATCAAAGCTGCTGCCACACTCCCTGCATTGTTTTCTTCAATAAAACTGATTGTGGAGTTAATCACCAACAACACAACGATTCCCATGAAGACCTCCCAATCTGGGATTTTCCCACTTCTGTCCATTCCGATAGCTATTATGGCAGCAAATTCCATGACCCATGAAAGGGGATTCCACATAAAGCCTAGGAATTTAAGAATCTTGCTCTCCTGTGGTTGTTAAAAATTTGTAAGAACATTTAGATCTTAATATATATGCATATATGTTGTATACATAGGTTCTGCGCAGCTGGCTCGCGCAATCTATGGGGTCCCACCAGTAAATGAAGAGGTGGGTGATTGATAGATACTAATGGGACTCACCCATATCTGAATATTTAAGTGAATCCCATCATCGTAACCTTTTGATCCAGGGCTCCCAAGTGTAACTATATTAAATGCTTATTTTGGGGTATTTTCGATCTAACGGTCCATTCCATCCCGATTGATGTAAGACCAATGGGACCCATGCCATAAGAAGAAAAGATAGGATCACAGGTTTGGATTGATCAAGTGGGGCCCACCATGGTTGTCTGGCACTCTGTCTGAGATAGTCACACAGGAGCAATCTCATATATATATATGAGGAATGTTCATATACATCTTTCACTCACCATACAGTGAGATTCACTCCCATTTTTCACATGAAAAGTGCATTTTGTACCTCACCATATGTACTTTAAAAGTATATTTTGTACTTAAAAATTTTCAAAAAGGGAAGTGTCCATCACCCTATGGTGAGGGAAAGATACATATGAATGTTCTCATATATATATATATTAGAAACTGTGAGAGGCGCTATAACAAAAGGGGATCAAAGATGCAAGTGTCAGAATGGAGGTGAAAAACCTTTTTCTCCTCTAGCTTATTGGGTCCAAAGATCTGAAGCCGATTAGCTCCCTCCTCTGATGTTAGTCCTTCTTTTGTAGACTTCAACTGCTTCATCAAAACCTTGATTGGAGTCCGTTCCTGGAATGATATGTGAAAATAAAAAATTAGTACCTCTGAGGACTTGAACATAAATTTACGACGGAGGATGCCTTTCCAAAATTAATAATACAGTGGGGAGTTAAAAAAAATAAGAAGAGAAACAATGCCAACTCATTTATCTAGACAGGCTAAACCCAATCTATTCTGAATGGGGAAGGCTGCCCATGATCAACCCAACACTTTTACTAGGGTTATCAAATTATCCGTGTATCCAAAGTATCTGGTTCCAATAAAGCAGGTTTGGAACCTATTTTCAGATCTTAGAAAAACTCAAAATTGGATCCGTATCTCTAAAATTAGAGCTAGGCCTAGATCCATCATGGTTTTGCCCGGATCCAACTCGTTTGAATCCCTACCTTTTACCCACACTAACTCCTCTGAATTGAATATAAACTTGACATTGATCCACATATTGTTTATTAATGAATTGAATTAAAAAGAAATTGTGCTTATTAAATATCAAATGATTAAAGTACTGTTCCGCAGCACACATGATTCACATGCATCTAGGTTGGCCACATTGAAAATTCCCTAATTACAAAAGAGGGCTCCAAATTCGTCAGTACTACAAACTACGTCAACAAAACAACTAGACAAAAGAGAATCAATCCCCACCTGTAGCATTGATGGTGAGGGACTTATGTTAGCGTGTGTGTGGGTGTGTAAGTACTTTCTTTGTCTATGCACAAACATTAGTGGTTGCAACCCCATCAAGGAGTGCATAAAAACATCCAATGTGCCATGTAGAAATGAGTCTCAATAATCTATACTTTGTGATCATGGTTTGTGGGGCCTGTTGGCCCTGTCCGACACAACCCATTCAGAGTTTGTTATTCATCAATAGTCAATCTTCCAGTCGGGAAAACTCCTAACGGAGTAAAATTTGGAGACATCCCACAATCCATGAGGATGTTTAGTTTTAGTGGTTTGAATTTTCAATACGTGAGCCCCATTATGGAGTTCCACTCCTTCAACATAGAATTCTCATGGTCATAGACTCAGAGGATTAATACTCATCTACCACAACTCAAACATGTTGACCATTGCCATTAGAGTTTTTATTTTGACCGTTTGCCTTAGAAAAGAACAACTCAACAATTAATCGTCGATATATATTAATTGTCAACGCAGGAATGATAAAAATATATAGACACGCACGTACGAAGGCCCCAACCTCTTACTCTCATAGTACCATGAGAGTAACTCTCACAAGAGCATCTCCCATATATATATAAGATGGTTATCAGATGCGCTCAGTGCGTAAGTTGCGCACCAGGGGTGGTGCCCATCCGATGGTCCATCTAAATGGACGACACACGCACCCCCCCCTAAATTTCACAAGGGGCCCACCTTTGCACCTCATTCGATGTGTTGTACACCGTTAGATCGACTGTACACCCATTCGAATGAACTGTATACCGTTAAACTTGTGGAGCCAAGATGGAGGTGATAATGATCAGGGATGGGGCTGATTTTTTTCAAGTTGAAGGGCCAGGGGAGATTTTTTGATCCCCCTGGTCCCAATACTAGGTGGGGCCCCATGCTGAGGTGCGCACAGTCATCAAGTGCGCGAGTCATGCACTGGATGACTACTATATATGTGGAAAATGCTCTCATACTACTATGAGAGTAAGGGGGACCCATTGGATCCATATCCCATATCTAACACCAACAGCCTAAATATGAGGGTCCTTCCTTTACTCTCATAATACCGTGAGAGTTACTCTCACAAATGCATCTCCATATATATATATGAAGAGAGAGAGAGAGAGAGAGAGAGAGAGATGCTCTTCTAAGCTGCAACTTAGGTTATCTTAAGTCAAAACAGTGGTGGTCCCACAAATCAAAGTGTCATTATTCTCTATTTTTGGCATGATGGAACAGGAAAATCCAGTTCTAATTGGATTTATCTGGATTTATCCAGCCAAAAACATAGAATAATGACAACAATATATTGTTTCAGCTTAGGATAACATAAGCTGCAATTTAAGAGAGACTCAGATGTTTCTTAATTGAACTCATATTGCGAAGAAACAAATGAAAACTCAAATACTCTTACGAGATTCAAATAAAAGAACTCAGCAAACCAAAATTTAATATAAAGAAGAACTTCATTACTTTAACGTCTCATATTTCCAAAATTTAATATAAAGAAGAACTTCATTACTTTAATGATAATGATGATTTGTTTCACAATCTTTAAAAAATATAGCAGATTTGAAGATGAGTTACTGGACAATTTTAAAGATTTTGAAAGATGTTGAAATCAGAACTTCACCGCATCATAAAATCAAAATCAAAAGGATATTATATAGAAAGAAAACATGTGAGTGAAAATGAAAAAAAAAAAATATATATATATATATATATATATCAGATTCATATTTTGAGTTGCATACGTCATGTAACAATGTTGTCTTGAAATACATGTATGTGATCCCGTGCAATCCATGGATGAAGTGGCTCGAGTTCTAATGTCATGCAACATTATCATCTACAAATACAACACGCAATAAGAATAACAAAAATGAATTACGGCCCTGTTGTCCCTTGTTTTTCCAAACGAGTATCCTTACACCACTATATAATGCGAACATAGTGCACAAAAATGAAGATATCCATGGAACACCGTTACTTGTGATTTACACCAATAGTAGCTTATAGTGATGCTTTGCTGTGGCTACATATGAATGATTGCATCGAAAGAGTGACTTTGTTCCATTCCGGAAAAAGGCGCATGAAAAAAATAATAAATAACTTAAAATAAAAACTCTAATAAGTAGAATGTCAAAATAGTATTAAAGTGCATACTTGCATCATTTAAATTAAACTGCATTTTATAATTGACTCTTTTTTAGTTTTCATTGAAAGTGTGAAACATGTGAATTTATCAAAGCTACTCAATAAAACATAACAAAATGAAACTTTTTCAGGCTTTTCATTTCATCTTGAATGGGTGGAGTCAGGCCAATGTTGGGGCTGGTATTTGTCCCGGAACAACCAAAATGGACCATAAGTGGACCCGAAATCATTACGAGGCATCCGCTCCACTCTAGGTGGAATGTTCTTGTCAAGACCGTCGGAGTGGAACGGAATTGATAACTATGCTTTTTGCTATCCATCTCTCTCATTTACAGGCGCATGAGCCATTGGTGCAATTGGAGGGTGCATATACAGCCTCCATTCTTAGTTACATCACTTATTCAAAGAGGAACAATTGGAAATCAAGAAGCACAATGCATCCTCTAAGTTCACTTCCATACGTGCAACTGGATCCAAGATCATAGTTCCCACCACAGGCAGGAGAAAAAACAGAAGAAGAATTCTTCTCACAAAACGGCAAATATGAACACACGATGTCTATATACAACTCCCAATGATGAGATATAATAAATACTATTAGACTAAGAAAGAAAGAAGAAATTATAAAAAAAAAAAAAAAGCCCAAATCGGATGAAAAGAAACACAATCAAATCGAATGGAAAGAGCATGAAAAATATTACAAGGCAGATAAATTAAACGGGATCTCAGATCAATTACCACATCCCACAAGAATTGACGTTTTATTTGCCCTACACCCATCTCCACCACCCAAAGAGTTGGAAACGCAGAACAAAACCTCTCCAATAGCCTGAAACGCACTTAATAATAAAAGGAAGAATAACAAGTATTATGCGAATGCCGGGAACAGGAAGAGGAGGGCTTAAATAAATATTAGTGGAATGAGAGGGGTAGATAAAAGAAAGTAGGAGTGTTCAAGTAGGAGAGAGACAGATGAGATGATGCGTTCGAGGAAAGGAAAGCAAGGGAAACGTGATCATCCAAATTAGGATTCTTTATAATATATGTATTGTTGCATGAGTTGAGACTGACCGAGAGAAGAAAGGACAAAGAGTATAGTTCGAGTAGGACATACATTCGAGGAAACGAAAGGAAAGGTCATGATCCAAATTCCCCTGGAAAAAGGTTTTAAGTTTTTTTTTTTTTTTTTATTTCAAAAAGGATGCAAGCTTCCAAAAATCTCAAATTAGAGCGTGCCTAAGTTCTTCAAAAGATTTTTAATTAAGGATATTTGTCCATTTACTTATTTTTTTCTTCTTAAAATGCTGAAATTATACTTCATTTAAAACCATGGCATATCGCCGTTTAAAACCATGGCATATCGCCGTGGGAGGCATTGGTTACCATCGATATCTATGGGGACAATGGACTTTGAGGGTTTAGATTTTCTTAAAGCAAGTACTTCAACTTGGGCTGGTTGAGAAATCTTGTCTATGGATCAATGGTGAGGTTGGCCTAATCCAGAACTCTTGTGAGCACTCGACCTTGTCAATTGCTTCACCAGCATTGAATTCATCTTCTCCCTGGTTATTGCATCAACAATCCTTGAAATTAAATTGATTGTTTCATACCATTCTTTTGAAGTTTTTAGGTGATGAATGTTTACTCATTGAGGTTTTTAATCATAAATCATAGTCAAGTCATTACCATATAATTCTAACTATTTGTGATATCGATACATATCTTTGACTAGCGCCTGTGGTGCTCTCGTTTTGTAGAAAATCAAGGACTAAAACATTTTCAAAATTTGTATTAGAGATCTTCTAAATGCACCCTCCATTTCTCTTTGCAATAACACGACCTTTTCATTTTTTTTCTTTTTTGATTAATAAGAATAAGAGGTGTTAAGCTTTTTATCATCCTGGCGTCGAGCTATTTTTCTGCAGGACCTCTCCTACAGTATCGTCACCGCAGTAGAGTTTAACCACCAAGTTTCGGGATGGATTGGTGTGGTTCGTTCCTCTATGCCTAGGACACCAGAATATCGAACCATGAACTAAGAAAGGTATGAGAAAAATATTGGCTAGTGATTGTGAAGCCCAAATTCTTGACTGGAAGGGACGCCAAAGGCCTATGCCTTCACTAGAAGAAAAATTACATTTAGCGGCGGATAAAAACCGCCGCTATATGTATGAAAACCGCCACTAAAACCTTTTGTGGCGGAAAAATATCCGCCGCCACTTCTATCGCTAAATGGTGGTGTTGCTAATTTTATTTTATTAATAGCGGCGGTTATAAACCGCCACTAATGATTATATTCCGCCGCTAAAGACGCATTATTTTTTCCACAATGTTTATAAGAACTGGCCGCTAGTTGTTTATTTTGTAGCAGCAGTTTGTGCTATCCGCTGCTAAATGTCCGTCTTGTAACAACAGTTTGTGCTGTCCGCTGCTAAAAACGCCCTTTTTCTTTTTCCAACTGGACCAAAACTATCCTCGAGTCTTGAGTCTATTAGATATTGGCGTGCAGTTTGGTGATGTTTGCCATTGGCTTGATGGGCTCTTGAATCATATGATGTGCAAAAACTAAAGCATGTTGGAAATGTATCCATCCATTTTCTACTTTGAGCATGAACTTTTGTTGTGTAACCTTTTGCCATTCAATTTGATGGCTGTTGATCGTAAGGCAAAACCTTGGGATGAGATTTTTAGGCATATAGCCATCCATCAACTGCTTCAACAAACCAATGCTGAAGACGTAAATTGTCTGAATCACCACACAGTGAGCCTCGCATGTACAAACTTGGGGCTCAAGGGCACTATAAGCCCCTATAAAAAGCATTTAGCATAGAGGGTGACTGCCTCATCCTCATCACTTTCATCCAGAACTTTGAATATAAGATTTTTGCCATTCAATCTGGCATATAAGCTTTTCTGACAGGTTGGCCTGGCCGGTGGGCTTCTCTGTTTTGTTGGTTAGCTCTCTTTTGTTGCTTCCTTAGTTTCAGGTGGCAAGTATTGGGAGCTATCCTCTTAATTCTTTGTTGTACCTATTCACTTTGGAAATACATATATTGACCTTTCAAAAAAAAACAAGATTGCATATGAATTCTCAATGCAGGAAAATAGAACACCAGCAAAGACGAATTTTTTTATAACTTTACCTGGTGGAAAATCTGCTACATAAGTCAACAGTAGTTCTGGACAACTTAGGTACAGTGACATTCATGAAAAGGGTTAAATACAAATGGTGTTTCTCATCCATAGAGAAGCTTAATTATGCATAACAACTAACAAAAGCCAATAACCCTAAAACTGTCTAGACTCTCTATGCAGCCCTTCTATGAATGTCTAAATCTCTGCATCTATGCACCCATCTATAAACATAGATAAATACAATTTATAGCCGTAGATTGTTACTGCTAGAGTTTCTCTTCCACCTTGCAAGGCATAACGAAGAAAGCCATGACCTCAGATGGATCTTGAAGTGAGTAGGAAGCCTTGGTGTCTTTAGGAATAGAAGAAACAATGATAGAATACCCTTGTCCTCTTCTCTGCAGTACCTGTAACAATTCAAGGACAATATCATATCAAGGTTGGAACATTTTGAAAGGAAAAAAAATGCGTGACGTCCTAGCTCATGGTGCAATAGGGTTAGGACAACCTTGGCATGCCAATGGCCCAGCTTATTTTGGGTTGAGTCAGGTTACATATTTAGGCACACATGGCTGGACCAGAGAATAGGTACTGAGCTAGTGAGCCAGACTTTGTGTACTTTCAGTGTATAATCCCCCAAGACCCTAATTCCAAGCACAAACGGTTATTGCAAAAAGTAAAACAAACACAGGTCGGATTTAATTAGGGTTTCAAGTTGGCTAGCAGGAAGGCATCTTCATCAGTTAATTGTCTGTATCAGAAACTTTGAAACAGGAAAAATGGAAATACTTATTCATTAATTCCATCATTCATTATCATATCAGCAATCAAACTTGAACTACAATTTATTACCACAAACAGCCACAAATTACTTCAAACACCATAAACTTCATGAAAACAAAATTATAATTAATGAATTTATAAATCAAAAGAATATGCAAACATCATCCTAATAATTCAAACTCTAGGAAAGTGAAGGTCTCATCTGCACCTCCACCTTTTATTTTTCACCCCACTCTTTAATAATGTTTTTGTGGAGTTCATTTGACCATGAATTCCTACGTATTCATAGACTTTCTATGTAAATGAGCACGCCTTACATCATTGCGGTTGTGATATCGTTTGTTCTAGTGTTTGATCCATTTATCAAAGGAATTTCACTTCTCCATCACCATTCCATTCATCTCAAAATACAATTCAACCTTCAATGAGAAAAATCATAGAAATGCAATTCACACCCGAGATGAAGAATCTGAGAAATCATTGAGTCCCTCCAATTTAGACATGGGTTTGATGAAGAATCTGAGGAGAAAAACCAGAAAGAGATTGTTATGATAATACAATCCAAAGGGTACTACTTCACTGGAATCAAATAAGAGTAAAAATTTTCTGCCCTATAGAAAGAACACCGGGAGTCAAATATGGAAATGGTTGCAAACAAGAGCAAAGAACTAAATATACATGAATATAAAAAATAAATCTTATTGATCATCAGAGATACTGGTTAACTAAATTCCTGCAATTAAGAAAAATCTACAAATGGGTTTTAAACAAGGGATATAGCCTCTTTTTTGTAATAGAAAATAAAGCCAAAAATACAGAAATGACAGAATTTTATGTCATAATTTGAGAAAACTGGGATGTGTTTCGTTGAGGTATCCTGCAATATTTATATTACCAAGAGATATAAAAAGGAAAGAAACAAATGTAAAATAATCTATTCATGATTATATCTAATTTGTTCGGGCTGTGATAGGGTTGTTATATCCAAAATATGATATACTTATGTCCTAATTATAACAAAAATCATTTTCAAAATATTGTTCTCCATTTCCAAGCTCAAAGTTGGGGAAGAACTTGGTTGCTGCCCTATTAATTACATTGTTGCTTGGATCTGTTTTTCCTCTATCTAAGGATGCAATTATTTAATCATTCAAGCTCGAATATGTTTAGTCAGCATGTCCATCATAAGCATCAACTGCTGTCAAACCTATTAACTAAACATAATATACATCTTTGTTGTTTTAAACATTCACCTAGCAATCAATGATGTTTTTCTAAGAAGCTACATTTTTCATGGATGCCCAAGGCTCTTCCCATACTAATTGCTGCCACATATTTTGCTGACAATGCTACTACTCTGGAGAGTCAGCAACCATTTGATTCGCAGTATGCAGTCAATGTACTGCCAATGTGTTCTCCTTTGTGGAAGAGGAGGACAAGAGCTAGGAACCAACAAAAAGTTGAGAATTTCTACATTGGCAGATAATGCATGCAGGTGCAGGTAGAAGAAAAGCATGATGAGAACATTCATCCAAACAGCCCCAGCACTAGCATGTTTATCCAATACCCTATTAAATTTTACTTCAATCAGATTATTTTCATTGTTGGGTTAGACAATCCTGATTTAATTATTTTTTTTTAAATGCTTCAAATCAAGTAAGCCAAAATCTTTAACATCATCAAACAGACTAATCTATAGATGTCACTTTGAATGTACAGATTGGATGAATTAATTAAGGTGGCCACCCATATTACGTCAAGATATTGAATTTCCAAGAGACAGTGCCTTTTCTTTTTTTAATAATGTTTGACCTAAGTTCGAAAATTTCGCGCTTGCCTTTGGGTTGTCATAGCCCATGTCTGTCCCAGTAGGCTATTGCCTATTGGATATTCATCAAATCAAAACTAAAAGCCATATTCAAACAAAACAAATAGACAATGGAAACCATCAAACCAAGAAAGAAATCCAAAAGGAGATGTGAAAAGGGAGTAAGGGAGATATTTACCTGAGATGCAGAAAGCTTCCTCTGGACAATATTTATTTGAAGAGGAGAGGGAGTCCACAAAGTGACAAGGCAGTAAGGCACAATATCTTCTTCTTCACTTCTTCTTGGGATGGGGCTGGAAAGGTGCTTTGGAAGGATTAGGGCTGGAAAGGTTTTGAGAAAGGGAAATAGAGAAAGTCAAAAGTGAAAGGGACTAAGGGTATAAAGGACGTTGGAAAGAGGTTGGGGGGTGGGCCAATGGGTGAGATGGACAAAACCTAGGTGGGACCCATTTTATTGACTTTAAAGGATTTTCCAAAGCCTGGGGGGGCGCCCTTTAGTAGTTCCGCCCCTGTGTGGGGCCAACATGGGCAACTTTATGATGAATAACCTCTTACACTTTCTCCTTTTTTTTATTATTATTATTTATAGAAAAACCCTGATACTTACTAACACAAAACAAAACAAAACAAAACAACAGCACTTTTCCAAATTTGATGCTCCTCTAAGCATTGAAACCCTTTGACCAAGAGACTTCATCCAATTTTATTTAATTGATTGAGGCATCTCCCTATCCATAGATTGACTCCGTGTCCGTTGAAAATGTTCTTTTTTCTAACCAACGATCGATTCCAGGACATGTGGGTGATACTAAGTTGCCAACAATAATTAACTACGAATGAGTTGGCACTTGGACAAACATGGGACTCGATTAGTGCAATTTTTTTTTTTTTTTGTTTTTTTTTTTTTACAATCGGTTGGTCCAGATACCATATTAAGATTTCGTAGTAGGCCATTCTTACCAATATCCAGAGGCGTTAGTAGATGTAGTATAAAATACTTTTCAATAAAACCTACTAGGAGCTAACATGACATCATTGCTGCTGTGGTGCTAATCATATTTCCATCAAGGTGCTCAATTGTACTTTGTGATCCACTCCCTTGAAACTGAAACTGAAACTTGAAGAAATGTAATTAGAAGAGATGAGATTCATCCTGAGCAGTTTGGATGATCTCTGTGTGGGCTCTACAGTGGAGTTTCAAAAAAGGATTAACGGGGATGGGGACTAAGTGTGACTGTGTGAGTATGTGCTGGTGTCCGGTGTACTACATTAAAAAATAAAAAGCAATTTACTTTTACAGTGTACATTCTGGAACAAAAAAGATTTACACGAAAAGAGGCCATTTCAGAGGACAGAGTAAAAAGGCCTCCTGTACAGATGCTGGACTGGACAGAACTGGGTAAATTTTGGGCCGAGATTAGTCTATATAACAGTCCGAGTTTACCCAACTCACGACTCTCCTCAGCTATTCCAAACTATTTCCACATATCCAAACAGCTTGTTACTTTGCAGTAAAATTTGCGCAACGCTTTCTTATGGTTCTAAAAAAACTACTGGCTTTGGTCTCACTTCTAATCCAAACTGGGATTTCAAGTTTATAGTATTACCCCCAGCAAATAGGCACCCTAGTGGGATGGTTACCTTCTGATTGGCCATTTTTGAAAACATCTCCCATATTTGATATTTGGAAATGAAAGTTATTGCAATAAAATAGTCCTCAAAATAAAACACAAGAGGTAATACTATAAACTTGAAAACATCTGCAATACCTTTCTGTTTTTTGGGATTTTGTATTTATGTCTGTGTGGGAAAGCTGAGGCGTACTTCCTGTCTTTTCTAGGAATCCAGGGTTTCTCTCTCTCTCTCTTTCTTCCTTTATATTTCCTCCTCTGAGAAGCTTGGCTCAATGGCTTTTCAGACTTCCGACATCATCCATCCATCACCTAAATTGCCAGTTTCTTCTTTTCTCTCTCCCCCTCTCAGAAACCTCCACGCAAAAATCTTGGCATCATTTGGTACTCTGGCTGTGTATAACAGTTACAAGTGCACCCCAATCTGAGCCGTCCAAAATACCATACCAATGATGATGATTGATGGGTGGTAAGTGTTAACACAAAAGCCAAACCCAACATCTGCTTCTCATCACTGGTTGGGAGACGTAAAACCAACAGCCAGATCAGAGAATTGTCATTTGTGTGTCTTTAACAAACAATTGTCTATTCGTTGGAAAGTAGGATAATCCAATCAATCTGACTTTTGTGGTTCTTCCTGATTTAGATGGGACCCATGACATGGATGGTTTGGATTGATGTTTACCATCCCATGTCGACAATGCCACTCTTGAGTAGATTCTTGCTCAAGGACTAAGTCTCCCTTACACTGGCTCAAGAAGATGTCTTCGAGCAGGTCCAAACTCCTAACAGATATAAACCAGACAAGTGCACCTGGTTAAAAAAAAGGGAGGGATGATGTTTGACGTCAATGGTGGAATACAAGACTTATGGTGTGAAACTCTGGCCAGCCCATGTCACAATAATAGAAAAGAAGATTTGATGGATTAATTATGTGAAAAAAAAAAATTAGGGACATTATGCTTATATCTCCATGTAACTTGCCCTGATTTCAAAGAATTTTTAAAATGGAGTGCCTAGTGTGACCTATTAGCCTAAATATCACAAAATAAATTTCCCTCTTTGGTGTTGAGTTTTGGCCAAATTTTATTCCAATAGAAAGTTGAGTCTAACATAAATTAATCACATGTAAAACTCATTAGTATTTTATTGGAGTAAAATTTGTGCAAAGCGAATGCAAGAGAGGAGCTTTTGAATATATATATACTAGCAACAAACGCCCGTGCTAAGCCCGGGCCCAAAAAGATAAATATATTAAAAATTGGAATCACATATCAAAAGGATAAATATTTGAACAATGATTAGCTAATAATTTGAAATGACTTGTATTTTTAATATGCACTCTAATAGTAAATATAGCAAAATTATTCCTAAATACACTTTATTTTTTGAGGGATCACTAAATATGAGTCATATGCATAATAATATATTAACCCTTATATTAATGCTCGCAACACTATCATGTGTTCAATCTAACGGTGCGGCCACACAAAAAATGTAGATGATCATATTCATAGCGACAATATGAAATGGTAATGTATTTCCATTTGTATGATGTTCATAAAATAAACATAAATAAAAACTTAATCTTTTATTAACTATAATTGGAAAGAAAATAAGACATACTAATTCTCGAAAAACAGGAAACACCCAAGTGTTAATGTGTCTCATCTCACACAATTGTGTAGAGATCAAAAAGACATGCAGGTTATCACAAAAAAAAAAAAGTAATATCACTTACCTGTCTAGCATAAAATAAAAATAAGCATATTAATTCTCAATTTAAAAATGTTATCACTTGAGTCTTCCAATATGATAGTGCTAGACACTGAAACTCTATTGGCTGAAACTTCATTAGCAAACCTGTCATCGTACATATGGTCACTCATACGACCTGGACTATAAACAAAGCTAGATATGTTCCCCTCTCTGAACCGGGTTTTCTGCTCAGAATACCAGTTTGCTTGCCATAACGCCGATCTTCATATTGATATTCATAAGGAGGACTCTGAGAAAAGGAATGATATGAAATGGCGCGTCTATGGTCTTCTTCATGGTTTTTATGGCTCTACAAGAACATGCAAACATCTGTTAGTCCAATACATGCCAATTACAAGACCCTGTTAAGGGTTGATTTCAAACAACTGATAGTCACAGAGCTAATGAAAATTAGCGGTAAGCTGCGCATGAATAATCTCCATGTGCAAAGCTTAAATGATTCATGCACATATTTGTTTAAAATTGATTACCTGTGTGTCTCTTGGTGGCTTGCTGGAGGGCATACCATCACGTATAATTCCTTTTAGCACTAAAAACATAAGCTAAACTTAAACAATATATTTTTAAATTGGATAGAACCAATTACAACCACACTACCTGCTCACTCAGTATTTCAACATGCACTAAATAAACGACTACAATTTAAGCATCTCATACGAGATGATCTTCAAGGGTAACAACATTTCGATATAAAAAAATTGTGCCTAATAACAATAGTGCCAAGATTAAAATAGACCAATTGTTTAAAATATAAACAATTATTGTTAGATTGTGGAAGGTTAGATATTTAGAAGGAAAAAAATTAATGTCAATGGGAAAGCATCTGTCTACCTGTGATTCTCTCGATGATACAGTTGTCTCAGGGGCACCATAGTTGCACTTCTGATACCTCTCTAGTGTTTATCTTAAGATCAACTCTTACCTTAAAAATGGAACCTATTCCTCACCTTTCAAAATTTAAATGCAAATGCCAAATGTATATAAATTCTCTCTTCTAACTATAAAAAGCATAGAGAAAAAGGTACAAAAGAACACAGACTGAAATACATTGCTCAAAAAGAGATCTAACAACTCCTTTGTATGTACTAAAATAACATACATTCTACTCAGTGTCTTACATTTCATCATAGACCCATGATAACATTCCATTCACATTTGCACAACAGAAACTAAATTCCATATGCATTCTATTCCCTCTAATAGAGTTTTAACCTAAACTTCGAATCGAACATACTAAAATAACGTTACAAAGGCATGCTGAAATCACACAATTTGCAACACAGTTTCAACATGTTTTCAACCCATGACAAAATGTCATCATTTAGAAGCTAGCACAAACATTTATAGTTCATATAAAACCCACATAACATGCATTGTAAAGGTCTGTTACAAATCACTAAAACATAGACATTATATCAACCACCTAAACATTTTGAACAGATCACATTTCATGAAGCCAACATCATATCTACTAACATACCTACTCCAGACTCCAAACAGAAACAAGATGCAACAACTCTAGATAGCAAACTCTAGCATTGTAAGGAACAAGAGCATACATGGCAAACTCTTCATGGGCAAACAAAAGAAATAACCTTGTGCTCTTCAGACATAGATGAATCAGCACCGAAATATATCCGCCGATGCCATGATAGGAAACGATGGGCAAGGAAGCTGCAATGGCCGGAGAAGTAACTTGCCCTGATTTCAAAGAATTTTTAAAATGGAGTGCCTTGTGAGTCCAGTGTGACCTATTAGCCTAAATATCACAAAATAAATTTCCCTCTTTGGTGTTGAGTTTTGGCCAAATTTTAATCCAATAGAAAGTTGAGTCTAACATAAATTAATCACATGTAAAACTCATTAGTATTTTATTGGAGTAAAATTTGTGCAAAGCCAATGCAAGTGTACCCCATTGAGGAGCCATTTGAGATTTCTTATGATTTCAGGCCTCAAAGGATCCGAACTCTGCTTTTGAGTTTTACAATATTTAAGAAAAAAGAAAAAATAAAAAATAGTTGCCATTAATGAAAACTCACATCTTGAATGTTTTTACGAAAAATAAAGGAAAAACAAAAAGAAATTCACCTTGAGAATTTTAAAGGGCATTTTTCTCTGGGCTTTCATTGAGAATTTGTGGGAAAAGGGTAGAATACAGGTCAAAGTGGTTAATGTGTATACTACTAGTATACTCTATAGGTAGAAAAATCAAAACTAGAGGTTGTTTATAAATACCTACATAGACGGGTTTTCACCTGTAATTTTCCATCAATAATTAAACTTATTTTCAAGTATTTTTATCAATAGACCAGAATCAATACAGTGGAACCATTCCAATAAAAGCCAAAAAAAAAAAAAGCACAAATGCTAAAAAAAAAAAAGCATCAATAAAATGGAGGAATGTAGCTTGTAGAAAAAGGTGAATACCACGTGGGTCTACTTGAAGTCATATGCATGAGAAACTCATATTAACAAATAAAAATAAGATCAAGACATGATTGTTTCTTCAATTTTAGCCACTTTAACAATAATACATATCTTTCAATTCCACCCAAAGAAACGAGCAAGGAGACATCTTGACCATCATTCCACAATCCAACTAGTTTTGGCAGGAATAAAATATCCGGCATTGCGTCAAAGTGGAGAGTAATGGGCGGTCCTGATTATGAATTAAGAGTAATGGGCATGCATAGTGCCTAGAAGCACCATGGGACGTTGGGTACTAAACTGATTGTTTCCTTTCCAGACATCTACCCTCTACGTTAGTGTTCATGTTATTCTATATCTTTAAGTACACCACTTTTGAGCATATGGAATGAATGTTCATGTTATTCTATATCTTTAACTACCCCACTTTTGAGCATATGGAATGAATGTTCCTGCCATTCTAATAAAAATACAAAATTAAATCACACTAATTGAGAATATATGAAGATAAAGTGCCCAGTATGTAGGGTTGCACAAAACCTGACTGCAGACCGGACCACAAAACTGGACCGGATTTGCGGTTTTAATGGTCTAAGTCCGGTTCGGTTCGGACCAGATTTGAAAAACCAGTTATATCCGGTCCTGTCCGGTCCAGGCCTTTTGGGGTTCGGTCTTGACCGGATATAAATAATAAATATATATTATTTAATATTTTTAATAAAAACATGGGCCAGTCGGCCCAGTCCGCTAGGCGCCTTTGGGCGTTTTAACATGGGCCAGTCCGGCAGTGGGCCATTCAGCCCATTCTCACAACTCAAAGTCAAAACCCTATTCTCTGTCTCTCTCATATCTCTCACTCTCAGTCTCACACTCCCACCCATTTCAAATTTTCAGTTAGGGGTGGCAATTCCTGACCCAACCTGCCAACCCGGCCCAGATTCGATTGCTTAATCCAGGTTCAGGTTGACCCTTTTCAATTTATAGGTTGGGTTAGAGTTGACATTTCATGCCCAATTAATAAAGGGGCCTGGTCCTCTAACCTGCTAACCCAACCTGAAACCAATCTGGTGACTCGTAGTTCTGGTTGACCCTTTAAGTTTTGGTTGACTTCAATCAAATTAATAGATGATTTGGATTTGGGTTGGATTGCAAGCGATGGGGCGTCTAAGGTTTCGGCTGTGGGGATTCAGGGCTGCTAGCGTTCGGTGAGTTGGGTTCTAAGAGAGGTTTTGATTTTTTGGCCTGTATAGTCTTTTTGGTCCTGGAAAGCTTAGAAATTAAAAAAAAAAAAAAAAAAAAGGTTAAAACCAGTCTGGACCACTTCCAACCGGACCGGACCTACCACAAAAAGTTGCAGACACCTCTATTTATAGAGGAGGAGGAGTCCACATTTTTCATCTTTCCCTGCCCCTACTCCCTCTCCTAAAAAATGTCTTCCCCCTCGCGGGCCTCCCCACCTTTTCCGCTTACCCTCATCTGGCGATATTTCATATGACAACGAAGACCGTTCCCAGAACCCTGCTGAGCAAGCCATCATCGAGATGGCGCTACTGCAACGTCCGCAACGGGTGGAGCAGCCTGAGTTTGCGCGAATAGCCGTTGAACAGCTGCTTAGCGGCTATTCGCTCATCCTCAGTCTGGTCGAATAGCCGCTACGCAGCTGTTCAACGGTTATTCGCGCAAACTCAGGCTGCTCCACCCGTTGCGGACGTTGCGGTAGCGTCATCTCGATGATGGCTTGCTCAGCGGGGTTCTGGGAACGGTCTTCGTTGTCAATATGAAATATCGCCAGATGAGGGTAAGCGAAAAAGGTGGGGAGGCCCGCGAGGGGGGAAGACATTTTTTAGGAGAGGGAGTATGGGCAGGGAAAGATGAAAAATGAGGACTCCTCCTCCTCTATAAATAGAGGTGTCTGCGACTTTTTGTGGTAAGTCCGGTCCGGTTGGACCACTAAAGTGATCCAGACTAGTTTTAACTTTATTTTTTAATTTCTAAGCTTTCCAGGACCAAAAAGACTACACAGGCCAAAAAATCAAAACCTCTCTTAGAACCCAACTCACCGAACGCTAGCAGCCCTGAATCCCCACAGCCGAAACCTTAGACGCCCCATCGCTTGCAATCCAACCCAAATCCAAATCATCTATTAATTGGATTGAAGTAAACCAAAACTTAAAGGGTCAACCAGAACTACGAGTCACCAGATTGGTTTCAGGTTGGGTTAGCAGGTTAGAGGACCAGGCCCCTTTATTAATTGGGCATGAAATGTCAACTCTAACCCAACCTATAAATTGAAAAGGGTCAACCTGAACCTGGATTAAGCAATCGAATCTGGGCCGGGTTGGCAGGTTGGGTCAGGAATTGCCACCCCTAACTGAAAATTTGAAATGGGTGGGAGTGTGAGACTGAGAGTGAGAGATATGAGAGAGACAGAGAATAGGGTTTTGACTTTGAGTTGTGAGAATGGGCTGAATGGCCCACTGCCGGACTGGCCCATGTTAAAACGCCCAAAGGCGCCTAGCGGACTGGGCCGACTGGCCCATGTTTTTATTAAAAATATTAAATAATATATAGCCGTCGGAAAATTCGTAGTCGTTTTACTTAAACGACTGCCTTCTAGCAGTCGTATAATTTGTAAAATAAACAACTGCCACAAGGCAGTCGTTTATTTGCGCCGGCTTCGACCGTCGGACATTTCAAAAATGGCCGTCGTTTTTTTTTTAAACCTACAACGGCTAGCTGGATGTAGCTTATAGCAAATGACTGCTAATGAGCAGTCGTTTCTCTAGCCCTAGGAAGGCTCTTAGGGTATCATGGGGGCACTTCTCTCCTTCACAGGCACAATATGTCTTTCCGCAAGAGATTGAATCAAGAGTCACTTTCAGGAGAACTTGAATCAGGGGCAAGGCTTTCTTCAGAAGCCATCTTAGGGGAGCTGAAAATTTCAATACAGTAAAACTATAAGCCAGAATATAAATGATAGATGATAGAACACAAGTAGAAATTTAGTACATATTTTGACCCTTATAATTGAAACAGTTAAATGATCTTCCCTAGAAACTCTTGTTGAGCTGTTGAGAAGTAAAGCTACTAACTGATCAGTTATAGTGACATTAGGTATTGGTGCAAAATTAGGTGTATCCCCATCCAATAGGCCAGCTGACTAAATGATGTAATCTGGTCATCTAACCCTGGAGATTGTAATCTGATCATACCATCTTTCTTCTTCTTTTTTCATCTCTCCCTTTGATGGAACCCAAACCTTATTTTACAGGCATATCTGATCTGACCCACACGAGTCTTTATATGAATCATTACTATTTACCATTACCATATCAAAGCACAGTTGTTTTCTTCATTTTCCACATTGCAATGGTAATTTCTCTGGCCCACCTGACACACATCTACTTTGAAATGGCTATTTTCCGGCATATCTGCCCTCCCAATCTTCAATCTTTTTTTTATTTTTACCCTCTACACATTGGGGTACGTCTACACGAAGCTGGATTCTGTAGTTCTCTATTAAGAGAATATGTGACCTGGTTATTAGGTAAAATAGCTACAAGTGGCGAAAATGAGATTCCATGATCCCTGTAGGCATCAACACCAAAGCAATTTATAGACAGTTGAAAAGTTGGGGAGCCCTACCTTCAATCACTAATTGTTTTAAGTGATGATTTTAGATTAAATGGAAAACAACGTTCAATCCATTTGATTTATACTATCTATCATTTCGCACTGATTGTAATCTGGTCATCTAACCCTGGAGATTGATCATTTTGAGCACCAATGGCCTATTTTAGCGATAATGCTTACCGCTCTGTTATCGGTGGCAACGCCAGTGATGATAAACATGAGATAGAAAGTGATGATGAACTCAAGCACCAGGGATTGCAGGTTTGATCCAGAAGAAATGGTTCCTGGGAAATGCTCATGCTTTCCACCGAATAACAAGCGAAGCGTTCCACTTGCAAGGGTTGCACCCAATATCTGAGCTGAGAGATAAGCTGGTACCTGTAGAACAATCAGAAAGGATTGATTACATGTCTCAGAAAGGGAGAGAACCAACAACCCAAACATAGTTCAATGGATCTATTAAATGGTTATATATATGTCATAATTCTGTACAGCTAGAAAAGTTACTGCTACACACTGGATTAACATACATTGAAAATCTTTTTAGCTGTCCATATATTGATAAAACTTGGCAGATTTCTTAAGTGTAATTACTATCACCTTCACTTTTAATGTCTTCTAAAAAATCGTTTTAAGATGTCTCTATAATCTTGTAATTTCTTTTGCAACTATACTTTCAAAATATTGACACTTGAGAATATCATAAATTCTTATTTAGAATGTTTATTAATGATAGAATTTTCAAAGGTGGGTCATCCTCCCTAGTGGATTTGATTGCTTCAATTAACATGAGGAAACCAAAGTTGGCTTTGATTAGAATAGAGTTTGCCAATTTCAGTTTAAATGAGGTAGCTCAGTTGGCCAACCCTCCTGGGTGAAAGCGCAGGAACAGGGCATGCGGGCAAAGACTTTGAGGTCCAGGTTTCGAAACATCTTGGAGACCCGGTGCATTAAATGGTGACTCATGTGTGGGGCCATGTTAGTTACTCCCATGTATTAGTCTATGCATGCCAATACGGGTCATAGACCTGGGCCATTAGGCTGGGTGGCATGGGATATCCTAGGCATAAAAAAAAAAATGATATTATTTAAAATCGGGAGGCTTGTATGGGATGTGGCCCCATCCAGGCTAAGAATTCTAATTTTTCGTCTTCTCCCCCTTAGAGTGTTGAAGTTCAATGTTGATGGTTCAGCAAGAAGAATGATATGAGGGAATTGCAAGTGTTCTTCGTAATAGAAAAGGTGGCGTCCTTATATGTTTTCAAGGTACATGGGTGTTTGCGATTCCAATGAAACTGAGGTGTTAGCCATTTTGGAAGCTCTTCAATGCTTTTCGAGAACATCCTTGGTGATCTCATTGTGGAAAGTGACTCTTCCATTTCGATTGCTTGGACATTCAAAAACAAGGTCAACATACCCTTAGAAATTTCAATTCCTATTCAATCAAACCCGGTCTCTATCTACTTGTTTTAATGTTGTCTTTCATCATGTCGCTAGATCGGTTAACTCTATGGCCGATGCTTTAGCTAAGCAGGGGCCGAGACGTCTTTTCCTTGGGAGGGTATGATCATGTAAGTTTTGGGCGGTGTCTTATGTATGTGTTTGGTGGGCGAGGGTTCAATACTATTGTACATTTTCTTCCTCTCTCATTGTAATCTCTTTATTTAATAAAGATTTCTGATTTTCAAGTCCAACTGGATTTGTGATGAGAATAGTTAATACTGTTAATGAAATGGAGATTTCGTCACCTATTCCTTCATATTTTCAATGATGCAATGATTGTAATCCTAGATCATATATAAAACTTTAAATGGGTGAATCAATTTGGACATATTAAAATATATATATCTTTGATTTTCATGTCTAGTCATATATTTTTTCTTCCAGTACTTTAAGATATCGTAACATTATTTTCGTCTAAAAGAAAGCTTAGCTCCGGAAACATATTTAATGACATAAAAAAATACAAAACATGATATTTCCTACTAAGAAAGTCTACTATTATTGATAAAGATGCATAAATGCGTAGATAAAAAAAAATGAAATTGACATAAAGCAGATCTTATTGGTGTCCAAACTATAAAAAAAGAAAATATATTGTAGCAATTTGTTGTATCAGGACAATGGTTAAAAAAATTAACAAACGAAAAACATATTAGTAATAAATGGTGTGTAAATTTAGAAAATGAAAGTAAATATTGTTATGGCGTATATTTGAAAAGAATCATATTAAGCATAATAATATACTAATATTGTCAACCGTACTGTAAAGCATCATATTCCTCATCTTTAAAACTGTATTGTAAACCATTGTAGGTTCCAAACACCCCCTTCCCCCAAGTGTGAGATGATTTTATGGAACAGTAGGCCCATTTGGATCTTTTGGAAACTTAGTGCAGGATATTTTATCTGTTTGGATAACCCTCACTTACCTGTGGCATTTTCTTGTTTTTTGCCATTATTAGTTATAGGTAATTAGACTCATTTGTAAAAATATGCCAGGGTCAAGTAGGGTTCTTTCTTTGAAAGTCACTGCCCAGTCATATGTACTATGAATAGATTGCGGTCCATGCCTACGTGAAAATTTTAGGCAAATAAAGGTTCTTTAGTCCTATGTTGGAATTGGTTTGCAATATTATGAGCAAATTTAAATATGAGGAATAGAGAGGAGAGAAGTAAAGAAGTACCTTCATTTGATTAGAGAGGAGAGGAGCACAGCATCTTGTCGATGGAGTTCTTTCCCATTTCCTAGGAGTTGCCGGAATCCAAGGGAACACTGAAAGAAGTGGAGGGGAAGGGAGCTGAAAGGGCATACCATACAGAGAAGAAGTGGAATGGTTACAAACTTAACAAAGAGATGAGAAACGTCAAGAGGCATTGGTGGGAGGGCCTAAATAAGTTGGACAGTTTCAAAATCAATTAGAAATTGCGAATTGATTTAAAAATTCAAAGTCAGTTCTCCACACGGTGGAAACCAAATGGTTCCTATTAATTGCTGATATTAGTAGGAGGTCAAACTTGTGGAACGGTCAAAATCAAATTTAAGAGTTAAGACAACATAACAGTTAAGACATAAACTGATCTTAAAATGTTCTTGAATACATTGATAACTAACATTAGAAATGATAATGTTCATGCATTAGAAACATAACATAGCTCATGGCAACATTAAATATCAGAAAGACAAAACAATATAAACCAGTTTTTTTTAAAAAACGGTTTTGCAGTGATATATGGAAAGCATCACAGGCACATCATAAACATCATAGACACTGTTATGGACTGTCTCTCCATACTCATATCCCAATTTCACTTGTGCTGGAATCGAATGACCTTCCTGATCAAATAAATTTAGAAAAAATATTTATATATATATATATATCAAGGTACCATTCTTTTTCTTCAACGAGGCTTTACATAAATTGGACAAATTTAGTGCCCTAAATCAGTTATTAGTTAATAGTCATATTTTTGATCAAATTATTAGAACTTCCAAATTAGTCTTAGATAAATGGTTTGTCCATATCTTACTAAACTATCAAGAGTTTTCTTTTAAAAGAGGAGTGTGTTGTCTCCTGTACTTATAATACCTTTCCTTGAAAACTATAAAAAAAATTAAAATAAAAATAGATCATGGTAATGGAGACACAGAACATTAAATGTAATTGTACGACTTCAAGTCATTTTTAAGAAAAGCATGAACATAATCACTTTAAGACAACATTACATTCAACACAGGAGATGCTTGTAGCTTGTTGTAAAAATAACATTAGAAAGAGCATATGACTAAAATATCATATAATCCTAACAACATGAATAGAAGTTGTATAGTGTGGTTATTCTGAAACCTAACCAGAAGTAGAGCCAATCATGTCAGCTTGAAACATCCTATAGGCGTCAAACAACACAATCTTTACATAAAATTATTTTATCCATCATAGTGAATAAAGTAGTAGCTTGAAAGGATGGTTTCGAGGGAAATCACAGAACAAAAGGATGCTCTAGAAGCTCGATAGAGAGCACTACACGAGTATAAAATATAGAGAAAATATCTATGCCCAACACAAAGGGAAGGGAGCCTACAAACCAGGAACAGAAAAACATAAGAAACCACCAGCCCAAGAAATAAATTAAAAAAAAAAAAAAAGGCATGCAGCAAAGCAAAAAAGCCCAATAAAGAGAGATCTCCATTATTCTTAGCATCTACCTGTCATAATATAAAAACTACCTTGACTGATAGGTAAATGGTTAGGCCCTTTAGAAAAAAATGGTTTTGATAAATAAAGCCACATACTAAAGGTCATAGGATATTATAAATAAACCATGGACAGTGGATCAAATAATTCCTTCTTCAAGCAACCCTATTAGGATTGAGAAACTGCACACATGCAGCATGTGTCCAAACTCCAAAGTACGAAGTAAAATATGAGAGGTTGAAAAGGTGTTCTTAGCTGGCAATGTCTAATCTTCAAGACTGGGAATTAGAGCAACCCATTACTCCTAAATCCCAAGCAAAGAGAGGGGGAAAACGTTTAAGTAGAACACTTCTTCCCTCTCTTCCTTTTTCAACAGACACAGAAAAAAGCAGCATTCAGAGTTGACAGCTTCACATGTGATGTATCTGAAACTCAAAATGAAAATGGGAAATCTGTAGCGGGGTCCACGCGCAGATTGTGATAGCTCTGATCGAATGGTGGGGCTGCCTTTGCAGTCCATTTCCAGCAAGGTGAGAGAGAGGGAGAATGAAATGGGTGGGGGTTAGTCCATGTTAGCAGCAAGGAGTGAGAGGAAATAAAGAAAGAAAAAGAAACAGAGAAGGGTGAAACAAACAGGGAGAAGAAAGAAATAAATAAAAGGAGAGAAATGGAGAGGTGGGTTTGGTGGTGGCCGGCAGTGGCGCAGGTGGTCGGAGAATGGAGATGGTGCCGGTGGTGGCTCGGCGGTGACGGGAATGGGCCGGATATGGTGGGGCAGCAAGAAGCTGGGAAGAGAGAGAGATGGATGAGAGGTGAGAGAGTGGAGAAGAAAGGGGAAATGCTCAGCGGTGGTGATGGCCGCGGCGTCGTCCGGCCACAAGGGAGGGGAGATATGGGAGAATGAGCGGGAGGGGAGTGGGGGACTGCTGTTGTGGAGTGAATGAGGGTGGTGGGGTTGGTTCTGACCTTATAAAGACGAAAAGGACCAGGGAGAGGTGGGTCACTCACGTGACTCACGTGAGCGATAAAGTGAGTAGTGGGGTTTGGACGTTTTTAAGGAAAATGATACAAGGGCTTGACTTGGGTTCCGATAAGGTCAGGTTTCAGGTTGGGTTCAAGGGTCTCGATCGGGGATGCAGCGAGAGGATAAAGTCTAAGAAATTAGGTAATTTTTTCCATAGTTTCAAAATCTTGAAAAGCAAAAAAATATTAAAAATTCCTTAAAACTTTTAAAAAATAGCAACACACGTCCCTACCAAATAGGCTCAGATCTCAATCCGATGTTGCACGCACGATCCTAATGATTAATCAGACATCTTTGGCTTCTAAACAAGCTTTAATTAACTAAAAATATAATTAACTAAACTAATTACACCCTTGAAATTTCATGACCTTATACAATCCAAATCACCTAAACAAACAGCCTGGACAAAAAACAACAATTTAATCATGTACCATCTATTGTATTCTTAGAATTTTCCTCCGTCAAAATTGAGCTGACTGTATATAAAAAGAGAAGAACGAGAATAATAGTGTATATCGGAGAACACAGTAAGAAAAACTATGACATTTTTTCTCAAATATAACCTTTTACAACCCACCTCGTCTATATTTTTTTATGCTGCGAAGGGTGCATTGTTTCTTTACAGAAGCACCGCCTCACTTGTGCAGCAAATATTTAAAAGATAGTGTGGGTTATGCGAAACATATTGTTTTTGGCTTAAGAAAATAGGAGATAGAGTTGGTGGTTGAGATGTTGAAGATGGAGACAATTGAGTTAGAGGTACTGTTTTTTGTGCGATGTAGATAGTTAAAGAGAGGAAGAGGCTTCTGGTATTCTCGGTGGTGGAGGAAGGAGATTGGTGGTAGTTTGCTTGAAAGTAAGGTCCGGTCAATGGAAGGAGGGATAACTCGTGTATTTTTCATTGGGGTAAGATGGTTAAGAAATAAAATTTAAAAGGTCAGTTAATTTTTATACAATTTGAAGGTTAGTCAAGGGGGTTTCAGTAGAAACCAAAAGTATATGGGCTTTTTTGAGATTGTAAAAAGATATCGGGGCCTTTTTGTAAAAAAACTCTAAATATTAAATGGACCATTAATCAATAGGGTTAAATGGGCCATTACTCAGAAAGGGCTGATATTGGCAAGAGGTCAAAAATTATAAGATGGTCATAATCAATCTTAAATTGGCAAGTAATTGAAAATTGGAAATCAACAGGCTTCATATATATATAACTAGCAAAATGCCCCTAGGGTTAGCACGTATATATTAAAAAGTCATACAAAGAATATCATTTAATTTTATGACATCAATAAAAAAAATCAATTTTGACTTCATATGTTTATATATTTTATAAAATCTAAAATAGAAATGTTTCTCAGAGACAAGAAAATTTATAGGCTTTCTTAGGAATCATACAATTGAAAATTTAAATAAATAATAAAATTAAAATTTTAAAGATTTTAATAGAAACATGAAATATGAAATATTGAGATGGAAACAATTATAAGAAATTTATAAACATGAGATTTTTCACTTAGAGACAAGTTTGGTAGTGAGCTGGTTGCCATACGTCAACTAGGAAAAAAATAATATATCTATTTTCATTATCACATACGAGTGCTATGCATAATGATCTATGTTGTCGGAAATTAAAATTAAGATTCATAAAAGGAAACTAAGATCACATGAAAAAGAGTAAAAAGTATGCAAGTACCTTAGCTTCTTATAGAGAAGAAGAGAAGACCTAATGAGACTTGCAGCCATGTCACGCGGAAAAAAAAAAAAAAAAAAAAGCCACATAGAAAAGGGGCTTGTTTTTGCCATACGTCAGCCAGGAAAAAAATAATATATCTATTTCCATTAGCACAATCAGGTGCTATGTATAATGATCCATGTCCGAATTTGAGATCAAGATTCATAGAAGGAAACAAAAATCACCAAAATAAAACAGAGTAAAAAATATGCAAATACCTTAACTCCTTGTAGGAAAGAGAAGACCTAATGAGACTTGTGTCCATGTCACAGGAAAAAAAGGACCAAAATGCCACAGAGAAAAGAGGCTTGTGGTTGCATACGTCAACCAGGGAAACCTAATCGCATTAAACTTGCCGAGCCTGGACAAATGGGCTGAGCCTGTGGACCAAAACTTCATCTATCCAGACCAGACCACGCTGTTATTTGAGTACATTTATTGCACATTTATCCAGGACGGAGCCCCCGTCAGGTCCAATAAATGTAAGGACAAAAACTATTCGGCCATTTGCTGTAGCCTGTAAGTCATGAGCCCCACTCTAGCTACTCCAGAATCGCCATGATCACTTCCTGAAGAGCACTGCCATCAAGACGGCCAATAAATGCCGCAAACAGTTGTTGTTGAGAGATCATATTCACACTGAGGTCATCCCTGACACCGTACCATCTTAGTCCACACTCCAAAGGCTTGGCCATGGAGGGATTAGGGTAACCTTCTGGACCACATCATGGGCTGGAGTCGAATGTGCCAATTAAATAATTTATAAGACAAGCCATAAGTGAACCAAAAGTTAAACATAAAATGAGCAACAAATTTGAACAAAAGATTATAGTTTTCTTGTGGATAGCTTGGTATGCATGGTTTGTAATTTGTGATGTTCTCATTGAAATTAAGCTTGAAATAATTCAATCTGCCCACGTAATGCACTAGGTTTATTTGCAGTTCTTTCAGGGCAAAGAGAGCATGGTAGGTATAGTATGAATAACAAATAGATGGATTTATCAATAAACATCTATCTCTTTGATGTTGTAATAGTGTAACCCTATAGTTCAGTAGTCCCCTTTACCAATTACTGCCTCTCTGATTGATTACCTTACATGGCAAATGAACCTTTTTTTTTTAAGTAAGTATATAATCCAAAAGAATGCACATTGCACAGAGAGAAGGAAGAGCTCCCCGGCAGGTGCAATCCCCTAAACATGAAAGCAACCAAGCAGTAGCTAAACAAAAAGGCCCACAACTGGGCAACAAACCAAAAGGCCCATAAATCGGGCAAAAGAGCATGCCACATCAAAATATCATGGCTAAAACTGGACCCAGGCCCCTCATGGCAAATGAACTTTATCAGAGTGAATTATGATAGCATACTATCAAATCTCAAGTGGATTGGAATGCAAATAGAATCTATCATTGCTTGTTTATTTGGTGGAATTCATAGAATTTGTGTTGGGAATTCTGAATTTTGCAACCAGTGGCATTTGTTTCAAGGAATCTTTTTAAGAAAAGTTTTACTATTATTCTTTTCCTTTTAAATTCTTCAAATTTTAGTATTTTATTTTTATTTTTGAATAACTTGTTGATAGACGTTATATACGATATGAATTATCAACAGAGTGAATTGCTATCACGAGATCCCCAAACAAATGCCCCTGGAGGAAAAAAAAAAGGTCAGAGAGAGCTGTGTCACATTGTTGATATGGCACCAATGATGATGTTTTCTTCTCAAGTAAAAATACAACATTTTCATCTTTTCCTCTTGCCAATACATGGATAAGGAAATGAGACACATGGATGAGGTGATATTAATTCATATTGCATCTGGTGGGGCCCATCCACCATGATAGATGAAGATGGGTTGAGTGAGTCACTCTCCTCTCTTGTCCTGTAAAATAAATCCAACTCCTACCATCTCCATCAACAACCATGGACTCTTTTACAATTGAATGTAGACCATATTTCCATTTATGTCTTATTTGTCATTAACTGCACGTTTATACTCTGCCTCCTGAATGTCCACGGCAGTTCGGGGACGTGGGTCCCACCTTCGTTAAAAAGTGGTTGCAATTACTCCTCACCCAATTCACCAAATCACGATCCTGACCGTCCATGGAGTATGCATTTCCACCTTTTGTGAAAACAAACTTATGAAGGATAGATTGTGAATCATCTAGTCAGTCCGACAAATCCACCTTGGAGACCACCATTGGAATTACAAATGTATTGACAATCGTAACAAATTTAACTTCAATTTTATTTATTTATTTTTATTTTTTAATTTTTACTATCGGAGGGTTCCCAACTCTTTAAAGTTAATTAATTCCTCCAGATCTAGAGGAAAGCCATATAAACTCTCATATAACCCTAGTGTGGTAGTGCAGTTTTAATTGGAACTAGACTTGTTAGTAAAAGACATGATTAGCATGTATAAAGAAAAGTGAAATGGTATGTTTTTCATTTTTGTTGGTTTTAACTTGTGGCATTTTTCGAGATAAGCTTCTTATCCGAGTGGTAAGGAGTGGTAGTTTTCACCTGGATGTTCGAGGTTTGAATCCTGGATACGTAACCTATTTTCGTGTGTGCAGACTTTCTTTTTATATATGCGGATTCATTTCCCACTTAAGTGGGCTATCTTCTTGTGTGCGGGCTCTCTCTTGGGTCACAACTCTCTTGGTTGGAGTACAAAAAAAAATAAAAATTGTGGCCTTCTTCTCTCATGCATATTTCCATGTGTGTATATCTCTATTTATGCACCGATAAATAAATTAAAACGCGCTTCCATTTTACTACTATGATATATTTTTAATGAAACAAGTATATTTATTTATCGCATTGTTAATTGGATGTGCTAAAGAATTGGAAATTGAGGACTTACTTGCTTCAATGTTTATATGGAACTGTATTCACAAACTTTTGTGGAGGTGAAGGATGAGATGTAGATGGATCCAAACTTTTGTGGTACTTGATTTACTAGGCTAGTTGTTGTGTACGTATTTATCTTCTTTTAAAAGGAAGATTAATTTATGATCTTCTTAAATGACTATATAGGGGTGGTTGTTGCTGTTTTTCATTTAAAATACAAAGATCATTTCAACTAAAAAAAAAAAACTAATCCTTTCAAACAAAAAACCAAAACCAAAATTGTCATTGATTTAAATGACTCACCTACGATTGAAAAGGTTTACTATTACTAGCACAGTAGCACTACAGTCTTATTTACTGCACCGTCCTTTCCGCATGCGAAAGGATAAGACAAAGACAAAAAGTACTTTTCCACATTCTTCTTCTTTTCACTGCAGATGGAAATCAAAGAGCTCTGCTTCCCTCTTTTTTCCAAATCTGTCTTTTGTCCTTTCCTTTGGACGGAAAGGACTTTCACCTCAGGCGTTTGCTTTCCCCTTCTCTGCTAATTCCTCCTTTGTAATCATTACACAGACTCTGATTTTATTAAAATTGGGCCCACTGCTTGATGGTCCATCTGTTGATAGTTGCAATCGGTCCATGAATCTGTCCTTTTTTGTTTTTTTTTTTTTTGAACAATCTGATAGACCTAACCCCATCAGAAATACGAGACATGTGGGTTAAAATGTAGAAGCCAGAACAGAAGTGGTTCATCCTCATGGCTAACCACTTTAATTGGGAAGAGGAAATGGGCGATTCACCCACTATGCCACGTGTCAGGATCCAACTCATCAAGAGGAGGGAGGGTCTTACCAACTTGACTTCCAAATCCCAACTAACTAAAAAACAAAGAAAGAAGATATTGGAAGAGATAGTGATAGTGACGGCCAACTACTGCTGGGCCCCTCTGATATGGACCATCAGATGCAACTATCTAACCTGACCTGCTATCCTCCTTTCACCAAGATCTTGACACGTGGCAGATGCAGCTTGGCACGTGCGTATAGGAAAGACCCATCTTCTAGACAGCTATATTCTGCCTCTTCATTCCTCACAATGGCAACTATATCTTTCTATAAGAGCTTTTTCTAAGAATTCTCGCATATGAACTAATTACAAATTAGAACTTGTTTAAAAAAAAAAGAACTTAAAGATTAGGGCTATTTGTTTTAGATCAAATATCACAAACTCTTATTAGAGTAGAATGGAGATTTCAAATGAGCCCAATACAAGAATAATAGGTGGCACTACCATGTCTCATACAAGCATTTGAGTTTGATGAAGGACTTAGGGCATGATTCTTTACCGGAATTTCAAGAATTTATGTCTGAAAAGATTTTAGATTCTCCAAAAATTTTCCCTTTTGATGGAATTTCAAATCCCTTCTTTTGATGAAACACTTAAAATTCCAACAAAATGCATATAGTGTTAATTATATAAATTTCAAAAAGTCATTTAAGACCTTTTAGGTGACCGAAGTTTGAATTTTTTTTGTGAAAAAAGAAACATGGCATTTCAAATGTTGGGATTCTTTTCCGGAATTTTATATTTATCTCTTAGAGATTCGGTGGAAGAAATCATATATCAATTTAAAAGCTTAATTTGATAAGTGAAAACAACAAATAGACATATGAAGCTCAAGTCCTAGGCGATATGAGACATGGGACTTCCCTGCATTCGGTTGTAATGCAAATGGTGAAGGACTTAGGTAAGGTGCGTGGGTGAGTGTACGTGAGTACTGTAGCTTGAGAAAACAAAGGTAAATAAGAAAAAAATATAATTAAAGTTTAATTCATGTTATTGCTAGACTGGCCTATAAAAGACTAACAACAGAAAGTAATTTGGAGTTTGCCTAGAGATTGATGTGGGGTTGCCTTTAGTTTTGTACGTCTTGCAGCCTTATCCTGTCTTTATTTTATTGTCTTGAGTAGACTTCTTCGGCTCTCCTAGCGCCGCTTTGGAGGCTTCTTTAATCGGTGATGTGGTTACTTGATGCTTAAGAAAAAACGCAAAGATAGTATGCTTAATTAGGGCACACAGCCAGCTGAGCAATGTTGATGGCACCCGAGCAGTGTTATGGTATGTAATTTCAGCGGGGCCCACCTGAAACTATGACAACTATGGTGGGGATGCTGATGGAAAGGGTTGAATATATATTAGCGGTCTGCCAAAACCATGCCCACCTAAGCCCATGGAAAGGGTTTGAAAAAAAAAAAATTCAACTTTTGCTTTAAGTTAGAGAGATTAGTTTACCTGAAACAGCCGGGCCTGTTTGTTTCATGAATTTTAAGGACTTGCATTTTAAAAAGTGGTTAAAACTTAACAATCCCTTTAAATATAAGGGGGTCAAATCCTTAGGAAAGTCATCTTCAAATACATCTCTGCCTTGTATCTTTCGTGCCTTACCTCTTCAATGGATCCTTTTTTTGGAGCACTACATATTGACCATGGGCTTCTATTTATTCAAGTGGTGCAAACAGATGGGCTGTGGGTTCATCAAATTGTTGTAGTCCTTAATTTAAGTTATAACCTGGTTGTCCAGGGTTCGAACCAGGGGCGGACCTAACTTGTTGCGACCTGGGGCGGTCGCCCTAGGTCGGAATTGAAATTCTCTTGGGATTTAATGGGACCTTGGATCAAGGGTGGGCGTACATTGGAGCAATCTGGCACGATTGCCCCAGGTCGGATTTTAAATGCCCATAGAATTGAATGGGGACTTAGAGCATGCACCACATGTCTAAACTTGTCGCTCCATATATATCTAAAGACATCCCCACATATGTAACACTTCGTTGGTAAAAAAATGAATAAAAATAAAACATTGTGGCAGTACAAGGCTCCCTCTTTTTCCACCTCTTCTTTCAAGCCCATCATCCAAGCCCTGAATTCCCACCAAATTCGAACATGTCTACAAATCCAAAGATGACCAAATCCATTCATGTTATCATGTCTTCTTACCCCACTATAATTTAAATATGGAATTTCAATCCCATTATCCAAAGGTTGAAGCCTTTGAGAAAGTGAAAAGGAAAAGTATGGGTGTCCTCAAAATGTTGTTGTATTCGATCTTTTCTCATACACTCACTCACGTTGAATTTGCAGTAATCTCCATTGGGCATTGACTCATTTAATGCTTTTTGATACTTCTGATTAACATCCTAACATCTTCATTGCCCAATCTTCAATAACCGTCCTGCACTTAGTTGAGTTTCATGAGTTGGACATTTTTTAAAGAAAAACGTTTAGGTTAGGGCTGCACAGAACCGGACCGGACCGAACCGGATTTTGCGGTTTTAGTGGTTCAAATCCGGTCCGGTCCGGTTCGGATTTATTAAAATAATATTTTTTTAATATAAGATGATGGATTCAGGCATTCAGCCCATGAGCCCAGCGCCCCAGCCCATTGAATTTCAGACATAAAACCCATCATTTGCCGAGAGCCCTAAAACCCTCTGCTTCAAAGTTCACAAGAATCACATCACAGGGCCACAGGCGGCGATCTCTCAAGCTTGGGCGGCGATCTCACTTCATGTAGAGGTGTCATGGGCGGCTCTGCAATCGGCATCATTGGCATCCACTTCTTGCAATGGTCTGGTGTTCTCATCAAGTGATTCCCCATAAAACTTCTTCAACTTCTGCAGCCTCTCACCTTGATCAGGCCTCATGGAAAGAATTAAAGACTCATTGAAGAACTAATCAAAATCAATTGTAGCTGCATGTTCTTTCCTTCTCCCTCTGTCATCAGGTTTGAACAATAAACAAGTAGAAGACCAACAGCTGAAAATCCAAACTATGGGTTTTCATTTGTGTTGCCTGAGTTGTGATTTTTATGGATTTTCAGATCCATGATCTTCTCTTTTTTTTTTCTTTTTTCTTTTTTGCTGTTGGCTCGGACCCTCGGTGGGGAATTACTAGGATTTCTTTGTAACCCCCTGAAAAAGAAATTCCGGTGTAAGGTTTTTAGGCATGGCCCTAAATGCTGCATGTGGGTTGCAGAAGGTTTGCAGGAAATTCAAGCCACACCTCGTCATGGTCTTTGTTCAATTGGGCTACGCTTTCCTCTACTTTATCATAGAGACATGAATCCTCATGTCTATGAAAATGAAAAAAAAAAAAAAAACTTGGAAAAAAAATTTTGAAACCGGTTTGGACCACTTTAAGTGGTCCAATTGGACCGTTTCGGACCGGTCCGGTCCTTCATTTTAGGCTAGACCGGAAATCCAGCTGTTCAACCCCAGTTTAGGTGTTATTTGGTAATGTAAAAAAAGTATAACAATTTTATTTTTTAAATGTTGTGTCTATCAAAACTTTAGCCCCAACTAAACAAAATTCTTGGGTTCGCCACTGGTTCGAACCCTAGGTACGCCACCCCTTTCCATCTGTTTGGACTATATTTCCGTGTGTGCAAGTTCATTTTCTACTTTAGTGGGCTGTCTTTCTATATACATGCGGGCTCTCACTTAAGTCCTATCCCCCCTCAGCTGGATTACCTAAAAAAAGTCTTATCAAAATTATATCAGGGTCAATTCAACACAAAGTCGAGGAACTCATGGCCCGTGTTTGACTGGGCCAACTCGAAAAAACTTTACTCAGAGAAATCAACTTGGTCAATTGAGTGAGTTATCTTCTCATCTAAATTATTTCAAAGAATTAAAAAAGGGATTAAAATGGTTATAAAATTAAAAATAAATATCAATTCAACTACATCCTTTATAATTAAGCCAAATTAACAAGCTTATAGATTAAAAAAAAAACAGTATGAAATGAGAATAAATCAAAGAGAGGGAAAAAAAGGTGTATGTATAACATTTTTTTTTAAATGGAGGTTCCCCTTAATTTGACTGTGGCCCTGTCCAAAATGTGGTAATCATGAATTATAAGTGGCCGAAGAAATTTAGGTCAAACATGGTCAGCAGTTAGAACCCATGTGTCAAAACAAACAACTTTTCTACGGAGAAACAATTGGTTTTTTTGAGAGATTAATCATATCGAGCAAGACAATTCTATGTATCACCTCTTTTACTGGAGCCCCTTTTTAGTTTTCATATGGAGCACCATCAAAAGAGCACTTCAATCTTTTCACAAATACCTGTCACTTTTCGTCGGTATAAATCCCAGCTTCACACCAATAGCTATTGAATTTTGTCACAATCAATTTACTAGACATTCAGTTGTGGATTTGAATTCGAGCAGGCATCTTTCTTTTGGTGCCTTTCCTACTCAAAGGCTGTGGGAACTCATATATATTTGTCTGACACGAGGGTCCCCGCCCTCTAAGTTGGAATACCGGAAAAATAAATTTGCTAGATATACATTCAGACATTAAACTTTGGATGACCAAAAGAAAAGAAAATTAGATGCACCTATAATCCAGAACCACACTTCTAACCTAACCCTTTTCCACCGCCCTCGATAGTCTTGGATCCAACAGGTTTTACAAGAGATAATCATTATTTAAAGGCACTTTCTAGTGTGACTCATTACACAAGATCTCAGGTCAAGAAAGAGCCGGACAAATCTCAGGTGGCCTTAACATACGAACCCTCGATCACCGAACACAAATTAATTGAAAACTTAAAATTAAAGATATCCCAATCTTCTCCATACAATAGTTTTTGAAGGAACATATCAAGTGAAATGATTCATGGGCATGATTTGTAGTAAAGCTATTTTATTAGATGGCAGCACAGACAAAAGTTTGTCACATCACGTGAACTACCCATTTTAGCAACACTTTAATTGCCGACTGCCACAGGGACGTTCTAAATTATCTTTCTTTTGCAAAGTGCTTAGTTGGCAAGAAATGATATTTGCATATCCTCAAATCTTTTTTGTTCTTTCTACTTATGAACATATTAGTATAATGAGATTTCAATTCTTTCTTGTTTTTATCGACTTACAAAAGATAGGAAAAATTAAGGGTACCTTTGGCAAATAGAGAAAAATCTTCTATTTCAATGATTTCCTCCATCTACTAGAATCAAAACATCTTCGAAGAGGAATTTTGTGGAAAGTCCTAGGTTTGGTAAAAAGAGATGATTCCTACCATCCATAGGATATGTGACTCCAGTGGTTGTACGATTTTTGTAAATTTCTCAAAATCCATGAAAAATCAAGACATTAGATCTTATCCCTTAGCTGTTGTTGTCCATCTAGATAATTTGAACGGTTTGGATATTCAAAGGGGGCCCACTGGAATAACAAATTAATATTTTATAATTTAGACTTTTTTACAAATATCTCAAAATTAGGAAGGATCGACGGTTGAAAATTGAGGTCGCAGTGGTGTTTGGCCTTCCGAAAATGATTCATGGCTTGGATCATGATTTCGGAGACCACATGAAAAAAAAAAAGATTCTACCCAAAAATCTCGTTTTAAGAGTGGCAAATCAACGATTATAATTCTTTGGCCATTATCTCGTGATCCCAAATGAAATACGCATCCAATTTTGGGGCCATAGCCGTTTTTTGCTTTCTAAGTATAATGAACAGTTCAAATCTTATAAAATGGGCCCACAAAACTTCAGATTTTGTGATCCAACGGTTTGGACGTTTTTACAAATATCTTAAAATCTAGAAGGAATCAACGGCTAATATTTAGACTCTCACCCGTTTGGGGGATTTTTCTAATGATGAAACGGTCTAGATCTTGATTGTGGGACCCAGGGAGACCAAAAAATTAGAAAAATCGGTGACCCAATGTCACCTGCCCAAAACACTCTACAATACTGTAGCAGCGCTTTTCTGTGGTTCCGTGCACTTAAAGAATCTGATTGGGGGGGGGGGGGGGGGGGGGGGAGTTTTGGAGGAGTGTGGAAAGCCTTGCTTAGTTTTCTGCATGAGGGGGGGTTGGAGGAACATGGAAAGACTTGCTTCAGTTTTCTGCAATACACCAAATGTGGGCAGGGGGGGTGGGTTTTTGGAGGAGTGTGGAAAGCCTTGCCTAGTTTTCCGCATGAGGGGGGGTTGGAGGAATGTGGAAAGACTTGCTTCAGTTTTCTGCAATACACCAAATGTGAGCATTCCACGCAATGGAGGAAAATGGGGTGGAAATCCACAGCGATGACGGTTGCAAAACATGACCTAAAGGTAAGCAAGCATTTCACCTTCGCTCGTTTGTGAAACGTTGCATTAGAGAAAACACAATTTCCACTTACCAAGAAATGAAAATTTTTTTAAGAGAGGGGGTTGTACTTCACCTTCATATCTTGCTTGAAAAAATAATTAAATTCTTTTGATTATCTACAGAAAATCATATTCCACCAAACAACAAAGCACCGAACAAAGTGAAAATTGGAATTTCCCTCTCGCAAAAACTACCTAATTGCCTTTGGACTAAATAAAAAAGCAAGTATCATCATTTCCCTATTGCTCTCCTTCAATGACAATTAGTTGGTTTTATTTAGAATGTAAAATTGGCTTGACATTTCTCGTAGAGAATTTTACGAACTAATTATACTTGAACACTTATAAATAATTTGATAAAGAAAAATAATGAAATGACAATGGAGTTGTTTGTATATATCTTTTTAATAAAAATACTTCAATTGACGATTTCGTCTACCATTGATGACACCGTCAACTTGGTTCATGATATCATCATTCTTCTATAACTTTTCTTCTTCTCATTAGATGCCTTTAGGTTTTGATATTCTTGTGGCCCACCCCACGCCGAACCAATGCTTGATAAGATCGAAGAAAACCTTCTTGCATGCTCTCCCCTAGTATTTACTCCTCCTTATGGGATAAAACCTTATCTTGTTTTCTTTTTCATCATAATAAATATTTATGCTCTATCCACATCATAACCCACCAAGAAACACTAAAATGAAAACACAATGAACTAATTTAGAAAAAAGTTATCAATATCTATCAGCCAAAAATAACATCGAAACACCATCTATATCCAAATATGATCCAATCACCTCCTATGACATACCTACATACCATATGAAAACTACAAAAAATAAAGCAAATAAAAAAAATCTTATAGCAACAACCCATCATAGAAAACCAATCAAAGCACGAGTCGGCCATCAAAGAAGAAGAAAGTACTAGGAGAAGGAAAACTTGTAAGAAATTGATGATATCATCAAATAATATTATCAACTAAGTGGATGATATCATCAATTTGAATATTTTCCTAAATATATATAAATTTTATTATTTTTCTTTATAAAATTATTTAATTAGCTTAATTATTTTATAAACTCATTTTCTTTCCTTTAAAAGGATATTTTCTTCTCCATCGCTCCTTTTCTCGTATTTAAGAAAGAATCACATTATCCCGAAGAAGCTATTCCATCTAGGAAAGTTTTTTTTTATTTGGTATTTAAAAATATATACAACAACTCTCTTGTCATTTAATTATTTTTCCTCATAATTAAGAGTTTCAAATGCTAATATTTGTAAACTCAGAATTATTTAAATGCTCCCATGATATAAAATAAAATAAAATAATGGACAAATTTGTATTCTAAATAATTTCGTCCTTTTCTGAATTATATCACAATACACCTTCAAACTTTAAGGGTACGTTTGTGTACACAGCCTTTCCATGGGAAGGAAAAATTATCACGTCAGTAAATTTCATAGAAATAGAAACCTTAGAAAAGGACTTCCGTAGAATTTAGAAATTTATGCTTGGTGCAAAAAAAAAAAAATTCCAAGTTGAATTGGTGCTAATGTCGTTTGGTGCGGCTATGGATTCCTTATAGAAAATGGAAATTTTTTATTTGGTGAAATAAATTTTTGAAGAAAAATAACATAACATGTATATTATTTATTCAACATCAAATAATATTTTATTTAAATAAATAAAAATTGAAAGAGTTGTAGAGTTTTTGGTTGAAATTGACAAGAGTGAGGAAAAGTACGAGAAGTTTTCTGAGGAAATCCATTTTCCATACCATCCATAGGAAATCCATTTTCACAATTATCAAAGAAAATGCTGGCGAAACAGGGAAGCATTTCCGCGAAATTATTGCGCACCAAACACTTGAAAAATAAAATTTTCGTGAAAAATGATCCACTTTTCTGCTGAATAACATCCCCTTTTTTAGGGCATGTTTGAGAACTCTACTTGTAGCGTTAAAGTTAAGTTGATTCCCATTTTCCTAAAAAAATTCCCATCAAAAGCATTTTATCTCAAACTTCCCACCATATTTTTTTTAAAAAAGTAAAAAAGTAATCACTAAAGACAAAAAAACTCTCATTTTCAATAAAAAAAGTCAAAAAGATTCTTCCTCAAACAATTAAAAATAAAATACCATCAAAAGTCATTTATATTTTATCATTTCTTCAAAATAACCTACACTCCACTCAACTTTACAAGTAAAGCCATAAAAAAGACATAAGATCAAAAACACTTTTTACCAAAATTCCTTCCAAGTTTTTTAACAAAAAGTCAAAAAACAACTACATTTATTAACTAAAATATAAAAAAAAACTCCATTTTTCATACTTAAAGTCAATAATATTCCATCTCAAATAACTAATAATAAAATAATATTATAGCCCACTATATAAACGTGAAGTATCCCACATAATCCCATGCGATTATTATATATGTACCAATCAGTGCAGCAGATCACATTTGGCATTGAGAAGGGTGAAACAGTAATTTAACAACATGAAAAATGGAAGAGACGCGTTTCTCGAGAGAGAGGCCACTTGATTTTTCTTCCAAAAGTGGAGGCTGCCGACAATCTCTCCACTGTCTCTCCGCAGTTACTATTCTTTATTCCCGCCATTTTCTGTCCACTTGACAGCCACTGCTCGCCACGTCACCTCTTGCCACCGCATACCGACTCCTACGTGTCACCTCTTCCCTGCCACGCTGGCACCTTCTCTCCTATTTATACCTTTGCTCTGCCTCTTTTCATTATGTTTTTCTCTTTCCTCTTTTGCCCTTGCTCTTGCCACTGCTTCTGCTTGAAAGGGTTTAAGGCTTTTGGGTTTTCTTCTTCTTCTCTTTGAAGATAATGGAGGACGAGGCTTGGAGGATTCCGGAGGCTGACGGCGCCGGGAAATGGCTGCCGGTGTCGGAAGAGGAGGTGTTGGACGTGGAAAGCTTGGGGATCGAGGAGGAATGGTTGAGGAGGTGATGAAGGGTCTGGAGATGGAAATCAACGGCCAGGATTTTCTCTTTCCCTACTCGTCTTCTGATTTCGTGACCATCAATGGAAATGAGGAGACATGTGGACCATCCTTCTCGGACTCGGCTTCGACGGTGATGGCCAGCATCGACATGGGTGGGGCCGGCATTTTGAACCTGGTGGAGCCCACGGATCTGTCCTGCTGCTGCGGTGGCGGCGGTGGCGGTGATGGGTGGGAGATGGGGCCTTTGGAGCAGAAGACGGAGGAGGAATCTGCAGTCGTTGCTGTTGACGCTGACGTGGAGGAGAGCGATGAGGAGTGGCTGGCACGTGTCCTCAATTCGCCTGCGTTTGAGTTTGAGATTTGAAGGAAGGTTTTGGATGGCTCGTTGGGGCTTTGGGGGTTGGTTTTTTTTTTTTTTTTTTGTTTTTTTGTTTTGGGGGGTTTTAGGGTTTTAGGGTTTTTGGAGGAAGGAAAGAGATAGAATGACTGATAACATACATGACATAGACTAGGGAGAAGCTGCCTCTGTACAGACTACAAACAGAAGGGGCATTTTTGTCTTTTCTAGTTTTACTTTCTTTTTCCTTTCTCCTTGTCTTAGGAGTTTTGTATGGAAGAGAAAGATACAGAAATTTTTTTGTTCTTCTTTTTGGTTTAAAAGATGGAAATAGAAGGAGAGCCCTGCAATTGACTGCAACCTTTTCAATATAGTTTTGAAATACAAGGATGGAATTAGGAGCTTCTAATATTTTTTTGCGCTCCCATTGCAGGCTATTCCATTCTGCAGTTGCTTTTTGAGACCTTTTTATCCTTTCTCATTGATTTGTTCTACATGCGTTTTGTTGTTGGCTGCGTTTTTTTTGTTTTTTTTTTCCTGCAATGATGATGCCCTTGTCGCTGTTCCTGTTCATCAAATGAAGGGTCCCACCTGTTTGTGGTCCAAATTTCACAGCCTGCAAGGTCTGTTGGAGCATTGGAGTTAATCAAGTGGGCCCCTAACCTTAAAAATCAGGTTTCCTTTTCCACAAACAACTTCCACACTATGCATACATGCTTTGTTTTTATATATATAAATATTTTTTTGTAAGGTGTGAGAGGTGTGTCTGCCTCCAACTGGAAGAAGCACGGCCTTTATCATCTCAGCTGCCTGCCCTGATAGAGCAGCTGGGACCCAGCCATGTCTTGGTTAGGGAGGAGGAGATGGTACATGGAATGTACTAGAAGAATGGGCCCATGCTGTCGTATAATTTCAACTGGTCCCGCGGTTTAACTTTGATCAGTCGTCTCGTCTCTCTCTTGCAGGAGATAAGTCTGTGATGAGAGACAGAGAGAGAGAGAGAGAGAGAGTGGAGTCTCGAGGTGGAAGGAAGGACACGTCTGCATCGTGGAGAAGGACGTTGGTTGGTGCAGAGTGTTGATGTACTACGGAGCTTCTCTTCTTTCTCTTCCTTTTTCTGCAGCCGAGTATCAGTATCAGGTACACTTACGGACTCTCTTTTCTGCTTCGCAGCAGAGAGAGAGAGAAAAAGGGCTACTAGCCTCTGTGAAAAAGGGGTACTAGCCTCTGTGATTCACCCGTACAAAAAAGAGACCTCCCTTCATTTACCATTTCTTATCTTCATCTACTTCTACTCAAACCATAAAACGATCAGCACCTAATATACCTTTGCTCCTCCACTTTTTAAAGCATAATGCTACTATATATGCATCGATGTGTGTACTTGAGATCAGGACCCAAACATCTTCAGGTCCAATTAGATAGACCTCAACCCAATCCTCCTAACACAAATCCAATAACTAATACTGTTTAAAAACATAATTATAAGTAACAAAACCCTTGTTTTTATGGGTTGGATTTGTAAGTTGGTAGCCATTGCCTTCCCCAGAAATCTGACCAATTACCGGGTCTGGGTCCATTGGAGTTGGATTAAGGTCAAATTAGCATTCACAGAAATAGAAGGCTAGCCTTGAAAAGTAGGTTTTATTACAGCGCCTAGAATTAGCTTGTCCACATCAGCAACGAAGTAATTGCACAAGCCCCCTCGGGTAGCAGCAGCGAAGTATGAAGATGATTTGGTCAATGCTGTGTCCCAACTGATTTTCTCAGCAAATCACGTACTGAAATGAAAGGCATTTAATAGTTGCATCAATGACTTTAGAAAGGGGTTTTAAATGGGACAAAAAGAAGGGCCTCTGTAGCACATGCATAAACCATCTTTTTTTAAATATGATTTAAGTGACCTTCTGTTTATTACTTATTTACAAAGATCGATGAGTTTATCAATGCCTCTAACTTAATTATAATCAATTATCTAAATAAGATAAATCACTTTATTAAAATGTAATAGAAAAATAATTAATGCACACAAAAAAAAAATACAAATTGTTATTACTAAATAGTAGGAACAAGTGGTCAAATCCACATGATACAATCTGTGTCCCATAAAGGATAAGTGAAAATCATATACACTTTTGAATCTCTTTTTTGATGATATATATATCCCACCATAAATAAGTCCCTTGATCAATGAGGCCTTGTGTGGATCCCACACAATAATATTCTTCATATATATTTGGGTAAAGATTTTTTTTTCTCATGATGTTGTTAGTAGACCGGTTGGGGTTAGGATTGGGCCCAGGTCAGGCCCGGACCCAACTCAATTTAACTTTACATCTGGATCAAAAATTGACTCAAAGTTCAATTTCAAAATCTAATCATATATTAAGATAGAGAGGTTCAAAGAATTACAAAGGGTAAGATAGTATTTTTAAAATTTAAAGAATTTTTTTTATTACGTAAGATCAGCTTTACCAAAGAGAAGGAGAAAATATGCGGCCTATTTGAAGTTGTCAGAGAACATGGGCCATATGCGAATCTTCCACAATCGTCTCTCTTCGCTGTGGCTGTGGATGGTACAAACTAAAGCTGGTAGATACTTCACCCAAATGAGAAACGTTTCAAAAATAAGTAGAGTGCAGGTATAGGCATCCTCACAGACCATTGAATCATTTGTCCTTTCCGATCTTTTCCTCAATCAATTGCTCATATTAATGCTAGTGACATCCAACTTTCCAACAGTCCCAAATCACCACCCACCTCTACCGTCTCAAACAATAAAGTAAAGGGGACAGACCATCTTCTGGATGGTTCTCCCTCGTAATTTATATGAACACATGTTTTAAACATTGATTAAACCAATGGATCAACCAGACGAGGGGCAGTTGTACTCAACATTCAACAAGATGTCAACATAATTGGTTGCCTTTTTTAGGTAGAAAAATTAGTGGCTGTTTTACCTGGAGATGGTGGGACTGGGGTGGAAGGATTAGGGTTTCAACTATTGTGGATGTGGATCAACTACGGGTGAGAACATGTTTTGGTATCCTCTCTTGACACATGCTATTCACATTGGTGACCAAATCAGATATTACCCCACATGTAAGACAATTATAAGAAATTCAAAATCAATGAATAAAATAGACTGTTAAAAGAATATAAAACACTCATGGTTGGTTAAGTGGTGTTCCCCCCTTAGTAACTTACCCACACATGCTCAAGGTCAATCCTTGGGTCGTCACGTTGAAGTATTACCCTTTAATTTAGTGGCGGACTTAGGATTTTTATTTAAGGGGTGCGGATTACGATCAATTGAAACGGTCAAACTTATTATTTTTATTGTACAACTATACTTTCTTCACATTAACAATATCAAAAGAGAAAATATATTGAGTTTAAATGGATACAAAATATTTAAATGTATAAACTAACATTTTCTCATCAAAAGTCCTATCTCAACTAAAAGAAAAACTAAAGTTTTTACAATTGCCCTCACCAATTCTTTATGTTTTGAAAGCATTGCATGATTGTCACATCATCGATGCTGTTAAATATGTCCTTTTTCTATTTATAGAAGCAAATAAAGAAAAAAAAATCATGTATTGTGGCTGAATATTTTCAAGAAAATATCACAATAAAATAATAACATAAGTGATATCAGACGCCACTGGATGGGAAATCATGGACTCAATATACAATCATGGGCTTCATAACCATACTCTAAACCATGAACTGTATAATTAACATAAGATTTATATTAGACAAACTAAATTAAGTTAAAGTAAGAGTGCGTGCTTGGTAAGTATTACAATTCCATGAAGTATGAGCAGTTGTTATGGTTTAGTTCTCAATCCACTACAAGTTTATATATATATATATATATGAGAAACTCAAAATACAGACAAAATATTAAAAATAACAGTAGATGAGAGGCAAAGTATAAGTTTTAAGCATGTTTCATTTCAAACACAATGACTAAACTGGCAAAATAACTAAAATTCCCCTTTAATGTAAATAGCCCCTAACAATTTTGTTATGATACAGAATAAAAAGAAAGAAAAATGAAATAATAAATCAAAGAATAGGTTCAACAACATCAGCCATCAAAATACCATATGGATGTACCCTTATACAATTGAAACACCCACCCATATGCATGGAGGAACAGATACATAGATAGACAACATATTTGGCCAAAAAAACTAAATATTGCTTGTTATTTGAGATACTTGTAAATTCAACCGATAGGTTAGGTTTCACAGATAAAGCAAGCATATGGCAATGGCTAATGGCTCACCTTGATATGGAATATAATCTATTAAAATTGTTAATATTGTAACTGTTTAGGTGTTTATACAAACAACTGGGAACATACAAATCAATGGACAATGGTGATTTAATTACATCAAGATGGCACCTAAAATCATGTGGCCATAAATTTTTCTCATTTGGAACTAAGAGCCAATAAAAAAAAAAGAATGAGAAAAGGGGGAAAAAGTTTCATTCAATCAACTATTAAATATACAAAGAGTTATAAAATGACAATATATTATGCAAATTGCTAAAAGAGGGAAATCAGAACATGTAATCTGAGAAGAAAAAACCCATATTTGAGTTGTCTAAGACATTTCTTTTCCTCTTCTTCTTCATTCTCTTCTTTTGTTTTTTGTTGCCTGGAAACCGAGAAAGAGAGAGAGCTAGCTCGCCAGAGATAGGGAGAAGGTCCGAAATACTATTTATTTTTCAATTATTGCTTCAATGGAGAGGGTTTTCGATGGGATGGACGATGGTTCGAGAGAGATGAAGGTCAGGGTTGGAGCCTAGAGGAATTTTCGAATGGAGGGGAATTTTCGATCCTTGGGATGGAGATGGGTGCATTTGAGTCATGTGCTAAATGGGTGGGGACAAGATCAACTTTTACCTGGGGCATGGACCTTAGGGGCCATAGGGGCCATGGCCCTTGTAAGAGATTTTGAAAACTAGATGCACCCACGTTAGTATACGTGGGTCCGCCCGTGCTTTGACTAGTAGCTCAACATAGCATATAATATAAAAGGCAAAAAAGAATATGAACTTCTATATTTAGATGAGCATTGGATTGTTCTAATTAAACAGAACCTTGGTTGATTCTCCATAAATAAATGGGCCCTAAGGATCTCCAACTCACATATGGTTGACTGGCCCTGGCACCTCAGTATCACTCACACAGTCTCCAAATTTAAAATATCACTTCTGTTTCATAAGCCCGGCCTAGCTGAAAAATGGGCCCTAAAAGGATCATCCTGTGTAAAGTATAGATAGTGTGTGTCTTGCACATGATCAATTGGATGATATGCACAACTCTTATAGGACTGAGATTTTAGACAATGCCCGACCTGATGGGAGGCTTGTAATTTGAGAAGATCAGATGAAAAGTAAAGATAAATCTACATATGTCAAACCACGGCACGCTATCTTCTTTCATATTGTTGTTAAAAGCAATTGCAATTAATGCTAATAGTGCTGTCCATACCTGTTTAGTGTTCTCTGTTTTTTGAACCAAAGAAAGGTCTGATAGATAGGGCTCGAATCCAATTCAAAGCCCATATATGTGTACATATAATATTGGTATATGGGTGAGTGGTACCTAGGCCTGTCACCAGCCCGGCCCACCCGCCCGCCCGCAATATAATTTTATTAATTTCAATCGATGTTGAATAGTGTCAATCTCTGTCCTCAACTTCAATTTTATGATTATAGATTTACATAATCTATTCCTGGTGGCTATTGATTTTATTAAGAACTGCCTTTCGTTTTCTTTTCTTTTTTATTCTTATCTGAAGGAGAGCAGTAGTACTTTTTATTTATGCAAGTGATATTTCAATCAAAGTTAAATAGTGTCAATCTTTGTCCTCAGCTGCAATCTACACATCTATTTTACTTTCACGACTCACTAAACATTCGCTTTATAAAAGAAGAAAAGAGGCACCAGAAGAAAGCAAAAACATAGCTCAAACAACTAAAGAGACCATCTATAGGCCTTGCAGTTGTATACCCATGCAATCAAGCAAACTCAGGACCCATACAAATGGTTTTGACAACTCCCTCCAAGTGGCTATGTTCAATGACTCAAACCCCATTGATTAAGTGTTTAATGCATATAACTAATAATGCATAAGATTTTTTAAATCACATCATCAGTTATGTTTCAGAGTTTTTGTCTTGTGAGATGCTGTTCCAGGATATGCTCTAAATTTTTTCACGACAATCATACTATATGGATAAAAGTTTTTGTCAGCGTGCATGCCAAGTGCATGTTTTTAACTCCGCTATGTTGCTTGTTGCGTTGCATTGCCAGTCCCAAGCCCGGAAAAAAGGAGGGCTTAAAATCCGTTTCACACCGGTTGTCGACCAGCGACAGTATAGGAATAATTAGAGAATGTTTAGCTTATGTTCAAGATCATGGGAATCCCAGCCCGGCCATAGAGTATGTCTACGTATGTCCATAGAGTAAATATGGTCTATATTTGATAAAATACTTCCTTATAACTTTATGATATATAATTATAACAACAAAGTAAATCATTTTAGTCCGTATCCAAACGAGCCCATTGGACCTGGATCCTATTGCTGATCAGATCTAGATCCGATACACTAGACACAACAACTTCACCCGACCTGTTTAGCGTCTTATTCCCAATTTCTTCCTTAAAAGTTGGTGTTTTAAGGGTGACAGATTATTAAACTGGCCCGAACCTGATTTGATAATTCAGGGTTCAGGTTGGCGTTTTTTAATCTGGGTTGAGGTCAAGTTGACATCTCCAACCAAATTAAAAGAAGGATCACGTTCTTAAGTTAAAGCCCATAATCCAACCTAACTTGTTGCACAGACATTTCCAACCCAAATGGCTTGAGTCCAGTTCAATGGACATTAATTGTTCTGAAAACGAAGGTCTAATTAAGTCCAATGGGCCACAGTTGAAAACCCAATTCTGACTCACACTCAATCACTGAGTCAACTTGAATGAGTCTGATTGTATGAGCTGTGCAAGGCTAGACTCGCCCATGTTACTCGGGCTATCTTCCAACTCAAGACGACTTTCCAAATTTACATATAGGATACATTCTAGTTTAAGTTGGATTTAAGACTGTCATCTGATTGCACAAGCCCGGAAAACATTTGAGTTGATCGGGCGAGTCAGGTTGGCTCCATTTTCAGTCTCTGTGGGTCGGATTTGGTTGATGACTTGTAGGCAACATGTTTATGCTCAGCTAAATTTGACCCGAGATAACAAGCCTCAAAGTCAGGACCAGGACCGGGACTGGGTGCACCCCATTTGCAAAAATGCACACACCCACTTCTCATGGGCAAACAAATATATCAGATTCATGAACATGAAAGTTCAAATTCAATATCAAACACTATTCTTTCAAAAAACCAAAAAAGAGATCTAACAATCCACACAAAGAAAAAAATACAAATACAAATATATTTAGATCCCTTAACTTATATTTAGAATCCTTGAGTTTAGACCTCTTAACTTATATTTAGACTCCCTAAGTTATTTTTTTTATATTTAATATTTAATGTCAACGGATCGGATCGGATTGAGCGCGAAATCAGTCACCGATCCATTGCTAACGGATTAAAAGATTTTCAATCCGTTTACCTTGGGTTAAAAATCCACGGATCGGATAGGATTAATTTTATGAATCGGCAAATTTTTTGTAGCACCCCTAAAAAATTAAGTGTTTAAGGGACATTAAAATTTCAAAACCCCGGCCTAAAAACAATATCATGGAATGGAGTTTTAAGGAGAATGACAAATAATCCATATATGGGTGATTTGGACCGTTCCCATCAAAGTACAGAATTGAAAATATATATTGTTAAAGTAGAAATAATCCATCGCGATGTTATATGACCGTTACATGACTGCAACCAAAGTATTAATTTACTCTTATCTCTATCACTCGGGACTCGCCTACCCGAACAATATTTGCACCTGAACTCTCTATCGGTTAAGTCTGTAAATGGAATGAGGCCCAACTTGCAACCATCACAACTGCTGTTGTGGGCCTCTATTCTCTTTATATTGGAATAGAATATTCCAAAGCGGAGCTGCTTCTCCCCTGCCGAATGATACATACGGTTGTGATGGATGATCCATTGCTCAAACATTGCAGAAATGCGTGCTCTTTCCACCTTGTAGCCGGAACCCAGATATGCACAAATGGACAAGATGAAGAAAGCCCAAAAACAGAAGAAACATTGTTATTTCGAAGCCATGCATCCGGTAATACTAGCTTGTATTCTACATGATGATCATACAACAAGACAGGATGAAAATACAATAAGGTGGCTATGTTTTCTAATATGACAGTTTGCATTCTCATTGAAGCTGATGCATAGATCAAACGGAGACTGATTTGGATGGTATGATTTATGAACGACTTGTATGTTTTGGAGTTGATCTTATGCTTGGGATTTTCATATACTGTGGAGGAACTAGACATAATCAATCTCCTATTCTTCCAAGTTTCTACAAAGGTGGGCCACTATTAGCTTGAAGATTTAAGGATAGGCGCAATCTGATAGTCATAAGCTGAAGCTAAGTGACTTTGGGGCCATTAATTTGATGACTACAGCCTATGATCATCGGATCGTTGCCATCCAGGGATTGTTTGCTAATCCATGATGAGACTTTCTAATCACCTCCTACTTAGTGATTTGCGTGCATCCATCCAGGTGGGCCACATGACCAAGTTCAAGGTGCCAAATGTTTGTGGCAAAATATTACCCCAGAAGTAATCATGTGTGCAGAGAACACCATAGTTAGCGACCCACCTCTTAGTCGCCCTGGTCCAGCTGAGTCGACTTTAGCTGATAGAGTATAGAGTTAAGGCTAGTAAGCATACCGAAGTTGCAAGACTGTTTTGAGACCATGGCTTTAAATGGTTTCAAACACTCTTTCAAATGATATATTCTACATAAAACTGATATATGAGTTTGGTTCCATTCTTTTTCGCTAAAATCAAAACATAATATACACTTCATATGTTCTTCAATCTTACCTCTATATGGATATATTCATAAAGCATACCTCATTGTAAACAAATTTTGACGTCGTTTCCTCGATTAATTTTGACATATTACCCTGATCCAGTTTTCTGTCCAAGTTCTGTGTCGAGAGCTTCTTTGTAGCCTGAGAAATGTAATGAATGAGGTAACATAATCACTAACATTACATCCCAAAAATATTGCGAACATTCAAACCCCTAATAAAAAACTGCATCTAAATGTTAAAATCCAGTTGAGCAGGGTTCGTAAAACCAACAAAAGTTGGAAAGGATAAAAATGTATTGTCTAGAATTGCTTTTATGTAATTGTATTCCTTTTTCCACTTTTTTTTTTTTTTTTTTTTTATAATGCATGGTATGGTTTTATGGGGTTTTGACATATTAGTCATCCTTAAATCCAGTTTTTACAATTTCATTACAAAATCCAAATAAAATTAATATAGTGTCTTGACTCTGGCCAACATTATTTTTACCTTTTTTTTTAGTTTTTGGCCCCAGATCCAATAAACATGATAGCATAGGTGCAGTGCAGACAAATCCCATGATATCATGGGGACTGTCCCTTGATGCTATGGCTTTTATGCAGCATCTTAGAGAATTTTTTTCCAAAAGATAGTACTTAACAAATCCTAGTCAGATGTGCATTAACTTTTTACGAAATGTCATTTTTCATGTTTTCTAAAATATGAATTTAATTGCTGGTTGTAGAAAGTGATGCAGATAAATTTCATGATATCATAGGACCATCCGATCATCCCATGATATCATGGGATATAGCGCAAAAAAGTTTTAAAAAATGTTCAAGTAAAATGCTGTTATAAAAAAACCACGAGATACCCAAGTCATAATGGTGTCCTATCTCACATAACTGCCCATGCGTCGATTGTTATCCAAGGAGTAATGTACCACTCAACCAATCGCAGCCAAAAAAAACTGTAACAGGGATGGGCTTCATGGCATGCAGATTAATCTAGCATATGAAAAGAAAAATAGCATCTCCCAATGCAGATTAATCTAGCGTATGAAAAAGAAAATGGCATCTCCTAATAAACAATAATGTTAAAAACAAACTAGTATTGTTGCAGATTATGGCAACGGGAGACTGATTTGGATGAAAATACAATAAGGTGGCTATGTTTTCTAATATAACAGTTTGCGTTCTCATTGAAGCAGATGCATAGATCGACGGGAGACTGATTTGGATGGTATGATTTATGAATGACTTGTACGTTTTGGAGTTGATCTTATGCTTGAGATTTTCATATACTGTGGAGGAACTAGACATAATCTCCTATTCTTCCAAGTTTCTACAAAGGTGGACCACTATTAGCTTGAAGATTTAAGGATAAGCGCAATCTGATAGTCATAAGCTAAAGCTAAGTGACTTTGGGGCCCTTAATCAGATGGCTACGGCCTACGATCATCGGATCGTTGCCATCCGGGGATTGTTTGCTAATCCATGATGAGACTTTCTAATCACTTCCTACCTAGTGACTTGCACGCATCCAGGAGGGCCACATGTCCAAGTTCAAGGTGCCAAATGTTACCCCAGAAGTAGTGATGCGTGCAGGGAACACAATAGTTGATGACCCACCTCTTAGTCGCCCTGGTCAAGGTGAGTCGACTCTAGCTGATAAGAGTATCGAGTAAGGCCAGTAAGCATAATGCTGCAAGGAACCCGAAGTTGCACGACTGTTTTGAGGCCATGTTTTTAAATGGTTTCAAACACTCTTTCAACTGATATACTCTACTTAAAACTGATATATCAGTTTGGTTCCATTCTTTTTCGCTAAAATCAAAACATAATATACACTTTATATGTTCTTCAATCTTACCTCTATATGGATATATTCAAAAAGGCATACCTCATTGTAAACTGATTTAAACATCATCTCCGCAATTAATTTTGACTTATTATCCTGATCCAGTTTTCCGTCCAAGTTCTCGGTTTTCTGTGTCGAGAGCTTCATTGTAGCCTGAGAAATGCAACGAATGAGGTAACATAATCACTAACATTACATCCCAAAAATATTGCGAACATTGAAACCCCTCATAAAAAACTATATCTAAATGTTAAAATCCAGTTGAGCAGGGTTGGTAAAACCAACAAAAATTGGAAAGGACAAAAATGTATTGTCTAGAATTGCTTTTATGTAATCGCATTCCTTTCTCTACTTTTTTTTTTTTTTATAATGCAGGGGATGGTTTTATGGGTTTTGACATATTAGTCCTCTTTAAACCTAGTTTTTACAATTTCATTACCAAAATCCAAATAAAATCGATAGTCTCTTGACTCTGGCCAACATTTTTTTTTTCTTTTTTACCCCAGATCCTATAAACATGATATCATAGTTGCAAGCTGACAAATCCCATGATATCATGGGGACTGGCCCTTGATGCTATGGCTTTTATGCAACATCTTAGAGAAATTTTTTCCAAAAGATGGAAGTTAAGAAATCCAAGTCAAATGTGCATTAACTTTTCACGAAATGTCATTTTTCATATTTTCTAAAATACGAATTCAATTGCGGGTTGTAGAAAGTGATACAGATAAATCTCATGATATCGATCATAGGACTATCCCACCATCCCCTGATATTGATATCATGGCATGTAGAGCAAAAATGTTTTGTAAATTGGTATCAATATTTGTGCATTTATTTTCAAACTTTATTTCAAGTTGAGAACGCTAAAAGTCCATAAAATCTCTTTTAATTTATATAAAACATTTTTTTTATAAAAAAATTAAAATTAGGAGTGGCATGTGGGCCGGCCCTTGAGCGGCACGGCCAGTTTACACCTCTAGCTCATATGCTCATGGGCCATGGCAGTCTTGCCCTTCAGATAAATTGGGTGTACTCGGTTCCCATTTATTAATGATCCACATAGTCCATTAGTTAGACAGCTAAAAACGAGTGACCTCTGAAGTTGATAATGGGGCTCACAAGTGATTTTTAAAAGCCAATTCTTGAGCATATATAGCAGAAATTCCGGTCATCATAATATCTATATATCTAGGGTCAGCTTAGTAAAGAGTATGCTGGGATTTAGAAATCAACTTAATTATCAATACCAAAGGCATGAAGTTGATTAAAGAGTAATGTGTGGGGGTTTAGTGTTGTTTTAGAGGAGCATTGCAAGGAACTTCCACCCTACAAAAAACAGGGATGGCTCTATCAACTTTTGCAACTGTTATTTCAAAGATGTTAAATAGAACTCGATATGGGTCAGGTCCAATTACATTAAGCATGTCAACTCTTTAAAGGAATAAAAGAACACTGGGATCGACCATAGAAGCAAAATTATGCTTTTTAAAACTTTCCACCTTCTCTTTTGATTTGTTTGGCCATTACAGAAAATCTTGGAGGTTTAAACTATCGTTCAACTCAAGAAGAGATGTTGTGTGTTGCAGACAAAAAGGGTAATAAAAGAAGGTACAGAGGCTGAAGTTCTGGCCTTGCAGCACAGTCGTTTTTGTGTTACACTCATGCTCCACCACGGACCCTCACTCATTTTGGGAATTCACTGTTAAGAGGAAGATTTAGCAGACAAGACAAACTGTTTGTGGACGTTGTCGTGTATCTGGGGTTTTACCAATGATCAACCGTAAGGGAGGTCAGCGGGTTCCTAGTCATAAAAAAAAAAAAAAAAAAACTGTTTGTGATGTTGCGTCAGTTTAGCTGTGTTCTCCTGTGACAGCCATTTATATTGCCATAGTGCAATAGCAGAACATACAAATAGTTAAAGATTATCAGTTACATATTCCATACATTATCAATTACATAAAGTAACACATTAAACTGATCCTTGATTGATGAAATAAGGCTAAGATGATGAGTTACTCACTGTATTCTCATACTTTGACACAATCCACTACATTCACTTCAATTATAAACTAGCAGTTTACCATCCCAAGCAGCAAGTTGAAAGCAGGCTCACAAGTACATGCTAGAGCTCCGGTAAATGAATTTCTAGGTGTAAAAATATCAATACCTTACATGACTTGGTGCTCTGTTTCCCTATTTGAGCAGCCAATGCAAGGCTGTAGTTGTCTTAAGCTATAATTTACCAATTAGCAATAAAGCTAGATAGCCGTACGAATCAGGGAGTTAAAAGTGTAAATATATGATGTTGGAGAGGGAGAATTTGTATTTTAAGGTCGAAGAATCAAGTAAATTTTAACATGGTCCTCGGCCAAAATAAATAAATAAATTTACATTAACAAAGCCATCCTAAATTCTAAAACAAAACCAATGCATCTCACACTTCTTGAATGCTTGAATGACGAAAACAAGAAGTTCAATAATCAGCTTTACCTGAGCAAGTTCACATTAGAATCAAACATAAACCCCTGTGCCAGTAACAAAATAAACATCCAAAACCACTTATGCTTTGCATGACCAGCTTTAAGCCTCAGCATCTAACTGGACTAATCTTTCAGGCAGACAAATTGGTAAAGCTATAGGGAACATAAATACACCACTGATCAAGCGATGCAGTACGTATCAGGCCAAAGTCATCTGGGCCAACCCATTAACCATGAGTCAACCCAGTCCATTGGTTTTCGCCCACATTCCCAATTATGCCAATTGCTACTTTGGAGTTTTATTTCTATACTATTTCTAATTTCTGTTTGTTATTACTTGAGTAGAATTGCTAATTTCTAAGTATCCTCATTTAATTAGGTTTCTTTAATTATTAGAGAAGTCTCGATTGCCAAGTAATAGGAACGATCCTATATATAGATGGACAAGTCTCATCGTAAAGCAATGCTCATTCCAATTAACCAAAGATTGATGAGTCTCTCCTCAGTTATGCATGGTGATTACTATTATTGTGTGTGTGGCCTAATTGCTGAATCCAACTTTGTATTCAATTAATTCCTTGGGAGATTAGTCTATTCTCCCACTCAAGGATAAGAAAAAATACCAGCATTGTGCTCTTTCATTATGCTGCTGCTGTTTCATCTTCATAGTTGAAAAATACAATAGCAAGCTTGCTCTATAGAAACAATATCATGGAATGGAGTTTAAAGGAGAATGACAGAAATGCCTGGGAAGGACTGCAAAAATGATACATATTGTGAAGTAGAAATAATCCATCGCGATGTTATATGACCATTACATGACTGCAACAAAGTATTAATTTACTCATCACTCCAGACTCGCCTAACCCCGCTAAACCCCACAATATCTGCGCCTGAACTCTCTGTGGGTTAAGTCTGTAAATAGATTGAGGCCCCACTTGCAACCATCACAACTGCTGTTGTGGGCCTCTATTTTCTTTACATTGGAATAGAATATTCCGAAGCGGTCTTGCTTCTCCCCTTCCGAACGATACACACGGTCTTGCTTCTCCCCTTCCGAAGCGGTCTTGCTTCTCCCCATTGCTCAAAACATTGCAGAAATGCATGCTCCTTCGACCTTGCAGCCGGAACCCAGATGAAGAAAGCCCAAAAAGAAGAACCATAGTACTTGCTTGTATTCTACATGATGATCACTGGATGAAAATACAATATGTTACGCCCCACTCTACACGCTTGTATGATATTGTCTGTTTTATGGAAACCCGCCAACTTGCACCGTACCCCCTTGGGGGGGCATGCCCCTGTGCAGTAGCTTGCCAGCCCTCTTGGCCCGCCCAAATGGAAATCCGCCAACTTGCACCAGACCACGGCAGGGGACCCACACTCGAACTAGTCAAGAGTCGGCTCTGATGCCATTTGTAACACACTAACAATTTTGTTTCTGATGGGCCTCAACCCATCAAAGGCCTCATGCAAGGTAAGGGTGTAATCTCTACATATAATTCCAATCATTTTCCTCTCTATAGTCGATATGGGACTCCGGGGCGTCACACAATAAGGTGGCTATGTTTTCTAATATGGCAGTTTGCATTCTCATTGAAGCTGATGCATAGATCAACCGGAGACTGACTTGTACGTTTTGGAGTTGATCTTATGCTTGGGATTTTCATTTACAGTGGAGGAACTAGACATAATCAATCTCCTATTCTTCCAAGTTTCTACAAAGGTGGGCCACTATTAGCTTGAAGATTTAAGGATAGGCGCAATCTGATAGTCATAAGCTGAAGCTAAGTGACTTTGGGGCCATTAATTAAAAGACTACAGCCTACGATCATCGGATCGGTGCCATCCCGGGATTGTTTGCTAATCCATGATGAAACTTTCTAATCACCTCCTACTTAGTGATTTGCACGCATTCAGATGGGCAACATGACCAAGTTCAAGGTGCCAAATGTTTGTGGCAAAATATTACCCCAGAAGTAATGATGTGTGCACAGAACACCATAGTTAGTCATGAATATTGACCCACCTCTTAGTCACCCTAGTCATGGTGAGTCGACCCTAGCTGAAAGAGTATCGCGTTAGGCTAGTAAGCATAATGCTGCAAGGAACCCGAAGTTGCACAACCTTTTTGAGACCATGGCATTAAATGGTTTCGACCACTCTTTCAACTGATATATTCTACTTAAAACTGATTTATCAGTTTGGTCCCATTCTTTTTTGCTAAAATTAAAAAAATAATCTTAAATTTTTATGTTCTTTAATTTTACCTCTACATAAATTGTTTCAGTCGTTGAGAAGTCCAGTAATTAGCTGGCTTCTAACCGTTTGGGACCTTACCCAATACAAAATGCTAGAGGATGATGTTGTATAATCAGAGTTTTACTAGTGATCCCCCGTAAGGGGGTTGGTTAGGTGGGTTGCTCGTCTTTAAAAACAAAAAAAACAAAAAAAACCTTACCTCTACATATGTATATATTCAGAAAGCATACCCATTGTAAACTGATTTCGACGTCTTCTCCTCACTTAATTCTGACATTATATCCCCATCCAGTTTTGTTACACCTCGTCCCGAATTAATCACGATTAACTCTAATTAATCTCGATTAAACATGATTAGTTGATTTTAGTGTAATTAAAGATTGAAATGGATCAAATTAGTCACAACTAAATGAATTAAACCTAATGAGATAAGTTGGAAGAGATTAAGTGAATTAAATTGGGTTTGAGACTCAAATTAGTAGAATTAAGGACTTTTATGTAAATTCAGCTTTATACGTATTTTGTCGAAATTTGTGGAAATTGATACCATTATGTGTATCTCGACGAGTGCATTAAATTTCATAATACACTCAACATCATTTGACGTAAGATGAATCAAGTGGGCTTTGAATTGATTCAAATGGAATTAAGCTAATGAATAAGGCTTTTAAATGAAAATTGTGTTGACAAGGCTTTAAAAGTAACCAGGAGCTGGAAACATGAGAATGATTCCTGGAACTCTCATGCCAGCAGCAGCTACAACTTCAGCTCAGCCTCTTCTTCGTTTCTTTTGTCAAGTGCTGTAATCAAGTATTGACAAGAGGTGTTTCAAGTGGGTTTTTGCTTGTTTTCATCTCTTCACTTGGTTTTCTGGTTTTCAAAGAGAGAATTGGGTTTTCATCATCTTTCATGTCTCTTTGTTTGGAATTTTGAAGACAAAGTTAAGAGAAACTGTGAATTCTCTTTGTGAACTACAAGTTTAAGAAGAAAAGGGTTTTTGTGTTGGATTTCAAATTCAAGGCAAGTACAAATGATTTCTATGTTTCATGTGTTAATTTGATACAAGTTCCTTTCCATTTCATACTAGAATAGAGTATTAACCATTTTTGTTTTGATTAGAATTGAATGGATTGGAGAAAGGAAATAGAAGTGTTATTTATGCTTAATTGATGTTGAGGAAGGGAACAGGAGGTTACAAACATCATGTGCAGGTTGAAAATGAAATGGAGGAAAGAACAGAATTTGGAAATGAATTATGAAGAAAGTTCTGGGCATTGTCGGTCAGCCGACAAGCTGACCGACAACCTGATCAACGTTACAAAATGGAAGAAAATTTTGTCTCTGGTTTTCAAACCGATACCTGACCGAAAGTGTCGGTTAGCCGATAAGGAACCGACAGAGCTGACCGACGTCATAAGAGAGGAAAAATTTACGTTTCTGGTTTTCAAATCGACCCTGACCGACACATGTCGGTCAGTCGACAAGTGTGTATCGGTTGACCGACAGGTCAACCGACGAGCGAACCGACGAAGTGATATTTTTATGGGTAGATTTTAAATTAAATCTTACTGATTTAGTCAAGGTTGTTTACATTGTTTATACCTCCATAGGTGTTAATTAAGGGACTTTAATGTACATAAATTGTGATGTCTATCGAGAAAACACAAGTATATTAAATAACTGAAAGACACCCATTTGGTTGGTGTTGTTAATTGAGATGATACACTAGATTATATCCGTTCATTATAATTAAATGGAATTAAATGAAATGAAATTGTGTTATACATTGAGTCTGGAACTACATAATGCTTTCTGTAAGCTCATTGAGCTGTTACTGGCTGCAGCAGCTTATTTGGGAGTGTTCCGGAACTCCGCGGTGATGTTAGTAGTCCCTAGCCCGATCACTGATAATTTTCACTTTTTCCTTCCTTTGTTTAGGAGATGCGATTCATTCCTTTGTTTGGGGAGATGTGATTCCTTCCTTTTTATTAGGAAGATGCGATGTGAAAGAAATATTATAGTAGTAGCCAAACTTTTAATAAAGACTCATACTGTTATTTGATTTAATCTAACATTGGAATAGATGTATAAAAATATGGTTAGCATATGTAATCATGGAACTGTTTATATTTTGCTGCATTGTTAAATTCACATTGTGTTATTGATGACATTACATGCCCAGTTGCCTGTACCTGTCCCGAAACCACAACGACAAAGGAGGAGACCGGTCAGGTTCCTCCAGGAGAACTCGTATGGTGAAAATAAATTTGAAAAGTTGGAATTTTTATGAGAGTTGGTTTAAAAACGTTTCATACTTTTGAATCCTTGCATTGTATATAAATATGCAAGTGAAGGTGTAAATAAGTTTTGTTTTAATTATGAGCAATGTACAATTGTTTATAAGTTAATGTTCCGCATAATGTATGTATGATATCCCTTGTGAGTTTTTATGTGATTATGTGATTGAAATTCACGGGAGTAAGTATGTAACGCGACTTGGGATTAACTCGATTTTATGACAATCTCGGGCTCGGGTCGTGTCAGGTTTTCCATCCATATTCTCAGTTTTCTGTGTCAAACACTTCTTTGTAGTCTGAGAAATGCAACGAATGAGGTAACATAATCACTAACATTATGTTCCAAGAATATTGAAAACATTCAACCCACTCATCAAAATTAAAACTGCATCTAAATGTTTAAAATGGAAGAATAAGAGAGAGAATGTTCTACAAAATCAAACAAAATCCTATTGTTCAATAATCCTAACTGAATCAAACAATACATGTAGTGGTAATAGTTAAAGTATGGAGTTTTAGTCTATTTCTTTAGAGAGAAGATATGCATATGAATTTATCAAGTCCCTGAAAAGCAGATGAGAGAAAGAGAATGAAGATGAAGAGAGAAATATATTGCATACCGAAATTTGGAGCGAGACAGCATCAGAGAATCCACCATTTCTCACAAAGCTCCAGCCAGTATACCCTACTAAATCATAAAGAGAGAAATCTCAAGAGAGCCCAAGAGAAGAAGGAAATGGGACAAGTAAGACTGGTAAGATTGATTGATTTTACCTATTCCGGCCGACATTAAGATCTATCTTCAGGTAAGACGTACGCCCATAATGATCCAGTTTGCATTGCCATAGCAATCCAATCCAGATGAAGTCTTCTCTCCCTCAGTGTCCGATATCAGAAACCCAAAATCTCTCTTTCCTCAAAAACCAAAGCTTGGGGCTCAAGAATGATGTTCGATTTGTGCCTGGGGAAACGCATGTTTATAGTATTAATAGGAAAGAAATAAAGTAATAAAATCTCTTCACTTACTACACTTTCCCACATTCACATAATGAGCGTGTCCCTCTTCCACTAAAATCTCCTCATGATTCCTTCCTTATCTTATGATATGAAAATCAAGTATTATCTCAGATTTCTTGAGCAACTATTTCAAATGATTCCAGGCCTTTTTGGATAAGCAACAAACTACAGGCAATTTTAAAGTTGTTGATCTTTTTTTTGGCCCATCTACTTGAGCAACATCAGGTGGGTGGGCCACGCATCGACGTTGGTGTTGAGTCATTAGGTAGAATGTTCTCGTTAAATCATATGTTTTTCTTTTTTTTTTTTTTTGTTTGCTCTCCATGAGCATACAGTATTCCATTTACATCGTCAAAGGACAATTCTAATATCTATGGGTCATTGGGGTTCTTACATTTTCAATTTCATCTCTCCATGGGTATACCTGCTGTCCAGGGCCGTCTCAAGACAATATGTGGCCCAGGCAAAAGTATAAACGAGGCCCCTAACTTCTATGTGTGACGTGAGAAAACCCTCATCCCAAAAGAGCACGCGCAGTCCAAATATCCAATCCAAGCAGAAAATGCAGCCCTCAATTTAAATCATTCTGCTAAATGAAATAACCGAAAAGAGCATAAAATCATTAATGGTGATGACAAAAACTGCTGAATTATCAGAGTAATGGTTAACAATGAGAGGTCAAGAGTTATCCATATACAATTCTTTTAGGGGTTGTTTGGTTGAGAGCATTTACGTATGTAAATAACTCATATGTGAATTATTTATACACCTTCATGTTTAATTAAGGTCATTTATGCATCACGTGTGAAATCTTGATGTGTAAAAAGGTATTATTTTCGTACTCAGATTTAATTTTCACATGTAAGGGGATGGTAGAATGAATCGCATGTGATTTGCACGTGAAATAAAACCACATCAAACGGCGGACGGTGCAGAACAAGTGACGTTCCGTCACAACAGTGCATGGGTTCGAAACCCATCTTCCTTTTTTTTTATTTTTTTTTATTACGCATATCAACATATGAGGTTTTCATTGGCAAACATGTCCTGTTTTCATTTTTTTTTTTGGAAAGAGCTCTATTATCATGTTAATGTTACCAATCCAACAGGCCTTTAGACATTAGATTATGATTTTTGGGAATGTGTTTTTATTTAATTAATTATGTTTAATTGCAAATCAAGCATGATTAGTTGTTAATTATTGTTGATTAATGTGTTAGATTAATTATATGATAAGATAATATGAAATTATTGGTATCAATGAATTTATGGAATTGTGTTGGACATTTCTTATTTTGGAGCCATATTGATTTGAAATGCCATTTTATGAAAAAAAGAGTATTTTCTATATAAAAAAAAGGACTTATTTGTAATTCTGATTTTATGAAAATTTTCCAATGATGGAATTTTTCAATGATTTTAGTTTCATTAGAAAACGGGTCAAATTGTGATCAATTTTCTCTTCTAGCTCGGGTTCATTTGAATTCATTTCAGATGATTCCCGGTGAGATTTGATACCTTTAAAAACGGACTTATTTTAGAATAGTAACCTTAGTGTGCTTCTGTTTCATTTATCTTCTCTGGTTCTGGTTTTGGAGTTTGGGAATTGGGATTCGACTTTGGAAGTGGGGACTGGGAAGAAAACCCAACCAAGCCACCCAGGCCTACAAAATTGGGAGGCCCCCTCATGGTGAGGCCCCCACCACTTGCTTCACCTGCCTATATGGTGAGCCGGCCCTGCTGCTGTCCGATATTAATCACCACATATTATAGTGGGTCATAGCTAAATCTCCCTTGGATAACCACATATTATAGTGGGTCATAGCTAAATAAGGACAATGATTAAAAAGTAAGAATTAACAAATACAAGACTTATTAGAATCAAATGGTGTTTAGAATTTATAAGATGGAAGTATTTTTTTATAACATGGGTTACTGGTATGTAAATCTAGGCCGGGCCGGGTCAGTACGACCCATGACAGTTATACGGGCCGTGCCGTGCCCTGTCCCTTGGGGGTCAGCCCAACACGGCCCAAAGCACGGCAGTGCCCCAGCCGGGCCTGGGCTGTGCGGCCCGTGGGTGGTCCACGGCTCTCCTCCCTTTTTTTTTTTTTTTTTTTTTATTGCTGTGTACTGCCATTAACAAGTGCACGGTGCCGATATTCTTGAATGTGTAGTCACTAAGCACTATTTTTTTATTCATCAGCCCCATCATATATGAGGGATTTTTGAAATATTAAATGGTTAATAAGAGAATCTGGCAATTGTCCACACACAAAAAGAAGTATGTGGGGGAAGCACTGATATATGAAACTACATTAGCAGATCACCAGTTTCAACTTCAAATCATTATCACACTGATATTATGCCCCAGTGCGTGAGACTGATATAACATGGCCAAGTTGGTTCTTGCCATAATCACTACAGGACAAATGTCAGCAATTTAAACACTTCATTGCCACACTCTCTTCTTGTTGCTTGCCGCGGGCTTGGGGTGCTGGCCGAGCGGAGGACCGCCAACCCGACCCGTTAACTTGGTCAACGGCCTAGGCATGATTTTCCGGTGCCGGACTTTGGCCGTCCGTCCAGATTTACACCTCCACATGGGTATCCCCATGGTATTTTCACCCAATATGACTACTCCCCTTGACACGCATAAGATGGTGCAACACACGTGCACCGGGAAAGAATGGAGTGAGACTAGAATAGAAGATGTGGGAAGCAAATCTATGTCTTATGCCAGTGAACCATCACCCAATCAGATCAAGAAATGACATAATAACATTATTAAGTATCTTTATCAATTTAAATATATTGCAAAGCATTCTATTCCTAAATATAGTCGACTAATATCTTATGCTCTTAAACAAAGATATTATACAAGTCCCTGGGAGAAGCAAACTTAGCGTTTAATTCGCTGGAATGGTTGTAGGCGGGAATAGAATGGAGACCGGAATGAGGCAGGAATAGTCATTACCATCCCAGCGTTTGGTACGCCGGAGGAATCAACCAATGATTCATGTTCCTGCGTTTGGTGCGCGGGAATGATGTCTTAAATGGAATAAATTTTACATGAGTATGACCAAAATACATTTGTTAGATGATGTATGGATTATATTATTATTCTATAGGTGGAGGCCCACACAAGTTCTTCTCTTTTAGAAGAGTATTAATAATATATAGATTGTATTATTATTATCTAAGTAGGCCCACACAAGTTGTCATTTTGATCTTAATAATAATAATAATGTATAAATTATATTGTTATTATATAGGTGGGGCCCACACAAGTTCTTCTCCTTTATAATCTTATAATAATAATAATAATAATGTATAGATTATATTATTACTATGTAGGTGGGGCCCACACAAGTTCTTCTCCTTATAATCTTATAATAATAATAAAAATAATATATAGATTATATTATTATATAGGTGGGGCCCACACAAGTTCTTCTCATTTATAATCTTATAATAATAATAATAATAATGTATAGATTATATTATTATTATATAGGTGGGGCCCACATAAGTTTTTCTCTTTTTTAATCTTATTATAATAGTAATGATGATGATGATGATGATGATGATGATGATGTATAGATTATATTATTATTATATAGGTGGAGCCCACACAAGTTCTTCTTTTTTATAATAGTGGTAGATGTGAAACAAGAGTATTTTGGTTTCAACGAAAAGTAGAAAGGAATGTAATGGCCATTCCTTCCCATCCCCAATGGAATGGTCATTCCTCTACATAAGGAAATGAGATTCCGGAGGTAATGGTCATTCCGCTATTTTTTTGCAAACCAAACGCTGTAATAACCATTTCGTTGTTATGATCATTCCATTCCGACATTCATTACAGCGAACCAAACGCTACCTAAGAAATGAAAAAACTAGCTTATGAGAGTAAAGACGAGGGGAAGACTAGCTTATGAGAGTAAAGACGCTGGCTAACTTTCCAAGAGAAAAAACGTAGGCTATGAACACGCGGCATAATGAATAGATGATAGTAATTGGAAAAGGCTACAGTGGTGCACACGTTTTTTTTTTTACTGTTGCTTATGTTTGCAGGAAGAAATGGACTGCCCATAAATACTTATGACAATAAATTAAAACTAAGTAAATGACTTTTAAGAAAAAAAGTTACAAGCATAAGCTGATTTGATATAGGCGGATGCAAAGGAATGTGGCATCTCTTCAACTATTTTTCCTAGTGAATAAAGTTCGTCAATCTTTCTTTCTTGAGGCCAATATCGATGAATTTTTCATCTATTTTAGAAGAAAATTAATGTGAGAAAAAAATAACTGGAGATTCTTGAGACACGACTATGGAGGGAATAAAATTATGGAATTGATAGATAATAGAGCACAATGCCGTGGCATGCCTCCAAAATAAATTATTATAAGACGCCAACCTCATAGATGGAAGTGAGGGTTTATAACTGTTTCTAAATTGTCTTAAATAATGGATTCGGAACGGTTGATAATGTATATTTGGAACACTTTGAAGAAAAATTGGAACGGTTTTGAACCGTTTGAAAACACCCAAAATGAGATTTTGAAATGGATTTGGGCCGTTCCAAAATATTGGGAACACCCCTTTTAGAAACGGTCCAAAATCGTTTTAAAATCTAACAGAAATGGTTCAAAACTGTTTCAAATTGGGCATTTTGGTGTAGTTAACTTACTTGGGTTTAGTGGTATTGACAAATTGGCACCACACACATTCCCAGGGAGAATGATCGATCCTTAGATATCCAAGCATAAAGTATCACTAGGATCAATAGCCTAACTTATGAAAACATAAAAAAGCCCTCTTTGCATGCTCAAGGATTCATTTTTTAGTAGTCTAAGTAATCTCAAAATAAATCCCACCTTGTTTCAAATACAGGTATGAAATGGATCCTTTTTTCTAGCTAGTGTCAAATCCTCGTCCAGCACGCAGATCCGTTTTTTAAAAAAGGGACATTGTTGTAAATAGCAAGACACCAAAACGAACTTTTCCATTTAAGAGATGCTAAGCAGTATGTTTTCTTTCCACACCCCCTTTCTCTCTACTTCTAATATTGAAGTGTGGGGATTTCAAAATTTTCTATGCACACTCTCTATAATACCCAAACTAACCCTACCCCCACCCGCCTGTGCCCGTCCCCAAACTAGGCACCACCGCCCCCTCTTGCAGCATCGCCGGAGGGGGAGGGGGGTAGTTTTGAGATTTTTCATAAGAGTATATAAGAGTTGCTAATGCCACAACTAAAGCTTATTTTTCTGCATCCCTTTATTTTAAGACCAATATACCAATGTGTGACATTATCAAAATGGACGCAATTAATAGTTTCATACCTCACCCAATTTCTCTCTACACTCACCTACCACAACCACCGCTGCCCCTCCAGCAGCACCGCCGAAGAGGGAGAGGTAGAGGGACAGGGAGAAGGAGAGGGCGAGCGAGTGCAGTGGCGGACCTAGGATTTTCGTTTGGGTGTGGCGGATAGGGACGATAAATGAAAACCAGCAATAGTTTGGAAAAGCTTGATTAGCGAAGATGATCTTTTGAGACTATATACATCGAAGTATAAGAAAATTAAGATGGTTTAAGACTCTACACAACATAACTCACAATAATCTTTATAAACACAACCCTTTAATTTCTGATGGGGAATTGGGGATGAGACCTTTCTACTTATAAATATCCACCGTACAATTTCTTATTTTTGTAAGAAGGGAAAGCATGTGGTGTTCTTTAATTTGCCCACCACCATATAACAGGGTGTTAGAGGATTGGGACTCGCATTTTACTTTTTTGTGAATTCTCCTTTACACCAGTGAGGGACATGTGGGTTGATCCATGACATACATGGGGTGATCTGTTCGGCACATGTGGTGCATGGGCTAGAGCCCAATTCGAATCCATGCAAAAGACTAGATTTGATATGGGGCGACCGCGCCCAGATCATGATAACATCGGTCCGCCTATGAGAGAGTGGGCGGCGGCAACAGGCGGAGGTGGGCCGAGAGAGGGAAAGAGATAAAGAGATAGGAAGAGACAAGGAAAGGGGAGAGATAGGGAGAGGGTGGCCGACGGGTATGGATAGGGAGAGAGAGGGAGGGAGATGAAGAGAGGTAGGGGGAGAGAGAGAGAGTGGGGGAAGAAGGGGAGTGTAGAGAGAAGGTGAGGGAGATATGATAGGGTAATTGAAACAAATGATGTGTATAGAGAGAAATCTTGATATATATATATATATATATTTTACTTAAACGGTGTGATTAGAGCAAAGGGATATTAAAAAAAAAAAGTTTTGGGTGCGGCATGAACAGCTGTTATGATATATTCGTACTAGCATTTAAGGAAAAAAAAAAACGATGAGCGCGAAACGAGAAAAACAGTGTGCATCTAGCAGCAATAATTTATTTATTTATTCATTTATGTTTTTGTGGATCCTTATTACTTACTCAGTTATGCTACCTGGACTAACTCATTGAGTTAGTCTGTGGACTAACCCTATGATTTCCATGAGAATATCTTATGATATGACATGATATCTCCATAAATATCATAGGATTAGTCCATGGACATTTAGACTTTTGTTACTTATAAACAGACCTTTCCAGTCTAGGCATGCAGCCAACCCCACTCATTAGCATACATTTTAAGTGGATCCCACGAGTTGAACTACATGCGAAAAGTATGCAATATTGCAATGTGCTCTACGATAACATGAGTACGGGACCCATCATCCTTGGATCAATTCCCATTCGATCCGGGCTAAATCCCTACACCTGAAAAAGCACCCTTCCCTCGTTTTTCATGTTTTTTTCCCGTTCCTTCCTGCCTGAGCAGTGAGCATTGTATTATAGGAGTAAATATGAAAAAACTTATGTATAACAACACCTGACTTGCTCAAGCTTTCAGCTCTCACTCTCTAGTCTCTCCTCCTCACTCCCATCTCACAACTCTCAATCCCTTCCTTCTCCATTTCTTCACATGAAACTGTACGTGAAAGGTAGAAACCCTAGATTTTTAGGGTTTATCCGATGATACATCGACAGGAAGATTCCTGTACCGGATTTCTTCTTCTTCTTCTTCTTCTTCATCCTTCTCCATCTGGAGATTCAACAACGCAAAGAAGAAATCTGTTATCTTCCCCATGGCAGAACCGAATCCCGCTGCTGATCCGACGCAATCCAAGCGTGTCGCGGATCGGTATCTCAAGCGCGAGGTCCTCGGCGAGGGTACTTATGGCGTTGTCTTCAAGGCAATCGATACAAAGGTCGATTTTAGGGTTTCTAGATGTTTTCATTTCTCACCTGATTTTTTAGGGTTCATTTCATCCAATTAACAGCTTGCACCTTTGTATTCACTTTGATTTGGATGGTTTGATGTTTTTTTTTTTCCTTTCTTCTTCTTCTATTTTTTATGCACTTGAGCTGAGCGGGAATTGTAGATTGTGCAGGTAGGATGTGGTTTATCATTTTTCTGTGCTGAGAAACTGGGTAATCATTTGTTTGGTCAAAATGCTCAAGTTGATTTGAGTTTGCCACAAATTTTGCCCTATTTACTGGTTTCCTTTTGATTAATCAAAGCAACCGCTAAAAAAAATACAAAATTTACCCTAAGAATGTGGGAGTTAACTGCAGATCAAATCCACGATTTTTCTGTGCTGCGACTGATTAAAGATGTTCCATGTTTTGCATTATTGAAGTGAATTGAACTGAAGCCTTCCTCATCTGCTACTTGTGCATTTTTGTGGATGTTTTTCTTATGCAACACAAAACATGTGGCTCCGCCTCAATTTGTACACTGCAGTTTAAACTTTTACAATTTATATTGAAATCACGAATAACTGGGTCTGTTAGTTAGCTAACTTGATGGGCTATACAATGAAACCCATTCTTTGACATCTGAACACTGTTTCAGCCATGGAGAGTGGCTCACAAAATAAGTGCCAAAGGCAGTACTTCTAGAAATAATTATTTGTTGTCATCATCATCATCTATGGGCTCTAGATAGGATGCACTTCTTCAAATCTATCCTAACTACTTCCATCCATGTTCTCTTCAACCTACCCCTTTTCCTCGAGGGGCCATCAACATGTAGAGAGAAACTTCTCCTACTAGACATGTCCAAACCACTTCAAATGATTCTCTTAATTTATCACCTATTAGTGCTGTCCCTAAATGCTCTAGAATGCTCTTATTTCTGATTCTATCTTTCACAGCTCATTCACACATGTGATGCGTAAATGAGCACAAACAAACATGCACGAGTAAATGTTACATGTGCAACATTAACATATGTAAATGGGTGCACACAAATGACCTCTAAATTAAAGTCAAACTTATGCTAATGCTAATTATCATGATATTAATAATTTCTCCTCTTTCTTTATATTTTTTCTTTTTTTAGATCTAAATGACAATAGTTCCCTCATTTTATAGCAACTTTTGTGCCGTACATTTATCCAAATACTTAGTGTCATGAAATCACGCAAGAACAGCCAGAAACACATATCTTCAGTTCCATCCAAGCGTTTCGAATTTGGGACTCATTTGCATGGATGGACTATAAATCTATAATATGAAGGTAACTAAATTGTTGTTTTTAGCCATTCAATTTTCTCATTGAATTTAAGCCTATGTCAATTCATATTCTTAACCATCCATCTGTACTTTTTTTTTTTTTTAAATGATCTTTGAAGGCATTCTAGGTTATGGTTTCTACAGCCTCTTCAATCCAGTAGCTAAAAGACATGTCAAACTAAAGTGTTGGTGGATTTATGTGTAATTAGATTTTTCAAATCATGATAGAGATCTTTAATTTTTTTCCCATTTGATCATCAATAAGAACTGTGTTTTGTCGTGTTAATTTGCATTTTTAACATCTGCAGACAGGACAAACGGTTGCAATTAAGAAAATTCGACTTGCACAGTACAAGGAAGGTGTAAACTTTACAGCACTTAGGGAAATAAAGTTGCTTAAAGAGCTTAAGGATCCTAATATAATTGAGTTGATAGATGCTTTCCCTCATAAAGGAAACTTGCTTCTTGTGTTTGAGTTCATGGAGAGTGACTTGGAAGCTGTCATTCGGGATAGAAATATTGTTCTTTCTCCAGCAGACATAAAGTCATACATGCAAATGACATTAAAAGGTCTTGCATACTGCCATAAAAAATGGGTTCTACACAGGTATGCTGCTTAAGACAAATGTCTACTTGTCTACTTTCTTATCTTATATCTAATATATAAGCATAGATCTGCCATTGTCATAATTGTAATTTAACTTGGGTTTGCAGGGATATGAAACCAAATAACTTACTGATTGGAGCTGATGGGCAACTTAAATTAGCAGATTTTGGTTTAGCACGCATATTTGGAAGCCCAGATCGCAAATTTACTCACCAGGTATGGTTTTTTTTTGTTAAGTGCAGAAAGGACCGATTTTTTTCTCCTTGGAGTGGGGTAGAAGTGCGGGGGATTGAAGATGTTGTGTATTTTTGGTTTGTATATGGTCTAATAGTTATGATAGGTGGGAACTGTTTGCTTCCATTATTGGTTGACCACCTCTTGGCTAGTAAGGTAGTAGTTATAAGTTTCTCAGTAAAGCATACCACAGCCCAAACCGCGCAAGTGGACGTTATGTTTACCAATGCCTTTGGACACTGTTGGTGTGCCCGAATTCTATTTGGTTCATGAAAACACCACCTTCTTTTCGCTCAATTCAAATTCCTAGATAACAATGATGATGATAATCACAATAATAAAAAAATCCCCACAAAACTGGGAGATGCTTGGAATTTTTGTGGAACATCTATGCTGGAGGATCTAGTGGACAATACTTGATGGTTGATTACCCCTCCTTTTTATCTCATCTATAATCTATTACAAACTGATGGTCATGACTCATGAGCTCTTTATTACTTGCACTGCATTTCTTAAGCTTGTCACACAGTTGAGAATTTATTTCTGTTGATTTCCTATTGCTTCCCTGACGCAATTTTACGTACTTACTCATGAAGCTATTGTGTGCACACCACTCAAGTCTAATTCTAAATGGCTTCTTTTGAATTTTATTTTGCCTTCAACTTCTCTTGTTCAGGTGTTTGCTCGATGGTATAGGGCACCTGAGTTGTTGTTTGGCGCCAAACAGTATGGATCTGCAGTGGATGTTTGGGCTGCAGCGTGTATATTTGCAGAGCTTCTCCTTCGTCGACCTTTTCTGCAGGTGAAGAATGACTTTCTATGAATTGTTTTCATATGTATGTGTTAGAGGAGAGTCTTTCTGTTGGATGGGGACAAACAATGGCCATTGAGCCCTTTAGACAGGGTCGAGTGACCCTGATGTTGACAGCAGGATTTCTTTGCGCTTGTCGAATGCAGAGAATAGAAGGGGAACAAAGGAGAGGAAGATCACATGGGCTGAGAGACACCCGCTCTGTACCATGTTGTAAAAGATGGAAATGAGAAAAGAATTAGATTGTTTTAATATGGTTCTCTGAATCGATATATCCAAAGATTACTCCCATTGGCTCATGTGGCTCTGAAGCACCACAGTTCCAACACCGGCGCTGGTAGGTACTAACTAGGAGAAGGGGGATGTTGATACGGTCTTGGAAGGAAGTAGTTAGAAATGGTATGTCTGGTTGTGGGTTGACACTTGACAGAGAACTTAACCCTATTCAGGGATGAGTGAAGATGCAACTCCCAGTGGGGCCCATGTAGATGGATTGGGCTGTGTTGTATCTGGTTTTTTTGATCTGCACAATTTTGTATCGGTGTTATTTTACTTTTGTTGTATCTGGTTTCTGTGACCATGGAATGTGCTATACTCCTTAGAGAACAAATGCATTAATGTGACTCTTGTTGTACAAGTGCCTCCATTTCACAATAAAATTTGGCAGACCACATCACCACATTATGGATTATGCTTTCTAAAATTTTATCTACAATCACATCTCATTTTTTATTTTATAAAATGGTCATTCGTAATTATTATTGAAGAACTGCCTTCTCCATTTATCGTTCCTAAAATTACTAGAAAGTTATGGCATGGACAGATTTTGAATGCTCTCGTAACATTTTTTTTTGGTGCATATTCATGTCACGTTTGAATTATCCATGGTGGTTGTTAATCTGTGGGAGCCTTTTTGTTTAATAAAAACAGGGTTCAAGTGATATGGATCAGCTAGGAAAGATTTTTGCAGCTTTTGGGACTCCGAGGCTACCTCAATGGCCTGACATGGTTTATCTTCCAGATTACGTTGAATATGAATTTGCTCCTGCACAGCCACTGCGCTCACTGTTTCCCATGGCAAGTGACGATTGTTTGGATCTGTTATCGAAGATGTTCGCATTTGACCCAAAAGTGAGAATATCTGCGCAACAGGCTTCAGAGCACAGGTGTGTAATCAAACTCGTTGGATACTTAAACCTTACCTGCTATCAATTCCTTATTTCCTCATTAAGAGACATGAATCCAATCTTTATTTCCATTTAGGTATTTTTCATCCGTACCTGCACCAACAAAGCCAGCATTGCTTCCAAGGCCTCCTCTGAAGGGGGAAACACTGAAATCTAGGCCTTTGGATCTTAACTCACAGGAGGGTCCTGTTGTATTGTCTCCGCCGAGAAAGTCAAGAAGAGTGATGCTCAACCGTGAGGGATTGGAAGGAAATCACCAAGTTTTGAATATGGGAGGTGTCCGACAAATGGGTGAGACAACAAGTCACAGCAGCCATGTGCCAATGTCAGTGGACTTGGCTGATTTGTTTGGAAGAAGATCTCCACCTAGACCAACACTTAACAGGTTAGTAATTTTTACCCAAAAAAAAAGGTTAGTAATATCAAATTTAGACTGAATGCAGGTATTGTAAGCACATCTCTTCATGTTTGTAGCAAGGAAATGGTCTGGTGTATTTGTATTTTGATGGATAAGATGACTGAAACCTGCAAGGCGACAAAGAGAACCTTTTAACTGTCCTAAGGGCTCTTGTCAGTCTGGTGTAAGTTGCATATGCCAATTGTTGTGAATCTCATCTATTGACAGATGGTTGATAATCTTTTTCAACTGCCCATGGTGACGCGGCTGACGCCCCCATCCCGGGTCACCAATTAGTAAAAAATGATTGCGTGATTAGTGTATTTCTTTTCCCCCAGGATTTGCGTGTGTTAGAATACAAGATTTCATCACTTAAAAGAACATTTTGCGGAAGCTTACGTGGCATTGCGACCTGAAGTCTGTGGCCCTCGGATTCCGTGTCGTAACCCATCGCCTATCACATGCTTACTATGGTATGACACATCATCGGACTGAAAAATCGTCAACCATAATATATTGAGCAAGACAGGAAACAGGATATTTCATTACCCAAATGTTAAAGTTACAATATAAGAATGTATATTAATTAAAATCAATAAATAAAGGTCAACAACGGTCACTACAACAGAAATCAACTAAACATAAAAAAAAACCCCCAAATGTTACGGAATCTCAATGCAAGACTGGGTGTCTAATTGACCCCGTCAGCACAAACCTCTCTAAGATCTGCGGCTCCTTGCTGCCTCTGCAAGCTTTCCTACAACCAGGGTAAGACCTATAGCACCAAGGTTAGCAAGGGTCAGGTACGACAACTCGACAGGTGTTTAAATGAATCATAATAACATGTTTGCTGTAAATGTGAGTATAAGACAGGTAAATCATAACATGAGATCAAACATGATGTATGTGTAAGTAAATAGTGCATGAATAATAAACCTGAACACAGTAGACAGGATTGATATGCATGATAAGTATAAATCATCATGTACTAGAGACAAACAATAAGGCATTTTGAGCATGGATGAACAAGCTGAACAGTATTGGCATGGAATCATAATAGAACAAGCCTACCATCAAGAGCACGCTAACAAAATGGCATCCACATGTAGCTATACCCTCCTCAACACACAAGGTGAAGGGAGCACGATAACACGACAGGCATTGAGGGCGATATAAACATAAGCACAACAAGCCTCAAGTGCGATAAAAACACGACACCGGCCATGGGTCCGAGCAAAACAAGCACGACCAATCTGCAAATGGTAAATCATAGTTTAAAGGACATCCTAAAATGGCTGATCAGGCCGAAGAAGAACTCCAAGCTTAGTGGTGCCTACTCGAGAATCCAAGACAAGAAGGAAGGGGGTCCTGGTCAGTTCCATCTTTTGTCATTCAAGCTCACTAGGGAGTTTGAGGTCCCATTTGAGTGTCTGAAGGCGCCCCAAGGGTTCAAGGGTTACTTGCGCCTTCAATCCATTCAAGGGGTGGTTCATAGCCCATTGGACCCTCAAACTCTACCAGGGGACCAAGTCCATGGTATATCTCATGCACTTCTCTCTCTCTCTCTCTCTCTCTCTCTCTCTCTCTCTCTCTCTCTCTCTCTCTCTCTCTCTCTCTCTCTCTCTCTCTCTCTCTCTCTCTCTCTCTCTCTCTCTCTCTCTCTCTCTCTCTCGTATTTCCAGACATGTAAGTACAAGCGCGATAAGGAATTACTCCAAACAAGCTAGGAACAACTGAACAAGCAAGCACACATAACGAGATGAGTAGCCCTTATTGAACTGAAATTTGGGTTAAACGGATCCCCCGGCAAGCCAGACAGACAAACAGGCATGACTACTGGAAAATACGGGCAAGACTGACAAAATGACTGGAACTAGAGACTGATCAACCTAAGGTCTCTAGAAAATCGGGCAACATTCCAGTAGGGAATGGCTTCACCCGAAAGGGTAAGGAAAACGGGCAGATCCGGGTGTTCAGGAAGGAACATGGCAACTAAATACTCGCATCACAAGTTCACAACGCAAGCAAGACACCACAACCATGGATCCTGGGCCATAGGGCAAGCAGGGCAAATAAATGCTCGCTATAACCTGTGTGCAAGTGACAAGTCTCATGTGCTATTTGAAGGTCGGGTACGGTGGGTTTAAGAAAGAATCATGCAAATACAAGAGAGCATACACCGTGTACACGAAATGATAACTTATAGTTTAGACAAGAAAATTCTGTATGACGATCAAGGAACCATTACTAATTACTAAAACTAAAGTAATTATTTTAAAAAAAAAGTACGAGGTGCCATTGACATGTCGGGGTAGTGGAATTTGGCATTGTGCATACTTAGGGCCCGGTCACCGGTTAATTTGCTTCTTAGTGTTGTAGTGTTATGTCCGACTTCCAAAGACCCTAATCATGCGCATCCCCAAGTCTTCAGTACACCTATATGTCTCCAGACAACCCATCGGGGGTGAGTACCATCTCTGAGAACATCCTAAGAGTCAAACAATTCATTTTGGGTCAAGTATGGTCCATGGGTTCTAAAACTAGCCCCTAAAATTCATTGTTTGCACCAAGGAACCAAGCTTCGAGTGCATCGTTCTTGGGTTTAAAGGATACTAAATCCACCTTAAAATATTAAGAAAAAGGTTTGAGGTCATTAGGAATTGATTATGGGTCAAAACGGGCTAAAACAGGGAACTTCTGGTGGAAAAATTCCACTCCTGGTGGACCACCAGAAGTTCGCTACAAATGGCCTTTGGCTAACCGTAGGAACAATCCCTACGGTTAACCGTATGCATTGTAGTGCCACTTCTGGTGAGCACCGAAAGTGCACTGCAGGTGCACTACCCGGGGTCTGCGGTTGGGGGACTTCCGGGGGATTTTTCAAGGGGTTCTTTGGGCAAATCCAGGGGGTTTTGGCCAATAAAAATACATCAATTAGCATCCCAAAAATTGGATTAAAACATGTTTAAACACTAATTAATTAAGGAAGAACATACACATAAAAATCCCATGACCATTACAAGAGTAGAAATTGATTTTCTAAGAAATCAAGCATGCATGTATAGTTCATCAAATTAAACACTTGCCTTGGGTCCAAGCATACTCCAAATCACTCTTCAAAGCTTCCAAACCCAGCTGGAACTCCTAAATCAAAATTACCCAAAAATAGCACTCAAAATCACCCAAGATTTGGAAAATCAACAAAGGCATGGAATTGGGTCTTGCATGTTGGAATTTGGAGTCTTCAAGGGGTGTAGATTCATGCTATAACCAGGAGTGAAGGTTTGCTTGCCATTAGAGGGTCTGATTAGAAAGAAATCTATCGGAATAGGGTCCGCCAAGCTTGGAAATCCATGAAAATGGTGTCCCTAGGTGGAGAAGATGATAGGGAATGAAATGGCGGAGTCAGTTCGCCGAGTAACAGTTTGATTTGGAGGCTTTGATGCAAGAAAATGGGAGGAAAGGAGGTGGGGAAGCTGCTGTTGCAGAAATGGGGAGCCTCTGGTTGTGTCTCGGGCGTGGAATGAAGAAGAAGGGTGACTTACATAAGGGTGGTCATGTGGGGCCCACTGCTTAAGAAACTTCATGGACTTAGAACACTGATTTCCGTGCCTCGGATGGATTTGATGAAGACGGGAGATATGTTCCAAATTAAATCTAGTTTCCGAAGAGTACAAATTTTACATGGTTTTAGGATATCAAAATTTGGGCTCAGATTGAGAATTGCTAAATGCTCACTGGTTTTTGCTCTCTCCACATTGGTACTCTCTACACTCCCCCCACTGACTTCATACACACCATGTTTTGCCTAAAATTCCCTAACCTATGGAAACCCCATTCCTCTTTACACACCTCTTTTCCTCCACTCTACGAAGCGGCATAGCGATGTGATTTGAAAAAAATGGCCCAAAAATTCTGAAAAAAATTGCAAAAATCCAAAATATTGTAAAATGATAGAAAATGTATTTTTTTTTACAAAAGAAACTAAGATAAGGGGGCGTAGCGGTCCACTCATTGTATGAGGTCCTGTATGCTGTATGAATAGAAAATAATAGTAATGATTATTTTTTTCATATGTATTCATGTTTCTTAGTTTTGCTAACTTAGAAACTAATGAAAAGCTCTTTAAAAAAAAAAAAAAACTAGGTCATGAAGTAAAGGCTTAAGACTCGTTTTTTTTTTTTTGTAAGACTTAAGACTTTAGAGTTAGGTCTTAGAAATTCAATAGCAAACAATATCCAATGAAGTGAACCTTTAAAAAAAAAAAAATCCAATGAAATGAACAATCAATACTTCAAAGTTCAATCAAGTGGTCAACAACAATGGAGAAATGACATAATAATTAATAACTTCATAAAAAAATAATATACTATTCTACTTAAAGAGTAGAGAGTTGGTGAAGGAATACCTTATACCTTGGCTATTCGGCTCTGCTCTAATACCAAAGGGAACGTCTATCAGGATCTATGACATCATTGTCCTCATCCCCATTGGTGTTATCATTTCTATTGGCACTAGTCATTTGCCCACCATAGAGAAGTTGGAAAGAAACTATTAAACATGACCTTGCCTACATAGATCTAATGGAGGACATGGCCCTAAACAGATTTGATTGGCGTCGTCAAATCTATATAGCTGACCCCACCTAGTGGGAAAAGACTTGGTTTGATTTGGTTTGGATTGAATTTGATATTGATAGGCATAGGGATCCACAAATCCAAAGAAGGCAGCATACAGCATAGGAACTTGGAGGAGGTGGATATTTATATTGCGTTTGACCATAGTCACCATATGAGTAGTTATTCAAAAAAATAAAAAATAGTCACCATATGAGTAGGACCCTGAAGCCGAAGCCTGTTCATCTTCTTGTTGCACTTGACCATATTGAAAATATTGTGATGGTCCTTGTCCGCATTGCCAGGAGTCCAAATGTGGTTTCCTGTAACTAGGGTTCCATGAGTAATAACTTTTTTTTTTAAATAAAACAAATCTGAAAAAAAAAAAAAAAAAAAACACAAAATATGTGTGCATGATCAAAGGGAAACATGGATCTAACAATATTACAAGCCAATGAAGCCATTATCATGTGATTCATAGTGGTTAGAGAGAAATAAACTCAAAAATGGAAAAAATTCACACACACACAAAAAAAAAAACCATACCTTACCTAGATGAAGATGGAAGCTTAGAATGCTTGGATCTTTGTGTTAAATCCTTGTATTTGATGTTTCTTGAGGTTAAATCTTGAAAGTTTTGAGGTAGGAGGCTTCTTCAAGGTTTTACAGCAGTGAAAATGAAGAGGGGAGGTGAAAACAAGGTGTAAAAAGTAGCTAGGGTCGGTTGGGTCACGCTGGTGGGGTTTTTAAACCCCCCTGACACGTAGCGGCAGCTACGGGCCGCTATAGTTGCGACCCCTGCTAAATTGCATTTAGCGTGGCAGGAGCCACCGATACGGCTCTCCCTCTCCCTGCACCGCCGGAGGGGGCGTTGGTGGCCGGGGTGGGGAGGAGGGTGGGTGGGTATAGAAAGAAGTTGGGAGGGAGATATGTCATTTTAGGTAATTTTACATAGGGGTATATATGGTCATAAAAAAACTGCAGTGTGGATAGCAAAAACCGGTGTGCATTTAGCAGCTCTCGCTCGCATTTCAAGGTGAAAAGATTGTTTTGTCCTCAAGCGTGAAATATGGGTTTTCGGGGGCATCGAATGGGTATGGAGTGAACACGAAAGTTGTTGAAAATGTTATTATCTATCAAATGGGCTCAAGAACTGAATTTTCCAGAATTTGCAAATAGTGCCCCCCCCCCCCCCCCCCCCCCCCCCCCCCCCCGACTTTCCCGAAGATACACATAGGCCCCTAAAAGTCTCAAACTAGGTTCAAAGGCTCTCAAAACCTACCAAAGCTATTAAAGAACCATTCTAACCCTCAAATCAAGACAATTGTCAACTAATCACACACTTAATTAGTACTAATCCTAGGAATTGAGGGTTGGGGTTTTACACCCATCCAGCTTAGCTTTATTATTATCATCTATGAACGTGCAAAAATCAGAGACTAGATGCCCTGACCATCTGAACATTGGCCTACGAGATGGATGGTTGTGGATGGTCCAGATAGTTGCATTGCTCCACCTTGGATTGACTTGGATGTGAGGCTCCTAAGCATCCAAATCTATTTATAAGAAAAAGGAAAAAAGGGAGGCCAGCAGCCAGATGTTTGGACTTGGGATTGTCCAATTGTTGATGAAGATTGGGCTGAACCAGTTGGAAGATTAATGCTTGCACTGCAATACAATTCTTTTGCTCTTGGCGGATATTTTTGAGGTGTTGTAATTGGCGTTGTAATTGACCTCGAAACACAGTGTCTCCTTTTCTCATTTGTTCAATTAATAGGTTGTGGATTGTCTTGCTAAGGAGCAGTTGGGACTTATGAGTTTGATTGTGGGCATCGATATTTTCTCTTCTTATGGATTTTGGCTTGTGCCTTTGGGGGTTCTTTGTTTCCTTTTACTCTGTTTTTGTTTGGTTTCCTTTTTTAGCTTCTGAGTATGTCTCTCATGTTGGTTGGCTTTTAATAAAACTCAGTGACTATTAAAAAAAGGGGTTTCATTGTGGGTTATGGTCAGCACACAATCAGCTTTTAGATCACCCTAATCTGGTGAGTATTGATTGAGTGCCAAGTTGGAGAGCCTATTCTTTTCAAGATGGTTGTGGAGAGGTTACTGTGAGGTGGTTGGATTGATCACCGGTGGGCCCCACATTTGAGGTTCATTCAATGAGACGTGTGATCATTTGACCTTATCTGGACCAATGCAATGTTTAGCTAAATTATCAGAAGCGAATAAAAACGACTTCCAAGTTAAATACTAAATAATCTACGCCAATAGTTTCTTTTTCTTTTTTCTTTTTTCATTTGAGTTTTGTTCCTTCTTTCTGTAAGGAAATATGTTGACTTTCTCTTCATTTCATGAAGCATGTTAGCTTTCTGGAATATGTTGTTTATAAAAGATAAATGGTTCATACTCTTTATTCTTTTTGCAGTGCTGACAGGTCACATCTAAAAAGAAAACTTGAACTGGATCTAGAATTAACCCCCAATGAAAAATAGCCTGCCCGATACCCATAGCTTTAGTGGCTTTGACAAAGGAATGCTCATAAGTTTCGCATTCATTCCTGCTGGATTTGGCACAGCTCTCATCACTATCATTTACAGTTGCGGGTGTTTCTTTATTTGATTTCTCATGCTGCAAAATTTCAACGGGGGGACAGGATTAGCAGGCATTGCTTGAATGACCTTCGAAATTTTCAGACATGATTTAATGTGATTTGCGAGAATTGTACTGTTAGAGGTGAATTTGGAGAGATGTCCTATTTTTTCACACAGAATTGTACACTAAGCCTTAAAGGTATTCGAATTTTAGACTTCTATGTCATTATTTAAAAACTCCTATTGAATTTGAGATATGAAAGTTTTGTTCGTATATTTATTGCAATAATTTTTTTTTTGGAATGACAGTCATGCATGTGGTTGGAGTCATTTTTGCAGGGTATCTGCAGTTGGCATCTTGCCTTTTTCAGTCACGTTTCTAGGTCCAGTACTCCCTATTAATCTATTATGGATCATTGTGCTCTAGATACCATCTTTGTCCCAGACTGCCCATTTGATGATTGTCCTAGGAGTGGTTACTTAAAAACCAGTTCTTGAAGAATGCACTCGCTTGGGTCCTATTTGGATTCTTGGAACTCAGTTGCCCTGCATTCAGTTCATGTGTGATTGTAATTTGTTATTGTGAAGAACAAAATGGATATTATGTGTGAACTGAGTCCTCTGTACTTTGTTTGAATATCCACATGGGTCCTCCGTGTTGTTGAGAAACTGCCATGATGTCTAAAGAGACTTTGTGGCTTATTTGCATGGCTTCATGTCTCTAACATGAGAAGTTCTTTAAATGACAAAGGCAAGGGAGCTTTTATCACAGAATAGACCTCCATATGTTAAATTTCAGATTTCAGATTGGGAAAATATCTAATATATTATGACGCCAACCCTCTAGTCTCAGTTCACTAATTTTCAATATTTCTGGCCCTTAGGAGGACAATGGGAGAAAAACATACCTTTCAAGTGGTCCCCTAAAAATTTGCAATCCCCTGACTGTCATCTTTCCTATCCTTTGCTTTAGGGCACGTTTGGCAAAGGTCACTGCCAAGGAATCCTCGCCGCTTTCCATGCTCTGCCGACTTCTCATGTGTGGTTTGGAGAGGATTTTGAGAGCAACAACATGTAAAATCCTCTAATGCATTTATTTCTCATATCATAAAGACCCTCCGTCGGACAATAGGAATCCATCCATGAGTACAAAGTCAGACAATAGGAATCCATCCATGAGTAGAAAGGTGGAGCTACGGACAGTAATGTGGTTTTATCGGTTTTTGCCTTGTAAATATACCTTTTGGGTCACACAATCAAGATCTAAACTATTAATAATATTTAAACAATAAAAAGGGCTATTTTCTCAAATTTCAGCCGTTGATTCTTCTTAGATCTTGAGATATTTGCAAAAATGTCTGAACCGTTGGATGCAATTTTTGAGATTCCGTGGGCTAAAAAACGAGATTAAATCTAGTCTGTTTTTTTCAATTTTCTGGTTCTTGTGGGCTCCAAGATCATGATCTAAACCAGTAGTTATTTCTGGAAGGTCAAACACGTTTATTTGACCAAATTTCAACCGTTGATCCTTACCATATCTTGAGATATTTGCAAAAAAATTCAAATACTAAAATATTAATTATTTATTCTTGTAGGCCCCCTTTGCATAATCTGAACATTTCAGATTCTCCAGATGACCACAAACAACTTTGAGGTGAAAGTTGAGGTCTTGAATTTTCATGGATTTTGAGAAATTTTTATAAAAATATTTATAACCATTGGATCTTATATTCTACAAATTGTAGGAATCCTCCCTCCATCCAAACATGCAACTCTCAATGGGAATCCTACCTGAGGAGGTGTTAGTTCTTTGGAGATGGAGAGAATGCTCTACACAGAGGATTCTTCTACGTTTACCAAACGTGCCCTTAAGGAACTTATGTTTCACCTTTTTCGCTTGGCACCTGATGGATTATGTGCAGATATGGGGACTACGTCGGTGGTCCCACATGGAGACGGGGCCACAGACAGATCCCACATAATAAAAAGCATCCCAGCGTATATCTATGCATTTAAATATCTTAATAAGACTTTCCTTTTGTCATATCTTAGAAGATTAGTATCCAACTGTAAATAGATAAGATAATAGGAATCCTAGGCTATTTGATTGGCTATAATTGATGATGATAATATATGATTGTAGCCTCAATTGGGTTATCCCAATCCTATAAATACATGGATCCATCACACAAGGTGGTATGGCCAGGGCCGCCCTGAGTTTTCGGGGGCCTTAGGCGAGTTCCTAAAGTGTGGCCCTACCGTATACCCACTAATTATTGATAAAAAAATAAAGATAAATTTTTTTTATTATTTGATCGAAAATTAAGTCTAAAATCCTTACCTACTCTTACCGAATCAGAATTGTGTTTCACATTAACCAATTAACACTAAAATTCAATTACAAAAACTAAGCACTATGAAAAACTACTAGTCTTCTTGCATTTCTAGCTGCGAAATCACTAATTAAGTCTTCATAATCAAGTTTTTCTACGAAAGACTTTTCAATATATAACATAGCTAATCCATTTAATCTTTCTTGGGACATGGTTGATCGAAGGTAAGATTTGATCAACTTTAGCTTTGAAAATCTTCTTTCTGCAAATGCAACGATAACTGGTATAGTCAACAGAATTCTGTATATAACCCATGCATTTGGAAAACAATTATATCGTGACTTCAAATGATTTATATTTGTTGTTAATAGTTGTCTCATTACCACTGTTGCAAAAATCGGCCTAGGCGGCCGATTAATCCCCGCCTAGGCGCTAGTCGGCGGTGACCGCCTAGGCGCTAGGCAGGGATTAATCGGACTAGGAGGGGATTAATCGGGCTAGGCGGGGATTAATCGGGAATTAATCCCTAATCCATGCCCACCGCCTAGCGTCCGCCTAGCGATTTTTACAACATTGCTCATTACATATCTTGCTTTAAAGACTAAAATATTTGGACTTCATAAAACATTTGATTTTTTCTAGATCTCTATGTTTCAAAATCAACTACATGTAAATATAGAGGGTAGGATTGTAAGGCTGGCTGTAAAGCGGAAGCCACATTATATATTTATATAATGTTTAACTGTTCAAGCATACCATGGGTGTCGGCCATTAAAAAGTAATTACATGTGCAACTTAGTCTATATATAAATCCACAGACACAACCATTTATCAAAAAAATCTCAACCGTCCATGAAACAAAAGGTCAAAAACATAACTTTTCTGTGCATTACATCTCAAATAAATCTGGATTCTAAGAAAAACAGAGACCTTAGGAAGCAGAAGACATACCTGGATAGGCAAAGGCAATGGATATAACATAAGTTCAAACTTGAAGGGCCGAGAGAGAGAATCTGAGAATAGCAGGTGTTAGAGGAAGAGGAAGAAGCGTTTAAAGATGGGATTTGGGTCATGACTCTTGAGGAGGCGATTTAACTTTAAACTGTTTTTTTGGTAAAAGTATGGCTTAAACTGTTAAACATCAATTTATCCTCATTTACTTTTGTCTTTACTCAACTCTTCTCTTCTTCTTGGGTTTAGTTAAGTTAATCACGCATACAATTAAGTTAATCACGGTGCAATTAGTATGAAAATTTTTGCAAAGGTTACTTGGAAGGATCCTTTTGGTATGGCATACAAGTACAACTGTACAAGTATATTCGTAGGACATCTTTCTTTCTTAAATGAAATATAACAAAATGCAATGCACATGGTGAAAAGAGGTGTAGTCTTTCCTTTTGTGTTGGTCCCAGGCTTCCCAACCTCTTCCTGATGAGAGAGAGTGATAGAGAAAAAGTAAAATGAGTGCATGGCAAGCAACATGAGTCACATGATAGATATAGGGCCCTCGCTACTCTTTACATCACAGCTTCCCTGGGAACTTAATTGAAAAAAGGGCAACTGTCATTATTACCTTAAACTAGATTGATGTTATCATATTCTTACAAGGTGCTTTTCTACCTTCAATGAATTTGCACCTCCCTTGTCAGGAACATGGAGATTCATGTGAATCAATCAACACCACTTTGACTCTCTAATTCACCACCTATGCAACCAGATTATTGCAAACTCCAATCTCATTAATTGGACCTAAAAAATTGCATAATGAAACAGGGCTATCAATCTTCAGTTTCCACAGCATGATTCCACGTCAATGACTAGAGCAGATGGGGCAGCCTTAATCATGCCTTACCTACCATTTAAAAGAGTGTTTAATCAACTGTGGTGTCTCTTGATCACTTGTACCAAAGTAGGCCATGACCCAAGCATATGTTACTTCACCTCTTCATAAAACCTTGTGGGCTTGTCAGAAGTTAGGGCAGTCATCCAAACCAAAGTTGTTCTTATTATTGCATGTGTTTCTGTAGAATGGGAACCAGAACAATCTTCACCATCACATCCAATAGATTCATTAGCCCACATGTCACACAAATTTGTCTATAAAAAAAGGGCAAGAGTATCCAAAGCTACCAAACAAAGTTCAGGTGGGGGACCATGGAACCTGTTGCTTAGGAATTTCACAAGATTGTAGGACAGGTAGTTCTACTTTAGCAAACTTTTTTTCTTTTTTTTTTTAATTGAACCAGTTCTTAATTTGTTCAACTGCCGACGCTTCACTGGGTCGACCCACCTGCCTTCCTCACATTGGTCCCGTCGTGCTTGGGCCCACCGTCGCATCCCCTCCCCTCTGAAATTTCTAACAGTGTCAAATTAACACTCTACCAAATTTGATACCCATTGAAAGCTTTGTAAATAAATGGTTGAATTGGTCATGTTAATTTGGCACTCATCCAATTAAATATGATGGCTTGTGCTCTAAAATTTTGAGGCTCTCAAGATTGTATCTTTCAAAATCAGATGTTTCTTAAAATTTGTATATTAGATCATATAGAGACCTTTCAAACACCTTACCCTTCTACAATTATCCTACTCTTGAATTCTTAAATGGACCCTGGTTACGGACGTTCCATCCTTGTGTTGGAGGTTCCACTGTAGTTGTAGAAGGGACATCTCCAAAAGCATTGAGAGAGAGAAATTGACAAAAGGCCATTCACTACTGATATCTCAAAAGTTTTCTACCGGATAATGATTGTGCAAAAGGGTGTTCACAAGATAATGATTTTTGATAAAAGAGTTTGCCCTATATCAGTGTCACAAACAAGTGGGTGTGAAGAGAAATTAGGGAAAGATCAGCAAAAAGGCCATTCACTTTAGTAACAACTTTTTGCCAAAGTTTATTTACTAATAAGTGGGTCCTAATGTCCTGACTCCTGAGCCATAATGAATGTACAGTTTGTCAACACACCAATTGCACATGAAGGCTCATTGAGATTGGGAGGAAAAATAGCTCTTAAGCCTCCTCTGCTTTGTCTTTTTCACGACTGTGGATCATTATGCTTTCAGAATCATCCATTTGCATATCACCAAATAATATTAAGTTTTTGGCCTTAATTGATGAGAATGAGGACTTTTGTGCACCTCTTATCCATTTTCAAGGCTCATCAGGACATGCTCTAGATTCTAATTACCAAATTTTGTGTTAGGGCTTCACAGATATTGAATAATCACTTTCTTGGCAGGCCAATAATCCCTCCATCAGGCATAGTTTTAGAACCTCTTTTGAATCCTTTTGAGTCTATACCAATCGGCTCAGTCCCCAAGCCAGCTGATAATGGGAGTGTGATTTAGAGTGCATAAGTTCAAATTCCCAATATAGCATAATAGGAAAAAAAGGACTCGACTCAATATTTCACTAAGTCATACAAGCTTGATAGAATAAGGTGGTGTTTGACAATTCTATTTACGAATTCTATTTCACTTTAAATTAACACAAACAGTCTTTTTTGTGGAAGTTGAATTTAAATGAGTACTCCTTCCAACTCGCTCCGAGTCACTTCAACTTGATTTCCGAGTCTAAGGCAGGTTCCCAGTCACACAGCCACCAATAAAGTTTTCTGCTAAAACCATTATCATTACTTATGCCCTAAAAGCATTAAACAACAGACAGAGAAGCAAGGAGGTCAAGCTGTCCTCTTAAACTTAAACAATACAAGTGAAAAACATTGATCCACCTACAAATTGTCCAGCTGTTTATTCCCATGCACAACAGTGGATTACATGTGATTAGCATAGTAGGAAGTCAACTGTGAGTGATGACACCAAATCAGATTGGCTCAGCAGTCCTTACCGTTGATCATTGGTGAGATTAATGCCTTGGTCCGATTTTCTTTTGACCCCACTTGCCATCCATTGTGGGCCAGCAATTTGGACGGTTTGGATTGAATACATGTATGGCATAGATCATCATACCATACCAAACTGAAGGATCAATTGATCAAACCAAACTCCCTTCTTTAAACAAACAAAAAACTTTCAATCAGTGGGTCTAATCTTTACCACTATTATATTTTGCAGAATCTTTTTCTCTGCCTCTGTCACTCCCTCTCTCTCCCTTTCTCCCCCACCAACATTTTTCCCCTTACATTTCCCTCTCTCTCCTCTCTCTCTCTCTCTCCTGAAAAATAAAAGGAGGGCCTCTTCCTTTTATAGTATCCAATTTTAATTCTTTTATGTATATAACTCATGACTGGAGAAAAGTTTCCTTGCATGGCAATCCCGGAGCTCAGCAAATTTAAGTTGTTGTTTGAGGAACTCTTGGATTTTGCTGATCTGGGTTTTCTCTACACTTTCTTATCATTGCTTTTTCCCTACTTTTTGTGGGTATTCTACTATTCTTTAATCTTAGCTTGAGTTTCTCATCATGGGTTTTGCTTCTTGTTCTTTCTTGAAGATTACCCATCTCCTTTTTCAGATAGGTTCGGTTGGTTTCTGGCTTTCAGTTCTGTTGGGTGAGTGTTTTGGGGAAGAAACTCCAGGTTCTAGAGGGTGTTGTTAGAGTTTTGTGGGGGACTTGATCTCTGAATCTCCTTCCGGGGGAGAATGGGGCAACTGGCGATTACCTTTTTGGTGTTCTTCTTCGGCATTGTTTGCTCTGTATTTCATCGATCTGAAGGTAACAAATTTAGTAAATTTTAGTGTTTGCTGCCTTTATTTCTGCTTCTGTCTCGTTTATCACTCGGTTGATTCCAACCCATTTTGTTATTTAGTAGGATTTACTTGAATTGATGCATTACATGTGTACTCACATTACTAGTGTTGATGCAAGAGTCATCCTTTTTTCCCCTCTTTATTCTTGCATAAAGGAATATGCTTTTTTTTTTTTACATTGGAAACAAATTGTGATCTGGGTTCCTATCATGAGGCTCTATATTACCATGAATTGACAATTTTAAATAGATTTATGCTCTGTGAATGGATTTTGGCTCTGTGGAATTACAGAATATTTTTTTTTTCAGTTACTGAAATTCCTTAACTTTTGGGAAGATATGTTGTAACACGTTCCTCGCATTTGGGGGTTCTCTCCTGTGAATTATGAGTTTTTGAGTTACAATTTACAAACTAGTGGTTTTTAAGAAGCTTACATTTTGAGGGAGAACACTTGCAACGCAAGAAGCTTCTTACATGAGTTACATCTAGTGTTATTTTCCAAACAGAGTCTTGATTGATTCCAGAACCCATGGGACCAATGTGTTGGATACCACTTACAGGCTATAAAGCAAGTTTTTTTTTTTGGTGGTGTCTTTGATCTGATGATCATGTGGTTGCCTAATGTAACTTGTAATAAGACAAAGAAAGTTCTCCTTTTCTGCATCTTATGGTTCTTTAAATTTTTTTCACTCACTCTTCAATTAATGCCGTCATGCATTAAACATTTTGATCCTTGGGTCAAGCATATCAATTGGTTGGTCAAGGTACCATCGTTGATATTCAGATAGATATGTTTTCTACAAATTCGACTATGCAGGTTGATCAATTCAGTCCTTGCCCTCACGTCTGTGTAAACTATAAATCCCTCTTGTGAAACCATGGAGTGTATGTTCTTCTTGTGAAGTGCATTTAGTGAACAGATTGGATAGTTGGATGGATACTAGGAATGGTGATCCAAGTAGCATACTGGCTTCCCCTTGTATATGCATTTTTCAACATTTAAGAACTTTTGCAAAGCGCGCACACACACAACACACACAAATATATATAATATTCCCCAACCTTATTGAATTATATATCCAAATTAGTGTATCGAATTTGTCGAACTTGAACTTCAAATTAAGCGAATACAAAAATGAATTAAATGAGTCTACTCCATCGAGTTTTCGAATTGGATTAAGTGTCGATGTACGAACTACAAACTCGAATGCGAATCAATCGAATTGTGAATTAGGTAACTATCAACTATGGTTTGTATTAGGTGCGATTGGAAGCTGCAGTACCAAAAGGAAGGGCCAGGATGAGATATCTTTCCTTCGGCATAAATACTTCCAACCTTCACTTGCCTAACATGAAGCCATTACCACCAACTGCTTTGATCTCACAGTCCGGAAGCCGCTATGGTCCCCTCATATTATGTATACAATCTACCATTGATTGAGGGATTGGATGATTTTGTCAATGTTGTTTGTTTCCTGCTTGCTCAGAAGAGCTACAGTTGGACACATGTGAATCTTTTGCATCAAAAGCATCTTCTATACCACTTAACCAAAGGTGCTTTGGAATCATCTGTGGCACTACATGGTCCACCTGCTAATGGAAGTGATAGATTTGCTGATTCTGTCACTCTATCTGATCTTCTCCATTCCTTTTTTTTTGGGGGGCACATTAAAGCCTCTAGAATGTACCTCGATGAGAAGTTTCTGTTAAAACCATTGGCTCACTGCTTAATCCAATAGTTATTATTGAATTCTATCTGCCAACGGACCTACATGGTTATGCTTATAATGTTTTCCAGGATCTATTGCATATCCTCGAAGGGTTTTTCCACTGGCTGCATCCAACATGCCTCCATCTACTGATAGGACTGTGCTACCAGTAGCATCAGAGGCTTTATCTGTAGACGTGGAACACCGTCTATCAAGAGCGACAACCCCATCTATGCTTGCACCAAATCAGCTACCAGAAAGTAACTCTTCTTACTTTTCATGAAAATTTCATTTCTTATATGTTTGATAGGTACAGCCAAAATTGAGACAAGGCTTCGATGATGATATGTTTGGTAGGTACATAAATGCTCATGTTCTCTTGCAGGATATGCTCAATCCCCATCATCTTCTTCTGTGCTTGTTCCGATTGGAGGAAGAACACCCAGTTTTAGATTCCATGGAACATCACCAACGAGTAGTGCACCTAGGCCAATATCTCTTGCTAGAGGTAACATTGACTAAACCATGATTCCACCTATTGTACTTTTTGGCTCTGGCATTTGGTGAGGTTTTCTGTTGACAAATCAGGATCAGTGCTACTAGTTCCAACAGAGTTTTGACGATGATGACAATATGTTTGGTAGGTACATAAATGCTTCTGTTCTCTTGCAGGATATGCTCAATCCCCATCAACTCCTTCTGTGCTTTCTCCGACACCCAATTTTGAATTTCATGGAATATCACCAATGAGCAATGCACCTAGGTCAACATCTCATCCTAGAGGTAACATTGACTAATCCATGATTCCACGTATTGCAGTTTTTGGCTCTGGCATTTGGTAAGGTTTTCAGTTGATAATACAGGATCAGTTCTACCTGTTCCAACAGGGCTGCCACCAAGAATGGAGTTTATGCACCCAACTATCCAGGGACCCATAGCAGCTGTTCCAGCAAAGTCTTCATCTCATCACACAAGCAAGGAACGTAGGCACTCAAAGGGGTTATCTCCATCCACAGAGAACCATACATCACATTTACCAATCGGGGCAGGTTAATATTCTCAGTATTTCCAGGGTTTCTGAAAATTACTTTGCTGATTGCCGGGGATCGTTTTCATGTCTTCATTTCTGATTTTGTTCATTCTACACGCATCCATGAAACGCCCACAAAACAATAATAAAGAAGAAGAAACGTCATATAGTAGGAAACAATGCATGGTATTGTGAAAAAATAAGACTGGTAGAGAGTGGATACCACTTAATTTTTGTTTGAATTGGTTTTGACATAGCCTTTTGTCTTATTATAGCGGTGCCAATTGCATCTCCTTCAAGGAAATTACCATTACTGGCACCAGCAATGCCTCCAAGCATTTCAAGGACAACTCCAGTGATTACATCAGGTGCTCCCTGTTTTGGAATGGTTATAACAAGTACTACTTATGGCTTAAATTTCTTTTATGAACCTTTGCGGCTTTGCCAAGCCAACTTACACTTTCATAACATTGGAAGCTGCTCACATGGGTACATAATCCAAGTTCTTACTGATAGGGCCTGCCGAGTAGATTACCTGGCCCGAAAATAGGCTGGTATACTTGTCGTGTGCCGCGGGTGTACAACAGCGATTGGCCATTAAGGAGAAAGGTCAACAATGCGCAATTAACAGTTTCGTTATTCCCGGTCATTCCTGCCTCGAATCTTAGCTTGTAATCTTTTTATGGGGTCCCATTAATGAGTATCTTGCAAACTTGTGAGATGCGGCACATATGCCTGCTCGTACATTGACAGTGGAGAGATGTGAAGGACTTGGTGTAATTCTTCAAAGTGATCTAATTGAAACTATGAGCTCTTCCTGCACTTGGTCTATTTTTTTAGCTTATGAGATACACCACATTTTAATGTTTTGTATTGTGTTTTCCTTTGTATGATATCCAGGCCCCTCCGTTCTACCAATACCTCCTCCTCTCAGTTTCAATGGTAATAGATTTGGATTTCCATCTGCTGCACCTCCAGTTGAAATATTTAACCGTTCGCCCTCTAACAGTTCCCCAACTAAAGGTATTTTGACAGTTTGAGTTTTTTTTTTTTTGGTAATTCTATAGTTGGGAAGGGAGAGTTCTATATGCCATTGACTGTTGACTTCATGCAGGTTATTTTCCTGTAACACCCCCGGCACCACAGAAAGCCCTGAAGTCCCCGAGTATTGCATCTCCAGAGCACATCCCATCACCTAAGACTCCAGTGACAGGAAGGGTTCATAGTCCTGCACCTTCTTCAATCTTCTTTCGCAAGCATCATGCAAGAAAAGGAGCCAGCATACCTTCATCTGCACCCTCAAACCCTTCACCTTCCTATCATCAAGGTTGGATCTTGATTGAAACATTGAACCAAAACTGAAGGTTTAGTAACTTTTAAAATTTAATTCATCACGCTATATGAGCTTTTTAATAGATGGGTTAAATAATCTGGGTTGAAGACATCTTGTGAATTTTCCTGATTCAAATTTATATCAACTCAGACTGAAAAACTGAGCAACTTGGTCGAGTGTCAAGTTTGAGAACCCACTTTTTTGTTTCGAGCTATGACCAAAATTGGCATATGATGCATATGTGAATATTTGATTCTCAAGTTTCAAATTTCTCAACTGTACCCCCCTCTTTTCTGCTAAAGGTTCAAGCATCCCTCCATCTCATTCACATCCTCCGGCGGTGCTCCCAAAGAAGAGTGGACAAGGGCGACCCGGTCCTCCACCCATGAATCAAGGTACTCAGATCGTCCTTTGTTCATCATAAGTGTTGTCACAGTTTAAGCATGGATGTCATCACTTAATGTTTGACACAGTTGCTTCCTGGCAGGGCCTTCCCTCTCTCCTATGCAATCACCCCTTTCTCCAACAGTGAACCAGGGATTGCCTGCACCTTCGCCTTCATCAACAGTTCCTTCTACACCAACTGAAAGAGCACCTTCTCCATCATCAGCGATTCCTTTTACACCAACTGAAAGAGCACCTTCTCCATCATCACTGATTCCTTTCACACCAACTGAAAGGGCACCTTCTCCATCATCAGTGATTCCTTCTACACCAACTGAAAGAGCACCTTCTCCATCATCAGTGATTCCTTCTACACCAACTGAAAGAGCACCTTCTCCATCATCAGTGATTCCTTCTACACCAACTGAAAGAGCACCTTCTCCATCATCACCGATTCCTTTAACGCCAACTGAGAGAGAACCTTCTCCATCATCACCGATTCCTTCTACACCAACTGAAAGAGCACCTTCTCCATTATCAGCTATTCCTTTCACTCCAACTGAAAGAGCACCTTCTCCATCATCACCAATTCCTTTCACACCAACTGAAAGGGCACCTCCTCCATCATCAGCGATTCCTTCTACACCAGCTGAAAGAGCACCTTCTCCATCATCACCGATTCCTTTTACACCAACTGAAAGAGCACCTTCTCCCTCATCAGTGTTTCCTTTTACACCAACTGAAAGAGCACCTTCTCCATCACCAGCAATTCCTTCAACAGCTGAAAGTGCACCTTCGCCGTTATTAACATTTCCTTCTAGACCAGCTGAAAGTGCTCCTTCACCATCATTTATGGTTCCTTCTAAACCAACTCAAAGTATGCTAGAACTTGTTTATCCTGTCTTTTACTATTTGTTCTGTGAAGTTTTTGGTGCTAAAAGTTGTCTGTGATCATGTTGATATATACAAGGACATGCTCCATCTCCTTCAATTTCCCCTGCTGGATCTTCCCCATGGAAGGCAGAGAAGCCAGTTGCATCACCTGTTCGAGCATTACCACCTCCGCCTCCTAATAAAGGTATCTATTTTAAATTCTCTCATGGCAGCTTGAATGTCACCTAAATTGCAAGCAGTTTGAATATTGTGGCCGAAGGGATGGTTATCAGTTTTTTATGTTTAGTTTGGCATGACAATCAGGCACCCAATTAGGTGGAATATTGTTTTGTTTTTTCTGCTTTAAAGTTAGTTGGCGCACTGATAATTGCTTTAAATTGTTTCTGGAGAAGTGTGGTAATGTATCCTTCCTCCCAAAAATAAATGGGTTGGTGCTCTGCCAATGAAATTCCTGATTTTGATGCTGCCCGACAGCATATGGATATTCTGCTGGTCAAAAGCTGCAGCTTGCTGTTCAAGCAAAAATTTTTTATTTCCGAAAAGTAATTTACAGTGTCTTACCTAACTTGCAGACTGTACACCATTGACATGCATGGAGCCATATACAAACACCCCTCCAGGATCACCTTGTTATTGCGTATTGCCAATACAAGTTGGATTGAGTCTAAGTGTCGCACTCTACACATTTTTTCCTCTAGTTTCGGAGCTGGCTCAAGAGATTGCGACTGGGGTTTTCATGAAACAAAGTCAGGTCCACATTATGGGTGCAAATGCTGCGAGCCAGGATCCGGATAAGACCATTGTCCTTATTGATCTTGTACCACTTGGAGAGAAATTCGACAATACTACTGCATTCCTTACATATGAGAAATTCTGGCATAAACAGGTTGTCATAAAGCCATCTTTCTTTGGTGACTATGAAGTGTTATATGTTAAATATCCAGGTATGAGCTCGTTGTTTCTTTGCTTGTGTTTATGCTTGGATGAATAATAGGGTGTTTGCTTGGATGAATAATAGGGTGTGCACTAAGATGTGTATAGCATGCTGATGCACTTATTTACAAGTGGGACCTAAGTTCAATATCCAGGCAGTAAATCTGATGGGTCTCTCCATGAATGGGGTGCCTTAAATCCTTCATACTTTAAGATTGAACCTGTACTATATCGTCTTCTTATATTTCCTATGTTAAATTACTGAATTATTCTTTATCTATATGTAGACCAAAGATTGAATGACCAAGGTCTTCCAAAATGAAAAATACTTCTGGGCGTCGGGTGAGACCCAGATCATGAAATCATGGCTCCCACTTGTACTAACATCAAGATTAGGGAGACTATCTACATTCTGATGCATCAATAATTCATACCATCTGCTCCACATTGCTTTGGCAGGTCCGATTGGCTGTCTGTTTTAGTTTTCTATATTTTTTTCTCGTCTTTGCAGGGTTACCTCCTCCATCGTCAGTTCCCTCAAGTACTAATGCTGGTGAGGGGCAACTTCCTAATGACAATAACTCGAGGACAATGCACCCTTTAGGAGTTGATGTGAGGAAAAAGAAGGGAAGGCTTGGCAGTAACCTAATTACTGTCATAGTAGTATCCTCTTGTATAGCTCTGGTTTTATTTGTCGGAGTCATTTGGCTTTTGCTGTGGAAACGTGGTCTGCGTACTCATCAACCTCTTCCAATTCCACGAGTTTTGTTACCTCCACCAAAGCCATCAGGTGAAAGTCATGCCTTGTAGCCTGTGCTCATTATTCATGGTCATGGTCAAGTGGTTTGCCATGAGTCACTTTGGGCCTGGCCTTGGTCAGTCTTTTCACTAATTTAACTTGAAACTCATACCCGGGCACGACCAGCTATGCCAGAAATGTACTGGACCCCAGCTAAGAACAAGATTTGACATGGAGTTGTCAAAGCTGGTATCTGCTCCTTGGCCTGTTTGTTATGACAAGTTTCACAATAAACAGGTTTGCATTAAAATTCACATGTTAATATGATACAAGGATGGATGATCAAGATAATCATATACAAATCTTAATCCTATCAATAATCTTAACAGATCTTCTGACAATAGTGAAGAATGTAACTAATTTGATAAGACACTTATCCTAACAAGTTAATGCATCCTGTAGTTTAGGCCAAGGCATAAGTCACATGCCTTAATCTGGTCCGGGGTGGTCCATGATAGGTCTGGCTTGGAAGCATGATAGACCTGTCTGGGCCAAAACCCTATCTGTTTCTGTTCTTCCATTTAAGATTACGTTTGACCTCATTTGGGCATGTTTTAAAAATAGCAGGGGCTGGATCGATGATACTAGGCAGCTGGCCTAGTTCTGCTGCTTCTGCATCACTTTCCTTTAGCTCTAGCATTGCAACATACACAGGATCTGCTAAAACGTTTAGTATAGGTGAGATAGAAAAGGCTACAAACAACTTTGATGCTGCGACAATACTTGGAGAGGGTGGCTTTGGGCTTGTGTACAGAGGTACCCTTGAAGATGGAACAAAGGTGGCCGTAAAGCTTCTCAAGAGAGATGATCAGCAAGGTAGTCGAGAGTTTTTGGCAGAGGTAGAGATGCTTAGTCGCTTGCATCATAGGAACTTGGTGAAGCTGATAGGTATATGCACGGAGGAGCACTGTCGATGCCTAGTCTATGAACTGATTCCAAATGGCAGCGTTGATTCTCATTTGCATGGTATCGAATATAAACCTAAGTACATTTTCTCCTGCATGTTGGCTAATATCACATCATCACATGCCACTGATTTCCATACATCCTGACGTTTTTGTCACATCCTAACCTTGGTGCTTCAGGTTGTTGCCACCATTTTGATCACCTGGACCAAAAGAGTCGGTAGAGTCCCTTCATCGGGTGCCCCATATTTTTTAAAACAATTGATGGCTTGAAAAGACTTGCCAGTAGTTCTTTTCCGACATGCATGCAGGGCCATCTTAATTTTGGTTCAGTGATCTGCATGGTTGGTGCCAGCTGACTCATGGCTTGAATGGGGCACACATTTGCACGTGGCTTTATGGAAGCAGTAGTGGGTGATATTTAAGGAAGCTCTTGATTATATGGGCTCTCTTATGGTTGGATGTTCATGCCCTTTCTGTGAAATTGACATTGTAAAATGGTTTTGAATTATGAGCAGGAGTGGACAAGGAATCTGCTCCACTTGATTGGGGTGCCCGTATGAAGATTGCGCTTGGCTCAGCTCGAGGTCTAGCATATCTGCATGAAGATTCAAGCCCTCGTGTCATACATCGAGATTTTAAGTCCAGCAACATCTTGCTGGAACTTGATTTCACACCCAAAGTGTCTGATTTTGGCCTGGCACGGACAGCTTTGGAGGGGGGAAATGAACATATCTCAACACGTGTCATGGGAACTTTTGGGTATGAAGTCTCTTATTCATGCTTTTGGTTGTGTGGATTAATACCAGAACACAAGTTTAAATATTTTGGTAGGATAGATGGTCAGTTATATTGGAAATCTTGTTCTTCGGTAACCTGTTTTCCTTTTCTAGCCCAAACCAATAATCAACATCAACTGCTATTATAACTTTGTGATGAAGAAAGTCAGAGAAAACAGTAATTGAATGTGATTATTGATAAAGCTGCCCTGGATGCAAGTGGAATTTATAACCATCCCATCTAATCAAAATATTAAAGCCAAATATAATTTGGGGTTCATCCAAGTGCACCCTCAAGCTTGAATCATCCCTTTATCTCCTATCAATTTAATTCTGAGCATAAATTTCTTCTTCTTTGTTCCATAGTTATGTAGCTCCTGAGTATGCAATGACCGGACATCTTCTCGTCAAGAGTGATGTTTATAGCTATGGTGTTGTTCTTCTTGAGCTTTTAACTGGAAGAAAACCCGTGGACATGTCACGACCTCTAGGACAAGAGAATCTAGTCACTTGGGCTCGTCCACTTCTCACAAGCAAGGAAGGGTTAGAAATGATCGTTGACCCAGCCCTAGGGCCTAATTTCCCATTAGACAGTGTGGCCAAAGTAGCAGCAATTGCGTCAATGTGCGTTCAGGTGGAAGTCTCGCACCGGCCGTTTATGGGTGAGGTGGTACAGGCCTTAAAGCTAGTTTGTAATGAGAGTGATGAGAAAAAAACAGAATCAGGAAGTTGCAGCCTAGAAAACTCATCTGCTCATGATGCAGAGATTCGGGCTAGTAATGCTTCAGGTCAGCTGCCGGAAGCTCGGTCCTTCTTAACAGCTGACTATGACTCTGGCCTTGAAGCTGAGAGGGCATTATCAACATCAGAAATATTTGCTACAACTGCAAGATTCACGAGGCAGGAGTCTGGGTCGTCCAGGAGGCATTCTAGTTCAGGGCCTCTGAGAACAGGTAGGACCGGGCAGGTTTCGCAAAGAAGCATGTCTACAGGCAGTGCGAGTGAGCATGGTGTTGCACTAAAATTGTGGGAAGTATTGGATAGTATGGAAAGGTGGGCATAATGATTTGCTCGTCAGGTGAGTTTCCAGAGACCCATCAAAAAGACTTCTTCCGTGTCGCATGCTTGCTTGGGATGCAGGCCATGGAAGGTTTACCATTGCATTTGGTCATCAATAATGGCGACGTTGTTCTTGTTCCAGGAATGAAAAATGAGGTCAAATGTGAAGCCCTTCATGGCCCGTTGGCTCTAATGTATAATTTGCTTGATTGGGTGCAGTCCATTAGCTCTGATGTATATTTGGTTGATTGGGTGCGGTGGTGGGGCTTGTGAACTGGAATAAAGTAGTTGATTTGGTTCAATTCAGGGGCTGTTGTGTTAACAATTGATGGAACCATCATAACCCACATTCTGCATTTTGATGACCACAGGAGTGCTGAATTTTGGTGGATCAGCAATCCTTACAAAAGATTCCAAAAAGTGGTATGTTTGTAATTATGTAGCTCATTTTGATCAGAACACTCGCTGATAAAAAGAGAGAGAGAGAGAGAAAAAAGAAACTTATGACGTGAGAACTGTAAATATAAATGCAGATTCTTCGGAAAGTCAACTCAGACTGACTTGTTAGCTTCTTTTTTTTTCCCAACTTTGACCACTTTCATTTTTAACCACTTTCAAAAATAGAAGTCCTTGAATTTCTAAGAATCCAATTACATGAATTGAAACAACTAGAGTAATCATTCAAACATTATCATTATCAAAGCCATGTCCCAATTATGTTGAGATCAACTATACAAATTCTGTTGTAGTAGGAATTATTCAAATGTGAACAAAAAATAATCCTAGTAACTGATACCAACTAGGCAAATGGGCCAAAAGAAATTAGCATGAGAAATTACAACAGAATATAGGAAGATGAGTATTCAATGAAGTAGAATTACTGCCAAATATGATGGTACAGATAACGGATCAGCCCAGGTGTTTTTCTGCCATGCTGGGGAAGATGCTTTGTTCCAGTGTTTCACAGTCTGCTAAAGTGTTGTAGTCAGTCGGTCCTTTTCAGCAGTTTGTTACCTGTACCTGTCTCAGTTGCTAGCTCATTTGTGGAGTACAGTGTTTGAGTGTTTGTGGTGAGCCCCGATCCATCATATTTTCCTGGTGAATGCAATGGGCCTGTGGGGACTGAAAATCCTGCGCCCCCATGCGGACTCCAGTGGATGAAAATTGTGCATGTACTATTTCCCCTTCACAGGCTTCACAAATTTGGAAAGAGTCAAATGACACCACGAAGGAGTTTGCAATTCATGAAAAAGCCTGCCAACCCAACCCAGCAGTGGCGGACCCAAGATTTTTGTTTTGTTGGAGCTAAAATTTTGCTAAACTTAATATTAAAAAAAAAATTGTTAGACTTTTCCATATTACCAAATAGCACATAAACGTTTTCCTTTAGAATATGTGCAACTGATGGAACTCAGCTAAATGCATGACAGTTATTAAAGATCAGACATTGAAGAGGTTAGGATGTTAATCAGAAAGCCCAAAAGGCATTAAATGGATGAAAAAATGATTCTAACCTTGATTTTAGATACGCAAACTCATATTATCATGTTTCACTAAATTTATGTCAAAATTAATGCCACTGCAAATTCAATGTGAGTGGGTGTGCGAGAAAAGACTTGAATATAACAACATTTTGAGGACACTCACACTTTCCCTTTTCACTTTCTGAAAGCCTCCAACCTTTGGATAATAGGAATGAAATTTCATCGTTGAATCATAGTGGGATAAGAAGACATGATAACACAAATGGATTTTGTCATCTTTGAATTTGCAGATATGCTTGGATTTGGTGGTTTAGGGCATAGAATTTGGATTAGAAATTGGAAACTCATGGTTTTGGGATTAGAATTTGGATATTAAGATACGTTTGGGAGATGAAGATGTAATAGTTTACACGGTACATAGGGACCGGCGACGACGAGCTCAATCGACAATCGACGCAGAGAGGTTTCGAAAGAAGAGGTGGAAGAAGAGGAAGTGCTATATTGCCATAATGTTTTCTTTTTATTTCTTTTTTTACCAACAAAACTTTACATGTTATGGGACTATCTTTAGATATATATGGAGTGACAAGTTTAGACATCATATGGTCCATGCTTCATTGCCCCATTCAACTCTATGGGCATTTGAATTTAGACCTGGAGCAATCGCTGTAGATCGCTCCAATTTATGTCTGCTCTTGATCCAAGGTCCCATTCAATAATAAGAGAATTTTAATTCTGATGTGGGGCGACCGCCCATGTCGCTACAACTTAGGTCTGCCCCTGCAAGTCTGCAACACAGTAATTTAGGACGGTGTAGGTAGATATTTCTAACCAGATAAATAATTAAGTTGGATGTTGTTATTTATATTCTTGCTATTTGACCTGCGAAACGTAAATTGGATTTTTCTTTATTCACGTAACCACAACAACGCGGGTCGCCATATGATAGATCACATAGGATGGGCCAAGGTGCGGGCCCACATACAAATTGATTTTGATGGCTATCATTAACTACTTTGCCTGGTGGACCCCAATGAAACATCATAAAATGAGAGGGAGCCGCCATCAAATTCACTCGATGCCGCTATTTTGTCTCTGATCATGAGCCCACCTGATAAACGGCTTGGATCTCTAAGAAGTCCAGAGAAATACATATCCATCTTTATGTAAAGGAGCCTCTGCTGCTCTCTGGCCGCTGCAAATCGAGCGATAATCGAAAAAAAAATCCTTCTTCTTCTCTGGTAAGTGCAAAACCCTAATTTCCATTCTTGCCTCGAATCTTTCTATCGTTTGTTTTCTAGACCCATTTGATTACTTCCTCTTATCTTCTCCAGTTCATCTGAACCGTGGGATATATGCATGAGATTTGGTTGATCAGTTGATTTCATCATTCTCAATTTCATCGATTTGGGAATGATTTATGATTGTAGGTTTTTTTTTTGGCTACCAATTCGTGGCGTTCGTTCTACAAAAAAAGTCCTTTTTGCGATGAGTGGTTAGAAGCATCCACTGATGTTTTCTTTGGTGTAATGGCCCAGCAGATGAACGGTTGTGGCATCATGATCCGATGTTAGGTTTTGTGTAGGTGGTTTAACAGTACGAGTTATGAAAAGGGTTTTTGGTTTTGTTAGTAATTGCTGATGGCATCATTTGATGGGTTATATAAATGCAATTGTGCATGTATTTAAATAAATTGTAAGAAAAATATACACTGAGGGTGTTGTTGATATATGGGGGATTTTTTTTTTTTTTACTCCGCGTCTCTTTTATATAAAAAAAAATAGATTTTTTTTTTGCACTTGACTGCATTGTTACATCTTCTTGCAGTTGGAATTTTACAAAAATATAGAATGCATAGTTCACCCCCTTCCTTCCATTTTTTGGATGTAAACCTTAATAATAGCAGAAGATGAGAATCAGAAAGATAAGATGTATTTGAAGGGCAAATATCTAACTGAAGTCTTTACAATCTTAAATTAAGTGTAGAGGTAACATTATCCTCTGATACACATGACTGGCATCACTGAAAGATGTGCTCAAAGAACACTGAAAGATGTGCTCAAAGAAAGTGTGAATTTTATCTCACTGAAGCGAAAATCAAATCTCTACAAAAGGATGGTTCTGCCCATCTGGTGATGCTATTCCCATTTGAGCTTCCATCTATATATAATTTCAAAATTCCACTGGGAGGGCAAGCCCATGGTCTTGGTTTGGGCCATTTTGCTCAAAAGTCAACAGATAGTTGCCCTCTATTTTTCTATCTACATCTGTTCAACTTAAACCTTGAAACTCCTTTGCCCACGCCAACACTTGATTGAAGGAACCATTATTAAGAGCTTGCTATTACATTGGTAGCATTTTTATTTATTTTTTGTATAAAAAGGGCCTAGAGAAACAACCACGTTTTTTATCTGTGGAGTTTTTTTTTTTTTTTCATGAAACTATTGTTCCATATGAACCTGTTGATGTTTATAATATTAAATGTGTCTTTCACAGTAAATGGTTCTTTTGTGTTTTGAGATAATTGTTTGCTTAAAATTCATCGTTGGTTCTAAAAGGTATGAAGTTGGTATCGTGACTATATTTTCCTTTTGAAGTCAACTAATTTAGAGATCTTTCTCCCTTGCCTTCGTTAATCTTGTTTCATGTTTGCATTCTAGATATTTGTTGATTTTTTTTTTATCTTTTTTTTTTTTCATTTAGTTCATTTGTCTTTACACTTGTTCAAAAGCTCTTGTTCATGCTAGCAGATATATTGAGTAAAGATGGGTATCTTAGAGAAGATCAAAGAAATTGAAGCTGAAATGGCACGGACACAAAAGAATAAAGCCACAGGTGAGCCCCTGTTGTCACAAAAGAATGAACGCTTAGTGCCAAGTGAAAATAGAATTATATGGAGGTGAAAGTAGCTATGAAGGTCATATTTGCATGGTGCAATTTCATCCCATTGTCTTTTTTACTTCTTTTCTGGCATATGATGGTGCATATTATATTAGAATATATTCCAAAAGTAAAAGAGAAATAAAAGACTAAAAAAATTCCAGAATTTTCAAAAATAAACCCCACATGTCATAAGTTGTACGCACTTTAAGAAAGTGGCCCCCGTTGTTGCACACATTTCGGAAGTGCCCATGGGAGGCCATAGAGCCATCCTTTTGGCCTTCTTGCACCTTGCGCCCATATGAGCCATGTGCCTAGTGAGCCTCAGACCTAATGGGTTTATGGGCTGGCTTAGTTAAACTTGGGCCTGGGTCATAGGCGTGGCCTACATCATTTTCCATCCCTTGTTGCAATTGCTTTCAACCCAAGGGCACATTTTGTAGATTATTTGGATTGTTTGAGAGGTGAGAATGTTTGGACACTAATTTTTCTTTGAAACCTTTAGGATGAAGAAATTATTTCATTGGAGTTTCTTATAAATGTTATTCAAGGGTTGCATATTCTGAAAAAATATGGGGTGAATCAACGCCTATGGGGGACCGTTAAGGACGCTGAGTTTTCTGAGAAATCTTTCTATCATTTGATGGTATCAGTAAGGGAGGTGTCAAATTGCTTTGTGTTTTTTGGAAAATTATAGATCCTCCAAAGTTCTTAGCCTTTTGTTGGACAGCTGTTTTGAAAAGGTCTACTTTGTGAATGTTTGTGTTCTATGTCTGACAACACAATCACACTTGTTTATCCAATGTCCTGATGCAAATTCAGTTTGGAATTATTTTTCCAATTATGTGGTATTCATTGGGTGATGCATGGCTCGGTGAAAGGTCTTTCTGAGAGCTGGCACTATGGATATATATATATATAATCTTTGGGAGTGTAACTTTGCTCTTGTATCATGGTTGAAATTGAATTGGCTTGAAATAAACGGGACTTTCCATAATATGTTTGTTTTAGCTGATGTCTTTGCAACGAAGGCTTCACCTCTCATTTTGATTTTGGGCAACTTCAATCGGTTTGTATGGATTTTGATTTCTGATATTTTGATGTATAACTTGGATGCTGATTTTGTGTCATTCTAGTTATTTATCCCTTTTGACTTACTTTTATTTGTATTCTTTACTCATTTGATTAATTAATAACGTGTTACCATCTTGATTAAAAAGAAAAAAGAAAAATCAATACTATTGTACCACATAATACATATACATGTAATGAACCACTGAATGAATACTGTATCAAAAGGGCAATTCAAGGACCAGATGATTTTTTCCACACATTTATGTGGGCTTATGAAACATTAAAGTGTCTTTTTTTAACCTATGTTTAATCTATCTGCTTTTTGTTAGTAATATAAAGAATTTTTCAGTCTTTTCCTTTTTTCCATATTTGGATTACCTTGGTTACTTGAGCGACCAACACTGCACCTCTTTGGATTGTCTAGGCCATTCGGACATCTTTTATTCTTCCTTCACTCCATTAGTGACTCCTATTTTAAGTTTGAGATGCACTCTGTTTCTATAAACCATTGAAGTCTAGTAAGTTTCGTACTGATTATTCAAACTAGTGACCTCTCTCTCTCTCTCTCTCTCTCTCTCTCTCTCTCTCTCTCTCTCTCTCTCTCTCTCTCTCTCTCTCTCTCTCTCTCCAGAGTACCATCTTGGACAACTCAAGGCAAAGATAGCAAAGTTGAGGACACAATTGTTAGAGCCCCCAAAGGTATATAAACAAATTTTCCTTCTATCATTGTGTTGATGAGTGGCAACCACATACATTACTCGTCATGCATACACTGCTTTTTTTTTTTTCTACTTGTTCAAATTTGTGTATCATTGTTGACTTGTTCTTTGATGCGATTTTATTTCTTTATTTTTTTCCAACTGAAGTTATTATTTTGAAAATTAAAACCGTATTTCACGTCTTTCAAGGGGTTGAATAGTATGTATATGAATTGTATCACGAGTTGTAGTTTTTTTTTCCCTCCTCATAACTACAACAATCATATGAATAACTTTATTGACATATGATATATGATATAAGTGCGAATATTTAAATATGTTTAAGATATCAGCATTACTGGAAAAAGTAAAGATGTTGCAGGTTTTTTATTTTTGATAACAAATCCAAATAATTGATGTTACATGATTAGATGTTTCCTGGAGTTAAAGAATTGTTCGTAAAGAAAAAGCTGTATAGGAATTTAGGACGAACCCCCATGTTTGTTTGAACATTCCAGTCAAATGCTTGGTCCTTATCTATCTCTAGAACCACCCCAAAAGCCTGCAAGATTTTCTGAGGTCTTGTTAATCACTAAATGACCTCTTAAAATTTGAAACACTAAAAAAATCAATAATATAAGCTGTATAGTTGTGGCTATTCATGTCCAGCATCTGAATCTTTAGATTTGATATAACAAGTATCGAATTGTAAGACTCACACCAAAATCCTTAGATTTGCATGTGAACAGGATTAGTTGAATATATATGAATCTTTTTTCGTACGATTTGTTACAAATCAAGGATCCGGAAGTCGATTACTAGGATTTTAATAACAATATTTATTATTAGAGCCATATTTTAATGCTGATCCAGCAAACTTGTTTAGAATTTTCATCTAGCAAACTAATTAGAGTTTTCTTTTAATGGATTCACATGTAATATGTTCGCATTGTATGCTATCTTATCTTCTGGGGTTATGATTACTGTATGTCATTTTTCATCTATTATTTGCAATCATGCTTATTTCAAAGTCTTCTAGGGGTGCAAAAGTTTGTCCTGTCATATGTATTCCCAAGAACTTGGAATCAGACATGGTGGTACTGATGGCCAGTGAAGTTACAAGCTGTTCTCAGATCCAATGCCAGACCAGGCGAAGTTATGCCAGAACAGCGCCTAGGTTCAAACCAGCCCAAGAGATGGTCAAGATCTATGTGGGGCCTGTTATTCACATGAATTTCATTAATTGTGGATGGGGAGTATCAGCATGTCCCAACCAGACTTGGCTTTATCTTTAAATTTGAAATTCTTTACTGCTTTCGATATGTCAATAGATTAGGACAATTTTGTTAGAAAGTTGTATGCCTTTCATCACTAGAGTTTAGCTTCTTTGTTAATGGTCTATACGACCCTTTTAACTCTTTAAATAGATGAATGGGACTAGTCTAATTATTATTGAATGTGGAATAAGGTATTTTTCAGTTTTCGGAATTTCTGTGGAAATGCTTATTACAGTTTCAAGCAACGAAACTCTGCTTTGTGCAATAGTCAGACACCTTTCTCCTGTGAGGTCTGTCTGATAAAGAGTTGATCAGCACCTAAATCTTTCTTAGTTGATCAGCCCCTACCCTCTGGAGAGTCAGAACCTAAAATCTTTATTTGTCAATCAATCCATACCCTCTGGATGTTTGCTGATCCCCCAACCATGAAGTCTACCAGAAAATCATGCCACTTCGTTCAGTGGACTCGTACAGGTCAGATGTGAACCAAGCGGACTGGGACATAATTGAGCTTTTTGGTTCCAGTTGTTTTCAGCTCTCTTTCGTAGGACCTAGTCTTGCAAACTCCTTAAACTTCTTATGCCTTTTCTTTATGTGTTTTCTTTTTTCTTTTTAAATCAATTCCTTATGCTACGAATAGTACTTGACATGACTGAATCATATATATTCCTTTTTTTATTGGCAACTTTCAACTTTGACCTTGTGCCTTTCATAGATATCCATGTATTAAGACCAGTATTTTATTTGGGAATCCTGAGCAGTAAATATCCATTTCAAAAAAAAAAAAAAAAAGGGAAAGAAAGAAAATCCATATATGGTCAATATAATTTTGGACCTCTGCCATTTTTTTTCCTTCTGAATGGTAACATTACTCGAACTTGCAACTTGTGGGTTCAACACCGAGAAAGAGGCTCTTGTCTCCTCTGGTTTTTTACTGTGCAAATTGTGCATCTTAAACATGCCCTTGCTGATCTATTTCATTGCAAGATTGCCAACACAAAGATTCTAACCACAAATTAACCATTACTTTGACATTGATTGCCTGAATTTCTTAAATTGTTGGTTGCAGTTTTTTTAGTTCTCTGTATGCACTTTTCTACATTATGTGTGTAATCTTTTCCATGTAATCTAAAGATAGTAGGTTAATGCTTTCAAATTTAAACTATGAATCAGGGTTCTAGTGGAGCTGGGGAGGGTTTTGAAGTTACGAAATTTGGCCATGGTCGTGTTGCCCTAATCGGATTTCCAAGGTCTGTCACCTCATGAGTTATCCTTTTGAATTGGTATAAAGAAGACGGATATCATTTTCTGTTATTTTCTTCTTCTTACAAGAAAAGATCAGATTGGTTTTTGCATTCTCTACTATTGATATTTATTCCTTTCATCTTTGAGTCACCGTCATGATCACATCTACATGCTGCCTTAGACTAATTGGATGTGTTCTGTGTTGGTAGTGTGGGGAAGTCAACACTTCTGACTCTGTTAACAGGAACACACTCAGAAGCTGCTTCATATGAGTTCACCACCCTTACATGCATTCCAGGGATCATTCATTACAATGATGCTAAAATTCAGCTTCTTGACCTTCCTGGAATCATTGAAGGTGCGTCTGAAGGCAAGGGACGTGGTAGGCAGGTAAAAATCTAACCTTCTTTCTCTCAAAATTTATTCACCAAGAACGGTGATGGTTGAGGGGGTGTTGTAACTGGTAATCAATTGGTAAGTGGTGAGAGTTACTATTTATCTAGCACTGACTATTAGTGCACTTTTTTAACTCTTCGCCTATCATCTTTTGATTGGTAATTCATGATGATGTTTGGAGGCATGATGATGAGTAATCTTGGTCATTTATCTTGCAAAAAAGTGTCTTTTATTTTAGGCCAGCTCTACCAGCTAGCACTAGTCTTAAGAACATGGAGGGAGGATTAACCTGTGCTAGAATGTTATTCCTTTAATGAAGTGAGTATGCAATGCATCCGCACAATTGGCCTAGTCCCAATTAGACACAGCAAGTTATGTTGGGAAGAGAGGAGGATTTTGGGGGTTTTACTACTTGTTCTGCCATGAGTTTATGTTATTGTTCTATGGTAATACTCTTGACTTTCAGATACTTGAAAAAAGTTGGATTTGGGTTTATCTCTCAGGTCATTGCTGTCTCTAAATCGTCAGACATAGTATTGATGGTTCTTGATGCTTCAAAAGTAAGTTTCCGTTTCTCAACAACAGAGCAATTCTTATAATATGATCCAACCTGTGAATTGCCTTGACATATGCCTGCTTAAAAGATGTTGTCTGATATATATATTTATTTTATTCTTTGATTTTTTAATGACGTGTGCTTTAGATTTTTTTTACTGGAGGTACAAATGTGGTTGTATTCACCAACTCACCGGTAACAACAGTTAGCATGTGACGAGAAAATAATGTGCTTGACTTCCTGGCACGTATTTGTTTCCATTTTTTTTTCGTCACCACCACTGAAGATGCATCCCATCCATTTTCTTATGACCCAATCTAAATAATGAGTTGATGTACTTCATAGAAAATTTAAACTCTATTGTTAGATTTGGAAGTTTTATTCAGTTTTCAAAATTTTCTAGCTACAAGGCTATTGTGTGGCTGTTCTTAACTTATTTTAATTGATAATGATTCAATTCTGTGAAAGAAAAAAAAAAAAGATTTCACTTGACTGGATGGCTTCATTGCATGTGCTTGTGCTAGAATATTTTTTTATTATTGTATTGGCTTGATTTTCAGTGTTTATTATCCTTGAGTTCTTTTCTTTACAAGAGGTGGGATTAAATAATCAAATGACACAGCTGAACTGTAATTGCGATACATCTCTAATGCATTTTATTAATTATAGTGTGCTGCTATTGGCACACAATTTTTTTCTTTTCCAACACAAGGAATTTGATTTTTTTTAATTACATTTTTACCCCTTTATGAAATGACCAAAATATCCATTGCCCCTCTTTTCACACACAAGCTCATCTTCTTCTCTCCCACCCATCTCTTCTTCCCTCCCACCCATCTCACTCTCCACTTTCCAGAAAAACTCAAAAGGCAACTCATCTTTCTCCATTTTATGCTCTTTGGGCAACTCATCTTCCTCCATCTCCTTCATCTTTCATTCTTCTTGTACTTTATCTTTTTTCATTCTATAACTAAACGATTTCTAGTGCAATGAAGGAAGAAAACAATAATCAAATGGTGCCTTTCAATCAGTTTTATGCCTCTTTTTTTAAAAAAATTTCTCGCCTGGAACGAGTTGCAGGTTCCCGATATGTTCGGTCTTTCAGGACCGAACATATGGCATATGTTCGGATATACAGTTCCGAACATAAGGCATTTGTTCGGTCCTGTACTTCCGAACATATGCAATATGTTCGGTCCTGAAAGACCGAACAGAGTCGCGATTTCTAATACCCTTGCGACGATGGATAAAACGCACCCAAATGCATGAAAAAACACTAACATTGTTTCTAAAAACTTACATTGAATGAGAATCTATCCCCATAACAAGTTTCTATGAAAAAAAAAGATAATCTAAGTTGGAAAAAATGGTAAAGAAGAGATGGGAAAGAAGAATAAATGGTGAAGGAAAAAGGGAATGCCAGAGGATTGTGGAGATGGTGGAGCGGACTGGTACGCCGGAGGAATGCCGGAGGAACGCCGGAGAAAACGGTGATTCTAGTGTGTGGGAAGAAAGGGATGGGATGTGTGTGGGAAGAAAGAGGGAAATGGAGGGATGGGTAGTTTAGGAAATTTTATTGTGTGTGAAAAGAACTAATGTATTTTTTAAATTATAGGAATGTGTGTAGAGAGAATTTGTGTTTGAAAAGAAAAATTTGGTGTGCCAATAGCAGCACTCTAATTATATAGGTCACATTCTTATACCTTTTCTGACAATAATCAATACAATTTGTAGCAGTTAACTTGAGTCCAAAGAGCTCACCCTGATGCTTTAAATCTATCATAGTTGTTCGTGATTGATTGTTATTACAAGTATATGGATTTCATTTCTTGAATACTCTTTTCTATAATGACTGCATTTTTTTTTATTCCATCCATAAATCCATTCTCTTCACTGTTGAGTTTGGATATTTGTAAGAATCCTACCTTTTAGTAAATTTTTGTATAATAAGGGTGAGGGGAAACCATAATATTAAAAAAAAAAACCAGGAATTTTCTTTAATAGCAAGTGTGAGTAACCTAAGATGTGACCTATATAAATGACTAAGAATCCGAGATTTACCGGTAATAGCAAGTCCGACTAAATAAACTAAGATTCAACCTATTTTAATGATTCCGAATTGCCAAAACTACCATTTCGATCCTCTCATCAATAGCTTTCCGATTATATATAATGAGAAGATATCTGATATACAGATAAGAAAGATATGGCCTTCATAAATCAGAAGTTAAATGGGTCAAAAAAGAAGAGAAGAAGGAAGTGGGACTTCACTTAAATTCCACACCCCTTAGTCCTAAGTAAATGAATTCAGATGGGAGGTGGCTCTTCACCATTACGATCTACTCATCAAGAGCTTTCCAATTATATATGATACATGAAAATCCGATAGATGGATCAAAAGATAAAACCTTTGGTAGTTGGCACTGTGTAGGGGTACCCTGCCCATGTTGATTTCACATTGCACGTAGGCCCAGTTAGCTCTCATTTTGAATGCTAAACTCCTTTTTTTTTGCATGACCTGTTTCTTGCACGAGAAGTTACCCAAAACCTATAAAATGGGGTCCCTAGCTCACCCAAAAGCAGTCATTCTCCCCCATTCGCAGCTCCAAATATCCAAGAGCATTCCAAGGTATGAAGGCATCCAAAGCTTCAAGAAGGCCAAGAACTAGAAGCTTCCAACATCTACATTCACGTTTGTGCCATCAGGAAAGATATAGACTTAAGGGATTTGGGGAGCTTGGACGACTCATCCAAGGTCCACTAGAAGATCTTCTCTAAAGAACTTAAAGATCTAGAACTAGAATGGTTTCCTTTCTCGCTTTCATTCTTTTGCCCGAAGGATTGAAAAAGGGATATCTGAGTCCTTGGGACCTTTGATCCTCAGTCTACTAAAAGTCTATTGTTATTTGTAACTCAAATTTAACATCAGTAAATTCAAATTCAAACGTTTCCGTAAAACCTCTTTTGTTAATTGTTTTATTTGTTGAATCTTTGAGAATAACAGGAGCAAGAATGGATTCTCCAATAGAATGATGGAATCACAGCATGCTGACTAGTATTCTTGTGGCAGGATAGCATTTTTGTTGAATACGAAAGTTAACCTTCCCAGCTCCTTTGTTTCATTTTACACCCAAGAAATAATAGTTTTGAGTAATATTTGATATTTCTATTTGTTAATCTTGTTTGAAAAGTAGAAAATATGCCAGTGTGTTTTCTTGACGTCGTGCATGTGACCTGCTACAATTATGCAAGTCAAATGGCATTTGCTTTCTCTATTGGTGGATGATGGCTTATCTTTATTCTGTTTATTTAAGTGTCCTATCTTAGTCCTTACCACAGTTGGAATGTAATTGATATCACCAGTTAATAAGTATCTCATCTGATTTGCCATGCATGCAGAGTGAGGGACATCGACAAATATTAACTAGAGAGCTGGAAGCTGTGGGTTTGCGCTTAAACAAGAGACCTCCTCAAGTAAGTTATCTCGGGGGAAATTTATGTTGTGCTTACCACATGCAATTTTCGTCTTATAACTACCTCATTTATTTATTTGTCACTCCTTCGCAAGTCTAAATTTTTGCCTAAGTAGAAGATATCATATCTAGGGTTGTAAATGGGTACCCGATTCTCCGATTACCCGAAGGTTCCGACCCGTTAGGATCCGGGTCTGGGTCCTTATTTTGGTCCCGATAAGAAAATGGTTCCGGTTCCGGATCCTTTTTTTGGAACCGATACCTAAACGGTTCCGGTTCCGGATCCACAGTGGCTCAGACCCGTGGACCCGAGACCCGACCCAATATATACTAACATAAGGTAACTTTATTATGTGAAAACAGAACCCTTTTTACTTTCTACATTAGAGTTTTCTATTTTTCTACATCTCATTGCCTGTTTGGATGTGATTTCTGAGTTTTTGGTTAAAAGTGTCTGTTATTGATAGACAAAATGTCACATTAGTGTTTGTAGGTACGTGATCCAATTGAAATGTGAAAAAAGCATAATTTCTTTAAAGAAAAATACAGGTATTAGTCTAGACCCGGAACCGGAACCGGGACCCGCTTAATAAACGGTTCTGGTTCCGGTTCTGGTCCCATTATTCTTAACGGTTCCGGTTCCGGTTCCGGTTCCGGTTCCCCTTCTTAGAAAACGGTTCCGGTTCCGGTTCCACCCTGGACCCGGACCGGAACCGACCCGTTTACAATCCTAATCATATCTAACTAATACAGTTATTAATGGGATCTTGCTAAGAACTTATTCAATTTGCTATTGAGTTTGTTGTACGGAATATTGCATGTTTTCCTGTCAGCTATAAACTTGTTAGCATGTCTGTAACTTGGATCTGAGCTTTAGCACAAATCACCAACCCCTAGCTCCAGTTCTCCATGCACTCACATGTCAGGCTGTATTTGGTGGGTTCCAGTTCTTTTCATTTATTTTAAGGACAGCTGTAAAATTCTCTGTTCCTGTTCATATAGTTGCTCCTCTCTGTCTATGTCTATTTATCTATCTATCTATCTATATATATGTTTGTATGTATACGTATTTGTTATTTTCCACAAATCCTAAAATCATACGATACGAATTAAAAAAAAAGATGCTAAAATCATATGGATGGGCAGCAGGCTGCTGTAGGATCTTTATCTTATTACATTCCATTCTGAAGATCCTTCAAGGTCACCCTCGTCCCTTAGCAATTATGAAATTCTCAAGAACTACCTTTGAAAAATAGCCAAGGTTTGGGAAAAATTAGGAGAATTGATTCTAAGGGAGCTTGATTCCTGGTTCGAATTGGGGATCGGGTGAGATTATGGAAACATATTTGAGTGGGAGTTAAGCCATTTGAAGAAGACGTTCGAAGCTTTATCGAATCTCCAATAAAAACATGAGTACACTAATTTGTGTGGGGAAATTTGCAAAATAAAATTTTGTGGGGAAGTGATGGGTAATCTTTGCACTTTTGCTATTCCTTCATAAGTTGGAGGAGAGAACATCCAAAACAGAAGCTGCCTGCAACCAGCCAGAGGCCAACTCCTGAATGCCATTGTTTCTAAGATGGTCATGTTATCATCTGTTCAGCAGTAGTGATACACTATTCACTGTTATTTATGCCTTGTTTTCTATGGATCTTTTGGTAAACCTTCATGCCTGCTTGTGTTTCTTGGCAGATATATTTCAAAAAGAAAAAAACTGGGGGCATTTCCTTCAACAGCACTATTGCTCTAACTCATATTGATGAGAAGCTCTGCTATCAAATTTTACACGAATACAAAATACATAATGCAGAGGTACTGAGAAACATTTGTATTAAACTAAAATACAATGAAGTAACAGTTTGTATTTTTTATTATAAAAAGAAAAAAAAATCTGCATTTGCGAACTTGGTATCTGAATTTCCCTGGTGTTTGGCTTTCTTGTAGCTGTTGTTCCGTGAGGATGCTACTGTTGATGATCTTATAGATGTTATAGAAGGAAATCGTAAATACATGAAATGTGTCTACGTCTATAACAAAATTGATGTAATTGGTATCGATGATGTGGATAAACTAGCTCGACAACCGAATTCCATCGTCATTAGCTGCAACTTGAAGGCAGGTTTCTACTCTTTTCCCCCCCTCTATCTAGCATGTCCTTCTCACCTTTCATATATAGTCCTATTATTATTTTTATTTAACTGTCTATTTGGAAGCTAATGCATCTGTTATGATAATCTGATTGAACCTTCCATTTAAATTTGGAGTAAACAGATACTTTGATAAATCTGAACCTTGTTTTTAGAGGCGTTTTGGCACAAACTGGGGTTGCATGGAATTGTGCCATAAAAAAGGATCAGGTGCTTCGCAGTTTGGTGCACACATTTATATCGGAGTACATTGGAAATGGGCTAAAATAAATAGGGCCCGAGTCAAATTTCACTCTAATATGAAATAGGGCTTTAACCAAATTTCACTTTAATAGGAAATGGCTCTGGCCAAATTTCACTCTAATACGAAATTGGGCACTAGCCAAATTTCACTCGAATAAGAAATGGGGCCTTAACCAAATTTCACTCTAATAGGAAATGGGCCCTAGCCAAATTTCACTCTTATACAAAATAGATCCTAGCCAAATATCACTTTGATAGGCAATGGGCCCTATCCAAATTTCACACTGATTAGGAAATGAGGCCTAGCCCAAATTTCTACTATTTTTTTTTTTAAATATTTTCATTTTCAGTAGTGTCTTTTCTGGAGCAGAACACCAGGATTGACGGGAATGGTGTAATGCCCAAACATTCCGCTACAGGCCAAACAACTATGTAACTGACAATGATGGGTTGAAATCATCAAAATCTAATCGATGTGAGTTTTGCTACTTGTTTTGTGAAAAGTGAACCAGACCAAATGGGCGTTCCAGACTGCTGCAATATAGTGGTTCTTCTTCTTCTTCTTTCACATGTTGCATTCCATCAAATGTGACGGCCTCATATGAAGTAACAATATCTGGATACCATCATCATAATCATCAAAGCCTTATATCATCCTATACATTAGATTGTTTAGTGGTGACTTTTTTTTTTACTTAAGCAGGATTGGTAAATGTTATTTATTTGTTATCTATGTCACAGCTGAACTTAGACAGACTGCTAGCAAAAATGTGGGAGGAAATGGGGCTTGTTAGAGTATATTCAAAGCCGCAGGGGCAGCAACCTGATTTTTCTGAACCTTTTGTCCTCTCCACTGTACGCTTCATTTCATTCTGTTCTTCAAAAGTTGGTTTTATATTGTACATAAAACTTCATATCATTCTGTTCCCTGACCTATTTATGTGGAATCTAATTTCAGGACAGAGGTGGCTGCTCAGTAGAGGACTTCTGTAATCATATACACAGGAATCTGGTAAAGGATGTAAAATATGTGTTGGTTTGGGGCACAAGTGCTAGGCATTACCCACAGCATTGTGGGCTTTCCCACCCCCTCCATGATGAGGATGTGGTTCAGATAGTGAAGAAAAAGGTACCTACCGTTCTTAAAATGAGCCGTCTTTTCTGTTTTTGTTGGGTGAATTGGGATAGATCAATCTGTTGGTTTCTGAGAGTTCAAATTTGTCATTATCTAAAGTTTCCTTAAACACACAAGACAGATGTATCCTTACAACTAGAATCACATTGGAGTTTCTGTTAAAGTACATGTTGTATAATTAATTAGTTTTAATTTATAGCTCTGTCAGTGTTTATCCAGTAGAGAGTGTTGCTTGTGGAAAATATCAGATTTAAGGTTATGATGTGGACAGGATGACTTAGTAATTAATTAATTTTAGTGCAATGTGGTTTTAATGTTGCCTCCCTTTGTTACTATCAGGAGAAGGATGATGGTGGTGGTAGAGGTCGGTTCAAGTCGCATACAACAGGTCCTGCTCGGATATCTGATAGAGAGAAGAAGGCTCCCTTGAAAACATGATCATGTAGATATGCATGTCAGCGATTGCCAGTTTTGTGCCAATGTGGTTGGTTTCATTGCCAACAATGTTAGTGCAGAACTGATCCACGGGTGCAGAGTATGATTTATCTACTTTGACAGTGCATTAATCTCTGTGGCACATGCTATCTATGGAGAAGAATCATCAAAGATGGAGATTTCCATGTTAAGTTATTTAGGTTGTGTTTATGATGTGGCTCCAGAAATAGCCTGCAAGTAGTGGGATACTTGACTTACATTGAGTTTTATGCAAGAGATCACACAGTCGGAAAAAAGGCGGCTGGAATTGAGCAATCGAATTGTATCGTGGCTTGGGCAGCATCAAGGATATTGTTTTGCTTGAATGCCATGTCTTAATAATGGTTTGTGGAGTACTTAAGATATCTAAATCAGACACTCTTTTCCTTCAGTTTTCATCCACATTTGGTTTTGAGTTAATGTTTGACACACTCATTTCTTTGTGCTATTTTTGAAGTGAATATATTTTGCATTATGTAATTCATGAGTCGTGGGAGACTTTTGGTCCTCACCATTCTTTCTCCAAAAAGTCTACTTGGACATACTTTTTGGCATGAATCTTGGACAAACCCCTATGTTATCCCTTGAATATCACTGATATTCTCCTCCCTGCCCGTGTGAGACAACCAGTGGGGCCCACCTTGAGCCCCTCAACCATTGCCAAAATGGGGGATCGAAAGATGTAGATGGGCCCAGCCCATATATGAAATTTCAAGGCAAGCCCATCATCCTAGCCTCTTAATATGTGGCGTTTCAGTTTAACGGTTTTAAAGTCAAATTTATTTTAATTTTATTTTGATCCAACGGTCTTAGTCCATTTCGATTGGTGTAAAACCATGAAGATTCATGATATGTAAGGGACTGGCTCAGATTCATCAGGTGGGTCCCTAGGTAAGCCCATCGTTTAAGAAACCCGCTCGGGAACAAAATCCAAATGTATTTCTTGTTGAGACCTCTTTTCATGATTTAAAATCGTGGTATTCGCTAACCCTAAAAATCGATACTATATCGGTATCGATCGTGGTTCGCGGTCATCGCGGTGTGAGTTTTTTTTTATTTACTTAATTCTTTTTGAAAAAATATCCAAAAAATTCAGAAATATAGTAACATGATAAAAAATAATTTTTTTTCATTAATAACAACTATAAATTAAAATATTGGTCCCCTTAAGTTATAGCATCCCATCATAATTTTGTGTACTACTGTCTATTCAAAATTAAATGGAGTTACATGTACATATTAAAAGAAGAAAAATAAAAGAAATTGATACTCAATATAATCCTTCAAATATTTTCTCAAATATATTATAACTGTGGTGTGACAATGGGCCAACTCTCATGGTAATGAAAATTTATAAGGACACTCTAGACTCTACAGAGGGAGACATGTTTTTTAGTGGTTTAGAGTTTTCTTAAATGGTAAACAGTATAATAAAAGGTCCCATTAGCATCATAATAAGAATCACATTAAAATCTGCCACTTATAACAATCTTATACATCTCTTAGCAAACCACTGTTTTCTCTAATCTCTTAGTACAAACTGTTTTTTTATCTAAGTAGCCAATAAATTCACACGTGCCACAGTAAGGCTCACCAATTGACACTCTAAGCGATTATAATCACAAATCCAATGAATATGACACTAGGCACATTTGCTATTAGTGTGAAGTTTTACAAGGGTTCATATGCATGCTAATGGACCAAAAGTGTTAGGAGAAGAAAGAGTCCGGACTTGAAACATTCTTAAAAGAGTGCTGCTATTGGCACACCAATTTTTTATTTTCCAACACAAGGAATTTGTCTTTTTTTTATTACGTTTTTACCCCTTCATGTAATGACTAAAATATCTATCACCCCTCTTTTCACACACAATCTCTTCTTCTTCCCTCCCACCCATCTCACTCTCCACTTTTCAAAAAAAACTCAAAACATATTGGGCAACTCATCTTTCTCCATTTTCTGCTCTTGGGCAACTCATCTTCCTCCATCTCCTTCATCTTTCATTCTTCTTGTACTTTTCTTTTTATTCTATTTCTAAAGGATTTCTAATACAATGAAGAAAGAAAATAACAATCAAATGTGTCTTTCAATTAGAGCAGTAGTGGAAATGTCCGTTTCTCCATTTCTCGCTTTGGAACGAGTTTGCAGGTCCCGATATGTACGGTCTTTCAGGTCCGAACATATTGCATCTGTTCGGAACTGTACATCCGAACAGAAGGAACATGTTCGAAAGATAATGTCCGAACACTTCTGTTCGGACACTAAGGTCCGAACGGTCTAATTTTGTTCGGAACTGCAGTTCCGAACATTGCATTTGTTCGGCCACTCAGAGACCGAACAGTCACGATTTCTGGGTTGTAAACCCTTACGATGATGGATGAAAAACAACCCAAATGTATGAAAAAACACTAGCATTATTTGTAAAATCTTACATTGAATGAGAATCTATCCCCATAATAAGTTTTCATGAAAAACAAGGTAATCTAAGATGGAAAAAATGATAAATAAAAAATGGGGAAGAAGAATGAAATGGTAATGGTGGAGAGCCCTTTGTTGGAAGAGGATGTGTGTGGGAAGAAAGAGGGAAATGAAGGGATGGGTACTTTGGGGAATTTTGATGTGTGTGGAAAGAATTAATGTAATTTTTAAATTATAGTGATGTGTGTAGAGAGAATTTGTGTGAAAAAATGAAAAATTTGTGTGCACTTAGAATTTCCCTCTTAAAAAGGGCAAAAGGACATCGGCCCTCTCACTCCTCACGTTTGTTTTTTTTCCTCTCTCAGAGACATTTAATCATACACATGAACTACTACCTCCCCAGCTACACCAAGAAGCAGCTCTTCAAATCTCTCTGCTTATTCCTATCCGGTGCAACCCTCATCTCCCTTAGCCTCAATCACTCCTACGCCAACATGGAACGCCTTCAAGCCCAAGCCAAACTCCGCAGAGAATTACTCAAAGAGCATTTTCGCAAGCGATTCGGCTCCAAGAGCGAAAACTAGTGAAGACCCGACTATTTTGTCTACTCTTGTCGTCAATTCAGATACATACTTACGTAAATTTATGGCTCTGGTTCCTACGCCTTCAATCGATGGCCCTGTCTTAGCCGAAGTGGGCATGGGGTCCGACTCTGCCACGGTCAGAGCCACTGTTGTACAGGCATCCACCATTTTCTATGATACTCCTGCCACGCTGGGTATGTGTTTGTTGGAATTTCTACTTTTGATTTGATTTGTTTGTCTTTTTTTTTTTTAATTGTACTGATTATGTTCTGTATATGGAGACACGGGGCAACTGGGTTTGTGATTTTAGAAAGTCTGCTGATATATTTAGTGGAAGAATAGTTTGTTTTATGATTTTGAGAGCGACCCAGATTAAGAATTCTTGAATTTGACAATATCCAGTAATTGTTTGGAAATTTTGATTACTTTTGGTTGGTGCTGTATTATTGTTGTTGTTGTTGTTGTTGGTTGTTTTTTTAATAGAGGTGTGATGATGGGTCATGTACTTTGATTTATTTCTCATTTGCTTTTTATTTGTGCTAGTTTTGATCTGAATACGTGGACATGGGGCAGTTGGATGTGTGATTTTAGGAAGCTTGATGGTACAGTACTACAGTTAGTGGAGTTACAGTCTGTTTCATGATTTTGAGGAAGACCCAGAATGAGAATTCTAGAAACTGACATCATGAACAAATTGTGTTGGATCTCTTTGTTTGCATGCATTTGAATTCCTAGGAAATTATGGTAAAATGGATTATACCATAGGATTATTAAAGAGATGATGGGTGAAGGATATAATGTGGAGATGTAGTTGGGATCCTGACTTTCCTACATTTTGATTTACTCAGATGATGGCTAGGTATTTATTTTTTCCGTGTCCTCTTAATTAGTTTACTGTTATAGAAATTTCGATTACTTTTGCTTGGTGCTAGTTTTTTTTTTTCTTCGTAAGATGCAATTACTGGGTTGTGGTATGCTTCGTGACAAGGAAGAACTCTTAAATCTGAAAATATCAACCCATTGTTTTATACATTTACTTTTTTATAATTTTAATCTTTTGAGTAAGACCCACGATGATGGGTCATGTAAATGCAATTGTATGAGTGATGTCTGGACGTTTGATGATTCAACTGCTGCAACAGTAGTCTCTTCCATGATGTTTGCAGAGTCCCAGAACCAGGGTTCTTGAATTGGACTATGTCTGCTTTTAGAAATTTATTTAGTTGGATGTGGTGCTAGCTTTATACGACCTGAGATGATGTGTCAATGTGTCATGTAAGTGCAACGGTGTTCGTTCTTTGTTAAGTAATTCTATTGAGATGGGTGGGTTGTCTTGGGCTTTCATTTATGGTCACTAGTAAATTTTTGTCTTGATGTTGTTGTGCACAGTTAAGGCAGAGAAGCTGATTGCAGATGCTGCTGCTTATGGGTCACAATTAGTTGTGTTCCCAGAAGCATTTATTGGTGGTTATCCCCGTGGTTCAACATTTGGGTTTGGCGTTACCATAGTTAGCCGATCAGCCAAGGGAAAAGAGGAATTCCGTAAATATCATGCTGCTGCTATTGATGTGCCTGGTATAACCCCCTTTTCATTTTGTAGATGCTCAATTGTGGTTTTTTTTTTTTCTTTTCAAAGTGTCCCACTTAGATTTGTTTCTAACTATCCTCAACTAAGTTGCCAACAACCAGTCAAAAAGGAAAAAGAAACAAACTGAAAATGCTGATTAGTTGGAGCTAATACCAGCTAGTTATCTGCCTATTTATGCAATAGATATATAAATCCCTACATGCATTTCTGAATATACATAGAATCACCTATTTGCATTTTTATGCATTCCATATGCTGGATGGACAAATTGGTCTGAATATCACCATATAATAGTGCATTTAGGTGTTTGAAAAGGTACTATCAAGTTTTTGATATAACTGTCTCCTTAGGTATGTTTGAAATGGAGAGCTTGAATCACCATGAGATTTAGGATTGTAAGTAGATTTTCAGTTTGTCCCCTTTTGTTCTTTTGAATAGTTTGCCAATTATGTTTTTAGCTTGCTTGTAGTTTTTTTTTTTTTTTTAGCTTTTGTAGGACTGCAGCGTGTGGGTCAGGTTTCTTTTTGTGTGCTTGCTAGGATAATTCTCTTATACTGCTGAGCTTTTGATTTATTAAAGTTACCATTCGAAGAAAAAGGATTGCCAATTATGGTTTCTCAATATTCAAATACCCTAGGCTGATGTTCTGAAAATTTAATTTCTCCTTTTCTTTGGCTTTTAGTTTTGCAGTAGAAGCACCTGGACCTTTCTGAAAACTACTCTACCTTAATGTTGATTGGGGCTCTTGTTTTATCTCATAAATATATATACATTAATCCATATCTAGTTCGTTATCTGTGTCAACAGTCTACTTTATGATCATGGTATCAAGCATGTAATTGTTTTTTTTTTTTTTTTTTTTCAGTAACAAAAACATTCATTCATTAAAAAATGAGATTACAATGAGGGAAGAAAAGGTATAAGAGTATTGTACCCTATGATGCACGGATACTTCAAAATGGGCAACGTATTGTATCCGATACTTCACTTTTTATGTGTAAAATCCGTGTCCTTGCCGTGTCTATGGCGGGTCCTTGCGTATCCGTGCTTCATAGATTGTACCCTCTCCCACCAAACACAAACAAAAGACACCACCCAAAACTTACATAATCATACCCTCCCAAGGAGAAGACCTCTCAACCCCCTGCTTAGCTAAAGCATCAGCCATAGAGTTAGCCGATCTAGCGACATGATGAAAGATAACATTAAAAATGTAGATAAAGATCGGATTTCATTGAATAGGAATTGAAATTTCCAAGGGTTGACCTTCTTTTTAGATGTCCAAGCAATCGCATTGGAAGAGTCACTTTCCGCAATGAGATCCCCAAGGATGTTCCTAGAAAAGCACCGAAGAGCCTCCAAAATGGCTAACACCTCAGCTTCATTAGAATCGCAAACACCCGTGTGCTTTGAAAACGTAAAAATGACGTCACCGTTACTATTGTGAAGAACACCTCCAATTCCCGCCGGCGCTGCTTTCCTTGCTGAACCATCAACATTGAACTCAAACACTCCAAGGGGGGGAGGAGACCAAAAAACAGAATGTTTTATCTTAATGGGGCCACATCCCATACAAGCCTCCCAATTATAAATAATATCATTTAAACTAAAGTTGGAGAACTCTTTTCTAATCAAAGCCCACTTTGATATCCTCATGTTAATCAAAGCAATCAACCATTGGGGAGGAGGACTTACCTTTGAATTCTATCATTCCTTTCTCTCCAAATTGACCATAGAATAGCGAAAGGGATCAACCTCCAATAAGTACGACCACATCCAACAAAATGATCTCCCATCCAAGACTCCACAACCTCTTCAATCTTCCTCGGAAAACACCAAGCAACTCCGCATCTACTAATGAAATGACCCCAAACATTGGTCGCAAAGTCACAATGAAGTAAAAGATGATTAACTGTTTCTGCCTCCTTTTGACACATCACGCAAATGTCGGAGATGGAAGTTGATAAGAGCCCTCTTCTTCGCAAATTGTCTGCAGTAGAGATCTTCGCTGCAACTGCCAGCCAACAAAAAGCCTCCATCTGGGAAGGAGCTAGCCCCATCCAAAGAAGGAAAGAAGGAGCGCTAAAAGGTTGGATCCCCACCAAGGCTGAGTAGAGGAAATTATGACTACAAGAGCATGTGGAAAGTTTAGCTATTTAAATGGGGAACACTAGTCTATGTGTATGTTTGTATGTGAGGACTTCTATGAACATAGCCTTCACTTTGGTGAAATTTAAATCTATGACAACAAAGGTTTTATTTTAGATTAGGCAGGACTCTGTTTGTGATGCTGGCACTGTTTTCAGGAAGCCTATGTCTTGCTGTTTGCTGGGCTCTTCTGTTTTTGGAAGGCAAATGTTATTCACTGCAATTGTAAAAATAAATGTTCTTTATAGAATGCTGAATCTTTAATTGATCAAATAGTTGAAATTTCATTCATACAGGCCCTGAAGTTGATAGGTTGGCAGCAATGGCTGGAAAATACAAGGTCTATCTAGTGATGGGTGTGATAGAGAGGGAAGGATATACACTGTATTGTACGGTGTTGTTTTTTGATTCTCAAGGCCAGTACCTGGGGAAACACCGCAAACTCATGCCAACAGCCTTGGAACGTATAATTTGGGGGTTTGGAGATGGATCAACTCTTCCTGTGTATGAGACTCCAATCGGAAAGATAGGTGCTCTCATTTGTTGGGAGAATAGGATGCCTCTTTTACGGACAGCAATGTATGGTAAAGGTGAGTATTTTGATTGAGTCTTATCACTATATAACCTTTTGTGTTCTATTCCAATTGGTGAAGAATTTTATGATCCTTGGCCGGAGGCTATACTCAATGTTTGAGATGCTATGGTATCCTTGGGTCTTCTTGGGTTAAGAGGATCATATAATTCTCCCATCTCTGCTGTTGTTAGCATGTATTAATCTTCTTTGAGCTGTGTTATAAAACTTCTAATGTGGGTGGACAAGTTTTTTTACTGAGAATGTGAGATGTCAGTTTTGTTTTCTGAACATTATAAGCATACTCATATGTGTGTACTAATAAGCTTAATGTGCCAATGAGATACATGCAAAATCTAAGCTTTTCTGCATGTGACCCTCTTAAGTTTGTTCCTTGTACAAAAATCATGCTGGTCCTCTCAGGCAGCCACATGTTTTACTGTATATATATATATTTTTAAAAAAAATCTGGTAAAAGTAGAATGATGGTCCGCGTTTGAAGCACTTAATTGTGGCCCACCTGATGGGCAGATCAATGTGGCTTTGTTTAGGTCAACTGCATGTTCTTGGTTGAGCGAGTCCCATGCATCCCCATGTAGATTTTTGTGTCTTGCCCATGAATATTCAGTGTGATAGGTACATTGTTAGTCCATCTATATTTGAACAAAGCATATATAATTCAGGGTACTACTCATTGGTGGATTGATATCCTAAAAAATTGATGCCTTATAAAATCGTTACACTTGAGGGCCATAAATAGAGGAGGTTAGGATGATCTAAGGAGTTGACATTTTGCAGGTTCGATCCCTCACCTCTCCCGTGATTGGCATGGCCTCAGATGGGTTCCACAAGGGGGTCTGCCCACCTGAGCATGCCCCTATTATATTATATTATGTCTCTCTCTCTCTCTATATATATATATATTCACCTAACTGGAACTTTGGAATGTTTCACATTGGGCATGACTGCACAAGACAAAATGTGGTAAAAATGGAAGCCTAAATAATGTGGTCCTCGTCTATGATGCCTAGACACAGCATGGATATGGCAGATATTTGCCATGGACATGGCAAGGATACGGATTTTACACATAAAAAGTGAAGTATCAGATATGATATGACACGATACGTTACCCACTTTGAAGTATCCGTACATCATACGTCCTCGTATTTTGATGGTTGGGTGCATATGTCGGGGTTTGGAGAAAGAGTGAGAGGGTGTTTTTTGTTTGTGGTTTGGTTGGGTTGGTGGATTGGGGTTTTGGTTTTTTCTTTTTGTTGATTGTTGTTGTTGTTTTGGGGGGGGGGGGGGGGGGGGGTTCATCAAAACCAGCCCCTTTTGGTGCAGGTCCACTGGGCCAAGACCCATGTCCTATGGGTCAATCAAGCCCATCAGCCCATTGGGTCAGCCCATAACCCCCAGTTGGTTGTTTTGCCGTGGAGTTTCGAGTTAATTAGGATTTCTTAATTTAGTTGAGTTGCAGCGTCTTAAGAAATTTAGTTTCCTTTAGTATTTAGTTTCCTTGACGTGTGTAGGAATTTGAGTCTTAATGGGGAAAGGGTGACGTCCATCCCCTTCCTATATGTATGTACTCCTCTTTTGAGGAAGACACCTTGATTATTTTGAATAAGAGATTTTCCAGTTTTCCCTTTGATTTGTGAGTGCATATTACTCTACATTGAATCACTTGGGATTCGGCCAACCACCATCTGTGGAGTTGGACTATCTTGTTCTTAAAACTTGGGATGCATCACCTTCTCTCCCTCTTGGGTTCCTCCTAGTGTTTCTAGAAGCATTCGGGGCTTGTGCCTCGGGGCGGAGGGTTCTCAAAACCCTCTGGGGCTCAAGTCTTAAGCACGACTCACATTTGAGGCCTACACCTCATTGTATGAGGCATCATTGAGGCTTATGCTCCAAATGAACTTGGCGCTTCAGTGACTCTTCAATCTTCATATTGGGGGTGTATGCCCCATTAAAACATCTTTCTTTTTAAAAAGAAAAGCAAAGGAGATCTTTTCAAAAAAAGAAAAAGAAAAAGAAAAGCAAAGGAGAGGAGGAATTTGTAATTTAAGAACTTTTATGTCTTTTGATGTGTAGTTTTTTTCCTTTTCTTTTTGTTGATTTTCTTTCGTTGTGCTTTGTTCCTTTTTGTTTTGGTGAAATAAAATTTTATTGTTATCACAAAAAAAAGACTGTTGTACCCATGGTCGACATAAGGTTTTAACGAAAACAACAAAAAAGCGACTATTATTTTTCGTATAATTTATTCTACATTTTATATTTGCAAAAAAGTGTTCCCATGAGGCTTATGCCCCACGTGTTGAGGCATATGCCTCACACCATGCAATTGGAACCCCTAGCCTGATGCCTCAGCATTTTAGAACATTGGTTTGTCCAAAGCTTTCAGGTCCGTCAATTATACTACTTTTTTTGTTCAAAGATATGAGTGAGATATGGGTTATCTACCCCATAGAAAGTCAAATCTAGATCCCCCCACTAACACACACCCCCCCACCCCACACACTAAACACACACACCCACACACACCCCACACACCCACCCACCCACACACCCACACCCACACACCCTCTCTTCAAGATTAGAAAACATATATTCAGGAAGTGATCTCAATATATCCTCTTAAGAGTGGTGGAAATGAAAAGGTTTGCTAATTTTAGTCCGACTGTAGAATATAAATGTCACAAATTTTGGAACAAAAAATATCTAAAAACATTACCTGCAAAATTTGACAGCACCCAGCCTTCCTTGATCCTTTTTGTAGGCCAGTTCTTAACAAAAGATCATATGCCGATGAATAATTTTACCCTAACTTGGAAGAGTTGGAGCTTGGAAATTCTTCACTGGTCTACCATGATAGCAATCAGCTATTGAGAATGCGTGTGTGCGTGTCGGCATGCTTGTGAGAGAAGATAACTTAAAGCCATAATTTGCTCCCATTTAGCCCAGGCTGGCTACAATCTTTTATGATAAGCATGATTTGCAAGGATAATATTCAGGTGAGAACTAGTTCTCACATATTATATGAGAACTTTTTTGTAGGGCCCAATTGTGGGCCCCATTTGGGGATGGGACCAGGGGGGATGGAAAGATCTACGTGAGACTACCCTAAGTATCAAGTTTGACCCCAAACCTATGCCCCTAACCCCTTCATCCGTGGCCCACAAGTTTAATGACTTCATATTCAAAAAAATATTCAACCCTCGATCCAACGGTTCAATCCATTCGGATGTGTGTCGATCCTTGAGATATGTGACTATCAGGGGGTTCCCTATTAGTTACTAGGTTTGAATGGGTTGCTAGTTGGGCCCCGTAAAAAAGTTCTCATATAATAGGTGAGAACTAGTTCTCACCTGAATATTATACAGGAGTATTCATGTTTTTTACTCTAATGTTTTCCAAGAATACGGTGTTATACAGGAGAATTGATGTTTTTTTTTTTTTTTAATATTTATTCTCATGACATTTTCTGTGCCTTCCTGAAACCTGCGGAATGCTAGATTACTGGTTTTTCTGAAATATCACACCTGCTTCGAATTAGTGTACCTTTAGCACCTGCTCTGGTGTTTTTCTTCTTGGTATTTTTATCTTTTATATATTTCTCAAATTGCTGAAATTTTTTATCGTTATAACTAACGACATCATTGTTTCTAGGCATCGAAATATATTGTGCGCCTACAGCAGATTCTAGGGACGTCTGGCAGGCATCGATGACCCACATTGCCTTGGAAGGAGGATGCTTTGTTCTGTCTGCAAATCAGTTCTGTCGAAGGAAAGATTATCCCCCTCCACCAGAATATATGTTTGGAGGCTTAGATGATGATTATTCACCAGATTCAGTTGTATGCTCTGGAGGAAGTGTCATTATTTCTCCATCTGGGGTTGTTTTGGCAGGACCTAATTATGAAGGAGAAGCCCTAATCTTTGCTGACCTAGGTATGACTGCTCCAGCTTCCACCACTAGGTTGAGTTAAAATTATTTTTCATGGAAAAAGAAAAAGGACTGTTATCAGCCAGTGAAATGCCTCGAGAAAAAAAATAATTGTTTCGAACTAGACAGATGTAGTGTTCGCTCAAAGATGAGGGAACTAAACCTAGTCCAGACATAGATATGAGAGCCAACATGGATGTGCATGTGCTGTGGTTACAAGCTTGCTCATTTATTGTTTTTCATAAGGGCTGGTATAATGGTGGGTACTCCATTATGATATTGGTGCACTATTTCCCCCCTTTATTTTAACGGCCATTATGGTATTGAGTTGGATGATAGTTTGATCAAAATATAGGTCCACAGTGGCCAATATAATGCATATTTAACACAGTAACCATTTAAAAAAAAAACATTGTATGCTGGATGTGATATACTAATACTTTATCATGGTATCATTTATCTTGTTTGATATGGTAAAATTTTAGTTTTAACTTACCAATTAATCTTTTTCAATATTGGCCATTCAGGAGAACTTCAGCTGTCGTCTTTTTTTGCCTAGCCTATTTTCACCTTCATATTCCCACCCAGTAGGGTGTACATGGGTCGGGTTGGGTCGGATTTGGCTAAATACCTCATCCGACCCAAACTAGTATGGGTTATAAATGTTTAACCCTTAACTGACCCTGTACTAGTTTGGGTCGGGTTGGGTCGGGTTAGTCGGGTTAGTCGGGTTGGGTCGGGTTTAAATGGGTCTTACCTGTATAAGAATGAATAATGAAAATTAAACTTAAACTAGCTGCAGCTGATGAGAGAAAGCCACCCCTGCTAAACATAATCACTGCACTTCCAACCAGCTGCAAAGAAGCTAAGAGAGTAACTTTCCAGGGCCCAACAGAGAGCTACCCAATAATAATTTAGAAGAGTGCAAGAAAACACTGCACTATTTCCTAGAGATACATATACATGACATCTAGCAAAGCTGAAAGGAGCTAATCTTCATGTCTACTTCATAAAATAAAATAAATGATAGAACTAGTAACTGTAAAATAAACAAACCTGAATTGTCCCTGTATTATCCCTTAAACTCAAGAAAGCAAGTTTATACAGACACTAAATCCTCCTTGCTACTAGACTCTTCGCCTTTTGCCAAATGTCTATACAAATCATGTAGCTGATTAGCAGTGGGATTCAGAAATTCAAGATCTCTCATCAAACCCAACTCCAAGAAATCCAACATTATTCCAATCAATGATAGAAAGACTCCAGAAATTTTAATAATCAGCACTTCATTAGAATTTCAGAAACTAGTTCCAAACATACTCTCAGCAGAGTTACAAAATCAGCAAGCAATCCTTAAGTTCTTAAACAACCCAGCGGTGAGTTTCAAAAAAAAAAAAAAAACCTCAAAACCAAGCATGCAGCACTCTGCCAGCCACTGCCAACCCAGCACCAGCAGTAAGCAAACAATGCCATCAGCAGCTCAAAATTCCAACTGCAAAAAACAATATTACAAAATTAGCAGGCACAAATGAGAGATTGATATTGGTTTTTCTCTTTATCAATTCTATAACAACCAAGCAAGCACAATTGACATTACACAATCAGCAAGCACAATCAGCCAAGCATCAATTAATATTAACAAGCAAAGGAATTATAACAGAATAAAGAATCACTTACAATCTTTGACATTACATGAGGTCATAATCGACATTAAACTCTGGCAAACCAATTTCTGTAAAAATGAAACATTGAAAGTCACATGTTACAAATCATGTTAACAAATCATATCATATTCAGCACCAGCAATAATTTAAAAGTAGTTACCTTGCTCAATTTCCTCCATGGTTTCAATATCTTTGAGCTCCGCTGAAATGTCAATTGATATTGGTTTTTCTCTTAACCAATTCTGAGCACAAATGAGAGACTCCACTGTTTTTGGAGACAATGAACTCCTATATGGTCCTAAGATCCGACCACTAGTGCTGAAAGTTGATTCTGAAGCAATTGTGGAGACTGGAATGGCTAACACATCCCTAGCCATACGAGAAAGAACTTGATACTTACTGCCATTAACCTTCCACCAAGCTAATACATCAAATTTATCATTAAAATTCTCACAAGATTCATCCAAATAACGTCCCAACTCTGTCATATTCTCCAAACTCTCATCGGCTCTCATGCGCATGGCCACCCTTGAGGCAAATATGCTCATACAATCTTCATCATTGTCCTCCATCCTCATGATTTTTGAAGGTGGCTGAAACTCACTTGGATTATCTCCTCTCTCGTCAACCCCATAGTTATAGTGATCATACAATTTTGTCAATGTGTTTTTCACCTTTTCCACCATAATTTGAGTCTTAATTGGATCGTATATCTCCTCAAAACAATACTTAAGATATTTCAGCTTATAACGTGGATCCAAAACAGCAGCCACATACAGCAAAAAGTTCATGTTATCCCAATTATCCCAATATTTGTCAAATTTCGATTTCATGCGCAAGGCCATAAGTTTCATATCGATGTCATCACTTTTGCATAATTCCAATAGTCTACTATGCAATGACACAATCTCAATGAAAAATATGTTTGAAGTAACATGAATGGAAGTAGAGAACTTTAAAGTCATTTGGTAGAAAAGTTTTAAAAACTTCACAAGTGACCTAGCATACTTCCAATCCTCTTCAGTAGGTGGGCCAATATTCTTGTGAACCTTCCCCTTCCCTTTCCCTTTCCTCCCAGTGCTCCCACTACTTTCACCCTCTCCATCACCATTGTCTTGACTCTTATCAAAATACAACAAATAACATCTGTCATCGGTCTCAAGCCTTCGAAAGACTTTTTCATACTTCAAGGCAACATCCAACATTAGGTAGGTGGAATTCCATCTAGTGTCAACATCCAAGGGCAAAGATTGCTTACAATCTATCTTCACCTTCTCCACACATTTCCTAAAAGTATGTAACCTAGCCGGTGAAGACCTCACATATCGTACGGCATTGCGAATCTTTAGAATGGATTGATCATGCTCATCTAACCCTTCCTTGACAATGAGATTTAGAATATGCGCACAACAACGCATTTGCATAAACTCATTACCTGACACACTGCCCTTCCAATCCTTCGTCACAAGCTTCAAGTGTTTAAGAGCCCCATCATTTGAACTTGCATTATCCACAGTGACAGTGAATAATTTTTCTATGCCCCAATCTAACAATATCAACTCTATGGCCAGCCCAATCACCTCTCCCTTGTGACTTGGAATTTGAACAAAACTTATGATTCTTTTATTCAATTTCCAGTCAATATCAATCCAATGTGCTGTGATGCACATATAATTGATGTTTTGTAAAGATGACCAAGTATCAGTGGTGATGCAAACCATTTCATTTTAATGACACTCTCTCTTCCTTAAAAATGTTCATACAATCCCTTTGTACTGTTACCCTGGAGGGAACCTTGAATAATGGTTGGAGTGACTCCACAAAATTCTTAAATCCTTCACCTTCTACAGACCTGAACGACAATTCATCAATAATCACCATCTTTGCTAGCTCTGTCCTAGCCTCAGCAATATTGAAATTAACAGCTCGGAGGGCAGGAACTGAAGATGCACCCTCCTCTTTCTTTATAGACTTAAAAAGGAGGGTCTTTTGACCCTCATCTAATTTCCTTAGAGGGGACTTCTCACATTTGGAGAGGTGAATTTTCAAATTTGATATGCCATGTCTCTTAGAAGAACACAAATATTTAGAACCACAGTATTTGCATTTGGCTGATTCAGGTGGTCCTGAGACATACTTAAAATGATTCCAAACATCAGAAGTGCGCTTACCCTTACGACCGCTTCGCTTATGAGGGTTGTCTTCATCCACATTTACGACATCTTGCACATTTCCCTCGTCAATGGGTGCCTGCGCCTGCAGATCTGCCTGCATAGGAAGGGTGTCTACAGCAGCAGCCTTCCCTTGAGATCCAGCAATAGTAGCATCCAAATTCATCGCCGATGGAACTGTATCTGCAAGCAAGTGAAAGGAAATTACTCAATTAGTTAATCGTCTATTGGAGATAGAAAGTTATAAACTGATACCAATGTAACCAATCTACTTTATGGAAACATAGAATCTTGGATCCCACCCTGCAAACTGTGAGTGTATTTGCATCCAACCTTTCGATGTTCCAATCCTTCTATACAATAGGTGGGTCCTGTTGTGTGGATGACAGGTACTCAAAAGTCTCCTCAATTTCATTTTTTTTTTTTTTTATCTTGGGGCTCAGACGCTGACTGCAGTTGTCCACATGGGAGCACATTTGAGCTTGGAATCACATTATAGACAAGTATCAGTCCCCTTACAGAAGGAAACCACTCTTGGTGGAAGATATCCTTTTCAAGGAAATGTGTTTCCTATAATAAGTATCAATCAATATGATGTGTGACCGATACATACCATCCCGCCCCACCCCTCTTTCCCCTGCATCACCCACACGACTCCATCCGAATCCCAGGCGCCAGGCGGAACCCAATTTCCACAAATCCCACACCAGGACCTCCCTAGTCAATCAAGACAAATCCCATAGTTCCTGGAACTATACCCTACGCAGCCCCAAGTCCCCGTCCACTCCCTTAACCGAAACCCAATCCATCACATCTCCAATCCAAAAAAAAAAAAACCAGATACAACCCCACTGCCCTACCCAACTCCAATCGATCCCGAAACCAGCCAGCCCTGAGCCCACCATCATCCGCTAAGTAGAACCCTACCTGGCCGAACCCATCATCTCCATCAATCCCGACCTCCATTACCCAAGTCCCAAACCCATTAAAAAAAAAAACACAGAAGAGAGAAGAAAGAGCAAGAGAACAGAGAAGGAGACTAAGGACAGAGGCCATACCTTGCACCGATGCGAAGGAGACTAAGGATATGAGCTTGCTTGGTGCCTGGTGCCTGGTGGGGGAGTGACGAAGTGGACAGAGGCAATGGGCGACGGCGGCTAGGGTTTTGAGATTCAGAGAAATCAAAAGAAATGGGTCTTCTACAGTTCTACTGATATTTATATGTAGGGTTTTGCAATCTTTGTATTATGATGGGTCGGGTCGGGTACATATGGGTCGGATTGGGCCCCCATACATAACTGATCCGTTTATGAAATGGGTCACAGATTTGGACCTGTACCTGACCCATTGTGCAGTGGGTTGGGGTCAGTTTTTGACGGGTTGGGTCGGGTTGACGGGTTGGGTCGGGTTGAATACGGGTTTTGTACACCCCTACCACCCACATCTAGGTCTACTGTCTCCTTGTAGTTGTATACAATTCAGGCAAGGGGATGTATGCATGGAAACAGTTGGCAAAAGAGAGGGCCAATGGTTTGGTTCAGTGTACAAGTTGTCCACATAATAAATGACTAAGATCATTGGGCCAGTGAATCTACAATGAGGGCTACATTTTGGATGGAAAAGGGCTTTTCATTTCATATACATTGTACATACCCAATCCACGCATTAAGTGTGGAGTTGCCTTATTCTTGGGTGAAGGACAGATGTGATTCCTCACTGAAAAGTGGCTTGCATGTGTGGCATTAATAGGCACATGTTCCCGCAGTAGGGTTATAATGAAGTGTATTGAGGCTTTTGATCTCAGCAGTGGCTGGTATATTTTGGTTATATAAAAACATGTTCACCACCACCATCATTGTCGTCGTCATCATCATCATCACTTTAGAGCCTAAGCTATATAACATGTAATGAAATTAGTGTTTCATATTGTCACTTCACTGAGTAATATTGATTCTGGTGGATCAAAATAGAAGTATATGGGTCTGCTGTTATATTGAAAAGGATGGAGGTTCTTTGACAAAACACGGTCTCCTCACATGCTAATGAACTTCTCTTTGATGATCAAATGATGTGTAGATTTTGGAGAAATAGTACGTTCAAAGTTTGATTTCGATGTGGTGGGACACTATGCGAGGCCTGATGTTCTGAGCTTGACTGTGAAGGACCATCCGGTGACTCCGGTCACATTCTCATCTGGAACCAATGCAGAAAGCACCCAGAAATTGTAGCAGCATCTGCAGTGGCGTTGAAAAGTTATTGTTTGCACTTTCTGTTCATCCTGATAACAGAGCGCCCATCCATGACTGATACTTGTTTAAATTTGCTTTATGTAAATCTCCTTTTGTATGCATTTTTCAAACTTGGAAATTAGGATGATGGTTTGACATGTCAAGCAATCTGCATAAACAGGCTTACAGATTATGGAATGAAAATTTTCTGTTTTACTGTGTAACATATGCTAACTTCTGGTTCCCTCAGTAGGTTTGGTCTATTATGTTCATTGTTTAAAAATTTATTGCACGCATAGGCATGTCAGTTTTTTAAGATCAATACCATTTCAGCATACCAGAAGGCAGGGAGACTGGTAATCTTCTTATGGGCCTCTTTGTGTATTTTGTATTGAGTTCGGATTCATTCATAGTAAAGTGAGGTCTATTGAAGGAGTACTTAAGACCTTTTCTTAGGATTTGATTTACTAGTGTGATGGCTGGGTAATCATTTCATATCTAAAGAGAGATTATTTGATTAGCTCTCTGTTGATCTTCTCCTTTGCTCTTCGATTTCATTTCTCTTGATAGGAAAGCATTGTTTGGAATTCCTAATAATTCTATTCTGAATAAACAAATAGGCCCTGTATCTACATCTCTTTGTGCAGAATTGCCATGTCCTTTTGAGTTGATTGCTTTATTTCATTTTGTCGTTGATTATCTTTTGCATGACCATATTACACCTGTTGTGCGCTAAGTAAAACCCTGAGGGTGCGTTGGTGCAGCACCCATTTCCACGGAAATAGCCGGAGACAAGGTCCCAGATTTTCTAGTGCAGTCCACTTACCTTTGGGGTGCAGCAACGATTTGTGAATTTTTGTGTTTCTGTCTGAGGACATGATCACACTTGTTTATCCGATGTCCTCATGCAAATTCAGTTTGGAATTATTTTTCTAATTATGTGGTATTCATTGGGTGATGCATGGCTCGGTGAAAGGTCTTTATGAGAGTTGGCATTATATATATATATATATATATTTTTTTTTTCTTCTTCTTCCCAAGAAGACATAATCTTCGAGAGTGTAACTTTGCTCCTTTATCAAGGTTGAAATTGAATTGGCTTGAAATAAAGAGGACTTTCCATAATATATGATTGTTTTAGCTGATGTCTTCGCAAGGAAGGATTAACCTCTCATTTTGTTTTTGGGCGACTTCAATCGGTTTGTAAGGATTTTGGTTTATGATCTTTTGATGTATAACTTGGATGGTGATTTTGTGCCAGTCTAGTTATTTATCCCTTTTGACTTGCTTTTATCTGTATTCTTTAGTAACGTGTTACCATCTTGTTTAAAAATACAAAAGAAAAATCAATACATGTAATGAACCACTGAATGAATGAATACAGTATCAAAAGAGCAGTTCAAGGACCAAACTATTTTTTCCACACATTTATGTATAGTATAAAACATTAAAGTGTCTTTTTTTTAACCTATGTTTAATTATTTCTTTTCCCTTTTTTCCATGTTTGCTGAGTACCAACTACACCTCTTTGGATCGTCTAGGGAATTTGACGACATCCTTCATCCTTCTATCACTCCATTAGTGACTCCTATTTTAAGTTTGAGATGCGTTCCTATTTTATAAACCATGAGAGTCTAGTAAGTTTCCTACTGATTAATCAAACTAGTGACACCCCCTATAACAGAGTGCCATCTTGGACAACTCAAGGCCAAGATAGCAAAGTTGAGGACACAATTGTTAGAGCCCCCAAAGGTATAGAAACAATTTCCCCTTCTATCATTATGTTGTTGAGTGGCAACTGGCAACCACATACATTGCTGGTCATGCATACACTGCTCATCTTTTTATCTTTTTACTTGTTCAAATTTGTGTTTCATAGTTGACTTGTTCTTTGATGCTTTATTTTATTTTTTTCCAATTGAAGTTGTTATTTTGAAAATTGAAACCGTATTTCACATCTTTCAAGGGGGTTGCTATTTTAAGTTTGGTAGTTAGACACATTTCTCCTGTGAGGTCTCTCTGATAAAGAGTTGATCAGCACCTAAATCTTTATGAGTTGATCAGTCCCTACCCTCTGGATATGCTGGATAGTCAGTCAGCACCTAAAATCTTTTTTAGTCGATCAATCCATCCCCTCTGGACGCTGGCTGATTCCCCAAACCATGAAGTCTACCAGAAGCCCCTGTGTGACAACCAGTGGGGCCCACCTGGAGGCCCCTCAATTATAGCCAACACTGGGGATCCAAAGATCTAGGTGTGGTCACCCCATTTATGAAATTTTAAGGCAAGCCCATCATCTTATCCCCTTCATATGTGGCCCTTAAATTTAAGGGTTTTAAAATCAGTTCTTCTTTTATTATAAGTTTTGTTTTGATCCAACAGCCTTAGTCCATTCAGATTGGTGTGGTTCATGATATTTTTGGGACATGCTAAGATTGATCAGGTGGGGCCCTAGCTAAGCCCATCCTGTAACAAAGCCGCCCAGTAACAAAATGCCAAAAATGTATTTTTCCTGCAAAGACCTCTTTTTGTTTGAAACAGTATGAACCATTTTTCTTGAGTGGGTCCAGGTGAAAGTATCCCAAAAATGGCAACTCCATTAGCAGATCTGCTCCGTGAATGTGATAATCATTCATCATTATCTATCTCTACCTTCAATCCAACGGTGAAGATGATAGTTGGGGCCAACTTATCAATAAAGACCTTAAATCCAACGGTTGATCTGGTTCTTAAAAAAGTAAAAAAGTTACAAAACTTTTAAGCTTAATAACTCCAGATACACTTCCCCTTCTGATCAAATCCAGATTTGAAGTTTTGCTCTCTGTCTCTCTCTCTCTCTGATTAGAGAAAGCAAGAAGAAGAAGAAGAGCAGAAGCAGCAGCAGAAGCAGAAGAAGAAGAAGAGGAATGGCGAAAACTCGGACGGTTCTTGTATACATAACCCTAACTGTAGTAATCTTGGTCTTCATATCCTTGTACCCCACCAAAACCCCTTACAACCACCACCATCGCCGCCTCAAGCTCCGCTCCTCCTTCGATCCGAGGCAGCATTCGCCGATCCCCTTCGACCCCATTGTCGCCGACATCGAGCGCATCCGCGAGGACAGGATTTGGGAGCGGCAGACCCACCAAAGCCTCTCTGCCCCCGGCCACGAAAGCCAGCCGGAGTGGGAGGATTTCATGGACGCAGAAGACTTCTTGAACGACGAGGAGCGGTTCAACGTCACCACCCGCATCATTTCGCTCTTCCCCAAGATCGATCTAGACCCGGTTGATGGGTTCGTGAGCTTGGAGGAGATGACTGAGTGGAATGTGAGGTCTGCCATGAGAGAGGTCATGCATCGGACTGCAAGGGATATGGAGCTGCACGATAAGAATCGAGATGGATTCGTCTCGTTCCAAGAGTACGAGCCTCCTTCCTGGGCTAGCAAATTGCATTCCGGTGAGAGATTTTGAATCTTCTTGTTTAGATTTACAATGAAATTCACATGCCCCATTTGGATTTGTTAGCTTTTGATTTTGTATAAGAAGATGAAGTGAGTTGTAGAAGATGAGTAGGTTGCGATGGACAAGCTTAGATCTGGGTAAATGGGGGAATTCGGTCACAGTAGATCAAATCCAAGCCAACTTCCAAATTCTTACTCCTCACAACCCTAGATGGGCTCATGCCCAAATCTTCAAAGCATGAAAAATCAATACTTCTCTCCAAATTCAGAGATGCATCATAAAAGGAAAAAGGGATTCATGCCCAAATCTTCAATTAAAAAAAAATGCAATGATTCCCTCCAATACCAGTGACACTTAATTTTGGTTAAGAAAAGAGAAAACCTCCAAAACTAGGTTGGGTTAGAACCCTGCAATGCCTTAAATCCTATCCCGTAATCTGTTATTTGAGAAGTAGGGGTCCCCCTTGGCCACATGAGCCTCTGAATTTGCTCACCTGCATCACCTCGAAATTATAGTGTATCAACACTATGAGGCATACTCCATAATCACAGATAGAAGGTGCGCGCTGTAAGGTCTCCAATAAGTTCTCTTATTAGGAAGCAAGGGAAGGCCTAGTGTGGTTGTTGGTTAGAGAAGGATATGCATTTTTCAAAGTAGAGAAGGGTTCACAATGTGGATGCTTGCAAGCTGATGAATGATCCTCTTTACCATTGCACTAAATGGGCATTCCAGTTATCTGCATTGCCTTTTTTCTTTGTCCTTCCATGAATGAAGTAGTCTGTGATGATTAGTTGCGAGTGGTGGGTGCTGCTTCATTATATTGGAAATTAAGAGTTGGAATCTAGCCTTGGGCGCTTATGGTTATGCTTCAAATGATTCATTAACAGACAGATTATTGATCTTTTCCCTTCCATAAATGCACCGGTACCTAAAAAGATGTCAAATCACGATAAATAACATGAAATGATCTCACAAAAATTAACTATTTTCTAAAATGTTTAATTATTGTGATGATTGTATTTTCCATGACAGATAATAATTCCCACGTTAATGATATTGGTTGGTGGAAAGAAGATCATTTTTATTCAGCAGATGAGGATGGAGATGGTCGTCTAAATCAAACAGAGTTTAACAAGTAAACTTCTTTCATAGCTTTTTCTCGGCTATCAATGTTAATTTTTGTTCAACTGACCTTCTGTTCATGTTTCTAGCTTCTTACATCCAGTTGATAGCAAGAACCCAAAGCTGCTTCGGTGGTTAAGCAGAGAGGAAATAAGGTGCAAAGAGCTAAATTCCATAATTTTTTCCTTAATAATTTGAGCTTTGATAGTATTCGTGTCATACAAATTCTTTATGATTCTTCTTCCTTCTGGATGCTGCTTCTTTTTTTTTTTTAATTATTCATATCTGCCTGAGTTCTCGCATCCTTCCAAGAGTTCTGTATATCTTTGTATTCCTTGAAAATTACTAACATGTTGTTGGCTGAATTTATATATTTATTTATTTATTTCCTCTTGATATCATGGAATTATTTATAGGCGTGAACTTGCAATACGATGTTTCAAATATGGTATTCATAAAAATAAGTAAAGTTCTGTAATCTAGTTGCCATTGACCAGTATTATAATTTATAAAGCATCCTTTCAAAGGCCAGTTAGAGTCGTATTTACCCAAAAAAAGGGTTTTGTCAGATTTTTTTTTTCTTAGGCCACTAGATACTGGTATGTGCCTTTATATAGGACACTTTCTCCATTTCACTATCAATGAGTATTAGTTGCACTCAAAGAGCAGGAGCCTTTAGCATACTGGTATCGGGGAACTTATGCATTAACTAAAATGATTGTGCTCTCTTTGCTGAAAAGTCTACGTCCACACTGCCAAATGACTTAAATCTTGATCTGATACTCCGTTCAAGTATTTAAGTCACCAACTAGGGATATAGAACAGTCCAGTATAACATATTCTTATACTCTTTTGACAATTGGTGCTGGTCGAAGAGGGAGAGGTTGCCTAATACTATAGTGGTTTTGTATGTAGGATTGTTGGTCCCCTAAGTTGGTAGACTTTTTCTCATGCTACTTGGTTCAGAGTTCAGACTTTCAGCTTTTGAGAACTATCTAAACATTATTTGAAAAAGAGGGTAAACGAAGCAAAAGGGCTATAAAAGAAGGCTAATAGTCATCTAAAGCCAAAAAAACAAGATGACCTTTTATGTGTGTTTTGATTTGGACTGACTGATATCACACCACCAATTTCAATGTATAATAGTTCTAAATAGATCTTGATGAGCACTGTTTCCCATGCTATTGTTGACTGGAATGTTGATTGCTGTTTAGGGAAAGAGATACTGATAGAGATGGCAAGTTGAGCTTCAAAGAATTTTTTCATGGACTATTTGACTTGTTACGGGACTATGACGAAGTAGGTCACAACACTTCACATGAGTCTGATGATATGATGGAGGCACCAGCTAAAAAATTGTTTGCGGAACTTGATAAAGACAATGATGGGTATGTTTTGTGATAACTATCTTGGTGTGTTATTTGCTAATTACTATTCCTATTTCTGTTATTTATTGGCTAAACTGGCTTTATCATGTAGATACTTGTCAGAAGATGAGTTGTTACTTGTAATCGACAAAATTCATCCATCAGAGCGTTATTATGCAAAACAACAAGCAGATTATGTTATTTCTCAGGTCAGTGGATAGTTTGAATATAGTAGATCAAAACTCAGCTTGAGTTATCATTCAAACAATATGTCTCCTCTATACCATTGCCCTCACATCACTAGTTATCAGAAGAATGATATACTTCATTTGCAACTTATATTCTGTTTGTTTCACAAAATGGGTTTTAATGGCCCTGTTACCATCACAGTAACCCATTCCAAAGGGGGAAAAATGAAGATATCATTCAAGCACATTTGAAGTTGCTGCATTGTAAAATTTTTGTGGGATTTAGATCAATAAAAAAGAATCATAGTTTGCTAAATTTTTTTAAACATAAATTGTGTTTTTTGTATTTGGGGTGTATATGTCACGTGTATGGATCCATGTTCATGTGTGTTCATTTGTGTTGAGAGCATGAATGTCACCTTGACGCACACATGCTACATTATGTGACCATCAAATATCCCTTCGATTCTATAAAAAGATAGTTAGATCTGTTGTGTTATTGGAGTTGAATGTTGGACAATAAGAAGACAGTATTTGCAGTTATGCATCTGGTAAAATACAAGTTTGCTAACAAACAGAGATGCTTTTTATATGCTTGTTGTATCTTGTGGTACCTTGCCTCTTCAAAATGATCTGAACCAATTGGTACTGTCTTGCGACTTATGGTGTAGTGTCTGCTAACATAATATGCAAAATTTGGAACCCTTGATCCTTCCAATTAGTTGTGTAGCGGTGTGAAACTTTTAAGTGGTAAAAAGGATTCGAATCTTGTGTAGCAGCCAATCTTGTGCGCGCGCGCACTCGTGTGGTCAATTCTCAAAAACTGTGATTGTTGATGGGTGCTGCGGCGGCTCTGAAATTATAAAAAAAGTCACAATTTTCAACCATATATATATATATATATATATATATATGGGCAATTCTCAAAAACTCCCCTCTTTGCTACCCTACTTTTTTTTACGGCATGGAGCCCATCTTGAGCCAATCTAATCTTTTCACACATACTACCCCCCATGAATTGTCACAAGTCCAAATTTGACACTCATCCAACTTTTGCTCACCATTGGATTGAAATCCTAAGAAAATGCTACATCTAAAACCATTAGACTTTAGGGCCATAGATCAAGGTGTTTGGATGATCTAATGGAGTTGAAATTTAAATATAAGTAGATCTTATCTATATCCCATCCAACTGCATTCCATGGTTGTAATGTATAATAGTGGGCCTGATTAGGAGGACGTTTTTTTGAAAAAAACCCTCCTGACTTTCCATCCAATTGCATTCCATGGTTGTAATGTATAATAGTGGGCCCAATTAGGAGGGCATTTTTCTGAAAAAAACCCTCAAGAGCTTTCTAGAGCTCCTCCCCTGCCCCCCTCCTCCTCCTCTCTCTCTCTATATATATATATATATATATATATATGGGAACCGGTCCTGTAAGGACAGTCCGCATAGTTCGGAACGCCCACTAGGGCCCACCTTATGATCCATCCAAATTGGCCACACATTTTCAACCCCCTTATAGACACCGAATCCCATGAATTTGCATGGATTCGGATGAACGAGACCGTTGGATTGAGGGTCAAATTTCTTGTTTGATATAAAGCTGTTAAAGTTGCGGACCACGGATGAAGGGGTTAGGTGTATTAGATTTGACTTCAAATTTGATATGTAGGTTGGCCCCACTTGGGTCTTTCGATCCCCTCTGTCCCATGACCAGTGGGGTCTCACTGTGGGACCCCATTAGGCGGTCCGCACTGTAAGCTTGTAAGGACAGTCCTTATAGGACCGGTTCCCTATATAAATATCATTACTAGTTACAACACATTAAAAAGAAATTTATCGGCTTGTACAAATCCTATGAACCTATGTCACTATTTGATCCTTACCTGTTAAATTTGTTAAGTTTTAGTATATATTGGCATGGACCATTAAAGTGGAGCCAATCATTTCAACAATCTGAATCATTGGACCATGGTCCATGCGCCTTGTACAAACTGATAGTCCATGATGCATCAACTTATGTTGGTATAAACCCTCTTTGTGGGGGCCACTTAGAAGAATGACATTTGGGGGATAAGGTAATGGAAATGTCTCATGATGGATTAGGACTGGATTAAAAATCAGTCCCATCAGATTATCCTATCTCATGATTTTAAGGGCATTAAAGCTTAATGGTCTCTAAAGTCTCAACTATCCATTGGGGACCACCTATGCTTAATCCAAACTTTCAAATGCAAAACCCTCTTGTAAATTGGCAATCATCCCAATTTGACAATGATCAAACCGTTATCAGTAATTGGGTTAAATTAGTGCATCAACTGTACTAAAAGATTATTAAATTTTAAGGTCTTAAATCAATGGTTAGAATCATTTGCTAAAAGTAATATTTGGCAAATCCCTAATCCACATTATACCCTTCCATCTGCCTTCATCCTTTGGAAATCATTTGTTTAAGCCCCACTAAATGGGGTGCATTTATATTCTTCAAACACACTAACCCCCTCGTAAATTGGCATTCATGAATCACCCCAATTTGACTACGGTCGAACTGTTATCAATAATTTGGTTAAATTAGTTTAGCAATTGCACTAAAATATTATTAAATGTTTAGGCCCCACTAAATGGGGTGCATCCTTATTCTTCAAACACACTAACCCCCTCGTAAATTGGCATTCATGAATCACTGCAATTTGACAACGGTCAAACCGTTATCAATAATTGAGTTAAATTAGTTTAGCAACTGTACTGGAATATTATTTACCAAAAAAAAAAAAAAACTTTACTAGAATATTATTAAATGTTATGGCCTTAAAAACATTTAATAATATTCTAGTACATATTATTGATATTATAAAATGTTTTTAAGGCCTTAACATTTAATAATATTCTAGTACATATTTTTTTTAAGGTCTTAAAAATCAATGGCTAGACTCATTTGCTTAAAGTGATGTTGGGCAAATTCCTAATCCACAACATACACTTTCCATCTGCCTTTGTCTCATAGAATGCTTCTATTTGAGGCTTGAGCCCAATAAATGGGGCGCATCATAGACTTCAATATTTCCTATACTGGGCGTGTTTGGATGTATGGCGAATTGAAATAAAGTGAGGTGAACCATCAAATCAAGAGAGAATAAAATATAGGGGGTTATGATGGTCTTTTGTTTCTAGTTGTTTGATAGGGAATCTTTTTGACTTTGTGTAAAAAGAGGATATTTTTTTGTCATTTAGTGGAGAAAGGAGGTTGCTTTTTTACTTTTTTTTTTAAAAAGGAGGGAATTTTGAATGTGTGTACTTTTGATATGCCCATTTCTGTTCTTTTTCTGGATAATGGAGGCTTTACTTCACTTTTAACTTTACTAGTTAATTGCCACACACGCCTGGGACTCTTTGTTTAGAACTTGTTTACATGTGTGGAGGAGTAAAGATAAAATGGATGTCAAATCATGAAAAAAGTGAAAATAAATTATGTTAAAAGTAAAAAAATACATTTTTTCGTTAAGTTTACTACACTACAGTTTATCACACTTTGTTGTCGTAAAAAAAAAAAAAGTGGCCAAGGGAGGAATAAAAGGGCAAGTGTTGTCACATCATAACTTCTCCACCACATTTTTCATCCTCACAGGCTGAGCTAAAAAAGGTCACATGATAATTTTATTTCTCAACTCCACTTATTTTTGTCCAAACATGCTTAAGTAAAAAACGTCACATCATGTGCCTACTTTTACTCTATCTTCACTACTTCTGCTAAACAATTAGGCCTAATGAGTAGTAAAAGGTGGAGTAAAAGTAGGCATGTGATGTGATGTTTTTTTACTTCACCATCTTTGGATAAAAGGTGGAGTGGAGAAGTAAACTTATGACGTGACAACACTAACCTTTTACTCCTCCACATGCCTTTCTTTGTTTTTCTTTTTCTTTTTACCACAAAAAAAGTGTGATAAATTGTGGTGTAGTAAATTTTATGACAAAAAAGTGCTTTTAATCTACACTTCCCCTCTCACCTATACTTTACCTCATACTATCCAAACAAGGATTTTAACACACCTTACTTTTACTTTAATAGTCCTTTTACTTTTTCCATGATTTGATATCCATCTCCCCTTTATTCCTTCCACAAGTAAACAAACAGGCCCTTAGAGATATCTTTGGGCGCTTCGTACATGTCCATTAGTGGGGCCCACATTAATCAAATTGCTCAAAATAACTATTACTTCTTGTATTGGCTTTGTGGAAATTTTCCCTGCAATTGGAGTTGCTCCCACCATCAGATTGATCACATAAATACCTGTGATTAGCCTCAGTTTGTTTTTCTCATTTTAATCACATGTTTTATGTTTGATCAACCTTATAGTGTGTGCAAAGTTAATACAACTGATTTTCAGCAGTTTGGACTATTGATGTGGGCTCCCTACTGATGGATTTATTAGGATGAGCGTATGGCATTCATTTGTAGGCAAATCGATATCAATTTCCTTATGCATTCCCCTACTGCTTCCGCGTTCCCACATTCTCTACATATTAATTTTTAATAGAATGTGTGGCATTTGTGGAGCGTAGGTGGCCCTACCAAATACAAGATGGCTGTGTATGTAGTTATCAGTGAAAAATCAGGTCCATCATACATTTTTAGCTATCTGATCTAAGGTCATGAAATGGACAGTCAAACTAGAAATTTATCCATTATCTAGACCATTCATTTCATGGCCTTAGATTGGATAGTTGGAAATGTCTAATTGACCTGATTACTTTGTATATGGATAGATACGAAAGTTCTCTTGTATGTGGTAGTGATAGTGGGTTGTAACTTGTAAATACCATGTCCTAATTTAGAAAAAAACTAATAGAGGGCATAGCTGTTTATTTCCTTTTGAACATTGTTCCGATTTGACTTCGGATTGAAACATTTTGGCCGGTCTGACATTTTGTGTTTCATTTTGGAAAAATATTAAACAAATTATATATATATATTTAAAGAAACCCATAAACCAAATGAGCAAGCTAGTTGCTTTGGATCAGTGATTACCAATGAGAAACTAAGGATCAAGTTGTTGACTCTGGCCATCCCAAGTTTTTCAGCCGGAGCTTACTCCTACATAAAGGAATAATAGCCTTTGATTTGTAGAATGTGTTTAAAATCTCATCAAGACTAGAATGGAAATACTTAATTGTAGTTCATATCAATTAGGCTGCACTTAAATTGGTTATTTAATTCACATACTACTATCTTGTAGATCCTAAAATTGTTTCTCTTGCAAATATCCTTGATTCAATATCCAGTATTGACTTTAACACTGAATTTGTAATGATGAATGATTTGATATTCCTGGTTTTGTTGAGACTTAATTTCATCAAGTGGTCATTCTAATTTTGCAGGCTGATACAAACGAGGATGGGCGCCTTTCCTTGGAAGAAATGATTGAAAATCCATATGTATTTTATACTGCTATTTTCACTGATGAAGATGATTATCAATATCATGATGAGTTTCGCTAATGCCATTCCATGCATGTATGGACTCTCTCTCTTTTGAAAATGTCTCATTTTTTATTAGAGTTGGCTAAAATATCTGCCCTATACATCACAGCCAGGGATTTGAGGCCTTGAAGTGTAAATGTCTGAATTATATGGTTCATCTGTGATTCAAGTGAGTGATGGATATTAGTTGGATAAATGTAAATTCTGTGCAAAGTTAGGGAAGTTAGGGTGTTGAAAATGTCCCATTTTGGATTAGAGTTGGCTCAAATATATTTGCCCTATTGACATCACAACCATGGATTTAAGGCCTTGAAGAGTAAGTGTTTGAATTATGTGGTTCATCTATGATTCAACTGAATGATGGATATTAGATGCATAAATGTCAATTTGTGGACACATGCGCATGCATGAGTGTGCTACTGTGCTCACGCCATCATCATCATTACCATCACCATCATTGTCAAAGCATTATGTATGTGAGGTTGCATGGAAAATTGTACTTTGCACTCTCCCCTATATAAAGCCATGCCCTCGGTTTACTCCACAATTTATCAAATCTTTTCTAACTACTTGATTTAGGGAGTTTAATGGTATTCCCCTTCCCTTGGTTCCTTGGACTTATAACACTTCAATACTTCGAACATGGGCTTTTTCATCTTATGTGTACACGTCCAACCCATCTGAAAAAGGATTGTCAATTCTCTCCTCTATCAGGTCCACTCATAGATTTCCTCTTATGCTCTCAATCCTAATTCCTTCACTTCTTACGAATCCACACCTCCTAGTTTATAGTTTCTTTGACAAACCAAGGAGGTTGGTTAAAAGAGCTCTGGTATGTGGTTCATTTCGAGGACAAATCCAACCCCTTTTCTCAGTTCACAACCGTCTGAGTTAAATTGACACTGAATACTATGAGTCGCCTTGAATTATTAAAAATGCAATTCATCTGATGGTTGGAAATCACCATACTTTGGCCCTTAAATCAAGGGGGGTGATGATCTGATGGGTTTTTTTTGGGTCACCCATTCACATGAAGATCTTTTTCGTTAGTTCCCTACTCCAATATAGGATGCATCCAGGTGGACCACTTCGGAATGGAGTTTGCATCCAGGTGGACCACCCTGAAGTGCAGTGTCACCACATATCTCCCATCATCTGCAAAAGCTTTATCATGGAAAATTATTGTATCAAATGCTCACCACAACGTTTTGTGGTGATGGCCAAATATCACTCTCATCAAGGTTATATTCTCTATTGGAGTGAAACAGCAAAGTTGACGTGATCTAACTTGCTATCTAGGCATGTATGATGTATCCTTACCACTTCAATCCAATGGTGAATCACTCTGATCAAAGTGATATTCTGACACCTCCAGTCAAAGATCAAAGTGATATTCTAACGCCTCCAGTCAAAGGTGGGAGGACATGCCTCCACTCGGGGAAAGTGGCTCCACATTGTAAATTTCTACTGCATTTTATTGTTTATTCAGATATACTTGATCATTTTGCATTTATATTTTAGAACAATTGCTAGGATAGTTTTTATTTGATTTTGGTTTGTATTTGCACCTGTCTTGCAGGATTGTCAGAGACATGCGGGATTCATTCTTCTTTTTTGCAAAACTTCATTGCTAGAATATATTGAAGCCATGTCATCGCTTTCTTTTCATGTAGGGAATGCCTTCCCTGGGTAGCTCATCTTTTTTGTTATTTTCCACATATGTAGTTAACCATGTAACTGTATTCATCCCATTAACTCTCCCCACCTTGGTCATTATTTTTATGCGAAACACCCGTCTGGTTGTAGATTTCAGTTTTGAAATATATCCACTTTGAATTGGTAGTTTGTATCTCTCAGGTCAGTCTAGGTCTCAGATTCCTTACTCATTCTGCTTTCAAAGGTACATGAGTCATTCATCTTGTCAAATGTAACATAGACATAAATGATGGCTGTTATTTCATTGGATTTGAAAGATTCTATTCTGGAGATTACCTCCATTTGGGTTTTCCCTTGTATTTTTTTTTCAATTTTATCTACCTGTCCAGCCATGGTCATATTTGCCTGATATATTTTGCTATTTTTTGCTTTGAATTACTGACCTATATTGTAAAAAAGTAAAAGGATAATCGATAATATTGCTCAAAAAATGAAAGAAACGCATTAGCTGTACAGATTGTCCACCTTTTCTGTCCCAATGAGTACAAGCAAAACAAGATGTGTGTGTTACGCACTCATGGTTGAGTGGTACTGGCATCTCCGTTCCACCCATATGCCCAGGGGGTTCAAGTATCACTGTTGGACCATAGCAGATAAAAAGCGCGCGCGCACAACATCCTTCCAGTAGACCCTTCACCGTGATAAAAAAACTGCTGATACTTAAAAATCACGAGTAGATGAGGTGTGTTAATTTACACCACCAACTGCCGATGCAGGAACCAATGCTCGTCTGCTCGCATGTAGCATAGGTGTTCCAACATCCGTCTCTCTGCATATGGAGGGTGTCCAGGGTTTGAGCCCGTGCCCCGACTCCCCCAAGACCAAGAGTTCCACCTTTGGCTGCTGAGCAAACAACCATGAGAGAGAGAGAGAGAGAGAGAGAGAGAGAGAGAGAGAGAGAGAGAGAGAGAGAGAGAGAGAGAGAGTTATATGCTTAGGCCACTCAAATTCGCTAGTCCTAAAATTTTTTCCCTTTGCTTCATGCACTCTCACATGCTCTTGGCCCTGACCAGCTGAATTTACAGCCGGGGCCAGATTTGTAGGTCCTCTCATTTTGATTGATACTGGATTCTTGCTTGATGCTTCACTTTATAAGTTCATATGCTGCATATCATACAAACAAGTAACAGAAGTATGTGTTTGCATTTGGGACCTATGCTTTGGTGATACAGAACATTGATGTGATTTTAAGAATAGTTCCGAGTCTGGGGCTCCTGGCAATCGAAAATGTAGAGCGACTTTGTCGAGTTTGAAATCAGTGGCCTGTAAATAATGATCACGTGGCTCACTGTTGTGAATGGTCTGGATATAAATCTGTGGACGTCACCTAAACTGTCCAGACATACACCTGGATGGAGTGAGGAGGTTTTTGAACTCCAAAGTTTTTTCTATTATGAGACGAAAGAAGATAAGTCAGATTGTTGTTAAGGATAAAATAATCAAAACAACCAGAATTTCAATTCTAATAAGACTTATTGATCACCGCTAGTCAAGTGAGGTTTAAGTGGAAATCAATAATGTATCAGCCCTTTTGAGGTTATCTGATAATACATGGGGCTTTTTGTGAAAAAAAAAAAAAAAAACCTGGAAAACCCCCAACACTTTGATCACATTAAAAAGGGTCCGGTTGTTCCGGTAATTCTAAGAAATGTATTCCATTTAGTAATTCTAACTTCTAAGAGATGTATGATGAAGAGTGGGGAACAAAGGTGAAGACTTGTAAATAATTAAATATTCAATTATTACCTTAGTAATTCAAATCCTAAAAAAATAAATATTTTATCTACTCCACCTTATATCCTTCGTCCCTTCAATAAGTGGAACCATCTTACCAGTAACTTCAAAGTATTCAAACACTGTCCACTTATATCAAGAAGCTGCCAGGTGAGAACCAAACGCCTCTTGTGACTGAGGTAGGACTAGGAGGCTGTTCTCAAACTTCAATGTAATGAGATGTTATTGTATTAAAGATGTCCACCTTCAATGCTTTTTTCTAAATACAGACCTCAATCACCAGGGAGGGACCGCAGTTGTATATCGAATCTGGACCATAGAATTGAAAAGAGTCCATGTAAGAAGTAGACAAACTAATTTTGTAGCTACAGACGGACAGAAATTGGTTTCGATGATTGAGATCCAGTAAAAGAAATGTTTCTCGAGAACAAATGGCAGTCTAACATGACAAGTTCTATGTCAAGTCAACTGTCTGTCTCTCTCTCTCTCTCTCTCTGCTTGTGTGTATGCGTTTACCCAATCAGCTTTTGTTTGGGTTAGGTGGAGCCATAAGGCCCATTACCTTTATTTTTTGAGGAAAGCCCAAGGACACAAAGCACTATGCATTATTTAGAGAGAATGGGACAGAGGGCAGAGGAGAGTGGAGTGAGGTGGGGTGGCGTGAGAGTGACCGTGGCCCCCAGCCTCGTTACAGCTGCTGCCTCCTCACATCCCATTCCCACCATATCCCGGCCCATGTGATTCCTGTCTCTCTACAAAACGCCCGCTTACTTTTTCTTCACAAACTTCCACCACTTGTCGGGCCCACCTAGATAGATGACCACCCATAAAAAGTCTGTTTGATGGGTTTGTGGGATATCAGTTTGATAAAAAATTATCCCCATCTTCCTTTTACTTCGGTTAGATTGATCATAGGTGTATGCAGAGCTTACATTGACTATATAGGTATATTGATCAATGATCATGGGTGTTTGATAAGAAGAAAAGTCATTCGATTTTGAATAACTGGCACTTACCTCAACTAGGATTTTTAGAGATTTAACTAAGAAGATAGTCATTGCATGGATCTTTTACTAGGTAGAAGGGACTGAAGACTCATTGTCTTTTGTAGATATGAAAGTGAAATTTCCATCAGACAAGCAGAAAAGCGCCATTTCATGTGCCTCCTCACTCAGTCAATACACATTACCCTGCGATCATGTCTATCAGACAATACAGTGACAAAACTTACATAAAAAAATAATCATCTCTTCCGAGTTGCGACCCATGCAACTATGGCCGGTCAGTCGTCCTCCCATGTGTTTTTCTACTTTCTGAGAGGAATCTCAGAGACAGTAAGTTGAGGCACCATGTGACTTCTCATTGTCCAGAGATCCAAATGGATCTTCTGATGGGTACTCTCATGGATAGGAAATTGAAAACATTATCCAAATTAGGACATCCTAACCATTTGATCACCAATGATTAAAAAATAAGCCAGAAAACATATGTATGAGTGTCCAAAAAAAAAAAAAGATCTCAATATCAATTTGACATTGATCTTACCATAATCTATCATTGGATTCGATCATAAAACTATATATGTATGTATGTGATGATGCCAAAAACAGGGATTCGGACACCACCGGTCAGATAATTAATGCTATGCAATAAATGAAGAGAGATGAGAGATTTATAGTGGTTCGGTCAAGCGTGACCTACGTCCACTTCAAGATGGTAATCTTTGATTAATGTCGAGGGTTACAAATATGAGAAAGTAGAGAGAAAAACCACCCCCCCTCAAGTGATGAGAGGGCTCTATTTATAACTCTTCCCCACCAGGTAGGGATGCGATCAGTTCAACGTCTCTTTGGAGCGTCAGACGTGTCCTTGAGGATCGAGCCAGGTGGAAGGCAGGTGAGATCCTCTCCGTGAGACTTGGTAAATGCAGGTGAGGGGAGGACTTCGTCGCGATGACTTGGAGACTGAGGTGACGAGGCTTCGTTTAACGAAACCCGGATCTCAACGGAGCTATTCCGGCCTGACCCAGATCCCAGACGGACCGGGTCACTTGGACCTGACTCGCTACCGCGATCCGGATTGGGCTTGACTCATCAGTATGTATATCTGTCCTGATTTTTGTAGGATGTATATGAGTGTGTGCATGCATTATGGATGTGAATTTGATCAGAAGTTCAAAAAATGAATTGTCTTAGGGGCATTATAAAAAAAAAGTGGCCGGTTTTTAGCGGCGGTCAGACATGGATTTAGTGACGTTTTTTTACTGCCACTAAAATATTTTCATTGCTACTTCCGTTGCTAATGCTTAGACAGTAGACTAAGAGGCTATTACGGGATTTTTAGTGGTGGGGAAAAAAAAAAAACCCACCTCTAAATTCATATCCAACCACTTCTAAAAGTCACTTTTTTCTTTTTCTTTTTTTTTTTTTTTTGTAGTGGAGGTGTTTGCTTTGACTTCACCTCTTACGCTTTTGAATTTTGAAAAGCCCAAAAGGTCATAAAAGCTCGTTTGATTATTAGACTTTTAAAGATCTTTGAGGAAACAAAAGAAAAAATTAACTTTTTGAGAAATAAACTTGACGGACTTCACTTTCACAAAATACTTTAAAAGTTCATGAAAGTGTGGCAGGAAGTGTAGGTTTTCCCCCTTTCCAATCCTCTCCTTCCCCCTTCTTTCCCTCTTTCTCTCGATCTCCCCAATAAAATCTCCAAGTACCAACCCTTACCGACCCAAAAAGAAAAAAAAAAAAAAACCAAAAACAAAGAAAGGAAGTGTCAAGTATTCTCATACAGTTCGTTCATCTCTCTTTATTTTGTGAAGGATATCACTATGTGGGGGGATCTTCCTGTGCATCCTTCCCTCACCATATGGTGAGGGACAAACTTAATGTGACCTACCTAGGGATCCACTGATCATGGAACTTATGGGGGATGTGAAGAGACATCTTGGATAAGACCATATATCAAATTTGGAGTCAATCCCATGTCTCTAGCCCACAAATTTAACGACTTTATATTAAAGAAAAAAATTTGACCATTGATCTAACAGTCCAATCCATTTGGATAGGTGAAAATTCAATGGGTCTAATGTACTTAAGGGAGTTCCATGTGTGTGGATGATTCGAATGTGTTATAAATCAACCATACTATGTTGTCCCTCACCATAATATGGTGAGGGATGGATGCACATGAATACTTTCCCACTATGCGTTAATGCATTTTTAAGATTTAGATACTCTAATGAGTTTATCCACCTGTGGGGTACATGTATGAAATCCAAACTATTTATGATCAAGATCATCTTGTATATTGGTATGTACTCATCTTTCATTTCAATCTAAGTCTATCATCAAAATTGGTAAATTGTTAAAAAGTGATTAAATTATACAAATTCAAGGAAGTAAAATGACAATGTTCTAAATGTGATAAATCAAATGGCGAGCAAAATTTTGATTGGAGTAAAATTTCTCCAAGAACTAGTATAAGAATTCTTAATTTTGAGTGATTGGGTTTTGTATATGGACCCTAGCTAGCTACTAAGTAATGTATATGCTTGAACATAGAAAACCAAGTGATGGATGTCGACCTTGCTCATATCTCATTATTCTATGAGATAATGACATTGATAATGTCATATAACATTGCTGTGTAGCGCATATAGGGTATTATATGATGCCATTTTATTTACCTGTAAGGGTCTTAATGTGGAATTATTTTTATTATAACAGTTTTAACATTTGATTATTATAATGTTTCCTTTTTCTTTTCCTTTTTTTACAATGCTACAACCTGGGATGCTTTGCCATTAATAAGCATATGCAATTTGAGCTAATCAAACAATCTTTACCTCCAAATTACTATTTTAAAAATGTCTCTTAAGAAAATTACTTTAAAAAAAATGCTTGATTTTAAGAAGCTCAATCAAACACACATCTTTAATACTCTACAAGAACTATAAATAGTCAAAGAATTATATACTAATGGAAAAATATCCCATGCGCACGGTTCGCATGGGAATCACACCTCAGAGGCGTCCAATAGGTGGGACGCACCTACCAGGAGAACCTGCAACTATCCCGTGCACGGTTTCCATGCGAAACGTGCACGTTAAATGAGGGTGGGGGGTTGTTTAAAGTAAAATTGTGATGCAAATAATATGATTGTATGCATTTGAAGTTTTTCTTTGATTATCTTTTTGTTATACTCTTTAATTAAGTCAGGCTCTTCAATTCTTGGATTGATCTGTCAAACTTGGTTTTGTTTGATGTTTTAACATATTTAGATCTGTCTTTTTTTTTTCTTTTGAAATTTCTAGTTTTTGTGTTTTTTAATTTAACCAAACCAAACCAAACCAAGCCTTTTTCCCACTAGGTGGGGTCGGCTATATGGATTTGACGACGCCAATCAACTCTGTTTAGGGCCATGTCCTCCATTAGATCCATGTAGGCAAGATCATGTTTAATAGTTTCTTTCCAACTTCTCTTGGGCCTCCCTCTCCCTCTCCTACTCTTGGCAAACTCCATGCTTTCACACCTTTTAACAGGTGTCTCTGTTGGACGCCTTCTAACATGGCCAAACCATCTCAGTCGATTTTCTCTCATTTTATCTCCAATCGGTGCTATTCCTACTTTGCCCCTAATCTCCTCATTCCTAATCCTATCTCTCCTTGTGATCCCGCACATCCATCTTAACATTCTTATCTCTGCAACTTCCATCTTCTTGGCATGATTATGCTTTACTGCCCAACACTCTGATCCATATAACAACGCTGGTCGTACCGCCACCTTATAATACTTTCCTTTAACCTTGAGGGGGACTTTCCGATCACACAAGACCCCCGAAGCACTCCTCCATTTGGTCCACCCGGCTTGAATCCTGTGACTTACATCAGTATCAATCCCTCCATCCTGTTGCACCATAGATCCAAGGTACCTAAAGTTTTCTTTTTTACCATAGATCCTGTGTTTTTAATTTAACCCTAATTTTAAATTTTAACATAATTTAAAGAAGAATCTTAACCCATTCATTTCTCTTAGTTTATTCTCAGAATTCATGAAGGGTAAAAACAGACAGGCCATAAGTTTCAAAGGGTTTCATTAGTTGGAACCCTTTGAAGACAAGACTGGTTTACTTAATATATGAATTGACTTGGAGAAGGTATAGCCCAGGGACTTTGACCACGAAGAAGTATGAATGTATAATATGCTTTATTTATTTATTTATTTTTTTGTTAACAGAGGGTTTCCAATCTTTTGGACTAGACTAATCCCTCCGGACCTAAAGAGAAGCCGGGTAAAATTTATGTGGCCCCCAAGTGGTAGTACAAATGGACTCAACCTTCGATTCCTGACGAGGGGGGAACCGAAAATATGATGTGCTTTATCATTAGGATATATATAACGGAGTAAATGATGCCATTCAAGGACCTGCCACAGAAAATATGTGCAAAATAAGATATAACGACGACACCCAGATGGAGAGCACAAGGCTAGAGCCAATAGACTCATCATCAATTCACTTTATAATGTATGACACCTTTTCCAAGAGTAAATCCTAGAGTTTTCAAATGTTTGGTTGGGTTTATTGCAAATTGATTCTAGAAAAATTGAAAACAAAGTTAGAAAACCAAGATGTTTTTTTTTTTTTTTTATAAACATTTTGGCTTGTAATCTTCATAAGATATGATAATGCGGTTGATTGATTTCTAGGTTGATTGGTTGAATTTAGAGTACCCATGCAGTAGAGCATTTCTTTAATTAGAAAAGATTAACGGTATAGTTTTTTGAATTCTCCAAGTTTCAATCACCAATAATATGATGGCCAAAAGACCAGCCGTGGCATCATGGAAGGTGCTCAATATATATCACAACCTAGAGGTTATGCGCTCAAACCATGTTACCAATGGGAAAAATATGATGATGGCCAAAATGCGGAGGAGAAATTCCATTTAGATACCATCGCATGTATAAAAATAAAATTTATTTGACTTAAAACTGATCAAATTAGATGTTTGAATGTTTTAGATCATTTTTTTAAAATAATAATAATCATAAAAAAGGAAATAAAATACAATAAACATCAATGTGTAAAAAGCAACGAGACAACTTTATTATTTTTTGACAAGTTCGTTCATGCTATTTTTATTTTATGACAAGTTTGCTTATATTATTTACAATATTACAAGTTTATCTATATAAAATTCACTATACAACAAGTTTGTGTTTCAGTTTTACCATATGATTTATTTGTAAAAATATCTAATTGTAACAACTCTACTTCAAGCAGATCTAATGGAATTAACTCTACTTAATATAGATAAGAATTTCTAAACCATCTTCAAATATTTGTAGTTGAAGTCCTGACAGATCAAAATATCCTTGTTCTTTAAAAAAAAAAAAAAAAAACTGGGTTCTAATGAGCATTGCAAATATTAGTTATTGGGATATATTATAAGCAAAAGGCATTATTAGGATAATCTCAAATTCTTTATTTTTACTAGGATAATATTATTTTAAAAGCAAAATTTAAATTTAAAAATTGAATAAGTGATTTGAATTTAAAAATAAAAGTGAAAAGTACTGGACAATAACCGTAGCACATTGAGAAGATTCTTCTTATCACAATTATAAGGTTGTGGGGTAAGAGTCATGTTGCCAATAAATTGAGAAGAAAAGGGCAAATAGGAGATCCAATGGAATTTACCAGAGCCGAAGTAGGCATTAGTTTGAGGGATTTTTCTTGCTGATATTGATTGAGAATATTAATCTGTTCAAGGCGTTGTGTTGAGGACAGGATCAAGAAATTGTGATTATTTTTAAGGCTTCTGATCTTTCACTAGGTAAGAAAAGTAGACTTTTCCTATTCTGTACTAAGGCAATCTATAGAGACCCTAAAACTGTCATTCCTCAAATTCTAAGAGAAGGAATTAGAGTAGCAGCTAAGCTAACCTTGTCCACACAAAGTACCCTCCTCCGAACTACATTTATAGAGAAGAAGAGAATGCTTTCTGATCATGAACCCAAAAAGGGGTAAAAAAAAAAATTAAGGAAGAAAAGAAAAGGAATGCGAACAAAGCTTAATTTGGCAAGAAGAAATTGATTAAATAAAACAAAACAACTAATAATCTTTCTCAGAACAAGTATAAGTGCAAATCAAGCATTACAGATCGATATCACTTTCACATACTTAAATACCTTTTAACACCATTAACACTTCTAGTTTAACAAACTAGCTACCAAAAGAAGACATTTCTAGTCTAACCAACTAATCTTAACTAGTATCATCAATTGAAAGAATCAGCATTGTCCTAGTCTCCTAGATATAAAGGCTACTCTAGCAAGCATGAATCCAATTAATAAATGCTTGCCAAGTATGTGCAGATCCACTGATTAAAAATATAAAACTTTATTTGATTGGCACAAATGTGGTCCCCCATTCAGTTATCGCAGTTGTTAAGGACCCCACTTGTGATGGATGGTGCACAAGAATTCTTTCAGATGTGTGAATTTGTTGTTGGTCAAATATCATATGGACAAAAACACTTGCAGTATGTGAGATCTAATGAATGGGCCCATCCAAGGTGAGTCTATGTTGGATGGCTAACAAGCGTAGTTGTGGTCTTCACGTGCATAAATAGCAACCCGAGTAAACTCAAAGACTCCACGAGCCGAGCATTGCATATGAATCCTCCCCACCCCCAAACAAGTGTACACTCTAAAGACTATGAAAGACTGGAAAAGACCAAAAACCTTGTAAAAGGCATTCTTAACAGTTTCCCTCTGAAAAGGGAAGACGTTTTGACAAAATGCAATTCCACTCCAACCTTCTATTTATTGAAGACATGACACCAAAAGGGTTAAAAAAAAAAGCAATTACTCTCACATGCACCAAATTCCATCTCTCTTTTTCATCTTCTTCTTGCATTTGCAATGCACTTGTTAATAGGTCCACAGATTCCGCACATGAAAATCAAAGGGGTTTTTAGAAATTATGACACACTAAAAAAAATCAGCCTCATTCTTCTATTCAATTATTATGGAAGGTATCAAGTGCCAAAATTTCATTTTGGATTTACTTGGCTCATTCTCTTTTGATTGAAAAAAAGGCATATTTCCAAACAAAATGAGTGAGAATAGAGGGATGAGAAAGTCTTATTGGAAGATTATCAACTAATTAAGTTTATACCCATGTCACTAGTGGAGAAGTGGAAACTAGCTGTAGCCTCCCTTTGGGAGGGAAAAGGAGGACAGAAGAAACATATGAGAAGAGAACCAGATTATGGTATACATATATTGGTACAACAGATTATATAAAGAGATGGAAAGGGTAGAAAAGGTGTTGATACGACTGACATTAATGGTTTAACTATGAATGATAAAAAGAACCTATTCGCATACCAGTCTCCATGAACCTAACCTTGCCATGGCTTCTGATTTTGTGTGTGCTCATATGAGGTGGGGTTGTTCATGCAAGGGTCAAATGCAGCCATGTTGAGAATGTCCCTGTGAGAGAAGGCCCTCAGACCCAAGAAGTCTCTGGTCAACCCATCATGTCCTCCTCCACCAGCTCCTCCTTCCTCATTTCTTTGATGGGTTTTTGCAAGACTTTCAGTAGCACTGCCTTTCCTTTTGGAACCCAATAGCCCTCCAAAAGCCTCTTCATAGGACCCTTCCAAACCAGCAGCTGATGAAAGGGAATTCATCATGTTGTGGAGGAGAGAAGGAGTTGCAGCAGCAGCAGGTGACGTTGCTGTCTGGTCCATAAGACCAGCGGCTTTATTCCCAAAAGCAGTCAGACCATGAACAAAGCTGCTTTCCATCTCTTCACGTGAAGACAGACCCAGACCAAAACCAGTTGCAGTAGAAATGGCAGGCATGTGACCTTGATGGGGTCCTAGTATGGAGGAAGATGAAGATGGTTTGCTCATGGTTGCACCCATCTGAGCTGCTTTTTGCAGCAAGGCTGTGGCAGACATGTGAGGAGAAGCAGTGGGTTGAAAGGAAGAAGGATTGTCATGATGCATTGGAGCTTGGGAGTGTGAGAATTCATGGTCTAACCTAGTTGAGAAGATTGAAGAAGGAAGGTCCAGGTGGCATAGAGATGTAGGGACCTGTGCTGGCGGGCCTGGACCAGCTCCCACCTCAGGGGGATAAGATAGCCATGGTGGCATCTCTGATCTCAAATGCTGTTGTATTTGCTGATGGTGAAGTTGTGGGTCTCTCTTCAGTGACAGCCCATGAATGTCGTGGCTGTTGAAGTTGTTGTTCAAGTGAGGGAATTGGACTTGTTGGTTTATATGTGTTGCAGCAGGCCCATGTGAAATAGAAGCGTTGGCTTGGGGGGATTGAAGTGGATTGTTTAGAGGGTTTGGTGTGATTACTTTTGCACTCTCTTCTGCCAATGCATCACAGAAGGCTCTATGAGTGATAAAACTATCCCTCCTGCAAAAGAGAAGTCAAAGGAAAAAGGAAAAAAACAAGGAAAACACAGAAAATACAAAACATCACAAAGAGCTATAACTCAAAGAGAGAGAGAGAGAGAGAGAGAGAGAGAGAGAGAGAGAGAGAGAGAGAGAGAGAGAGAGAGAGAGAGAGAGAGAGAGAGTTCAGAACGCTCCAAAAAAAAGAATTAAGAACTAAGTCCAGAAAGGCCAGGGAAAAATCTATGTTTCCAACTTAATGTTTTACATTCTCAGAGACTTTCTTCATGGCTCAGCTGTGCTGCTGTTGTTATTTTGTTGTTACCTCTTTTTAATATTTTTCATGTTTCTTTTTCCATTGACAACTTTCATATCTGCTTATGTGATTATATTTTCTATAGATAGAAATGACTCAGATGAATTTGGGGTTGTTTTGAGGTCCCATGGCTCATACAAATGTGTTTGAGATGCCTACCTTGAGAAGAGGGTGCCACAGTCACATCTGTACTCTCTAGTGCCACAGGTCTTGGAATGAGCCTTCCAATCTGATTGAACTGCATAACGCTTAGAACACTTTTCACATTTCCACTTCTTCTCTCCATGCTTTCTGCAGAAATGCTTTTTGATGCCTGTGAGGTCACCAAGTGCCCTTGAGGGATCATGGTGCACACAAGAAGGCTCTGGGCATATGTATACCCTCTTCCTCACCTCTTTGCTTGTTCTCTGCTTCAGCTTCCATGGAAGGTTGTGCCCTCTCCTATGCAGCTGAAGGTTCTGATCTCTCTGAAATCCCTTGTTGCAGATCTCACACAGAAACCTATTGGTTGCCATTAAAGTCTTGGGAGACAAAGCTATCACTTCAGCATGAGGGTCTGATCCAAAACAAAAAGAAATCATGCCCACATGAAATCAAGTTGTAAAAGAAGAACTATGGACGACCCAAGTCAGAAAAGATTGGAAATAGAGATGAAAGGAGTTGAATTGTCTGATACCTGGATTTCCTGGAAGGTTTCTCTTTTTCTTCACTGGAGGTGGGTTTGTAGCGGCAAAGGACTGTTGGTATATGTTTTCATTTTCAGCTCTGTTGCCTGAAGAGACACTTGCTTCACCAGATGCAGAAGTCAAATTGGACATGTTCTCCTCCACAACTGGTTGTTGTTGGATTAATAAGCTTTTCATCATCGGATGGGAGGGTTTAATTTGGGAAACCCTACCAGTTTGATGAGCACCCAAAAGCCTAACAAAAGATCCAAGACATGGGTATTGAAGCTATGGAAAGGAAGGCCTGTGGTTTTATTTTTCTTCACAAGCTGTGACTACACAACTCTCAGATCTGTTTTGTCACCAGGTCAAAAGACAACAGAAGAAAATCGTTTATTTCAAACTATCACAAGCGTATCTGATACAAAATCCATTTCTACAAAAGCCAAGAACCTAAGAAGTAACAACAGTAGATATGATGATGATAAGAGGCCACTAGGGTCACTGTCTCCTGCAATTCCCCTTGCAGTCTGCCACAAAACCCATCTCCTTCCAATAATCTTTATAACGATCTCTTTCCTCTCTTTTGCTTCGAACCCAAAAACAACTAACAAAAAAGAACAAAAATCCTATGACATACTTATACACATAACCGCACCAAACCTCTCATTAGTCTATCTAACCCTTCCATGTTCCAACAACTCTTTTGCTTGATAATAAAAGGAAGACCCATAAAAAAATCACACAAAATGAACAGCTATTACAGATATAAGCAGACCCATCACGTATAAGGCAATAAAAGGGAAGGAAAGACACTGTTGTTGTTGTTGTTGTTGTTGTGTGTGTGTGTGTGTGTGAGAGAGAGAGAGAGAGAGAGAGAGAGAGAGAGAGAGAAAAGAGAAGAAAAAGAAAGGTATGGGAGAGGAATTTTCTGCAAGGTGTAGAGAGGAAAGGTATGGAGAGGAATTTTCTGCAAAGGTGTAGAGATGTGGATGAGGAATCGTGATGCAATCGGCCACCCATTCAAAACCCACGCCCCCAACAGGATTGTTCACTGACGTAGCACTTTCTGTCGTTTCCTTTGTTCTTTCTATCTACACAAAACCAGAGATTTCTTTTCTCCCTCCTTTACGATATAGGGAAGAGTATATCTCTTCTGTTGAATGTCTATTAGTATATGCTTTGTTACTAGAATATTAATGCATTAGCTTTCTCTACTCTTATAAAGGTAAAAAGTCATAGTAAAGGAGAATCCCATCTTTGTTTCCAAGAGAATGATAACCTCTTGATTTATTTTACTACCTTGGGTAATGGTAAAAGCATCCCTTCTCAGCTTTACGCATCTATACTAACATGATTGGTTCATTGATTGATATCACAACAGACATGCTCATAGAAAACAGTTTGCCATTTACTTTTGCTCTGTTATCATGATCATCGTCATCATCTAATAACAATCCAATAACAATTAATTACTACCCATCGATTGTAGAATTCTCTTGTCATTTTTTACTTGGGACCATTAGCAATCTTTTTTTTTTTTTTGTACTTCACTGATGATGGATGAATAGAAAATTAGCCTGTGAATGCAAGTCAGCTCAAGCTGAAACTTGGTGAGGAGTGAACTACTGAAAATTTAAGTGATTCTTATACTGAGTTCTTGCGGATTAGACGAGCAATGATGGTGAGACTAACACCCCCTAGATCCCTTCTTAGTGGATGATCTACCGTTGATCTAATAATGTATTATGATGAGATTGAGTTTTCTAATCCTGTTACTTTGAAAAAAATTCAGGAGCTTGTAAAACTAACTTGGACAGGGTGGACTGGTTTATAAGATATAAACCATCTGAGTGGACTCACTGAGTGGAGTTTTTTAAATTTCAACTGGAATTCAAATATCAATCAATGAGCCAATCATGTTACTGTAAAGCTTAAAAGAGGTTGGATTCTGAGTGCAAAGTAGAGCATCAAATCTGATAATTACAGTACTAACCACAAAAAGAAAATAAAGCTTTCCTCTCTCTCTCTCTCTCTCTCTGGATCACAGCATTTCTGGGCATTGGTGTTTCCCCTCTCTGGGTCACAGCATTTCTGGGCATTGGTGTTTTTCGATGCAGGTGTTCCCTACTTCCCTCCCTAACCATGCATAAACAATTCAAATAAACAATCAATTTTCTTTTGTCATCTTATGCTTTTGTTCTTTTCACTATATTTTGAAAGAAATGGGCTGTGCAAATATGCGACCCCAATGGCCCAGCTCATCCCATATTAAATGAGCCATAGTGGAGCCCACTTGCTGGTCCATCCGACTGAACCACACACATATATCCCTTGAATTTCACACATTTCTGAATTTGCACCCATATAAATGAATTGGATAATTGGATCTACTGTATACCCATTTAAATGGACTGAACTTGGGACTCTCAATAATAAGTTTAAAACGATTTGAGTTGGGCTAATTTCTTGTGAATACGAGGGCCCACCCAGATCTTAAAAAAAAAAAAACCATTCCCAACCCTTAAGTGAGGCAACATGTTGACCCCACAGCTAGTGCGCACGGATGCTCGCACCTGATCGGGCCTCTCCCATATTAAAAGGTAATTCAAATCCAAAAAGTCTACATGGACTAACTCATGGTCCATGGACAGACCACATGGTTTTGGGAGAAAAATCACCTGATGTCAAATGATTTCCCCTCCAAAATCATGGAGTTAGTCCATGGATCGGTCCATGGGTTAGTCCATGTAGCAGGGCTCATTCAAACCAGATGTACATGTAGTCTTTAGAAAAAAATAAACAAATTCTATTGCACAGGAAACCATAACTAGCCATCCTCAGCTCAGTTTTCCACTTGATGTGCCACTGTCAGTCACCATTAATTACTTATATATTATATTTTCTTTTATTGAATTTAGGTCTTTGAATTTTCTTTTCTTTTCTTTTCTTTTTTTTGGCTCAGTGGCCAAAAAGGAAAGAGTGTAAACCTCCCACTAGAGATCGATTCTTGAATAGAGAGATGGAAGTGAGAGACCTTACCAACAGGCCATCTCTTTATTTCATTTTCTTCCAAACTTTTCACTTTGGCTCCCACTTCCCAAATGAGCCGGGCCAACCATTCTTTTATTACACACCTTTTCAAATATGCAACCACATCCTACATGTACATATGCATGTTGTTATGAGATTGACCAATTGGCAAAAGCATTTGATCAAATTCAAGCTTATCATGAATGGGAAGGAGGAAAAACTCAGCATTTTAAATAATTAATTACAGTAACTCTATCTTGATTCTAGCCTTTTTATCAGTAAGCCTAGATTGAGCCTGCGCTCAAACTCAAGCTTGACATGATTTTGATTTGATATTTTATCTACTCTATCAGTATGGGTAGGAACAAGATGCTAAAATGATTATCATTGATTCCGTCAATGATCTCAACTAACATAGAGATCTATAATCTACAACAATGAGCCATGCCCTTTGAAGCATGGACATGTATATGCTTCAGAAAATAAAAACTAAAAATATTAGTCATAGTTGCTTTAATTGGGGTTAATATTTTAAAAATAGAATTAATTTTATAAATTAATCTAATTAAAATTTTATTGGCATCGACATTAAAAATTAGAAATAATAAATCACAAAATAATATAAGATTTTATGTGAAATAAAAATTAAAACGAATTTAAAATAAAAGTTGTTAAAACTAAAAGAAAGATATATTATTTATACATTTAAGAACATGTATCAATAATCAGAAAGGAAAATACTTTTCACAATTCTTAGGAATGCTAGATTTTCGAATTCCAAATTAGATTTCTTTTATTACCAACATTTACCTAAAATTTAAAAGATAAGGGCATGTTTGTGTGATGTTCATAGAAGATCCTCTAAATTGATATCTTGTAAAACACATGATTAAGATACACAAAAAGAGAGAATAAAATGTGCAATTAAGACTTATACCCAAATTCCAATTGCCAAAATGTTACTATGTACATGAGCACTCGTGAAACCAAATGTGTCTCTGTTTCTTTTATATTGGTAACAGAATATATATATTAAAAGGACCAAAAGAGCACAACAGAGAAAATACAAAAAAAAATAATAATAATAAGAAAGAGAAAAGGTACAAAAGCCTTATTCCACACCCCTGTCACAAAAGGAGAAAAGCAAAATTACCCAAAACACCAAATGGGTCTCCTTGTAGACAACATTTGGAGAATTCATATAAATCTAAGCAAATAAACATGCCCTTATGTAAGTGTAACCTAGCCATTGATTTTAGGATTGTCTCTCCTTGACCATTCTGATTCAAAAACCATTTATGCCCATGCCTAAATTATACGTGCTTTTGATCAATCCTACTCATTCACTTACTATTCGTTGAATTAGCACATTCCCCAATTTGTCCCTCATCTAAGTTTTGCTCCCGCTTGATGTGACCAAATCTAATAGCAAAATCTTATAAAACTTTTGAAGCCCCTAAATTAACTCAAGCATTAAAAATATCATATCATCTTCATTTTGTGTACAAACTTTGTCTTCTCCATAATTGGCATGCATCTATGTGGGTGCCACAAGGCAAGCCATGATTCACTGTAACATGGCCTGAGAGAAAAACACTATTATTATTTACGAGCCAGTCCAAGTTGAGCTAGCAAAGCGGATGAGCCAACTCCCTTAGTTGACAGTCTTGACCAACACTGCAAACATGCTTTGAATGGGTCACACCATGTAGACTTGGCTCGAAAATACCCTAGTCCACTAATAAGGTCAGGCACACATACATTGAAAGTAGACTGATGAAAAGTTATTCAAATCATCCTTTTTTTTAAAGTATGCTTTGTCTGCAGCAAACCTAAAGACCAAATTGGCTTCATTTTCAAGCCTGTTTGAACATTCGCCATGTGCAATGTCTTTCTTGTATTTCTGTAGATGGTAAAAAAAAAAAGGCTGTTGATCTATCGAGCCACGTATATATGTGGAGACTAGAGATGGGTAATGTACTCCATCTAAATCAAGCTTAGGTGGGCTACACAATGCATGCATTGCGGCAGCCTTTTGCTTTCAACTTTCAACTAATTATTTTTCTAAACATGATTAATACAATGTATAGTTGTATACCCTTTTTTTTTATGCATTGTGTTGATTATTATGAACTTAAATTCTTTTTTTAAGATTTTTCCAACCATTATTGTTATGTCTGTTTAGTCAAAGACATGCAAGATGACAATATTTGGAGGGAAAAATAAGAATGATTTCAACACTTCAAGTTTGTATTGCATAGAGAAGTAGAATGCAATAAACAAATTTTGTCCTAAAACATGAAAGGAAATTAGTAAAGAAAAAAAGAAAAACAACTAATTTAAAAATCTCCCAACAACATGTCATGCGCACCAAAAAGGTCATCCCGTAAATTTTCAATGCTTCTATTGAGAGATGATCATATCATAGTTGGTATTTCTTCTTCTACTCCCTCCGGTTTTTTTCATTTCTCCGACTTCATTTTTCGCCCAAGGCACTATCTCAACCGTCGGTTGATTGGGTCTTGATCGACGCTTCAGATCATCCGATTGCTCAGCCCACAGGACTTACGTTAAGGGCATTTTAGGGATTTTAGAAGACAGGTTGATTGTAAGGAGTCACGGGAGGAGGAGATGGCGAAAAGTTGTCTTGTCTTGTAATTGGGAAGGAGGACAGGGGGCATTTCTGTCGTTTCACTGGGCCGCTCACGTGACACGAACTCTCACTTTCAGACTCTGAGTTGTCTGCCAGCGACCGACTTTGTCCCCAACCTCCTCCCCTCCTCACAAGAATAATTACAATTACGACACCAATCCCTTTAGCCCTACTCTTTTCACTCCTCTAACCATTAAAAGCTACTTCCTTTTCCACTCCATGTGCGTTTACCACCATTTCATTCATTAAACTCCTCCACATCAGTAAAACTGGACATGATGCCGGATCATAAAGGGGTAAGGGGATGAAAAGGATGCACTAATCAAAAGTGGGCTGAAATGGAAGTGATTTATATTTGAGCTTTTTTAATCAGTAATAATAAATTATAATATTAATCCGAGGGGTAGCGCAGTTGGTTTAAAAATTCGGAAGGTTCGAAACTTTGTTACAATACTGGAGCCACAGGAGATTTATCAGGCTCCCCTGAGCCCGCAGGGATTAGTCCGGACTCCTGCCCAAAGAGATAGGACACCCTCCCTTATAAAAAATTATAATATTAAAAGGAAGTATTGGGACTTTAATTATGGGTTTGCAAAACAATAAACAAACTTAAATGAGTTTGGTTTTTAAATTTAGGTTCTTAAGTTCAATCATTGTCCATCACACAGATTTATTGTGATATAATAATCAAAATCAATTCATACCCCATGTTTGTCTGTAGGGCCTATTTTTGTCTAATCAAATTGATTCGCACCTCGTGTCTGTCTGTGTATCATACAGTTCTGTTCGGGTCATCTAGAAAGACACTCTGCAACTTAAATTTGAACATCCATACGTACAAAGTTAAATTAGCTGCTCTAATGAACGAAGGATGAGATCACTCTTCTGATTTTTGTAAAGAGGAATCTCACACTAGTCTACACATGACTATCTTTCATTGATTGGCATCTGCTTTTTCATCCAGAAAATCTGGAGCTACTTGATTGCATTGTGTACATGTTACGCTATAGAATAGCTAATAGCATTCTCATCATCTTGACATCTCCAAGCCTCAATCATCATCCTACGTACGGTGGAAAATGAAGTAAAAACAAGACAAAAGGGTTGTTTCGTCTTTTTCAAACTTCTGAAGAAGACATATATGGTTAAATGCCAACGATGACATATGTTGGCCTGCTCCTTACTAGAGACAGCTATGAAAAACGAGGAGGAATCATGGCCATGGGGCTTCGAGCCTCCGCAAGTACACAGCAGCTTGGGTGCTTAATTCAGTAATCAGTGGGACCAGGTGCAAAACACAATTTACATTACTAATAGAGTAAGGTAGATGTTATGTGATGATAAAAGACGTGGTAAAATAAGGTGAGATATAATATAGGTAAAATAATTAAGGTGGGAGAGAGGGGGTAAAATAGTTATTATTATTTATATTGACCCCTGCTTGGATGAGGGATGAAGATGGTCTTTATGCCCAAATATGATAGTTTAGAAAAGAGCGTGGGTTTTGGGGTCCATTAATATCCTAATAAGAGAACCCCAAAGTTTCATATGCCACAATCATATAGTATATATGTTTAGCTATACAACTGTATGTAATATTAAATTTATTACATTGATATATTTAAGTATCCATATCTCTGCCTTATACGCCTTACTCAAGTTTCAATAAAATCCTCCACTCTCTCTATTATGAAGAAGTAGGCAAAAAGAATAATAGTCACAAGTCCCAATAGGACAAAAGATCAAATGTCTGATGTTGTTACAATGTAAGAAGAAGCTTTCAAGTTTCTCCCATCCATGATCCATCCACAGTGGAGCGAGCAGGGACAGGGCTCAGCTCTCATCATGCAAACTCCATTGACCTTTAAAAAAAAAAAAAAAGGCCCCACATGCACTTTGTAGGAACTAGGAGCAGGATCCTTTCGTTGTTATTATTATTGCCTTCCTGTAGCCTGTAGGCTAAAGTACCGATCATGAATTCAAGTAGTAAATAAATAATAGAGAGGAAGAGAGAGAAGGGTTTGGTCCGGTCACTGGTGTCTGTCTGGTTCTCACTCTCCACGCGCTCCAGAGCGGAAATGATGCGATGCTATATGCTTGGCATTCAAATTCGAAATGTATTAACGAAATTGCGACCCTACCATATAATAAGGTCATGGTTGGCTACTTGGCTTCTCCTTCACGGGATGCACTGTTTCTGCTGCTGCTGCTGCAGACCATTCGATTGGTGGGGCATATGGGGCCCACCTTGGGAGCAAAAAAAAATCTTTTCTTTTTGGCCGCCTCTGATACTTGGTCAGAGAGATTGCATGTGGCACGCTTCTTGCATGGACTCATCCTACTGCTCACCAATGACTTACGTACACGTAAGACTTGGAAAAGGGCAAGACCAGGTCTTGTTCTTTTCGTGGGCCCCTTTTACAGTCTGCTGCATGCTTTCACCCCCACAGTTCTTTCCACGGCTGGGAATCGGTCTTCCCTACCCCTCCCACGGCGTACTTTAGAGCTTGAGAATTAAGAATTCGGGTCCTTCAGGTCAGTCGAAGGATTTTAATTCTCCTTTCCAACAAGATGGGCAATGTTCTCCTATGATGAATGAAGAGTCCAGCTCATGGATCCAGTTTAGATGTCTACTTTCAATTGGAGGTGAGGTGCATGAAAAGGTCTCTTCGCGTTAAAAAAAAAAAAAAATCAGGCCATCAAATCCTCCTAACACTTGATTTAATAGCCAAAAGATTTAGTGGTATTCGAATAATTAATAGAGAGTAGATTTGGAGTCATGGGAGGATGATAGAGTAAAATGGCCTAAACTGAACAGAAGAGGGCCCAAGTGGGCTCCATGGAGTTGGACTAGATATACTGCTTCCAGTGGTAGTAGGTGAACATTTCTCTTTCCTGAGAAAATTGGTTTCCTTTAATATCCTGTTGATCTCATCTTTGCTACTCCTGCTCATAAATCAGCCAATTAGATTAATAAAGCATTACCTTTTCTTCTTTTTTTTCTTTTTTTTTTTTTTTTTGCATTAGAAGCAATCCAAAACAGTCAACCATAATCAATCCCTATTGATGTCCTATGCTATTACTTCTTCATTAATTGTTCAATGCTTTAAACAATCCATAGGCATTTCAATTTCCATTGCTTGCTTTCATTATCGTGGACCCATACTCTCCATTCACCATGTCTCCCAGAAAAAACAGTAATAACATCATTTCAAAGATTTAAGACAAGATTTTTTTTTTCTAATGACTGACCAACCTAATGTCACCAGCTGGAAGGAAGATCCTTTATCCAATCAATAACCAGCACGATCCCAAATTTTTAGTACAAGTCATTTAATTTTCCAAACAAGATTATATCCCAAATCAATTCCACATATCCAAGCTCAGTTCTCATCAGCAGGTAATGCCACCTCTAATCATTTCATTTTATTTCTAGCTGTAACATCACGTCTCTCCTAGATCTAGATGCAATGGAAGGCTTGCCTTGGCTATATAAGACTAATACACTAGGATTGGAAGCCTTTGTGGGACATGACTTTTACCAACAATGTCAAGATATTTCTATGCAAGTCCCTTCATGACCGCGCCTACCTACCATCCTTACCTCAATGGTATCTATCATTCCTCAAAATCCCATCTATTAATTTGGTCTATGTACTCAACTTTTATAAATTGTAGATCATTTTGCTCAAATCTGAAATCAACTTCCCTCACAATCTCATCTACCAATCCATTTGAATGGATGGTTTTCAGCTTTAAAAATGCATGTACAAGTGATCATCAATCTCATCACTTCTTCCTGCCAAACACATGAGCCAGAATATTCCACTCCACTCCCGGCTTTTACATCCCTCTGATTATAAATGGACCCTATTATGTAAAACAACTTCTCATTCTCCTTACACACGTGGGACTTTTGCATGTCAATCTTATGCCACTACGATTGGAAGTCTCGTTTTAAATAGTTTGATTGGTTTAGACTTTTCTGGACCTGAACCAAGAGGTAAAATACCTGATAAACTACTCAAACATGCAGCAGCCCACATGACTTTTATACATGTATGTATAAATATAAATATATTGAAATGGTATTCGATGTGATCTAGAAGAAGATAGGGACTTCCATTTCTTTAGTTTGAGCAAAAGAAAAGAATATATACATCTTTCCAGGAACGGTCCTGTTGAGTTTTCACTTGCAAGTTAAGAACGCAGTGACTCGTGACGAAACGTCTAAATCACCTAAATGATCCTATGGTGAGAATGAGATACTAGACTTTTCAAAGCCCTTTGCCACCTAAGTCCTATGGAAGATGCTAAGAATTTCCAACACACTTTCTTTCTTCCTCTTTGGACCACTGAATTTATCTTTCTTTCCTAGTGAGTAGTGACCACGCTGGCTGGCATGGCTGACTTGTATCGAGTTGTGCAGGACTAGCTCAAACCTGGTACTCCTTTCGGTAGTGGATGTCCCTGTCACCAAGCTATGCTTGAGGAAATCACTGCGACTTCTAAACAGAGAGAGAGAGAGAGAAACTAACAAAATATCATGCATGTGACAAGAGAAGACGACCAGGCATGCATCATCACCATCTTGGTAGGATTTCATGTATGTAGTTTCATGAAAATGACCACAAAACTTCCCACTCTTAACTCCAACAACTCCTCTCTTTCATGATAAATGCTAAATAAAGTTTCTATATGATAGTAGGAATAAGGTGGCAAAATCTCACCCGACCCACATTTGACCTGCTGCATCCTAAATAAGCTGGTCAAAGGTCAGATAAATCCAACAGAGAGTAAAACGGGTCTAATTAGTGATACAACCCTTGGACATGGGTCCATTGAAGTCCACGAGCCTGTGAAAGGCCCATCTTATGCGGTGGAATCAAAACAATTTTAATCTCATCATTCCTTATCATTTGGATTTTAGTTGAAGTTTTCCATTTGATTTAGTTTCCATATTGCTAGGATTATAGTTTGTCTTAAAATATGAAGTTTTGAATTTGATTATGATTTTCCTTTTTTTAATTATGGTAGGGATAAGATTAGCTAGAGATTAAGTTTGTTTTTCATTTACTTTGAATACCCATCTAAGCCAATTGGCCAAGTTAGTATTATTGTTATGAGTTCATTCTCATTTGAGGCACGAGTGTGTGCAAGAACCTAAATTTGGTGGAGAAAGTTGGCCAGGATCTTCATCTTGCATGCATTCGATGCGGTATCAAAGCATACCAGTCCACATCAGTTAGGTTAACTCGTATGACCCACATAACCCAAATGAGTTCACTTGGAATACCCATATACCAAAACTTTGATTTTACATTCTGTGCTTTGGGCTTTCATTTTTCCCACAACGAAACTCAAATATAACCTAAATGCTTGACATGGAATGGGCTTGGTCCAAATTTCTACAAGTTGGCATGGGTTGGATTGAGTTAAATGGGTTAACCCACATTGGATGTAGGTTATGTGGGTTGGGCTTCAATCTGTAGACAACTCAGGCTAACCCAACCCAATACGATTGCCACCCCTGATACGAATGCTTAATTAATCATACATACAAAATAAAGTCACTCTGATTAAATAAAGAACCAACTATAGCAATAAGTAGAACTCATTTAACTATAGTTTTAAGTAGTAAATAAAGAAGAAATTGAACATTTGACCATGCATATCAAATTGAATAAAACTTTCACAAAATTTTTCCATCAAGAGATACTCATATTACAGTGACTACAACAAAAGATGGCGAGATCTTATTCCCATTCCCATTCCCATTATCAATGACCTATTTGAGACATGAAATTGACATCTAAAATTCCAATTATATCATTATTGAGAAAGAATTGCTAAGAGCTGAAAAATATGAATCCTATAGAGTTACCGGAATGCACAGGCCATCATAACTCAATTGCACATCCAGACCCTCAGTCTCCTTCAACTTTGCAAGGTCACCATTCACTTTATCATGGTCCAGTAGGTGCATCATTCCTTCATGAACACAGGAGAAAAAATGTCAACAAAAGCTTCTCCAGATCAGGTAACAAATAGTTTCCATTAAGCCACTGAAGCAAAGCGCTTAAAACTGTACCAGTAAAAAGTGTTCTCTTTGGTTGAATTTTTCTAACTTCATCTAAAGCCTGGTAAGAATATAGTAAACATGCTGTCTAAGATTGATAACCCCAAAATAAGTTGCATTTTAGGGATAAAATGGCACAATAGTAACAAAGATGTTTACCCTTGGTAGTCCAAAATGTGTTGAAGAAGAACGATCTGGCCGTAAGGCATCCTAAAGAAATTATTAAAATAATTAGCATATGAATCAAATAATAAAATTTAAGCACATTCTTAGTTTTTTTTTAATGCATATGTCAAATAATAGTTCTTTAAGAATAGGAAATCTCAAATAAGGGATGTTTGGCACCATAATAAGGATTTCACAGTCTTTCAGAAGTGGATAAGTATCTTCGGGTATGTCACTAACATCACTGCAAGGTGTAAATGAATGATTAACTCCAAAAAAACATTAGTTGGAGGTACTGGAAAAACATACAAGAACAAAACAATGGAAGATCAAGGTGCTTAAAAGAACTACCTTATGTAACAGACATTGCCAAAGCGAAAACCAAGAGAACGGTAACCTTGCCCATGCCATACAGGCAAAGGAGTAACCTAGAGCAGAAGGTGCATCAAATTTTGAATCATATGGCATATGACATTTGCAAAGATGCTTCATTTTAAGTTGAACTACTTTTATTTAGTTGGGTTGTTATGTTATGTTCTGATGATATTACTGGGAAGATGTTGCAGAAAAAAATAATTTTTAAATAATTAAAAATGAGTAATGGTCTGGTAAGGATGGTCCTTACAGCTTACAGTAAGGACTCTCTCCCCGGCACGAAATGACCATGAAGCCCTGTACTTTCCATTGATCCAATGGTTCCTAGTAGTCCCTACCGTAAGCTGCAAGGTAAAAAAACATTTTCTTTTAGATTTTCTTCCTATTTTTTATTCTGATGATGAGGTTTTTTTCAAGATAAGTTTCCTTTCTGGTGTTATTTTGAAAATGTGGCAATCTTGTCAGAAAAACACCATTTTAGGCAAATACCTGTATATTGTTGTGATTTCTCAAAGTATCATTGATTTTTGTGACATAAACCATAATTACATCCTCTTTACCACACTAAAAAGTTAAACAACTTTTACTTTCATTCTTGATATGCAAACCACCATGCAGAGAACAAGAATGTCCAAATGTAGTTATTGGACGGTGGTCCATCCACTGTAGAATGCACCAGGTGACCATCCTGATCCATGGTAGATATTCCTATCCATATATACTTGTCATGTTCATGAAAGAAGGTGATTTTGGAGACACTGTTCTGTGATGATCAGATTCTTATATTTTCTTTGACCTAAAACAAATGGCCAATTTGGATCTCTACGACTCGAGTTACATGGCAACTCTAGCTGCTGCTTCTTCTCAAGTGGCGAAATAACCAGGTTTACACATTTCTAGGGAAAGCCAAACTTGTAAAACTTTAAATTTGGCTTAAGAGAGGATAAGAACGTGTCCATAGAGCATTCATTTTTGTAACCTACATGCTGGATTATGACCTCAGGTTGTAAGTGATCTTCCATGTGACCCACTCATTTATAATAATTTTTTACTTCTAGCGTATTGGTTGAAAATAGTTGCCAACTTGCTCTTTAATTAAATATAAGAATTCAATTTCTTTTGTCAAAACAAAAGGTCATCACCCAGTTCGGTCCCACCGAAGTAGGGTCCTGGGAGGGTCCAAACCGTAGACAGACCTAACCTTTGGCAATTTTACACAAAGTGGCTGCTCCTAGGTCTCGAACCTGCGTTATCACTCATGGCACGCGAGACTTTTACTATTGCACCAAAGCAATGACCCTTCTTTTGTCAAAATAATTTAAGAAAAAACACAAAGAAATTTAATGCAGGCAATGGGCCAAAAGTACCCAGAAGACTCATCAAAAAAGGTTCAAGAAGACTATGACAGGCCTTACCTCAAGATTATGTACAATGAATGGTTCCTCCTTTATGATATTGAACTGCAATGCAGTAACCGCAGCACCAGGGATGATCACACTTGTATCCACTAAATAATAATGAGTCTTCTTCATAACCTGCAGAATTGCATAAACAATCGATCACATCTTAAGAGTAAAAGAAATCAAACCAACATTTAATGATTTCCCAGTAATCAAACTAAACTGTTCGGGTGCATTTGTGTCATATATTTAGATCATGTAAAATAACTTGGCTATATGATCTTAAAATTACTATCCAACTAAACTGAGTAGATCTAAGATGAACTAAAAACTATAATAAAATAAAGAGAAGCTGACATTATCCATTTCCCAGTAATCAAAGTGAACTACTCAGGCACTTTTCTCTCATCGGATGAAAACATAAGCCGGCTACATATTTTACAACTAAATTTATATATATATATATATATAGAGAGAGAGAGAGAGCAGATCAACAACGAACCAAAAAAAGCAAAAAAAATGATAGTATAAAGTCATTAATCTTGTTACGTTCATCGATACAAATTTCTAACCTGGCTGCATGGTAACCAATTTTTATGTCTGTAAAGACCAAAATAGTTTGGTGAATATCAATGCAAGAGAACAAGTCCATAAAGATAGGTACAAAACAAAGCAAGAAGCCCAGTGGAGGAGAATCATTGTTTCAAAGTATCGTGATGATGAGTGTGGCAAGGTCCGTGGAAAAGTTCCTAGGTATAGAAGGTGTGGGCGTTGGGGTGTTATTTTAAGTTTTGGAGATGAGTCCAGTGTTCTGAGGGAAGCATTAAATAAAAGGATAGGCTTCAAAAGTCATAGTAAAGGTGGGGGATAGAGTTCGTTTCTGATATGATAATTAGAAGGGATTAGGCTCTCTATATTGTTCCCTACATAGTTCAGGGAGCTGTCAATGAAGCCTCCATGGTCAAGGGTGCTCCACATTTCTAGAGCAGTGGTTTCAAACTCATCCAAGTCAACTTAGACTTGGCCCTGGCCAACTCAATTCACAAGGGACTCGGCCAAGTTGCCAGAATGCTATTGGCCCATTAACAGCCCTCAAAACAAAATTGGCCTTTCTTTAAAGTTCTACAAATGCAATAAAGCATTGACCAATTCAACCCTAGCAATTGCTAGATTGTGACAAATCATCACCGGCACATGCAAGGCAATCTCTCTAATACCCTTTTCATCCTCGCTCAAGAAAAGCAAGAGGCCCCATCAAAGATCACTCATCAAAACCCACCCCAACCCCCCTCGGTCCTTTGATCCAAACATGCCTAATGAAAGCCCAACATCTCTCTCTTTCAAAAACCACTTCCTGATCATGTCATCCTACAAAATCCTTCTTTGGTTTTGCCTGATCTCTTTCCTTTCCTTGATTTCTACACAAACCCATATTCAACCAATATGACAGTATATTGTGAGATGCTCGAGAAATTCAACTTTTCTTGAAGAGATCCTTCCACAAGATGTGAAAAGCTAGGTCTTGAATCAAGATGGCAGTCTTATGGTTTTCTAAGTTTTAAAAAGCTTACTTCAAAATATGAAGGGCCAGATTTGGATGATCCAAGTTTTTCCCCATTTTGGAGGCCCCAACAAAAATAAAAAATAAAAAAAAGAAAAAGAAAAAGAGACTTGACTCGACTTTGGCCAAGTCCGATTCTTCAAACCCTGACGTAGGGTTTGATTAGTCTCGGGGGTACCAATGAGGAGAGCCCTATGTGAGTCCCAAGAGTCAAGAGTATGTGTTATTGTCATTGAGTCATGTCCCCTCGAGGAGTTCTCCTGAAACTCTCTGTAAGGCCAATGCTCCCTCTTCCACAGCTTGCTACCATTGCTTGTGCATTTGGATGGATTTTGTCCTCCAAAATTGGAGGTTATAGATCGGTCAGTAGTGGTGGGTATTTACAACGAGTAGTCTCAGGAGGGGATTATACTTGGGCACTATTTTCGACACTTGTGTAGAAAGGAGGGGGAGATAATTAACAACCTATATTTTTCCAATGTGAAGTCTCTTTCTTTATCTAGAGTCATTTCTTGAAGAGGTTTGGCATATGTGGTATATCAAGGGGGCAATAGAGGCATGATTGGCAGGTCTTTTTAATGGATATGGATTAGTTATTTGGGGCATCATCCTGTTTGCGATCCAAAGATCCATTTAGAAACGAAGAAATGAGAGTATCTTCAATTCTATAGAAATGTCAGGAAACAAATTATATCTATAATGGTGGTGAGGGTAGAAGTGGGCTCTGGAAAGGATTGAGTAGGAAAATATTAAGCTTGTATGTCATTCTTCATAACTAAGAGGCTTGTCTGAGTTATGGGGGCTGAAGAAGGCAAGAAACACAGAGCTTTGATCCTATAGTGGTGCATTGAAGTTGAACATCAACAGAGCAACTAGAGGCAAACCAAGGACGGCAGGTATTGGTTCTTCGCGATGCCGGGGGTTGGGGGGGGGGGTTTGTTGTTGAAGGGTTCTAACAAAAGAAAGGTGTTAGCAATTTATTTAGAAGATTTGAAGATCTTTTCACAATCTTTGGCAATGTAATAGTGGAAAGTGACATCTCAAATGCTATTTCTTAGGTTTCATCATTTGTCCAGTCCATGGAAATATCAATTTATATTAAATGAGACAAAAATTTGTCATCTTCTCTTCTGGTGGTCTTTCAGCATGTGGGAAGGGAAGCCAATAGAAAGGAAAGGAGGAAATGTCAGCTAAACAAAAGTTGGATGAGATTGTTCCTTTGGGGGAATTTTTTAAAGTAGTTTTTGTCTTCTTTTTTTTTTTGGCGGTATAGTGCTCTTACACTACCCCGTCTCTATTATTTTGTGTTTGTCTTCCTGGTCTGGTGATCTGTTGTGTTCTCCTCTTTGTGATTAAACTTTTAAAACATTTCCTGTACCAATAAAAACAAAGTGCATCTAACATGTTAGAATTTAGATTACTAGAAGACTAGTGAATGGGATATGGGAATATATAACAGACAATTTCATAAAAGCAAACCTCAAAGTCACGCTTAGCTGTATAGATTGGAATATATGGCTGGACATTATTTGTCCAATCACGAAGATCATCAAGACCTGCACAGAAAGACATGATCCATGATTAGTCCCAACTCCCAAGTGAGCTGATTGAAGCAAATCTAATGTACCCATCCTCGCAATATTTTCGATAATATATATTGTGTCAAAGAGGCTTATAACAACATGACATGAAATTTAACCTCATGATTTAAAGAACAAGCCCACCATCTTTTCTCTCGAATGTGTCATTAAATGAGAAACAAGAAAATATCATCATATGAGCAATGGTATTCACTGCTCACAAAACCAGAGGCAACAATGATTCTGCCACACCATGCATCAAGCCAGAACAACTTGCTCATGAGCTGCCATTCTGAATCTCAAAAGTGTTTGACAATCTTCAGAGCAATTCTGCATGTATTCCTTAGCAGTAAGAGTCCATAAACTTACAATAACAGGAGCACATTTTTTGGCCTTTCTAAGAGCCCATTTGCCTAATTCTACTGAATTCCTAGTAATCCATTTGAACGATTTTACCCTAAAAGGAATTGAAGGGGTGAATAGGTGGAGACCTAGCGGGGTTCATCATATTCTTAGGATTCAGATTTCAGAAGGTTTGGTAGACAATTATTTCCTATCAAAGGGGCATATTTTGATGGTCGCCTATAGATCTTCACATTTCGTCCTTCACTTTAAGGCCCCTTAATAAATGCCCATTTCTCAAGAGATCCTAGGAGTCTAGTAGGTAATTAGGCAAGTGGGGCCTAAATCCCAATATTTGTTTATTACTTCATTTATTTTTATTCATCTGATATTATCAGTTTAATCACTTTCCAAACCCCAAAGACCCCTCCTTCCCTATGTGTGTGATTTTTCTTCTTTATTTTTTGGTTGGAAGAATGAAAGTTTTGAGGAAGATAACTCTTAGTCACGAAGAATCTGAAAAGAATAAGAAAATAGGCGGAAAAAAAGAAATAAAGAAAGGTCGTGCATGTAGAGATTCATGTTTGTTCTTCTTCCCCTTTATTTCTTCTATGTCTCTAATTGTCTTCATGTTCTTCGACCAATAGCAAAACGCTCATAAAAAAACTCCTGAAAAAGTTCTTCAAGTTTATTCCGTAGAAAAGTGAGATGAGACCATTATTTTAATCAAAACCACTATCAAAAGAATTTTCAAATTCAGGTACTACTCGAGAAACTATCTACCGACAATTGTTTTGATATGGACCTTGATCTCTTTATTGACCTCCCTATGCTACTAGACATCCATCCAAAACTTCATTTCATATTGTTCATTGTTTTCCAAATGGTGATTTTTTCTTTTCTTTTTGATCTCATATATCTACTGATTATGGACGAGTTACCTGCTCATATTCAAGAGGAGGTACCTTGGTGTATGTTGTTTGTAGGTAATATAGTTTGTGGATGAATCGAGAGATGATGTTAATGCGAAAGTTGAGAGATGACAGGAGGCTTTAGAATCCAAGGGCTTTAAAATAAGGAATCAAAGACAAAATATATGGCTTGCAACTTCAATGGCAAGGTGCAAAGAACTGAAACTACCATGACAATTGAGCTTCAAGAAATACCACAAAGAAATTTATTTTGTTACCTTGGCTAGATAATTAGTAGGATGGAGAAATTGGGGAAGATGTCAAACATGGTATAAGAGCGGGATGGTTGGAGTGGAGACTTGCTTTTGAAGTGATTTGTGATTGGCATAGATCAATATGATTGAAGAAAATTTTTTTAGGACAACAATTAGACTAGCTATGAACTATGGAGCAAAATGTTAACCAATCAAGAAGCAACACATGCACTAAACGAGTGCAGCATAATGAGAATGTGGAGATGGATGTGTGGTAAAACTAGGAAAGATAGAAAAGGAAATGAGTGCATTCGGGAGCATTTAGTGGCATCAATAGGTGATAAACTAAGAGAAACTCGCAAGAGACGGTCTAGAGTCTAGAGTCTAGAGTCTAGACATGCACAACGAAGGCTAGCAACAACGCCATTGAGGAAAAAGATATATTATGAAAGTTGATGACCCAACAAGGAGAGGAGCTAGGCCGAAGAGACCATAGATGGCAGTAGTAAGGATTTATTTATTTTTTATTTGAATAAGTGAAACTTATCCAAGGATTTGGCTTAAGGTAGAGTGGAATGGAGAAAAAAATTCATATAGCTGACCTCAACACAGTTGGGACTACCGGACAAGGCTTTGATAATGGTGATGATTATGTCTTCTTAGAGCATAGTATAGTATGTTCTAATGCCTTTTCTCATCCATGATGGAAGGTAACTATGATTGATGAGATTTAGGCACTTAAAAAATAGAACATGGGAAATTGACTGACTACCTTCCATCTAGAAAGCTTGAAATACAATCTAGATGGGACAGCCGACAGTCTAGAGATACAAAACCTGATTAGTAGCTAAAGGTTTTACTCAAGTGTATGGGATTGTCTATCTTGAAACATTTTCTCACTAGCAAAATGGAATTATGATAAAGTGGTATTACAACTAGTTGCAAACTTCTGTCAGGTTGTTTCCCAATTAGACGTGATGAATGCATTTCTTCACATTAATTTGCAAGCAGCGGTTTATAGGGATCACATCCAAGGCTTGTTCCAAAAATTCAGGTGGAAAAGGTGTGACAGTTGAAAAAGGCACTATAAGCTCAAGCAACCTCAAGCATGTTTGGAGAGATTCAGTCAAGCCATGGTGAAGTATGGATACAAGAAGTGCCAAGCAGATCACACTGTATTTGTGAAATAGAGTGGGGATAAGGAGATTGTTCTTACAGTTTATGTTGATATTATCATTATGACAGACACTGATAAGGTGGAGATTAAATTTTAAATACTTAAAGACAGATTTTAGGTAAGGAGACTAACGAGGAAGAAGATTCATTAGCTGAGCACAAAGTGGATATGGATGATATTTCTTTTTTTTATTATTCTAGGGGAGTGGGATATAGAGGAATGTTAAAGTTGAGATTTTCGTACAGTATATCAATCTTATACTATGTGCATTTTTTTCAAGAAAAAAAGAAGCATAGCGCAATACATAATATATAGATTAAGATGAACGCAGTTTTAGCATTGCATGCCAAATTTTAATGTGTCCACGATACTACAACTGAATATGGACAATTAACACTATATCTTCATGTTAATTATGCTACAGAATTTTGACATACAGCAAGTAGCAGTTGTTCACACATCATCTTTAATAACAAGCAAGGAAAAAGAAGGTGGAAGAAGAAAAGGCATAGTTTGTCTGAAACCTCCAATTGCATCGGCATGAGAATGGGTAATAATGACTGCATCAATTTCTCTCACCCTGATAAAAATAACCTAAAGTAATATCAGTAAAAACTGTAGGTACAGAAAAGTTAGGTAGAGCATGTAGATTACATAAGCATATGCTCAACTTTGGCAGGTTACTCTCATGATAAAGTCGTATGGTTAATGTTCACTTTTTTTTTAAAAACCAAGTTTTGATTGGTAAAATGACTTGAATTTGCAACCATGTGGGTTCGACAATGAAACACTTTCCAACTGTGCTTAGTGATCTTCTTGTAACTTGTTAACTTTATACGTTGCCAAACTAATGAGCGAAGGAGACAAATGTAGTCATAAACCAAGTGACCGTAGTCTATCGAACCAAGCAATAGTTCGGTGCCCATCATCCCAAGACCGATAGTCAGACCAATTGACTGTGGTTGTAAACAAAAGTATCTATACTTTTTGAGAAGCTTGGTTGATTATAAATCTAAATCATAGAATCTAGTCCTTCTGATGGCCATAATCTCTTCACAAGAACCATATTTAAGGGACATTATCCATCCAATTTCACATATCAAAAAACAACATAAAGAGGTATTGCACCCTTCTGAATTCTGATGGTTAGTATTACAACAAAGATGCACTCCTTATACTTTCATAAAACTCTTCAGCCTAGATTTATAAATCTATACTGCACACAATTAGATGATTGGTAAGGAAACCGGTCAAGTAAATGAAAAAAAATGAATGGTACGGCAAAACTTTATTTAGGAAGGACTCAAAACTCTACTAATTATATAAGTAATTGTGTTAATGGTCCCATAACTTCATAGGTGTACCACATGAATATCAGACAAAGGGGAACTGGAAAAATTTATGAATTATCTTCCTTTGTGATGTCATCATAGGATGGTCTACATGAATTACATGTATATGCACCTTTGATTTATTCTATTGCTATGCAATTATTAGTCAAAAATTGTGGGCATATGATACCATTCTTTAAGATAGAGAATTCTAAATATAATAAATATAATACTTTAGCTAAGAAAAGGATAAAAGCAGTCACTTCTTTTTCAATATAGAATATCTTGAACAAGAGGATGGGTACACTCTTACCCAAACATAGGAAACCATTGGAGAGCACTGTGATAGAAAAACCTACATTGCACCAATAAAAACAGTGAGTTTCTACCTAGTTAAAGAACCTCTAAAAAAATCAGTTATCAACAAAAGATAGTGACTGCAGAGAAGGTAATAAGCAATGAAAGCACAAAGCAGAATATAATCAACAGAAAGCTATAAAAATGAAAACTAGCGACAAAAGATGCAAGATATTCTCCCAAATAACTTGAATAACGTATGTAAGGACTAAAAACAACATTGGTAGCATTGTTCTTGTCTGAACAAAACAAGATATAGGGAGCAAAGCAGGCCCTTGTCTAAATCAAGAGGTTAGCTGTCAGAACAAAATAATAATAATTTTAAATAAATGAGAAAGTTGAAAACCTATTGAAGCCACATTAGTCCATAGCCTTTGAGAATTATAGGAAACAAATAGGATAAACTAATTGATTATCAAGGAAACTTTTGGAATACTGAAGACTTTTGTCAGGTTGTTGAACTAAAGTAGAGAAATGACATCAACTTAAAATCTTTACCTAAATTCCCATCCACTTGAAGAGAAAAATAGTAAAATAGCTCCATGACATTTTTAAAATGAAATGATTTGCAGAGATCATTGAACTTTTTTTGTGACGATGAGTACTTCTAGTCATACAAATACAGATGTGCATGCCATAGTAAAAGCTTATATCAGCAACTCCTTATGTCAGAAAACAAATTTCTTTCTTAGATGACAGAAAGGCATACAATACAGCCCCAACGTGAGAAGAGGCCAGTTTGTTTAAAGAATCAGTCCATTGACTTTACAATGTCTTATTAGAGGAAACCTTCTCATTCCTCAAGTTATTCCGATTTCTGTCTTACCCAATTCGAAGTATTTGGATATTTTAAAGCCTTGATTACATTACAAAAAAAAAAAAAAAAAAAAAAAACAGTATCAGAGCACTTCAAGATTCAGAAAAGAAATTGTATTTGATGATATAGCACAAAGCAGATCCATTAGCCAATTGCAACTTTTGGTCTCCGGACAAAACAAGAGAAAAAAAATGCGCTAGGGATTCATTTGCATCATATGTGAACAACAGAAGAAAGGGCCTGTAAAGTATCTGTCACATACTTCCCTGCATCCACAAGAATGTTGAATTTTCCAGCAGAAGTGCTGGAGCGGATCAGAATGCTAGTGTTGAGTCTCTTGTTCTTATTTCCTGGATCTGCTGCTTTTGCACAAACCTGTAAAAGTACATCAGCAGCAGCTTTTAAGTAAATAGTGGCAAAACAGAAACCTTTGAAGAAACAATTCCACACTTGCTTACTATTTATCAATAAGACTAAAAACTAAATTCACAATCCATCAATGATTAGCTAATGAAAATCAAAGCTTTTAAAATCATACCTGGCATTTCTTTAGTGGATTAGTGAGACAGCTCACCCGAGGGATGCCTTCACTGGTCCCCGTACCCAAAAATATGATTTCAGAGCCCTCTGTGGGTACTCGCGTTCCAATTTCCCCATCAGCAAGGTCTGTACAATTGGTCAGTGTTTTACTCTATCTCATGATGAATGTATAGATCATCCTACATAACTAAGTAACATTTGGACAAAATATCAACAGTAGTGTACCACCACATATTTATTATGAAGGCCATTCAAAGTATAAAACTCTGTTTGGATTACCCCAAATTGCAAGGAAATTAAATATTTTTTTTTTTGCAGAATGGTTGGTTTGGGTGACATCAAATTGAGAAACAACATTAAGGCTTGGGTAATCAGGATTAGCCACTTAGAGGTTATGTTTTCAACATTTCTTTATCTGGGTAGGACCGAGGTAGAGAGAACTCATTCATCAAGACATTTAAAATCAATTGACATGATGATTCTTCTATGGGTGGTTGAGAAACACTTAATAAAACATCCAAATAGAATAATCATCAATTACATTGATGTATCCAGAATCTGATGAAAACCCATAATCTAGAACTTCATCCATAGAGACCCCATTGGCATAAAATAGACAACTGATGAGCTCAAATCATCAAACTAGATAAAAAGTACAGGACATAAACCCCAATACATAGAATCTTGAAATGGGTATTGGTAATTTGGAACGGCCTCCGCACTGGAAGAATTTAATGAAGAACTCATTCAAAACGAAGAAAACCCATGAGAGAAAATGGCATGGAAAATGCAGAAAGAAAGCACACAAGATAGTGATAATAAGAAAAGGGTATTGTTGGAGTGGCTTACTCGATTGGAGGCGCGCTTGAAGAGCCCGTCTGAAGGGAAAGAACCCACTTCCAGCTCTGGAAAATGCGGTTGTAGCAGCGCTGTAGAGGGATGGATTGCATCCAAAACGGGCCAAAGAACGAGGTGCAGCAGCAGGGAAGGGGAAGACTGCTGCGGCAAGAAATAGCAGAACCATGGAATCAGGAGAAAGACAGAGAGAGAGAGAGATAGAATCAAAGAAAGAAAAGGGGGAATCTGATTTCCTTGAAAAATGAGAGGCTGATTTGAGGATCAAAGGAAAGGGGGAATCTGATTTCCTTTAAAATGAGCGGTTGATTTGAGCGTGAGCTTTACGGGGAAAGGAATAAAGAAACGCGGAAAAGGAAATCTCGAAGTCATGGTTTTTTTTTTTTTTTTTTTGCGTGAAGGAAGGTTTCTCGGTCCAAGTCTTATTTGGAGAAAACGGCGGGACCCACATGGGAATGTTTGGAAGTGGTGGAGTGGACCAACCAAAAAGGTTGACTACATCATGGAGCTTCGATCCTGAAGCCAATAAATCCAACTAAGCAAAAAATTATTTGTCTCCTTTTAATAACAAATTTTTTTTTATTTTTTTGCTAATTTAGACTACGAGTAAATCTTTACTCACCCTTGAATTGAACCTCAAAAAGATTCATAATTAAAAGGTCATTAAATTTAAAATTTGTTAAATTAAAAATTATGATAATTTGATGGAGCTGATTTTCTGCATAGCCCTATTTGATGAAGAGCCCTATTCCATGAAGAGCTAATTCCATCCCGTCCTGCAACAAGTGATAGAAAGGCATCCAAATGGGCCTCGTAATCTGGATTGCATAAGCCTACATGGGTTCTCCTTGTAGGTGAAAGTGTGGAACTATTGGGGGATTTTATATTAGTGAATTATATATATATAGAGAGAGAATTCTACGAACCGCACTTATTTGGCATCCAGTGAGAGGCAAGAATCCAACCATACCGCCTACTTTTATTTTCTTACTGTCTTAGGAGAATGTGTACGTAGAGAGAGGAAAGGACCTCTCTTTGGACGTGCATATGACAACATTGAATTAGATTTGCATTATTGAAAGGGTCCCTTTGAGAAGGAGAAAGAATAGGGAAGCATTGAACAATAGTAATAGTGCTACACAGCGCCTTAGGCGCTTTTTAGGAGAGAACGCCCCTCCTACTTGAGTCCACTGGGATGCATAATGATCATGAAAAAATCCACATGAGGCCTGCCTATATATATAAAATCTTGAGCCTATAAAATCATTCTAACTTTTTGATGGTCATGAAATTAAATGGTTTTAATGCATTATTTTATTATGATTTAAATCAAATAATGATGAAAACTTAGATGAGTATCAAACTTGAATTCTCATACACACAATGATGAAGGGGTCATGGCTAGACACTCAAGCCCTATCGGGCACCCACTGAAATCTTCCTGAGTAGTATAACCAGTATATATGATCCGCCCAGGACAGGAGTTCTGTTGTGCAAGTACAGAGAGCGACATAGGCAGGGAAAGAAGTGAATGAATGAATGGTACAGCATAGTGAGAAAAGGCCTGTGATCAGGAACGACAGGAACAGGCCTGTGATCAGGAACGACAGGAACAGGCCAAGATGGGAGCTGCTATGTTAACTTTTTCATGCTTACTACTGATCATCATCATTATTATTATAAGGCATTGTACTAATTATATTAGGGTCCGCAATATGAATTCTGTGTCTCCATTGCGATTCTTTCAAAATAAAATCTGCACATACATAATCGTTGCAAGGCCTTAAAATAAAAAAACAAGATCACTCAGTATCCATAAAGTTCCATCCACATACAAACTATCACTATGAATTTGTTGAGTCCCCAGGTAACTCTACGGAGGAAAACGTGTATCTTTATTAATAGAAACGAGTACGCTCCCTTTTGCACTAATTAGAATATATAAAAGGGCCTAAATAAGAAGCAATAAAATTAAAAGAAATGAATTAAAAGCAACCATCCAACACTTATTGCTTATGCATTAAGTATAATATATAACTTAATAATTAAAAATAGATGAATGAACCAGGATGTGATTGGTTTTTGAGGACATTTTGTAATGGATGGGTGGGTATGAAATTTGCTTCATATCCCTATTTTATAGGACATTTTGTAATGGATGGGTGGGTATGAAATTGGCTTCATATCCCTATTTTATCACTACTAAGTGAATGTGATGTTTTTATATCTATTTACATATATAAATATACATTACATAAGATAAATAAGAGTAAGAGGGCTAGGGCCACGGTCGGGCTGGGCAAGTATTGTCCAAGCATGGCCCTCAAATTTCACGGCCCGCAAGAAAATTATCCAAATCCGGCCCTAGGGCCTTTTCTTATAAACAAAAACTGGATTTTTGAGGGGAGGGCCAGGCCTCAGTTGCCAGATTGACAGGCTTATTGATATGGGCTTGAAAGCTAAATTTTCTTGTAGAGTCCGCGTTAAATCTATGAGTGTGTGTGTGGCTTCCTCCAATCATTTTATTGTCCAATAGGTATATCATCTACTAACCCATCAATCAAGCCCCAAGATTTGTTTTTTCACTTCCATTAAATCCCATTTAAGGTTTACAAGGAATACCGGCATATAGGATTTTTGAATCTAATACCATCTCATCCATCATGGTCTTACCATTCTCTCTCTTAACCTTTGCAGCCATCTTCTTTAGAAGTCTATCAACAACATTGCCTACCCATCTCTTGAACCACTATTTCCTAAGTTGAAAAGCTTAAATCTTTACCCAAGGTCCCTCACCTTAACCCTTTCTCCACTGACTCACTTGTATGGAAGCGATGTTTATCATCTTCCCTTGCATATATATCTACCAGTTGAACACTCTTTTCTTATCAATGTACCTACATATCCAGGAGACCAATTCAACTTTTATGCTAACTTATTTATCCATACTAATCCTTCTTAAAGGTATGGGGACCCTTGCCTATGTTGCAAAGAAAATGTACGCCTTGTTGGGTCACTTTAAAAGGACACCCAAACCAACCATCACTGATTTGTGAGCACAATTGAAAAAACCACTATTTTCATAACTTGCAACTCATTGAACTTTATAATACTGTACAAGAGAGAACCAAAGCAATGATTCTATGGTAACTCTAGCCCAACCCCGTGTGAAAATACAAAAAGGGAAAATATAAACGAGGAAAGGAAATTGGAAAAGGCCACAAAACCTTAACCAAAAATTAAGAAACTTGTCATTGTTATTTACCCATTTGCACATTTAGTGCTGAGTATCTCTTTTGCAACTTCCCTTTCAACTGCCTGATCTTGGCTTCAACGCGGGCTGTAAATCCTATCTTTGTCTTCTGCCTTGCCTTGGACGACTCCCTTGACCACATGATATGATCCTCAACATCTTTCTTGTAATATTTGATCTCTTGTATGACATGGTGATCCATAGGATTGTAGGATCTTTGAAAGGAGATGTGGGTCAGGTAGGGGAGATTGCAAGTGATGGTGATCAAAAGAGTAACTATCCAGTACATGGGCACGGGGGCAAGAACTTCAATAAGTATATGGTAGGAATTTCCCGAGAGGAGTGGTGACGCCATACCGTAGAGTAGTAGGAAGATGTACCAATTGCAAATGCTGCCCCAGACAAAGAGGTGCTGGATCCACGTGAAATGGCTCATTGTAAGTGCAATTTGGCAGTTGACAGTCCAGATAATGCAGGTGAACATGGTAGCTCCGACTGTGGCCATATCTGCAGTCTGACCTCTAGCACAGAATGCCTGATGATCTAATATGTTGATGGTGAAGAAGAATATGATGAGTGATGAGTAGAGACCATTTGCCATCCAACCACATATCCTATACCAATCAAAGAACAAATTCCTTGGTCCTTGCTGGTAGAGTGCTGGAAACTGTAGATATACGAAGGTAGATAGGAGTTAATACAGTTGAAAGGCCAAAGGGCACTTTAATATAACAAATAGAAATATAAAAGGATTTTGTAACAAACCTGTAAGCACACCTCAGAAGAAACATCTTGCTCAAAGACTCCCAGTGATATAACAGGCAATGAAGTGAGGATGACATTAAACAGTAGCATGTACCAATCATCATACACTGATTGCCCGGAAAAGCCAGTGTATGCCTCAAAGTAGAAAAGTGTGAGACCAAAGGCGATATTCTTATAGAAGAAATAGCAAATCTGAGCATGCAATACAGTTTTCAAGAGTAGAAATCAGCTATATGCAACCGTTAGATATGGGATGTTATTTTGTTTATAACAATTTTGATAAATGACTACCGCCTGTGTTTGATGAAATGATGATCACAATAAAAAAAAATTTGACACGCAGCATGTCAAATGGCATGTTGATTGGATCAATAGCCCCACCAGACAAAAGGGGGTTCTAGATGAGACATCTGTCAAAAACCAGTCCCATGGATCATAGTCAGCAACCAATCTAAGCAATGGCGGACCCAGGCAGGAAATGGTCAAGTTAAGAAGCCTGATAATAAAATAGAATTTTTTAAGATCTTATTTAAGGATTTTCTGGAACTTTGCACGCACGTCGCAACACTTGGGTCCAAAAATCTAAGGTAGTGAAATGTGAAGTTGAAACAAGAAACAGGTGATGGCTCATGTCACCTTCATTGATTGGGCAGCTAGCAATGTCCAATTAGACCAAGCTTTAATAAATACCCGATCAATAAATCTCCATTAATTTGGTGGAGCCAGTAAACCCCACCAAAATCCCATGGCTCACTTTTTTCATGTTCATCAATTCACAATGCACAAGTGGTTCACAATTTTATAGTTTTTCTTGTTTAAAAAAAAAGTTGGGGCACTATTTTTCTCTTACCATCTGGGCAATTCTCTTATAGCACCAGTGTCCATGGACAACAAGAAGTCGTTCCAGAAATCGGAACTGAGCAATGGAAAAGTCACTAGACATTACAGCCTGCACAGAGCTGAAAATTTGTGAGCTTTCTGTGACACAAAAATGCAATTGAAGATTGAATGGGTAGCATATTTCAATATAGAAAACTTTCTGCATATCCCACATCCACAGTAGGTTTATAACTTATAAGGTTGAAAAACTTTATCTCGACACAATGGATGCACTTGTATAGATTAAGAGACAAGAGGACACTGCATGTTCTAATGATTCAGACCCTAGAATTCCAAATTCAAATGCTAAATCACCATACATCATTTTAAAAGAAGAAATAAATATTTAATTCACATTACAACTTTTCCTTGTACTATTTATGGGTAGCAAATGACATCAAAATTTTCTGCAAGCACCAACACATTCAAGAATATGGGCCTAAACGCAAAAAGCTAAAAGATGGTTCCAAAATCAGAACAATTGACCAAAAGCAGTGAAATTACTTGCTCCACTGGAGAGAGCAATTTAAGTGGTGCTGATAACACGTCAGGTAGCAAATTGATTCTGAATCACCTTCAAGTTTTAATACTGGAAGGAGGTAAAAACTTGGACAGGTTTTTGTAATAAAAAGATTCAATGCGACTTCTGCTCTGATGGATGTCAAGCATTAGCCCATGTACCAACTGATTCCTTGAATTGATATTTTTCTCACCTTGATAATATGGATGTATGCATTCCATGTATAATGTGCATTGCATTTTCACTAGTGAACATATGCTTTGGAGATGTAGAAGAAAACATGTCACATGCATCACAAACCTGCATTCCTTCTACACCACTGATTCCAACACCAATGTCTGCCTCTTGAATCATGCCAACGTCATTTGCACCATCACCAATTGCTAATGTTGTCTTTCCAGTTCCTTCTTTTACCAACCTGGTCACCTAATGAAAGAAAATCCCAAAAGTATTAAGGAACAAACCACCTCTGGGCAGAGTATCAATTGCAACAACTGCGTCAATAACAGTAGACAAATCCTACCAGCGCCTTCTGCTTTGGGGAGACTCGGCAACATATGACAGATGCGCAATCCACAGCCAGTCCTAAAAAATGGCGCTTCATATCATCCTTTAGAGCGTAAGATAAAGTGTCCCCTTCAATTATTAGAGCAAATGCAGCATGAGGGTCCTTTTCCAGATTGATCATTTGTGAGGCATTAGTAATTTGCATCAAAATACTCTCTTTTGCAGCCTGGACATTCATAAACATTAGCAGCAAAGCTTAAAATGACATCAACTTCCAGCACTTCTAAAATGGTGACAATGAAACTATCATGAATCATGTTATAGAAAGCGAAACAATCTTTACCTTCTCAGTATCTGTATTTGTCAATGTAATAAGGACTCGTTTCATGCCTGGACGAAGTAGACTGCATGCGTATCTACAAAATGCAAGAAATATCATAGAGCATTAGTACAACATTCTCTTTTTCTTGGTAAAATTGGTATTGGAGGAGTTATCAGAGATCGGAAAGGTAAAGTGTTACGAAATTTCTCGGGACCTGTGGATTCTCTAAGTGCTAATGATGCAGAAGTTTATGCTCTTCTTATTGGTTGTCGTGAGTTGTTAACTTTGGAAAGCATCACTGCTGTTATTGAAGGGGATTCTTACTCAGCTATTCAATGGGGTTCCGGAGAAGCTTCTATTCCATGGAGGTTGCTGTTTGGGTGGAGGAGGTGCAAGATATCTCTAGTCGTTTGGGTGCTTCTTTTCACCATATCTTTCGAGAGGCTAATGTCATGGCGGATGCTCTTGCAAAAGAGGGAGTTTTCCATACTTCTATTCTTTTCGATGTTTAGTTGATTTTTTTTTCGTTTGTTGTGGGTTTCTTCTTGTAATATTTTGTTCTCTTTCTTTTTTGAGCAATAAATTTTACCTTTATCAAAAAAAATAAAAAAAAATAGTACCACATCATTTGATAATTTGTATGCCAAGGATTGAAGTATCTTGGGAAGTATTAATTGGAAACGAAAACTAAAATGAAATGTGCAGGAGGCATACCCTATGTTGACAGCAGTTTCCATCTTGTCACCTGTCAGCACCCAGATCTTCAGACCAGCTTGTGCTAGCTTATCTATACACTGAGGAACCTTTTGAGACGAAAAAAAAATGATCAACACTCGCAATCTCAATAGGATTTGATACCACTTGATATGCCAGCTAGTGGGACCACCTACCAAAAACAAGAGTGCATAAGCAAAAAAGAAACCTTACCCCCTCCTGTAATTTGTCCTCCACAGCAGTTGCACCCACAAGAATCAAATCCTTCTCCATCAAATCTGCAACATGTTCAAGGAGGGCCTCTCTGTCAGACCCAATAGCAGTCTTTGCTTTAATATACTCGCTGTTCCAAGCAGAATACTCTGATTCTTCAAGTTTTCGGTATGCAAGCACCAGTGTTCGTAGGCCTGCTTCTGCATATTCATTTAGATGCTTATTTGTATCCTCCTCATATGCTCTTCCATGTTTTGACAGTCGATCAAATATGATGCTGCATATTTAAAGCCAAATAAAATAAGTCCTCAATTTAAAAAAAAAAAAGACAATTAAATAGCACTGAAGAGCTTTGGTAAATATTGCCACACCACATACACTACACGTCCCAAACCAAGAAAACAAAATTTGAGGATTGATCCATCAGCACACACAATTATGGTTTCAACAATTATGTTCCATCCTAATGCTTTATAATTTGTTTGAGTTCAAATAGAAGCTATTTGAAGTTCATAGTAGATGTCATGTATGGGTTTTACGCATCCTATGAATAAACATGCATTGGAGAAGAAAAACTCTAGGTGACAAAAATAAGAACTACATCTTCTCAAGGTACATGCATAGACAAATAAAAGGTCTCATAAAGACACCACATAACCAAGCTGCGTGTTAGCTCATGGGTCCTCTGAAGAAAAAAAAGCATGCAAAAGGGCACTGCAAACCAGACCTGTCTGCACCTTTGCACAGAAGAATAATCTGTCCATGTTCATCTTGCACAATGACGGACATTCGCTTCCTTTTGCTACTGAACTCCAATAGATTGAGAATTTTGAACTCCCTGAAAATTTATTATGATAAGTAAGATGCCAAGAACCTACAAGAAGAAAACGGAGAAGAAGCTTAACTAAAATGAGTAAAAATGTGGATAGAACTGTTTATAATGAAGGAATGCACAATGCTAGAGCCATGAAGTTGTACAACTTGCTTGGGTTTCAGCTTGTAAAAGTGGGGCACAAGTCCATGTCTCCACATTATTGCTATCATGATTCCCACCCCCAATATACAAAAGATAAGCCAATCATTGGGCTAAGCCTGGGAGTAGGAAGCTTGGATTTGAACAGGCCCAGGCCAAAAGTGGAGCCTAATCAGTTAAGAAAATTGTGCCCAACCAATCCATAATGACAGTTCTACATCAAATTGCTCAGATGGAGGAATTCTACCATAAAAATTGGAATCAGAAGCAGAAGTTTAAGAAAGAAATACAGAAAAAGCCCACATTCAACAGAAAACACGCCTAAGAATGTATGAATAGGATCTTCTAGTCCATGACTCTATAATCTATATGCATGGCCATCATATTAGTTTGGATCAGAACCATGGCCAATATGTAAAAACTGAAAACTTTTAGCAAGCTGTAAATCTTTCCAGGCCAAGCATTGCATTTTCTTCATTCATATTCTGACCTTTCAATTGGGTGTTCAGGAGAAGGATATCTCTCTCGAATGAACACACTTGACTGTGTTCTTTTACAGAATTCAAACCCAAATTCTCTTGCTGCAACAAGGAAAGCTCCTTCATCTGGTGACTCTGCCTCATAATTGAAACTGTGACTTTGCTCATTTAACTCGGGAATTGCAGTGTGACAGATTGCCAGTATCCGGAAGAATAATAAAATGGAATCTCGACTAGGCTCTTTTAGCCAATTCCCATTCATAAGGCGATCATCTTCAAAGCTGAAACCTTTTATCAAAGGTTTTTGTGCCTTTCCAATCTTAGGAGCATTCCCGGATTCCAACTTAATTTCCATCACCCCATGATCAGAGCCAACACTTTCCCACATATCATGGCCGCTGCGGTCTTGTATGTGGACATTAGAAGTTTCCGAGTCCGGCTTGGCATGGCCATTGGCCATCAGCTCAGCTGCAGCAATCTCCACTTCACTTGAAACCATTCCATATGGAACTCCAGCAATAGAACACTTCAGAAAATCCATCTGATTGCACGTCAAAGTGCCCGTTTTATCTGATAGAATGGTATCAACCTGCCCAAGCTCCTCATTTAAATTAGATGTACGTGCTTGTGCCGGGTTTCCTGTCTCATCATCGTACATTTTAATGTCTTGGTTAATGAACATTGCTTGCAAAACCTTTACAACCTCTATCGAAACATAGAGTGAAATAGGAATCAAATATCCATAGAGAATAAGGGCTGTGACCAGATGGAAAATCCCTGCCAAGGGAGGCCTTTTTGGATCATACAAACTAGTGGTATCATCTGGCTGCAAGTACCACCATTTTGGCATCCCAAACTTTGTCTTCACCGCAAAACCAATCGAGCTGATCAACGAGATCAAAACAAGAATGGTAAAGAGGATGTATATGATGTAGTCCATTTTCTTCTCAATTCTGCTCCGTTTGGATGGGGACTTTGTTGCATTCTGCATGACTTTGCTGTCATGACCAGTGAATGTCACCACTCCATAAATATAAGAAGTGTTCCTCAGCTTCGAGTCTCTGAGGAGAATATGACTAGGATCGAGAGCATAAGTCTGTCGGTCATACTCAAAATTACCCACAAAAGTGTAAAGATTAGGGTTTGGGTCTTCACATCGGATTGTCCCTGTAAAATCCTTGAAAGTCACATCGTCATCCAAGGGCAGTGTTACCTCTAGAGATCGCTTCACCTTCAAGTTTGTCTCACCATCCAAATTCACGGTTTCCACATAGCAGATTCCATCTTCATAGCTCGAAGACAACAAAAGCAAGTCTGCAGGAAAGAACTGATCCTTCTCAACTTTGACTACATCACCAACCTGAATCCTCTGCCATGGTTTGTAACCAAACTTCCCTTCCCCTTTATGGGTACTAACCTTTCGACTATTGACCTTCACATCCTGGATAAACCTACGCCAATCTTCCAAAGCTTCCTTTGCCATACTCAACCCAACGACAAAGGCCAAGGGTGCAATCATGCTCACAGCAGAGAAAGGGGTGACAGGTGTGAGGGACAGAATTGCAGCCAAGAGGAAGTAAAAATTAGCAACTCTCCGGAACTGCTCAAAGATTGCCTTGGGTAGGAATGAAACGATGTTGTATTTCGTTGTCGATATGTAATTCGAAGGGTACTTCAGAGGCGTTTTCCGATGAGCACGGGGTTGGTTGCAGTAGACCACCCGAGAGAACCCGGGACCCTGAAGCGAATGTGGACCTTCTGTCTCTAAGACATTTGGTCGGATGCAAGAGAATGTGTAGAGGTTGCTCCATCGAAGCTTCCCCCTCGTCCTCCCCGCCCGCGACATCTTCAAGGGTATCAGCTCCTACATTTGGATAATGTCAAAACCAAACTTCTTGAGAACAACTAGAAGTCACCCTTTGGCGACCTGCAGAACAGATTCCTGAGCCAGAATTCTTCCCATCAAGCATGACTTTTGTAGACTTGAATGTATCTCGACCCAGAAAGATCTGAATTATTCCAAACATCAACAAGATAAGAAAAGTTTTAAACCTTCATCAAAACACACACCTTCTAATCATTTCTGAATCGTGAATTATGCCAAATAAATTTCAAATTAAAATATGCTTTAACTTATCTGTGCTAATCTCCAAGCTGGGATTTTTAGAATTTAAAGATGTCTACAAATTATGTGTAAACTGATCTAGTCAACTCAGCACAAACTGGACTTTTAGGATATAAACACCTCTAAAAATTAGGTGAAATTGATCTATTCAACTCTACAGATAGATTAAGGAAACAAAAAAGCCAATCAAGCCATGAACAATCTACAACATCTTTCTTAAAAAAAAAAAAAGAGTACATAAATTAATCTACCATCACAACTACAAAATCACAAATCCCAACTCTAAAGTCAACTTCTTAACTGCTGGACAAAAGGGTTAGAACCATTAAAATTCACAGACAGTATGAACACTCTTTTCAGATCTAGAAACTCAACATCACCAAAAACAAAGGAAAGAGAGAGAGAGAGAGAGAGAGAGAGAGAGAACTTAAGAAATCCACAGCTAAACCTAGTCCTGTTACTCATACCTAACTAAACCATATCACATATTCCTTGAATCTCAACTTCAGAACATCAAAGCAACTCAAACAAACATATAATTACAGAAAACTCTAAAAAAAATCAAAGTAAAAATCCTACTTTCATAGAAAAAATTCATTTTTTTCACACATTCACCTGAAAACAGGAGTTTCTGATCACAAAAAATCATCCAACAAGAAGAAAACCAGGAGAGACAAGAAAGGCATCGTTCACGATAAAGCGAAAAGAGCAAAAGCACCTGAAATCATGAAGAGAGAAGAGAAAATCAACCCTCGATCTTCACGAAAACAAGCTGAAATCCTCCGACACGTCGCTGTAACGCGAAATCTAGAAATAGATTTAGGGTTTTTTTTTTTTTTTTCACTTCTCGGTCTTGAAAGCCCAATGCCGTGATTTTCCGATCTGTCTACGCCCTACGGTTGTAAATTGTAATCTCTCGGAGGCGCACTTGTGCTTTTAATTTTAGTTTTCTAGATTTCTGTGCTTGTGATTTTTTTTTTGGGTTTCTCTCTCTCTCTGTAGATTATTTTTTCATTTTTGTTGAATTTTCATGGACTGCTAAGATGAGGTGGCAATTGGTAGTTGGTTGTATTTCTTGTAGTTGAAGTGGGACCCACAGTACTTTGTGGCAAGTCCTGATAAGCAAAGAAACAACAAAGTCCTCCACCCTATCTTTTCAAATGTTTGCCGGCAGATTCCTCTCAACGACCTCGCTATGGTCGCCGCTCTCTCTCTTTCTAGGCGTTGTCCAATCTTTGTCTCTCTTCACACTTTTATTTTGACCTAAGTTAAAACTGTTTTGGCCATTCTTTTGATTTTCATGTATCTAGATAGGCCACGTAAAAAAGACCATTTTTAGACAATTGTGTTTAAGTTTAAATTACTAGAGTAGTTACAAAGTCAAGCAATAAGTTAGATGTCTTATGTATGAATTGTTTGGGGCCTTACATGAAATATATTACTAGCCAGAGGTGTTGTGTATTCGGAATTTTATCAATGATTGTAATTAGGATCTATGTGTTAGTAGAAAAGGTGAGAAAAAAGTGGATATATTTTCTACAGTAAAAATAAAAAATAAGTTTGATTTTTTCGTGATTCCACGAAAAAATATATATTTTGTAGATCCTACACAAACGCTGTGTAAGAAAAAACGCCTTGTATATGTATAGCCGTTGGCCAGATCCTTGACCTTGAGGCCAGGGAAAGTGGGGATGTCATGATGTCTATCCCCCAAAACTCAGGATGGTAACTATTTCACAGAATTAGAAGTATTTCCAAAGTGGGTTTTGTAGTTACTTTATGGGGTTAAAATGAAGCACAAGTGGGGGAACAAGTGTGAAAAAGGAATGAATTAAAAAATAAAAACTCAACTGAAACAGGTAATTTAATTAGGGGGAATGAGGTTATTAGTAAATGAAGAATTGAAGAAGATAGTAATGAGTGGTTTCAACTGAAACAGGTAATTTAGGGGGAATGAAAGTCAGTCAATGGAGAATTGAAGCTATTGTAGTAATGAGTGGTTTGCTGTGTGCATCATGTCAAAGACAAATGTGTTGACGTAGAGAAATTGAGGAAATAAATGAATAGTAAGTCAAGAGTGCCAACAACAGAGTCAAGTTTTAGGTGCAACGACTCAAGAAAATATAGAGTCAAGCTTATCGAATTGTATTTGTTTTATTTTATTTTTTTGTTGCATGCTCAAGAAAAAGAGACTCAACAACTCGCTGATGCAGTAGTGAGTTTTTATAATTTGGTTGTCCAATAAGAGGATTATGCGCCTTTAATCAAATAAAATGACGGAGAATTCAAACTCTTCAAAACATAATCTTATAATGACGTACTCTCCTTGAAAGTAAAGATACAAAAATTCTCTCCTCATAACCTACTTATGTGAAAAAAAAAAATTCTATCAGATTGCTTCAGTATTATTTCTTGAGGATCCAAACTTTTCAAATATATAGTTGCCACACACTTGAGAATGAGAATCAATGTAGACGATTTCAGATGAGTATCAAATGTTGCTTTCTTGTATGCCCTAAAAGAAAAATCAAAGCAGAAAGGCTGAGATGCAAATGCTAAAATCATGAATGAGTGAAATTATGCAAATATTATGATTGAGTTTTAATTAGTTTGTCTTTGAAAACTTATATGTGTGTGTGAATTCATAAAACAAACAACCATATGCTCTTTGGACTTTACCAAAAAAAAAAATATGCTCTTTGGAAAAGATGTCGTCGTCTAGAGAAATAAATTTGAATCCATCCAGTGATATTTTCTATGTATCAATGACCAGTTTTTATAGTGGATAGAGTACTCATTACTCAAAGAAATTATATCTGATGTTTCATCAAACAACATCATGTTGGACCCACTGCTATAACATCACATTCATGGGCTACTACTCAGCACCTTACAGAACTAAATGCCGTGGTACCCAGACACTATTCCAAAGTCACAGTAAATCTAACATCTCATTCCTGTTCCAAACAGAAAAACAAAGAAAACAAAATAAGAATCTCTCTTCATTCAATTCCCTGACATAAAAGTATCTCTCGGATAGAGGAAGCAATAGGATTTAGTTCATGTAAGTATCTGTGATGGAAATATTTAAAAATAAGGAATGCATGGTGGTTTTATGATTACTGTTTTTAATTGTATTTTATCATAGCCAAAGCTTATTAATTGTTGTTTATGGTATCATTTTCTAGTGAGTTAGACAAAAAGGTTGTTCATAGTTCTTGACCACATATTATTATATTTCATTTTACGTCAAATCATAACAATAATGCAGAAGAAAATGATTAGAGATTACTTTTATAATGGTGGATGGGACTTGCCTATCTAATTTAATGCCACTATTTGGATTAACCCAATAGTCCAAATTGAAGAAACCCATCAATCCAACCATTATCCAGTTATCAGATCATCTGAATCTCATGCATTTTTATAAGATAAATTAAAGCTTGTTTTGTTGTATAGAATTAAATATCGAGCAATAAATTAAGTCACAAGTGGTGCATTAGATAAGATAGATGTGTAGGCTACAAAGAGTTGTGATGAGAATAAGAAACTAATTAAGTTGCATGTGATTAGAATAAGAAACGAATTAAGATTCAAATCAATTAGCTTAGTAATTATTTTGTTTACTTTTGGTTTAGATGATTGAGTTCTATAAATTCCTTGAAGACATGGTTAAAGTTGGGTTCTAATATATACAGGAGGATAAGTACAAGCCAATCATATAGTAACAAGGTGTGGGCCTAATTCGGACAAACCAATAATCATAGTGGGTTGTGACTAAAAGGTCTATAGTAAAAATAATCCTTCTTCGATGACGACGCCCATATATTTTAATGCCCTAATGATTTAGCAACATAAACTTAGTTTGATTTGATCCAACTTGAACACATCACTCTTATCAAAGTTCACTTTTGGGTCAATGCATGTTTGGAGTTGATTGACAACCGACAAAGCCCACAGTAAATATCACAGGTGATTTTATCAGGGATCAATGTATAAATTTGTTCATCTTCCCAATTCCAAAGGAAAAGAAAACCAAGAAAAATTGATGTTGCATATATACCCATTTGAGAACCCATTAAAATATTCCAAGGGGACTCTCTTAAATCAAAATCATCAAAATAAGAGAAATGCGCCTCTCTTATATTAGCACCCGCTTTATTGTAGGACATGTTTCAAGTGGATAATTTTAAGTCATCTGTTCTACATTTGATCAATTTTGATTCTTGAAATAAGAGTAGAACCGGTGATTTCATTTGCCGGTCCTAAACTTATTCTATTTTTATCAGGTTTTTATTGAAAAGGTGATTGGCAGGTGAGTGACTTAAATGATTGGATTCTATTGGATTCTATATATGTTTGCATTTATGCTTGGATGTCAAAACTCAAAAGCCCTAAATCACGGCCTTCCCATCTGGGGTTAGTTTCCTTTCACGAATAAGACTGGTCTCTTCCAGGAAACTCATGAAAAGGACATCTTTTATGACAAAATGAAGAAAGAAGATGGTGATGATACCGAGACGCTCTAGCTCTAAGCAACTTCTGTCTGTCGCTTGCTGAATGTTGATGCCTATCTATCTCTCTTTCTATTTTTACTGGCTGTTTCTAATTTATATTTAGTGTCATGGGTTTGATGTGGCCCCATTCTCCCATTCTAGCCTTTAGGTTAGTGACATTTGGGCCGACGCTATTAATGCAGGCCTGTAGTGATGGTTGCATTTTGAAGAGTTCAGAAAATGAGCCTTTAGTTTTTTGGCCGGATATGACGGCATCAGGATCTGAGAACCCTTTTCTTTCTCATACTTAGAATTCCAAGAATTCCAAGAATTCACGTCTCAAATTCGTCCTCTTTATGAGAGATTTGAAATCCGAACAAAATAAATAAAACGGGAAATTTTAAGAATTCTAAAAGGTTATTTGATTGAAGTTCTGGTGAAAGAAACGTAGCGTTCAAATGTTAGGAGACAAGATATCACATTATGTCAAAAAAAAAAACTCTAACATCATAAATTCTTCCTATAAATTATGGTAAAGTGTTGGAATTCAAGGAATTCCTATCTAATGAATTTCTAAATTCCCATATATAGTTTTTTTTTTTGCTGACGCAGGGTGTCCCGGCCCTTTGGGCCGGAATAATCCCTGCGGGCCCAGGAGGCAAAGCCGGGTAAAAACCCCCTGTGGCCCCAGTGTGGTAGCGCGGTTTCGAACCCTCAACCTCCGGGAGCAAACCGTGGTCCTAGGCCAACTGAGCTACCCCTTGGAATTCCTTAATGCTCTCTTAGAACTTTTTGTGAAGAAGAGGGTGGTACCAATCATTGAACCCTTGACTTCTTGTATATATTTCTTTAAACTTGAACATCCAGAAATTCCACCAAAAGCTAATTCTTGAATTCTCAAAGGACATTTGTGACCTTTCAAGTGCTGGGATTTTGAAATGCTTGTAAAGAAACATATGACAGGGGATAAGATGTCACATTATGTTGAAGAAACCCCAACATGGTGAATTATTGTTAGAAATTCTAAGAAAGATATAGGCCTGACAGCAATTCAACATGTTGGATTTTTTTTTTTTTTACACGATGAGATATCTTGTCCCCTTGAATTTGCAAATGTCATATTTTTTTACATGCATTTCAGAATTCTAACCACATGAAAGGTCTCAAATAACCTTTATAGAATTCAGAAATTCCTACTCTTTTGCATTTTAGTGAAATTTATAGCGCTTAAGTATAAAGGGGCATTCAAAAATTCTCCATACAGTAATTCCTTGAATTCTCGGAAAGAAACAAGCCCTTACTTCTTGACTTTTTTGAATGGGTAACTCAAAATTCCTCTAGCATCTCGTAAGACCAATGAGTTCCTAAACATGCCATATGTTCACTTTTTAAATGTTCAGAGGGAACTCTGAGCATTTCTTCAGAAAGTTTTAGATTTCTATATTCACCTGATACCCAGCCCATTGCCAGCCTCTTTTGACCCAAGCCTTATATCCACAATGAGACCTTTCTAGCCCACCTCATATAAGACCTCTATGAGGTGTGGCCATATATATGCAAGTGGGCCACTTCCAACTTACATGGACAGTTCATATTCCCAAACCTACTTTTATGCCAGCCCTTTAATATTGTTCTTTTCTTGTTCTTTCATTCATTTTTTTTTTCCCAATTTCATTAGTAAATCCATCTATAAGCAAGACCTCCTTAGATGGAACAAAGATCAGGCCCAACCCATTTATATTTGGGCATGAAAACTCTGCTTTAGCTAACAAATTCAGCTCAAAGCATAGTTTAAAAAACTAAGAACTCAAACCCGACTTGGAAGGTCACCTACTCACCTTGCCAGCTAACTTGGGGGAGCCTGGCGAACAAGGTTAGAACCCTTTTCAATTCGTACGGCAAGTCAGGATAAGTCAGATTGAGGTACTATGATTCAAAGCACAAACTGTTGATTGGGTCAGGCTGTCAGAGCACCTCACGGACCCCTTGTATGAGTTTAGAAAGATATTCACTCAAGTAGGTGAAGGATCAAGGATCTATGTGACTAGCAAAATGGGGTATGGCCACAGCTTTTGGGATCCAATTAATATTCATATTTGGATCTATAGAACTGGGTCTAATCCACAAGGACCTATCCAGAGGAGGGGGCATGCCCTAGATAAAGTTGTTCTCAAATTTAATGCATATGCATCATTTGTTGGGTTAAATGTCTTGCAGACTGTATTATGGGTTAACTGGATTGGTCTTATAGGTCAGTTAGGATCTAAGTCTTGGGTTCAAGGGTATTTTGTGATTTGAACGCGGTTAAAGTTATAAATATGATGTAATTTTGTAAATCCTAATCCGAGAGGAAAAAAAATGAGAGGGAAAAGAGAGAACAGAATGAATAAAGAGCTTTCTTTTTCCTAGCACATTATCAAATCACATAAATTTTGTTGTGTGATTGCTTATTTCATGTTTGCATTGTAGTTGTGTGTTCAATCATAGGTGTCCACTTTGCACAACATCATTGTCATCAACTCATCATCAAAGTCTCATCCCATCTCCGTGTTCATTGTCTAAATATTGATGCATATAAATGTAATTAATAATCGATACTAGGTCTGACTGTGCACACAATCCATGGAAATGGGGTGTTGGTACTATTGGATATTCATATTCGAATCACTGAGAATATTGGATTTGTCTTGTTTTCTAACCTTTTGTCAACAAACCAAAGTAGGTAACTTCTACTCTCATAAAAGCTGTCCAATACACTGTAAACATACATGTTATGTTACTCATTCTTGTACTAATATGGCATGCATGGAGCCCATAGAGGAACGGTAAGAAAAGCTGAGATTCATTACATGTCAAATTGCATAATTAAGATGGTCCAACACACTCTTTTTCTTCTTTTCTTTTTCTTTTTTTGGTAAAAAGATGGTCCACCAACACACTCATAACTAATCAAGGGACATGTATAGAACTGGCTTCTTGACACGCATTTCAATGGTGCTGGTGGTGGTGACCATAGACAGTAATGCAGGAGAAGGAATGGTATTTTTCTTGTAATGTTGTAGGACCATTGACAATCACATCTTGCAACCAATATCAGTTAGTTGTAGGAGTTCTCACTGTATAAATGTGGCTGTCTTGCATTCAATGGTTGAATAGGCCGCGCATTTGATTTGCAATCCTCATTCAAGGGTGCTTTCAGAGCTTCTATTTGCTCTTTACTTAACTCTCTCACCTGCAAAGTAAAATAATTCACACCTGTTTAATTGAGAGAAAGATCATCATTTCTGTGGGAGATGATTCAATTTACAAGATACAAAATCAAGGGCCTGTTTTCTTACATAGTATTGAATTTATAGTAAACAGGGTCTCATGGAAGGAGTTGATAGTTCGAGGGTCCAACCTAGAGATGTAGATGAGAGTAAGACCATCACTCTCCTGTGATTTAATTTATTTAATTGGGTGATGGATGGGTAATAATTTTCATGAGAGGAGAGATTATTTAATGGCCCCTTATGGATTTTTATCTTTAATCCTTCCCTTTTAGCCTCTTTCAACTCTAAAATGTTCGGAGTTCAAATGGATGGAAAAGAAAGGGCATTAGAGAAATCATTTAGTGTAAACGCCAACCTAAAGTTGATTGAAATGTGCATTCAATCAAATCTACCACCCATACATCTGCGGAGTGCTGAAAATTACTTCTATTATTATCACCAGTAAATTAGATTATGATCATGGAGTTCTGCTTAAATTGGATTGTTCTTCTCTCCTAGTTTTTGGATTCCATTCTACTGTGCAGAGGTGATGTTCATTCATGTATGTATGTAAAAGAAGAGAGAGGATATTGATATACCTTGGAGATGATGAACCAATTGACATTCTCAGTGCAAGGAGGAACAGTTAGTGAACCCCTATATCTATAGTACTTGTGAGAACTTCGAGTCAGGTGTCCACTGTCGATGGTGCCAACCGGAATTTGTGTTAGTTCATCGTCTGAACAGGTCTCCTTGGACAGTGTTGCCAAAGCATCTTTCAGCTGCAAACCATGGTAAAAACACCTTATTTGATAACTTGTATTGATGACTTTCTAAAAGATAGAACAAGTTGATGAGATATCTTAGCGATGCGTTTTATGTACCTCATTGTGGAATGAATCTGCATCTCCCTCCTTGTAGAGGCTTACCACCACCGCAATCTGTTCATTATCGCCGCGGTGAATGTGTTGAAGCTCAGCAGCATACCTATCATAAATGTTTTTAATTCATACTCTAAAATGCAATATATAACTCTTCTTCTAAATGGTAAATGGGATTATTCAATAAGATCACTTGGTACAAATTATGACAATGAACAATAATCTTTCACTGTATTGATGTAGTCAAATGCATCGGCATCTAATTAGTAAAGTGCACAAGTGATATAGTGAATGAACTCATTTCAATGGCATTTTCAATGGCTCAATCCATTCATTTGGCCTTTTTAAGGGCGCCATTCCCTTTCAGATAGCCCCTTACTTTTTGTACCTTTATTTTAGATAGCCTTCGGCCGAAGGTCCAAAGGCTGGGCTGGCGAGGGATATCCTGGGTCATCAGATTTTATTTATTTATTTATTTATTTATTTGTTCTGTTTAGACTTACTTTTTGCCTCTAAATGTGTGTTCTGAAGGAGTATGCCAAATTGATTCCTTGAGTGTGTAGTTCTTGCCATCCACAGAAAAGAAGCCATTTCCACATGACCATAGTATCTGTAACAGAGTTCAAAATTAAAATCAGTGCCCACTGCAATGGTTAATACCATTTATCTTTTTCTTGTTATTACTAAAGATGAAGGGTGAGTTTATATGAAGAGAACATACATACCCCAATGCTGGCGCCATTGTTGACTAATGTTGCATTTGCCTGGATATAATCCCTTTTTAAGCTTCCCAATTTGTGATTAGCAAAGGCATTATTTTTATCAATGTCTATAGGAGATTGCATCTTCCCTTTAGAGCAAGCTTGGAATGCCGGACTTAAGTTCCCCCATTTCTCTGGTGCGATCTCCCCCTCGTAACCATACTTGATTTCTAACAAAACACGAACCCACCATGAGTAGAAATCGTATATTAGAATATTCCATGTACCATAAAGTTTAAGAGTGGAATTCTTCAAGCTGATCTATGATTAATTAATGAGAAAAGACTCATGATGTTGATGAGATGGGGATGGTATGTAATATATAAAGTTTGAAACAACAACAGCAAGCCAACAAGAAGAAGATTCCAAGGGTCCTGCTTGCCTGCTTTGTGTGAGGTGCATAATGTACTAAAGAGGTGAATAGCAAAGGGTTTAAAGTGGAGTTGTAGATGGGAAAGACATTTTGTAGGATTCATTTATTCTAACAACGAGTGGATAAATATTTTCCGATTTAAGTTATTATTTGATGGCTCCTTGTGAAACTTCATCTTTAATCCTTCACTTTTAGTCTCTTTAAGAAGAAGGCATTGATCACATATCTCGACAATTCGAAATAATTAGACTAACACGCTACAAAATTTTGTACCTTGGTCATGGCAGTGGGAGAATTCAAGGAGCATGGACACCACCACAACGAAAGCGGCCAATTGGGCAGCCATTGTCGTCTCTCTCCTCTATTTCCAAGAGAGAAAAGAGGGTCCTTTATATTTATTTATAAGAATCTATAAAGGAGGAAGGTTTGTGGCGATGGTTTCTTGTACTAAATGTAGGTGATTTCTGTTGAGCTAGTTGTGCTAGTTAAAGTCTCTGCAACCTCTGCCCAGATCTATTACTACGTGTGTTTATTGTGAGTCATTGACAAAATAACTAAAGATGCTCAAATTATGGAACATTAAGTGGTTTGCTAACAAAATAATATATGCTACTTCAAGAATACAGATTATGTCTTGTGACATCTAAGCATGCATCCAGTGTGGCCCCATGCACCCACCATTAATCATCTAGCTAGCTAGTAGTTAGTTTCACGTCCCTGTACCATGCATTGATCCAACATATAGCAAGAAAAAGAGGTCATGGCTCAGTGAAATTAAAGTCCGATAATGGTTAAAATCAAATATGGGAAATTAGTAAAAGAATATTGTTGTAAAAGTTTGCATGTTTAAAGGAATTAAGAAATAGAAATCCTTGTTATAAACCTTAAATAAAATTGTGGTGGCACGAATAAACCTTATCCGTGACACCATGAGAAAGGGGCTTAAATTTTATACTAATCAAGATTCCACCACCTTAATCATGCTTTTTGGAAGATGCCACTCCTTGTGGAACCAATAAGGTTTTATATATAACAGTCCAAAACCACAATTGTATCAGTTGTTGAGTGTGTTTTTACACCAGATCATAGTCTCTAATTAGGGGCACCTGTTGGCTATTTTCAAAAGTAAATTAGAGACATTTGTCTCCAATCTTTCTTTATAACAAGAAAGCAGTAAATGTGAATCCAATAATATTTCAAACAGAAAGAAAAAAGGAATAATATTAGTCTATCCTTAATTTAGTTAAATAGGGTGATAGACTAATGCTTGGGACTTTCAACCATGATTAATTTTGAAAATTGATATTGGCACTCCTTTTTTTTATGGAGGCACTCCAATTCAAGCCAATTTCATTCTCACCATTTACATTAAAAATGATTGCCTTCATAAAAAAAAAAGGAGTGCTAATATCAATTTTCTTAATTTTAAAAGTTAAAAACATTAGGCCGCTGAATTGGCCAAAGCCAAAGCCTTTTATCAATGGCCAAAATATTGGCAATTCACTAATATATTGGTTTGTTCTAGCCCTTCTCTAAAAAAAAGTAGATATCTTTACTTTTTATTGCTTTAATAATGTTTTCTATGTAAATAAAATAACAAAAATATAACATTTTAAGCTTTCAACTAGACTAATTGAAAATCAAAATTGGTCCTGTCTAAGACCTTTACTATTGGATGATAGCCACCCTAGCTCTAAAACTATGCTTTCAACCCAATGTGTTCCAACCAAAAAACGAAAAGTGTTCCCTTCCCAAGAAAGAGGAGAGATAAAGGGTATGAGCACTTTTTGCCCTGGCTCTAGGACTCCCTGAGTCCCTATATAATCAGCCTTAAGCATTATTTAAAGAGGCTGGCTAACAACTTGTAATGCCCACTAGAAACCTTGACAATCTATGAAGGAAATGGATATATATATATATATAGATAGTTGTGGAAAAGGATATGACCAATACCAACCAATAAAAATGTTCCTAAGACAGGTCGTTATATAGTGCAAAATTATTCTATTTAAATTCAACAATAAATAATTGTCAGATTAATTAAAGGCTGATTGGCGCTTATGTTTATTTGCAAATGTAGGACTGTACAAGCGATATCAATTGGTAATAAATCTGCCCTTTCTATGAGGATTGCAATAGTAAAGGTCCTGGCTATTTTCAATAGTAAGTTTTATTGGCCTTCCAGATGTTGGTAGCTATGATTGGCATAGTCGAGACCATCTCCAAATTCTTTTTTTGCAAAGTCACTGTTGGGAAGTCTCACATCGCTCAAGTAATGGACTTGATATGTCTTAATATACCTGTATGGGCCTTCCACCTATCAGCTTAAGCTTTTAGGTTGGTATATGATTTATTATATGGTATCAGAGCGGATTCTGATCCCGTCGTTCTTGTGTAGCCCACGTGGCCGTCGTTCTTGTGTAGCCCATGCAAGCCAAAAGTTTGCAATGGTTGTACCTAAAACCTTAAAATGAGGATTTCTATTGGCCAAGTCCTTGGAGATTCATCATTTTCAAACATGGATTTTCCATGACTACATGAAAAATTAGTGAGGAATCTCTCAGGATCTGATTCCTTAACTCATCTTTATACAATCAATTAAAATTAAATATATAGGATATTATATTAAATAATCTATTTATTAAAGAAAGAAAAGAGGAAAATAAAGGACCCCCTTTCGAAACATGTTGTAGAAAGTAGTAAGTAGTGAGTAGTTTTCATATTAGTATCTTAAGTAGAATAATAACAATATATAATTGCTTAACAGTTAAGTGATAAGATTAGTGTTCACTAATCTCAATGTCAATCATTATTTTTCAGCCAAAAACACTTGATAAGAAGTTTGAAGTGTCTTTCTATTCATTGAATCTAGAACTTTAGGAACTGTCTATTACTTTCGATCCGATGAATGCAAAAGTCGAGAGATGAGGGCAATTAAATAATCTCTGATCATGACTACTCACCCCACACCCTAGTAAATTGAGCTTTAAAAAATTGATGGCCTGGGTTACCCTCTATGTTAGATCCATCAGATTGAAAAATTGATGTCTTGGTTTTCAACTCTATAATGATATCTCCTCTAGAAAGATGAATTATAAAACCAGTGGCTATTTCTGCTTCTCTAGAAACATGAAAGCCACAACACTATGCATCAAGTTTGCCTCTGTCATGTGGCAACACAGCACAACGTACAGTGGCCTCAACTCTCAGGGGCCCATATTTCGATCATGATTGATGTTAACATCAATGTTGATTCAAGCAATTGGAAATGACAAAGTCAAATATGTATGACTTCTTTAAGACAATGCGAAAATTTGAAAATAAGTAGCAATTGATTGCGCAAACCCAAATAGCGACCTATAGAATCCAGTCTTGCCCAAATATTGGTTTTGTGCAAGTGAAAGTTTTCAAATAGTGCAACCGATCTAATGATTTGGCAATATACACTAGAATGGAAAAGTAAAATTTATGTAGCTTACTTATATAAATAATTAAAATAAGGTTTGGATTATTGATATTTTCGGCATTATGTGAATATCACAGTTCACAACATATATAATATATAACTACATATACAATGGTGCATTTTGTTTACAACTAGAACACTACAAAGTACTTAAAATTGGAGTGATAAAATCTCACTTCCCAGAGTTTTAAATAAAATATTATTAAAGAGAAAAGAGTAGCTGAAGGGACAATAATTTTGGTTGTTGTATAATTGTTTAGGTCTTGTCGCGTCGGGCATGTTAATTTGCATCATGAAAGTATAAAGTAAAATAAATTGTCAAATTAAAAGTAATATAACCAAAAAGGAGTTGAGAGTGAAACTAACTATATAGCAAAAAATTTGCTACTCTCTAGTCATCATTTCTAAGAAAAAAATTATTTTATTTAATGCCTTTTACTCTCAAATCTTCGTATTTTTTTTCTTTTAATTTGACCATTTCAATTTTCTCTACTCATCCCTTCTCTGTCAATTACCTTTTCTTCTATTTCTGTCACATCAGCCAAACTTCCTTTTTTTTGTTTTTTCTTCCATTTGTTACTAGAATGTTTATAGCACAAAGAAAAAGAATTGCTAGGAAATGTAAGCATGGCGCGTGGTAGAAAGCAACAAATGGCTCATTCACTACCAGTCACTTTTTCTTCTCTTCTTAACATAAGCGAAACATCCTCATTTGTTCCATTTGCTACTTGAATGTTTATAGCACAAAGACAAAAAATCACTTCGAAATGTAAGCATGGCGCGTGGTTGAAAGCAACAAATGGCTCAGTCACTAGCAGCCAACTTTTCTTCTCTCGTTTTCACATCATTGAAACATCCTTATTGGTTCCATTTGCCACTTAATATTTATAGCGAAGATAAAATAATAATAATAATAATAAAATAAAAGCAACAGATGGCTCATTCATTCCTTCTTCTTTTTCATCATCATTATCATTATTATAAATTAAAAAAAAAGATAATTTTATGAAAAAAATTCCCTTAAAATTAAATAAAACAATGGGGGACCAAAATCTTCAAAATGATGGAGAGGACTTCCTGGCTCCTACTGGATTTTTCATTTTTTTTAACTTTTTTTTATGCCCATTCAATGATATTATGGAATATTGGTCATTTGATGATACCATGGATCATCGAATGACCGATATTCCATGATAACATAGAATGAGGGTAAAATAGTTAAAATAAATATAAAAAATTGGCAAGCAGTCCTTGCCCATTATTTATCAAAATTTAGATTCTCTGTCATTTTATATTTCAGTTTTGACATAAGTTTTTTCATAAGAATTTCTTAAAAGAAAGACTTCAAATAAAATGAAATTCTTGTATATCAAGATCATCCGGGCGATTGGTTTGTTCATTCAAGGCGTCCCCATGTTGTGTGTTCGACACCCCCAGATTTATCCGTGGATATATGCGCACGCTCAGGGGCCGGATTAATCCGGCGGGTCAAATACCACGATTATACCCTTGTTAGAAAAGAAACAAATCATCATAGTGAAGCACCGAAGCTCTGGGGAAAGCGGAGACATCATCTAATTACACTCTAAGAAAAAGATTAAAAAAAAGAAGAAGAAAAAGAAGAAAAAGAGTAGAAAAGTCAGAGATAGAGAAAAACAAGAATAAATTAGATTTATTTTTTGAGTTACTTACCTTGTCCTATAGGAGTATGGCCTAAATGTCCCCAATTCCATTAAAACCCGACCACATAAAGTTGTAGAATTCTAGTATAATAATGCAAAGAGAAGTTATTAAAAAAACCTTCATTAACAATTGCTGCTTCTTCTTCTTCTACTCTTTTTTTTTTCATAAAAGTGAAGTAGCTTCTTTGTCCTATATGCCACTTAAATGTTTTTAGTGAAGACAAGATCACTTAGAAATTTAATATGATAAAAAGCAAACAAAAGCATGGGCGGACTCAAGTTGTCGCCATATGGGGAGGTCGCCTCAGGTGAATTCAGGAATTCTCAAGAACTTGTAATGGACCCTGGCCCGGCCCATGCCCCACTTATCTCAAAAATTATCGCCCTACCCCCAAAAACACTTTCTTTCTTTCTTGATGTGCCAATTGATGTGTTAATTTTTGAGAAATTGGGATTTGGGTGTTTGGTTTAGAAGCTTATTTATTAATTCGGTATTAGTAGTAGGATTTCTTACAAAAAGAAAAGTTTTTCTTAAAAATCATGTCCTTTTAACTATGTTGGGAAAATTGTCTGTCCCACCTAAACGAAATCGTAGGTCTGCCACTGAACAAAGGGGTCATTCATTCTTTTATCTTTCTCTTTTCCAAATACATAAATTGAGAATATAAATAATATATGTTAAAAAATGAAAATGTTTTCAAATAAAAGAAACTCTTGGACATCAAAGTTATTCTGAAGCAATGGAGCCCTGATAAAAACATAGAGACATCAGCTAAGTATGCTAGTCAAATAAATAATAAAGAGAAAGAAAGAATGATAGATTTAAGTTTGAGGATTTTACCGATAAAATCCTCAAATACAGCCATTTATCCCAATAGGTCCTCGCCAAATATACAGCACCAATGGGGTCTTCCCGCCACATTTTTTTTTTATTCACACTGACGATAACGTCACTCAAAAAAATGTTGAGTGACGCTATCGTCGGTGTTCGCAACTTATTTACTTCACTTTGTCCCCTCCCCTGATTCGTCTCTCAAGTACTATCTTCACTGAAATGAGCAAGTGGGGAAAAAGACGAGGAAGAGTGTATTTTGAAGGGATGCGAAGTATTATCTTGATGCTGAGAATCACAAAACGATGCAAGATCTAACAACCTAACACACTCTAAGTGCAGTTTGATCCCTAATCCAATCCTTGGAAGTTCTACTTAGACGGTTTCACGGGGGTACATCTTGACTCGTCTAGAGCTTTTATGTTGCTGATGCGCAGTGTGGCACCTGCTAAATCATATAGAGTTTGTAGCTAGGCGTCACGCACACAAAGACCTGAACATTGCGTTAGACCGGGTGATCAAAATAAAAAAAAGACGAGTTGCTAGCATGGAACGAGCCTCTCTTCCCTTGCATTCAAAACTTTCCTCTCCAGCGGGACTGCCTGGGCCAGAAGTCTCGTTTCCTTCAACTAATTCAATCAGTGGCCGGGAAAGTCATCTTACTGCACATTTGATTATATACAACCTCGTGAACATTACAATCAATCAATCGAGAGGAAGGGGTTGCAGGTGGGGAGGAAGAAGAGACAAAAATGAAAAGAAAAGAAGGAAAGAAGATGGTGGGGGAAGGGGTTGCAGGTGGGGAGGAAGAAGAGACAAAAAGAAAAGAAAAGAAGGAAAGAAGAAGATGGGGGAAGGACGTTGAGTGACGCTAGTGTTACTCACCCCATGCTTAATAAAAAAAAAAACTCAAATAGTACTGACGGACCCAATTATTGCTGCATATTTGGCGAGGACCTATTTGGATAAATAGCTGTATTTGAGAATTTTATATTTGGTGATGACCTATTGAGATAAATGGCTGTATTTGAGGATTTTATCGGTAAAATCCTCTTTAAGTTTATTTTTTCTAAAAGCAGTTCTTCATCACAGTGATTCTCATCTATCTGTCCAGTATTCAAACCGTGGATACGCCGCCTCTTTATACGTGTGTAGACACTCTTCCCAGTTGTATGGGCTTTTTTTTCCATATGTGCGGGCTAGTGTCTCACATGAATAGACTGTCTTTTAATGTGTGCGGGCCCTGTCTTTGGTCCCAACCCCCTTAACTAGGGTAGAAAACATTTTTCATTATCCTTATATATATATATATATATTCCATGTCCAATAGGGGGAGTGGGGCAGAGCCCAAGAGTCCAAAGTCCATTTAACAGCAGAAAAAACATAAGTGGCAAAATGTAATATAATGCTACAAAGGGGACCTAGCTAGTGTTGCACTTCTTTCTTTTTATTGTGTGTCAATTTTCTAACTTCTTGCCATGTCGTTGGGAGTCATGGCAGACAACCTTTCGCCCACCAAAGCCAATTTCTACTTTAAAATTATTAAATTAGGGTTATTGTGGTGAGGTGGGCCCCATAATGGAATGAAGATTCAAGACCATTCATACGTCATTGACTATCTAACAAGGATGAGGAAAGAAACCCTAGTGCTGCTGCTGGTGCCAACTTGGCCTCCAAAGCCAGCACCCAAGCCGTTGGATCCTTTCACACTCTCTCTCCGAACTTGGAACCACACCGAAAAACGGTGGATGGAATTCGAGGTGGATCACACGTGGCAAAGACTCATTGGCTGTAGTAAATTCGCCAAAAAGCTGGGGATGGAATTGGGATCTTCTCAGGATTCGGCCGAGAGACTCTAGATTCTCTATAGCATTTGTTATGGGATTCGGATCCCTGTTTTGTCCAAACAAGGGGAGTCTTGTTTTCCACAATAGCTATTCTCTCTTACAAACTCTAATATGAGCCCATGTGATGATAATCCACCACACCGTTCATTTTAAACCTTATTTCTTTCAATGATGTATTCTCAAATTCTAATTTAATAATAATCGGTCCCTTCATTCGACCAAATACATATGAAAAACATGGTTTCAACTTTCGGTGGAATCCACTCCCATCGAAGCAAAATTCGAGATTATAATATTAGGGGATGGGATTCGAGATGAACAATACTAATTATCATCATATGGGCTCTACTATGGAGCTCCAATAATCCATGACAAAAAAAATGCCTATCACAGGTGCAAGATAAGATCCAAATTTGAATAAAGAGTTATTACCCTACATTAGAGGAGTGAAACTTTGTATAGTGGGCTCACCATTAGAAATTTATGCCATGCGAAATAATCCCCCTCCCAACTCCCATCATATGATTTGTTTTTAGACTTTATCATATCAGAAATTGATTTTACATAAAGATTATTTTTTTACGAGGGTTCCCAACCCTTTGTGCTAAATCCCTACAAGCCTAGAAGAAAGTCGGGTAAACTCCCATGTGACCTCAGTGTGGTAATACAATTTCGAACATACAACCTCCGAGTGCAAACCGTGGTCTACTATAAAAATTATTTAAAAAAAAATATGAATAATAAATATAAATAAAAGATTGTGTTAATTATATTTATAATTACTCCTCAATTTTACAGTGGAACCAACTTCTGTTCGAAATAAATTTAAAAATACGTCATGTGCGCTTATTTAAATGATAAGTAATTTTCATTAGTGGGCCCCAACTACAGGATTGCCTCTATTATCATCAGGATTTTGTGCAAGTCCAAGCCGCAGAAAATCCGGAGGCATCGTGGGAAGGAAGCCGGGTCGGGGTGAGACGCCTCTCCACCCAAGTAGGAAACTTGGAAAAAGCGAGAACCGAAGGCGGTGGGAGGTGCCACGTGTTGGGCGGTGACGTGCGCAGTCACGCGCATACACCGAAAACAAGCGACCAAAGATCCTGCGGGTCGTGGGATGACGCACCCTGTCCTTTTCCAACACACCATAACCACGGTGGGTCCATGGGCTACACTACAATTACAAACTTGGTATTTACATCACACCCCTTCATTCTGTAATATTTACAAAAAGATCCTTGACCCTTTTCCCCTACCTATATGGCTATATATATCAACACACTCTTTATACCTTTTGGGTATCTTCAAAAGAAAAAAAAAAAACTATACTTGAGTACAAATCAGGTATATATAAACACTACATTCACTTATTGTAAATAATTTTTTTTTTCAATAAGTTGGATTCATCATCACTATAGCTGAGTCATTTTCCAAATAACTATATGAAAACTTCTTACCATTTGTTTTCTTTTCATTTATGTTTTTGTTTAATCTCATGAATAAGTTTGTGACAACTATGTAGAGGTAGCAATCGGGTCGGGTTGTGCTAACCGGGTCGAACCTGTTTATTAAACGAGTTATACAAGTCTAACCCGCATCCGACCCGTTTATTAAACGGGTTGGAAACCCCTAACTCCCACCCACCACGGGTCAACCCGACCCAACCCGCATAACTATTGCGGGTTATATGGGTCAGGTCGACCCGTATAACCCACATCCATTTAGTAAATAAATCGACTCAACCATGGTTCTTTGTTTGACCAAAACTGACTTTTAAACTCAAATTTGGTCTAATCTCATTTCAACAATCATTTGACGCGCATTACCTTGCTTTTCATTAATAAAAAGCGTGTGGTTGAATTGGTTAAGGTCCATTTATTCTTTTTTAACCTATGCATTAAAACAATCAAATTCAATTTTAACTTAAATAAACGGATTATGCGGATCAAGCGGGTCAACCTTCATCCGACCCGCTTAATGGCGGGTCATAAATACTTGACCCGTGACCGACCCGCCTATTAAACGGGTCGGGTTAAGAGGGTAATACGAGGGTCGAGTCGGGTCATATTTTGCCACCTATACAACTATGATGAGAAATAAATTTGTAAAACATGAGAAAAATACCTTCTTAATAAAAGCTCAACCTTGCAAAAAGCTACTAACTAGGCTTAGATACATGTAATTCATGACGATAATAACCAATTAGCTTTTTCTATAATAAAAATGAAGATGAAGGTATGCTATGGTAAGAAGAAAAAAAAAGTTTCCTTTAACCACCAATCGAAAAGTGTATGCGACTAGTCTCGCACAAGGACAATGTAGAATTCTTAATCCCCATTATTTACAAAAGCGGGACTTTGTAAATTGAAAGCTCTTTTATTTGCATTGAATAAATAGGAATTTATAGTCAAATGAATTCCATAAAAAGAATAATTAAAAATATGAGAGATGAATGATATGTGATGAAGTTAATTAACTTTTTCTTTTTTATTAATAAAATCTTTTGTTACCGATTCAAAAAAAAAAAAGATGAAGGGAAATCTCCCATTTAAGAATATATATATATAAAAAAAATTTGACAAGTCATGGCAAAAACGTACATAAAGTATGTATATAGAAATGTAAGAAAGAAAAAGGTGCATTTGTTAAAACCCCTTGTCATTACTTCCACTTGTTCATGCCATGACGTTTGCTCTTGCGAGAGGGAAGTCTCACGTCATGATCGTCTCCTCCACAAATGAACGGCCGCCTCCTCCACCCCCCCAACTTTCTTTATAATCCCCTCCCAAACCCCCCCAAAACCCTATTAAACTCCCTTCTCCAATTCCTCCTGCAGAGATGACGTTAGGAGAGAGAACCTTGTCCATCGACGTGGAAGAAACGGCTGAGGGCAGGATCCAACGGCTGATATCTGAGAATCCGGTCATCATCTTCAGCCGCTCCTCCTGCTGCATGTGCCATGTCATGAAGAGGCTCTTGGCCTCAATTGGGGTGCACCCAACCGTCATCGAGCTCGACGATGACGAGATAGAGAAGGCGCGATCAGCGCTGACCGCCACCGTCGACGACGACAGGAAACCGGATTCCATAGTACCGGCGGTGTTCATAGGTGGGGCTCTCGTGGGTGGGCTCGAGGGCCTCATGGGGCTGCATCTCAGCGGCCACCTTGTGCCCAAGCTCAGAGAAGTAGGTTGGCTATGATAGGCAATTAGTAATAATTCACAAATCACACCTCAACATATATAATTTATATGTGCTATATATGTTTGTGTGTGTATTTTTTTTCTTTATCAACTTTTCATGTACTTGGGATCCTAGTAGTATCAGTATGTTTCCCTTTTTGTATCAGTTGTTTTTGTTCTTGTTTATGGTATGTTGGTGCATTTCTGCAAAAGTTTCATGAGAGGGACATGTAGACTTGTGGAAAGAGATAGATTGATTGGACCAGGCCATTGCTGGTGCAGTTGACTGTTGACTGTTCATGATTTCTGGCAGGAGAGGGTGATAGTGTGATTTTTGACCATTGACTTTAAATTCAAGGCAATTCAACTTAAAAGGGGAACTCCTTTGAGATCTTTGGAATTGATGGGGGAAGAAGAGGTGACATAAATTTGGAAATTTTGAGGAATTTCTGCTCACTTTTCTCCTCTTCAAAATGGTGCCTTGAAAATCTTAAAAAAATGATAGGTATCAGACGTCATTTCAAAAGATTCTTGGTGTGTTTTTTGGTGAGCTAATAATCAGCTGCACATGGGTTGCTTTTGCTGATTTCTAAATGCGGAAGAACATTTCCTTGACTAATGACTATATATTTATATATATTATAGCCCCATTCCCACAAGATTTCATACCTAGGCCATGAGAAAGTGAAAACCTGAAGATACCTAGGAATTTGATATGGGTAAAGCTGCAGTAAATGATAAAATATATACAATGAAATCTTTCCATTTTCACATTAAAGCCTCTGGAAGCAAGCTATAGGAAGGGGGACAGATCCATCCATATATAGTACATAGAGGCTATTTTTTGTAATGGTCATCGTACAAGTAACAAATTAGTGAAATGACATGCCGACCAGATGTTTTCGGCCTACTATAAAGTCACTGGAAAGTAGTAAATAGATGAATAAATGAAAACGTACAAAGAAAAACTCTTCATAGATATGATGTGATAACTAGTCTCCTAATACCATATTACCTATAAAGGTCTAATGGACTTTTGGGATTTCTGAAATCCCAACCTTCTTGCTTTTTTGTGAAATTTCTCGATTCAAAATAACAAAGGAGAATTTAGGAATTTTTAGAGAATTAAAATAGAAGTTCTTTGAATTCTAATAAAGAAATAGATCCAAGGGCCCATCAATTTAATGGAATTGAATTCTTCAGAATTCTAAGAATATATTTCTAGGAGGGGCTAAAATTGAAGAAATAAATGTCAAGATTCGCTAATGATCATTGCATAATCTCTCCTTTAACGAAGATTTCAATTAAAGAGAGATTGAAAATGAATACTCCAGAGAGTCAATACCCTAATAAATCAAATCCTAAAAAAGTGGGTTAAATCTACTTTTGCACCTTATATACTCCACATTTCACTCTGTAATAATCTCTCTTTGGAACCCATTTTACAATGATATCCTAAGATATCAATTGCAAATTTATTTGCAGTCTATCTAAAAATTTCTATTGAGTGATATGTAATAGATTCACAAATGCCTGAAGATCCTTGAGCATTTTTAGGAATCCCCAACACATTGAATTCTCGTTTAGAATTCTCATAAAACTATCTTACAAAGCAAAAGGTCTCTAACTAGTAAATTGACAGCAGGGGTGACGACAACAATACTCCATGGGAGAGCAAATAGCATTACAGCATTTTGAGGGTTATTTTGAGGGTGCGTGTGAGATGACGCATGTCTAGATACACTGCCTTAATGATGACTTCCGCCTCTTTATTAGAAGAATCTCTAAATTGGAAAAGGTTGGTGATGGAGTTGACCTTTTAGCACCACATTCTGTTCCTGGGCAGGATGGAGAGTTAGGTCAGTGGCACTTTGACCTGGATCAGAACTCAACGTCTAACAATATGAGTTAGAATCTCATGAGTGAGAGGGGTGATGCATAGAACAAGATTGGAAAAAAAGCATCAATATTTTATTGAAAACCAAGGTCTATGTAAAAGATAGAGATTCTTATGTTTATACTGTATATATGGGTGATGATGATTTGGGTATGATAATGCTACAGATCATGATGAAATCGACTGAGACTGAAAAGGCAATATCACGAAGTTGATTGTTTTAAAATGTAAAGAGAATATTTGGACAAACCTTTTTCTTTGAAGGATTATATTTGTGGAAACCTTGACCATACGCGAATAAGATTACAGCCAAATGAGCTTGAACTTGGCTAGGATTTGCATCTTTTCCTTCTCCATGCACAAATGTTCTAAAAATAGGTCTGATCATCAAAGTGAAGAAGGGTAAGGTTAATTTCGGTTGAAGCGGAAAGTTGAATATGTTGAGACTTAGATTTATAAGATTGAGACTAGATTTGATGTATAGTATAATTATTATTAGATTTGATTTGATTAATGATGTAAATATTAGGATTATATTAGATTAGAGGGACGATGTGATTATAAAGTATTTAAAGTGACATGCATTTTAAAAGCACTTCATTTTGAAGTTTTAAATGAAATTAATTAAAATTTAAACTTTAGTTTTATTCGTAGTCATGTTCCTTAAATATTTGGCAAGTACGAAAGATTCAACAGTTGAAATGCATGATTCATTTGGGGTGAAATTCTCGGTCGACTTCTTTGACAAAGGGCAAAGTGTGATGTGACCAACTTTGCTCAAGCAAAGGTGAGCCACATAATATAAAAAAAAGATATAAGCTGTCATGTCATCGTCAAAATGAGATAATTTCTATTTATTTTTTTGTTGGCCGTATTCTTAATCTAACCCATCTAAACTATTTTTCTTTAAGCGCTACCTGCCAATCTTGGGCACTAACCCCCTTGGAAGACTTTAATATATCCATTGTGAGCTGATTAAGCTAGTATTGAAAACTTCAAGGACAAATTTTGCACAAATTGACTATGTTATTTTTTGTATGAAAAGCTTGGCTTATTTATAGAATAAACTAAAGATAATTAATTCAAAATAGAAAAACTAATCATATCAAATCTAATCCAATCTTAATTTAAGACAAAGTCATATTATTATTATTATAAAAACATGTTCAATTTTCTTAACATAGAATATTCTCTATAGCTAGTGGCACTATGAGCTCATTTTCCTTTGTTCTATTCAGTGTGTGCACGACAAGATCCAGGGTGATGCATATGCATATTCTCATTTATAAACACTATGAACACATAATGGCTCCTCCACATCCAACCTTCTTCTTCCAGGGTTTACAAAAGCAAGTGGGGGCCAGGTGGAGGTGCTAACTGATAATGGCCACTGGTTCTTGGAGTGGAAACAACGTCATGCCTAGCTTTTTGTATTTTGTTTGTACTAAAAGTTCCCATTTGATGATTACGATCTAAAGGGAACAATGCATTCCTTTGCTAATATTTTTTTACATAGCAAAAAGAGCCACCTGTTCATCAATCTCAGATAATATTTAACCCAATTGATCAATTACACACACAATAGATTCTTTTATTAATGTAATATGTTTATTGACATAGCAAAATCACCCACCTGTTCATCAAGATTGATCAATTACTCCTCCCATATTGTACCCCGGCCTTAATTAGGAGAAGTCATTGTCGATGAAGTGTATCACACAACAAACTTCCAATCCTGTTAAACTACTATGTCGCCTACTCCTGCTTTTGGATTGTAATGGGGTGGTTGATGTTAAGAGTGAAAAGAGTGCTTCACTTGGAGCCTGCTTGTTTGAAATTAAATATATAGGAATCGAATTTATAGAACTTACTCCATTAATAGTTGAAAACAAAGACGATAATTTAATTTTTAAAAATGAGCATCAAATAACAATTCCGCACGTGCGAAATAGAATCAAAGAATAATGAAAAATGAATAACCAGCCATCATCTTAGTTATTCATTTTCTATCCTTTTTCGATTCTATTTTCATGTAAGGAAATATTATTTGATATTCATTTTTTGAAAACTCACCTTTTGGTCTTCATTGTTAGCAACTTTTGACCAAAAAAAATGATATGTATTTAATTTTTATGCATTGTAATGCAAATAAATAGGCCCTTAGAGACTTGTTTGTGCAATGAAAGGATTTTGTACCATGACATTTTTGTTTGAATGGGAGATAATAATACTTCATTTCTACCCATTTGATAGGAAATCAAAATTTTTTCTATAGAAGAAAATCGATTCATCATATTTTCATCTCCACAAAGAAAATTTGCCGCACCAAATTACACAATAGGAGGCTGCATAGAAAATCAAAATAATTTTCCTCTCTACTGCGGATTCCTCTCATCACGCAATCACACTTTGTAACTTTTTTTTTATGGGGATAACAGTTATTATATGCTCAACATGAATTCAAGACCTTGGTAAACAGATCAGGTTCTAATCCACTAATCATCTTATCATCGTCGTATTTAGTCCTAATCTCATCTGTAAAAGTACTAAAGTAGTGCCCAAGTGACATTATCTACATAGATGATCCGGACCATCTATGTAGTGGGCCCTGATGACTTATATCATGCAGTGGCAAGTGCAGGGACATCTTATCTTCCACATGATCGTCTCCCTCTGAATGCCTCCAAATACAAGTCAAATAGAGCAGCAGTAACTGTAAGAGTCTGGCACAGCTGCATTAATGTGAGATTTGTAATGGCAAAAATGAATGATGTGCTCATATATGCATGAAGCTATGTGGACCCAGAGTATCTTGAGCCTGCATCAGTGTGCCTCCAACACAAAGAAGGTAGTTTAGACTTTAGGACAGTGACTGCTACTAAGTGGAGATGGTGAAGAGTAGGGCATTCCACTTCAGGGCAAATGATTCCCACACCTCTGCACTTTCTCTGCATCAGACTGTTAAATGCTTTTCAATACAATGGATTAGAACGGCTGATGATTAAGTTTATTGATTTGATCTCCCTTTTATCTATAATGGGCTACACATCTTCCTGGGGCCGATCAAGAACTGAAAGTCTGAAACATAGGATTGGGGTGGTCCAGCAGAACATCACAACAGAAAGTCGGCACAAAATCATCCTCTTGGATTAGAGGTGATCAGAATATATCCATCAAATGTGGGCCAAGACCAACAGCCCCAGGCCATAAGGCCAATTATTACTAGCACATGAAGGGATTTCTTCCAGTCTCATTTGATAATCTCTCCTAAAATTTGGAGGTCTACAGACAGACAGGATTTGGAGCACAGGAAACATATAGGTAGTGTGTGTGTGTGAGAGAGAGAGAGAGAGAGAGAGGTACCCAATTCTGCACCTATAACTAGAGTCAAAGTTCAAAGGGTCACATTTAAAGGAGTCATGCAGTCATCCTTGATAATTAAATTAAAGTTCCAGACTTGGATCAAAGTTAAAAAAGTCACACTCGTACTTAACTAAAATTTAAAGTTCTGGACAGGGCCTTGACTCGGACCTGAATCCGGACCCAAATACGTATGTGTAAGAGAATGTAATAGTGTTTGAATCGGTGTAATTGCTTAACAATATGCATGTAATCAACTATGCCTGTGAAGTCTGTACGTCTTCTAATTATCTGAACCATACAATTTGTAGCACCCCACTCATGTTTAACTATGGCCTGTCAAGGAAATAAGTGATATAGTTTGGATTGATTAAAACATGATTAGAGCAAAATTACAATGATTCGCCATTACATTTTTCTATATAGAATAAGACCGGCCTTTCAGTGATCTGTATTGTCAATTAGATGTACGTTGTTTCCTCTCTCGAAACTGTATGAAATTGCCATCTGATCCAAACGATATTCACCATTGAATTGGGCAATTACTATGTCTTTGATTTGTTTCCAACCCATAGGTACTGATGAATGAAGAAGAACTGTATTGACCTAATTTTGGATCCATATTATGTGAGCTTTAAAGTACAAAACTTTTGATTTAATTGAGAAAACGTGACTAATACGTGTTTAACTGCATCTTTTCAAAAGCGTTCAACAAAATGGTGATTGTTACAACATTAGCAAACGCAGATGGGACATTTTTAAACAAAATGAATTACACATGTATATATCTGATTTGATCTATTTGACAATACCTTGTACTTAAACATTATATAATTCCCATTAAATGGCATTGGCTATTCAGATGTTCAATTAAGAAAACCATACCCTGAACTCAAACTCAAATTTTATTCATGTCTATACAGTGGACCTTAGTTCAGTCCTATAAGTACTCCCCATTAGTTAATTTTCGGGTATTATGTAAGGAAGATAAGAAGGACTAGAGAGAGAGAGAGAGAGGCTAATGAAGTCATGGTTGTAAAATCCCATGCATCAAACTTGCTTTGTTCTTCAACTCGATCGATTCAACATCGAATTGAATGGAGCTGATCATATTAGAGTGTTTTTTAAACACAATGAGAGGGATAGTACTGTGTAGATAGAGTTTTGAGTTTTAGAACAATGAGAGGGATAGTTTTCTAGAAAGTGACATTTCTCTGTTTTCTTTTATTCATGGTATAAATTATAAAAGGTGACATTTCTTCTTCTTTTTCCACTTTCTCTTTTCCTTTACTTTAATTTCTTCCTTGCTTAAAACTTGCGCCACTTTCTAAGAACTACCCTATGTTTCTCTACCTCAATTTCTTTTTTCTCTTTTGGTTGAACGAGCAAAAGTAATGGCCAAAGCACAAGCTTGCAAATCCCTAGCTACCCTTTTGCTTACTTCTTATTCTTCCAACCAATATTGGATTCAAGAGCCCCAAATTTAACTGAACCACACATCATATTTAGAAACATCATCCAACTTAAGTCGTCTAACCATAAAAATTTCTTCTGAAACTACACAACATGGATGCAACATCTAAAAACATTGTTATTATAAGCTAATTAACACCCAAAGTACTTTACCTAAATGGAAAAAAAAAAATACCTCTCATACGACAAGAAACAATAACTGCCATCATTTTATACCACCAGGTGAAAGGCCCCACCATGGTCCCATGCAAAAGATGGTCAACTTGTTTCAGACATTACCATATATAGTATTCTCCTCGCCCTAATTCTTCTAATGAATCATGAGTAGCTAATCCCTAATCCATGTTTTATATACCCAGTTCGTCTTTTCCTTTAATTTTTTGATTTTAACTTGGCTTATAAGCTTGAACTTGCTTAATTAGACAAACCTACAACCATTTTCAGTCACGTAGTTATTGTCTTTTCCTTGGCTTGAAAGACTAACAACCGTTCTTGTAATGATGCTATTACAGTTTGAGTGTCATTTTCATCATCTCCTTTAATATGAAGATGATTAACAAACACTATGATTAACATAAGACATGAAAACTAGTAGGTCTGTCGGAATATACTTAAGATCAGTTGAGACTTGACACCCAGGTTGCTAGCTTATGTGAAGTGATAAGTGTAACTACTTTTGTGTCTTCTGATTCAATTGCTGGATCCCAAAGGAAACTGTGGATGAGCTTCATCTCATCACTATCATCCATTTGAGAGAGAGAATTTCTCAAGGGCTTGAAGATTCTTTAAGAGGAACTGCTTACAACCATTTTAAGGACTCTGGCACAATGAACTTTTGTGTAGACTAGAGAAGCTACTGTTTACTAATTTTAGTATCTCAATCAATACAGAATCTTCCAAAAATTATTTATTTCTTGTTTACGATTCTATTGCTATTAATTGATTCTCTCTTCATTCTTTTTCTTTTTAATTTTCTTTATATTGTACGGCCCACTTAGCTCCATGTAACATAAATTCATCATGTGTTGGTCTCGAGCATAGATGAAGGAAGAGGGCTAGTCTTAAGAAAACTTGTAACACTTAAATATACGAGTACTATTTTGAGAAAAGAAAAGTAGAAGTCACAAAATTTACCCAAATAAGATTGGATAAAGTTTCAAATACAATGATGATTGTGGAGCAAACTTCTGAACAAGCTAAATTGTTGAGGCCCAAATATAAATTGCATAGGAAGTATTCACTGTTGATTGGATTTAAACCATAATATCATCACCTCTACCCATGTGTTGAGTGCAGGTTAATCATGTCCCCAACACTGCTTCAACCAAACCATGAATATCATTCCACATCTGAATTAAGTTTGGGCCCATCACCAGTCGCGTGCGGAGAGTTTAATCCAATAGTTTAGTTCTATAGAAAGTGGATCCCACAGCAAGGATCAATTTTAAGTACTACATTGAATCAGTTCAGATACATTCACACACATTCATAGCAGATGATTGAGTTTAACCAGAAGGGCTATGATCCAGTTGCTAAATCATATTATCGCATGGCTAACATATATCGCATTATTGCAACATGGTATAACCAGGACCAGGCTGTTTGTAATGTGGGGCCCAGCAGGCAACCTTGTCATCATGTACCATAGCAATAATGGCACTGCTGGCAGCTGTAATGGGGACCATCCAATTAGAACTTGATCAAATCATGCTGCTAATGTTCCGGGACAAGCATCATCACTACCATTAAAATTAAGATAATGTTAGTGATGTGCCCAAAATTTCATTCATCTCTATGAAGAAAATGGAGCACATGAAAGAATCCAAAGCCATAATAAAAGAATTTCAATTGGAAATGAAGAAATGAAGGGTGAGAAATGAAGTGGGAGTTGAAGTTTCACATCAAAGTTCTAACCAAAATAGATATAGATCGATTCCCCATGGGGTCATGGACCTAAGAATTAAATATGTGGATACGTACAATCAGTCCCTTGAAACCTACGACTTGGACTCACGTACTTTTCCCATTCCCATTCTCTCCTGTCTACCAGCTAACAGGACCATGCAGTTGGGAGAGAAGGAAGGAAAAGATGCCAGCATTACCAAAACTACACCTGTGTGTCATTTCCAAGTTCTCGTGATAAAATGTGTAGGTCTCTCCGGGGAATTCTCTTTTAGATGATTTGGGGGATTTCTCTTTGGTTTGGTAGAAATGATGAGGGAACATTAGGGCCAAGTAGACCATGGTCCATCCAGGTAGGTGATGAGCCATACTTTCTTTCAGAGTTATGGCACTTCACCCACTAGGTCACCATAGCCAATACTTGTTACCCCCAAGATGTCAAATCCACCCGTCCCTAGCCGTAGCCAAGGATCTACGTTGAAAAAGGCAGGTGAATGGTTTGTATTTGCACAATGCCTCCCCAGTATGCTTTCCTTAAACTAGGAATTTCCGATGCTTCTCAACGAATAATAAAAACCCATTCTTCCTGGGACACAAGAGTTGGGAAGATATATCAATTTGTCGAGAAATTGCCTTGAAATTGAACAATTTTGTTGTTACATGCTCCCTTGTAACAAACCCAGAAGCCCAATCTCTGAAAAGCTCATACTCATCAAAGGCTGATACAATTTTCCCACAAATTTATATTGGGTACGCACAAGACACACACCACCTTCATTAAATTCTCTACCAGGTACAAAGTACAGACTTCTGAACACAATGCAGTTCTCAGTTTTGGGGTTCTATTGATTAAGGATTTCTTTATTCTCTTCTCTAACTCTTATCTTTCTCATTGGCTGTTGTGTTGATTGTGAAGGATAAGAACTGAGAGACTGCAAAAGTGAGTAAAAAAGAGATTTTTTTTCGAAATTTTTATAGGATTAATGGGCCACCATTCCTGCTGCAACAAACAGAAGGTCCGGAAAGGACTCTGGTCACCTGAGGAAGATGAGAAACTCATTAACTACATTACTACCTATGGTCATGGTTGCTGGAGTACTGTTCCAAGAATAGCAGGTGCACTTCTCAAAAAAACTTCCATTACTAGGATCATGAAATGATCTTCTTCTTCTTCTTATTATTATTATTATTTTATTTTATTTTATTTTGGAAGTTCAGCTAGGATTATGAAATGTTCAGACTGACTAATGTTTTCTGCAGGGTCATCCATTTGCGTGCATCAGAAAATCCCATGTTTCTTTTGTCTTTTTTTGGGGGGTCTTTTTCCTTTAACTAATGCTAGATTGGCTGATGAACATGAAATGATCCCTTCTTCCTTTACTCGTTTAAGTAGACTGAATAAAATTCATGTGATGTGTTTTGCATCTACTGCTTCATTTTATTTTCTTTTGTTGATGAATAATCACATTGCTAGTGTTCTCACTCTCTCTCTCTCTTTTCTATTATTATTTTAATTAGTACTCAAGTGATTAGCTGATGATCATGTAGTTATTAGCTCCACGTTTCATATTCCCTTTTCCTTCACAGTTTGTATTCTTAAATGGATCTATCATCCAAAACATGGAAACATTTCATTGTATATATAACTGTGAATTTGAAAGTTTGCTTAGTAGTCCCAGCTGTTACAGACTCCTTACTAATCTGTTTGTTACTTAAAAGAGTTGCAATTCCAAATACATAGACCTGCTTTTTCGATAATGCAGGCTTACAAAGATGTGGCAAAAGTTGCAGGCTAAGATGGATCAATTATCTCAGACCAGATTTAAAGCGAGGAAACTTCTCACCCCAAGAAGAATATCTCATCATCGACCTCCATAGAATTCTAGGTAACAGGTAATAATATCACATCTTTCTTTTCATCTTATATCAATTTCATGATATGGTGAAATATGATACAACTATATATCATTTTATTATTTGTCTTCTAGATGGGCTCAGATAGCCAGGCATCTCCCAGGAAGAACTGACAATGAAGTGAAGAACTTTTGGAATTCAAGCCTAAAAAAGAAGCTCATCTCCCATGATGGTGTTCCTGAGCTAACCATTCATGAGACCTCCAATCAAAATGCCTATGTTGGAGATTCACTATTAGCTCCAAATCCAAACCCTAATCTAACAACAACTGCCCAAGATCATGTGCTTCTTCAAAGTGCATCTTCAGTGCAACACGGTTTTGGACATGGACATCATAAAACAGATGTGATCAACTGTATAGTAGATTGGACTGGTGGGACCCCATCAGTGGAAAAGTCTGATTATGACCACCCCTGGCACCCCACATGGTCATTGGATCAACAACATCATCTTGAAGCAAAATTACTTGATACAAAGTTCATGATGTCATGTGACCCATCTCTGGTTTCAACAATGCCACAGATTTGTGACTTGGTTGAGGTGGATGAATGTCACATACCATATGATACAGTTGCATATGAAGTTAATGATATGGGTGGGACACTTCCTTGTTTCTCATCTGGTTCGTACCTTCCCATGAACCAATTGGATTGCTTGGATGCTGCTGTCATGGCATCATCATCTTTGTTGTCATGTGGGAATTTTCCTTTAAATCCTGACTTGCCTTTCAAATGAGAGCACTAGATTAGGACAATGCTGTATGTAATGCATTAAAAGAGGCTATTATTGAAGAAGGTGAATTAATGATAGGTGTGTGTCATATAGACGTTCCTTAAAATTGCGTCCTGTGTATAGGTTCTTTGAGACATAAATGGAAGCTTTATAAAAAGCTGTGTGGTTAAATCAAGTTCCTCCCCCTCTCTCTCTCTCTCTCTCTCATGAATTGAATTGAGTTGAATTCAATGTTGCCCATATTGTACCTTATATTTCTATCCAAAATGACAGAAGAGTTCATTCAAGTGGCCTTGAAGGATTGGTATAAATAGGAAGTAGGGATGCAAAGCAACTAGGGTGGACAAGGCCCAGTGTTAACCTAGACGAACCTTGGCCTCAAGCGAATGCGGGTAAGTTTGAGTCAGGGGCCATGGATTATAGTCTATAGATGCATGTTACATATCTATAGCATAAGTTTCTGTGATGAACGCGTCTTCTCTAACCATGGAACAGGCAGGCTAGGGCCTGTACTCACCCTATGTTCAATTTAATCCTTCAGCGTCACTACTGTAAATTAACACTCACCCAAATTTAACGTATTTTTTTTTAAACACCCAAATTTAACACTTATTCAATAGTAGTAGCATTTAAAATAGTATAGTTTTCATTATCAAATGGTTTATTTAGCTGGTAGGTCATAAAGAGACCTTTAGTGACCCATCCCCTCGTGACTGTCATGTCTCCAAGTTGGGAACCCAATTGAACAGCCTACGAGCCCAACAAACTTGCGACTCACTCCCAACCGGGTGCTAGATTGCATCGAGCCCCTACACCTGCACTTGAACCCATCTACCACACCGTCACACCCTCACCAACCGAGCCCAACTCTCTCCGTCACCGTCTCTCCACAGCACCCATCTTTCTCATCACACACACACAACTAGCAAGAACCCGGCCACTGCCTGTGACCACAAGTCAAACTGGTTATAAGTGTACATAATGTTGGGCCATGGCGCTACGGGTGGCAAACTAGTTCGCTCGAGTCAAAACGGGTGGGTTGGCAAACGGTACCTAGGTTGAAGTCCAACCCGTGTCCGATCCGCTCTTAAGATGGATCAAGTAACTTCAAGCCCCACCAATGTCGGTCAACCTAACCTGACCTGCATTCAATGTGGTTCAACTTATTTAATTAACTCGACCCCCAGCCTATGAATCATGGCCGAAATCCAATCCATTTCAAATATTAAGGTTATATTTGAGTTAAATTATAGCCCAAGAAAAGCCCAATGTAAGCTCGTCTCATTTCTTATAAAATAGAATACGTGAAGTGTCAAAATGCTAAACCACCAAGTTTTTTAAATGGGTTTATATAGGTTGTTCGACCCTAACAAAACTCATTTAGATATGTTAAGCAGGTTATGCGGGCTAAGTGGTTGACCCATACACGGCCCATTCAAATGCGGGTCAAGATTTTCTTATCCATATGTATTGCAAGTTGGGTTATTCAGATAAAATGAGGGACCTATTAGCAGGTCGGGTCAAATTTTTGTCACCCTTCAGATGGTGCCTTTAGTGTGACACCTTTGTGGGGCCCACTTTTGAACCTTCCTGTGATGCATCCCCACCTTCTCAGATAAATGATCTCTTCCTTTAGAGTGTTTCCTGATCCGTTGATTCTGCATGGCTCATATCTCAATCATGATGGATACGATGGATCAGAAAGTGCACACTTCCCACCAAATCGTATGGGACCCTCCTGACCCCTCCCCCATCCCTCAGTTGGGCCCCATAGGGAAGTCACCCATGATTTCCATGGACCATATGGATCCCATCTAGGGCATATGTTCTAGGCCTTCCCCTTTCATCCAATGAGATTGAGCAACATAATCCTGAACTTAAGACAAGTTTGAATTTAAACATGAACTGTAAACTGAGAAGCAACATGTGTACCTCTAAACTTTAGAAGCAAAAGGCAAAGCATTGCAACTGGGCCAGCAGGATGAGGCTTCTCAAAGGCTGCCTCAGAACTAGGGACGCCTGGGCCCTGGTGCAGCATGTTGGGCCCAGGGTCGACTCAGTCTCTAGGCCACGAGCGAGATACTGGGACCCCTGGCCCGTAGATAAAGCTCGGACCCCTGGTGCAAACAGTTTATCTGGTCCAATTGTGCTCGGCAAACAGACACCTGCATTCTAGTTTGAACCACTGAAAATATCTAGTCGGGCCCAAGCCTGCCCATCTCCCTTGCGAAGGAAGCAAAATATTACGATGAAAGATATACTAGCATGGACCAGGTCGGGCTGGGTGGAGACATAACTAGGATTGGCCTGGATTTAGAAATACAGGCCCGTCTCCCACCAACCCCACGAAGGGCCATAAATGCCTAGCCCGTTTAGTCAATCAGGCCAATTCCAGCCATGCTTCTTATTATTTAGAGACGTGCTACACAGCCCGGAAAAAGTGCCCGGGTTGTGGCACGGTCCCACAACGGTCCCTAAGAGGGACCGTGCCACTGCCCGAGAGCTTGTTCGGGCTGTGTAGACTTTCACTATTATTTATTTGGACCTTTTAGCAATTCTTTGGACCAATTTATCACAAACTAAAAGGGGGCTTAACAGCTGCCCTTTACTCTTTTTTTTAGAATGAGACATTCAATGAACAGAAATTCTCATATATCATCCTTTAGTTTTTTGCTTTACAAAGTGACTGAAAACCCGTACCAGGTGCGTTTGTTTTGTTTTGCAAGAATTCCTCACTGAAGCATTTGTCAATCCTGATTTTAGAAATTAATATATTCCTATTCTTTTTTTTTTCCATTTTTATTTATATTTCCTCTAAAAAGTAATTAAAAAATGCAACATTTTATTTATAATTTGACAAAGCTGCAAACCATGTTTCATTCAAAACCCATGGCCACTATTGGACCCCACATTCAAGCACTTTTCCAATTAAATTATCCACCGTCTATTACGCAAACCCCACCACAACTTTAGAATCCTGCTCACAATTCCTCCTTTCTCTAAAATGGTTTGAGAGAGCGTTCACACTAGCAGTGGCATTTGTCTTTAGCGTGTGGGACCTTTTGAAAAATCTAGACCATACCTTAAAAAAAAGTAAAGGATAAAGGAGAAGTAATCAACGGTGAAGATAAGTGAGCACATATGCCACAAAGCAACGTCAGCATCCTACGCATGAGGGAAAAAGTAGGCATTTGTGACGTGAGAGAGGGAGGGAGAGAGCTTCGTCCTTAGCTTCTAAGTTAATTACACCCTGTCACCAGTGACGTATGAGCAACAGCTCATGCCAGCTTTTTGCAATTCCCTCTCTTTTGTGTTTTGACCTTTTCTACTACTTCTTCTTCATTCAATGCACCGCCTCAGGCACAAGTTTTTGTGTGCCCTCCGTAACCCAGAGCAAAAAGGGCATACAAATCTGCAATATTAAAAATTCGTTCCTCTCGAAATAAATCTACTCCTGTGATGACTATGAATCTCATCACTTATAAAGTATCTATTCTATAATTTAGACAATTTAAGATAAATATTATCCCCTCAAAAAATATATCAACTTAATATTAAACATTTTATTGAAGTTGTGATTGGGCACTTATACGACATACGTGTCGTGAATCATGTTTTCGTCAATTACTCAATTGGACAGTGGGATCCACTCTATCGAACTGAAATTTGAGGATGTATCTTTAAAAGAGGTGAGAATCCATATGAACGGTTCATATTAAAATCATGTGAGCCCCACCGTGAAGTTTCTAAGTATTTTTTACACACTTGTAGTTGAGTGGTGTTAGCATGGTAGTTAGGGCTGCAAATGGGATGATTTTGAGTTGGAACCATATTTGACCTAAATTCGGACTCGGTTTTAACTCGAAACCTACTTTGTTGGTTCGAGACCTGTTTTTGATAGAAAAATATAGATCCGGTTCAGGAAACGGGTCCACCTAAATGATTAGAATCTAGTTTCAAAATTGGTTATAACTTCTCTTCATTTTTTTTTCTTAAAATAAGTATACCATTCAATTTTATAAGAGTGCATCAAGTATACCACCTCAAATATTATATATAAAAATGAAAAAAAAAATGATTTTGATGTACATTTTGCAATATAAAAGATTTGTATGCCGAGTCCTGGGTTCACAGGTCAGAACCTATATGAACCCAGAACTGGACCCATTTTTATCAATCAGAACCTAAATTGGGTTTCGGACCTAAACCCGTTTATTAATCGAAATCTAAAATAAGTTCTATACCTCATTTTTTTTAGATCGAAACTTTCGCGTAATTGGATAATCAGATACCCGTTTGCAACCTAACTGTTATCTCACAAACATGTCTTGACATGGATCTTCGGTTTATCAAGTGGAAGTATCTCACCTAAATTGGGTGACCCAACACAGCCTAAAAAAACTGCAACAAGGTATATGACTCTCCTCTTGTATGTGATTTCCTCAAATTTTGTCCCAATAAAAGCTGATCCCGTTATAGAAATAACCGTTTAACAAAAGTGACAATGAATAATCCACAAAAAAGAAAATGAATACTCCTTTATTTTCGTGTGAGAGTTTGGTTTTTAAGTGACAACTATTACACAGAATATACCTTTGCAGTTTAGATTTTTAATTGACGTGCCAGTGTAACTTTCTGCACCTTGAATTCAGGAATTCTCAAAATCAAATCCCAAACACTGTTTTCTTTTCTGACTATCCAAGTGGCTGATGTGCCATGAGACATCTCCTCCCTACAAATCCATCAAAGAGTGCCCTAGTGGAATGAGATATAAAAAACTATTGTATAAAAAATATAAAAAAAGACAGAAAACAATGTGTGCCACGTGACATGCACGTGACCTGACGATTGAATCCTTGAAATAGCAGAAACTAAAATATATATAAATTGTACCATATCTGCCGTCCATGGTGATGGACCTGATCTTGGTCGTCGGCCCCTTTTTTCATGAGACCTTCAAACTTCGACTCAAACAGAATAATAAAAGAAACATTAATAAGAAAATCAACAACATATATCAGATGATGTAAATCTAAAGGAATTTTTTTTTTCTCTTACACCTGAGCAAGGCTGCAACAGGTACTAATAAAATCATATGAAAAGGAAGTGACAAAAACAATGCCACTAGAATGATTTTAAGTATTGGATATTGCATACGCTGATGGTTGTCAAAATACGGACACAAATTAAAGTATCCAAAATGTTATCATCGATGCATATAGGCCATTTGGAAGTTTGATCACCTCATTTTTTTTTTTTCTTCGGACTTTGTGCTCAATATGTTGTCTGTTTACGTGTGAAGTTTTAGTGTGTAAAATAATCTCATTTAGTCACTATTTAAACACTTTCAATATTCATTCATCACATGAGCAAATGAACGCAAATATTATAGTTCACTTGCTATGAGATGAATTAAAACTATCTTAGATTTGAAGGTGGGACTACTAATTAACACACACTCTATATAAATGAATGGATGGGAGCCTCCATCTTAATTGACTCTTCAATGAAGCTCACCTCTCTTACTTTAGTCTGTATTTCCTACCATTTCTTGTGGCTGTAGACTTATAAAGACTTTATTAGGATGAGGAGGTCAATTTTCTGCACCTTCTCTCATACGTGGTTTGGATAAGACGAAAGATGCAAGATGGTTGTATCCCCTCCTCTCAACATAAAGCATTCCATTTACTTCTAAAATGAGGTGGTGTCTGCCAACCACTCTTGATTGAGTGGTGTTGCATTGTTGTTTAACATTCATGCCCAAAAATAGCATAGAGCATCCTGCTATGAAAGTAGTAGATGGTCTAGATCTCTAGTACATAAAAATGCACATCAATCTCCCCCCTTGATCTAAATTTCAAATACCCCATGGTATTTGACCTAACCCCAACAAGACTTATAATGCCTTGGCACACAATCAGGCTATCAAAATCACGCGCGAGTTTCTTTTACTGGATGAATTCAGAAAATACCTTTTTAAGACACAAGCGGGAAGAAGGCCTAAAGAAGTTATTAAAATTACTCGATTTTCTTTCATTGGATGAATTCAAAAAATACATTTTCAAGCCAGTCAAGTGGGAACTGCCTCCACCTATCAGTGAAGTAAGTGGCCATTGTAAAAAAAAAAAAAGTATACTTTCTTTGATATATAAATATTATTTTTTAGTAAGGAAAAAAAAAGATGTGCTCCCAAAAAAATTCAACCATCCAAACACATCACATCAATGGCGGACCTCATATTTTTTTTTGGATGGTGCAGACAATGGTTAAATTAAGAAGTGAAATGATAAAATAAAATTTCTTAAAAAATTATTTAGAGATTTCTCGAATCTCGCGGGTGCACTCGCACCTGCATTGTAACATGCAGGTCTGCCACTGATCCCATTTAGATGAAAAATATCAAAAATGTCTTGATATGAAGCTTGAGAGTATAATATGTGTCTTTTGAAGCTTTGGAGAATTAGGGGCATTCAGGGTCTCGGGCATTATTCCTATGTGTCTATCCTGAAGTTATTCATAGGAATTTTTGAAGACTTTTGAAAGGGTAAGGGCATAAAACGTTTATTATAAGTGAATTGGACTATTATAAACAAAAGAAGTGGGCCCCACATGGAACCATATTCTGGAGATTGGAAGAGGTGACATGATGGAGAAGACCTGGATTAGATTCTCTCTATGTATATGCATTCCCACTTTGCTTCCACTCCTGAAAAATAGATGTAGATTTTACAGAGAGAGAATGCAATTCTTTCCACTTCACAGACAAGCTAGCGTAGAGTTGGAAAAGTGAAAAACGCGGAAACCATTTTATCGCTTTGCTTTTCCGGGATAAGATTTTCCATCAATCCCAGCCGTTTAAATTGCTGGTGCGTTCATCATAATTGGGGTGATGGTTGACACACTTCGTCAATTTGCTAACCTGATCAACAGATTGGTGAGACAAGATTATATGTTAATTCTCTTTCCAACATAGCCATAAAACGATGAGTTAGAACTTAGAACTCACATTTGAAATCTAAGCCAATCAAATTAGTGTCCCACCTCGCTTGATCGCGTCTCAAATCATGTGCTCTAGAGATAATTAATATGTCTGTGGGTGTAATTTAATTGATGACACTCAAATCACATATTTTAGATGATTAATAATGAATCTAATTTCGATTGAAATGGAAATTCTCTCATTTATAAAATAAAGGTAAGAAAACAATTTCACGCGATATTCATTTTAAAAAAGAGTCCTATTGACGGATTTATGATAATGAATCTAACCCCATAAAACGCGGGTCCTAACCCTGCTTGGAAAGGCTTGTGCCTCTACCGGCTATTTTTCCGAAAGGTAAATCGGGATCATGTTAAGCTTTAACCTAGAGAAATCAGGAGCTAAGGAGTAAAACTCTATAGTGGAGCATCTATAGAAATCAGGAGCTAACAAGCACCTCCAAGGTATAAATCAGGAGCATAAATCAGCCACAGTGATCGCAAAAGAACTCCATGAATTCATGACCAACAAGTGTATAATTTAAGAAGAACCAAGAAGACTATTAACTTGAAGATTTGTACTAGAATTTTCTGCAATAGTATTGCCTTTGATCTTCTTCTCTATCTCACTTCCAAATCTGATTGGCTAAAATGGTGGGATCTTAATCTAGGGATTTGAGAACTATTTTCTAAGGAAAAATCTCAGACCTTAAAGTTTCTTCAATGAAGAAGAAAGCACCCAAGGCTGGACGCGTGGAATTTGTTGCTACTCTTAGTGTGGACGTCCAAGGGGAAAGCCATCTCTCTTTTATAGAAACTTTGGAATCCTTTCCTTAAAGACTATCTCTTCTAATTCTCATAGATGTCCTAAAAGGAAAGTATAATCTAAAGATTTATTTCCTTTTAGAAACACTCTAATTAGAAATCAGGAGCTAACAAGCACCCCCAAGGTAGATGGGCATCCTCTAATTTTACACCAATTGGAGTCTTTACCTCCATTGGATTGATTGCACGATAAAAAATGTGATAATGAATGTGTATAAGATTGTATTAATTATATTTTTATTCAAACAATCAATCTAATGGTAAGAAAAACTAGAATCCACCTAAAACTTTAAAACACACCATATAACTGAAGGGCAGCTATTTTGAACCATTAGAATTCCAATTGATGGGCCTCACTTTACAATTCTATTCTTAAAATCCAAAGCTTTAATTTCTCCCAATTAAAGCCTTAAAGGATTAGAATTAGGTGCGACCTTATCAGATGAATTAGCTGCAACATCAAACAGTGAGCCCCGCTATTAATCAAAAACCAAAATACACATGCACCCTAATTACTTATTTCTTGTTGATTGATTGATGCTCATAACCAGCTAACCTACAGCTTCATCAAATTATTAGTTTTTTAAAATATATTTATATGTTCAATAAAAAAAATTAATTATAATTAGCAAAGAAGACAAAACTAAAATTAAAAAAATTTTAAAAAAATGTTTTTATAAAAATCATCATAAATTTCATGAGAAAAAAAAAACAAAAAATATTTCTTTTTAATAGGCATGGAAATATTTTAACATCCAATAACTGCCGTCTGGGAGAAGCCTATGTGTCGTGAGCCACGTTCCTCCCCAATCTTTAAAAATAAAAGCATCCCCAATTTCATAGACAAGTCTCCGTGTCTCTCTCTTTGACTTGTCCTTCCATTAATCCGCTGCAACTCTCTGTCTCTATTTCTTAATTTGCTTTTCACTCCCTGAAGTTTCTACAAATTCTTCTTCTTCTTCGTCTTCTCCTGGGGTTCTGCAAGCCGTCTTTCTTCTCCGCCTCTATGGAAGCTCCGGCCGCCTTGTCCGACTCCAACGACTACAGCAGCTGCGTCTCCAACGGAGATAGCCTCTCAAACGACTCCTTCAAGCCGCCCAACGTCGTCGCCCTCAACCGCCTCTCCGAAAACCTTGGATCCCTCTTCCTCTCCCCGGACTTCGACTTCTGCGCCGACGCCCGCATCCTCGTCCCCCCTTCCTCCGCCGGGACCGCCTCCCGCGAGATCCCCGTCCACCGCTGCATCCTCTCCGCCCGAAGCCCCTTCTTCCGCTCCATCTTCTCAACCGCCGCTGATGCCAATCCGGCCAAGGAGAAGGGATGGAAGATCGAATTGAAGGAGTTGGCCAAAGATTTCGATTTGGGATACGATTCCTTGGTCTCGGTTCTTACGTATTTGTATAGTGGGAAGGCGAGGCCGCTTCCGGATGGGGTCTGCATCTGCGTCGATGAGAAGTGCTCTCATGTCGCCTGCCGCCCTGCTGTGGATTTCATGGTGGAAGTTCTCTATGGGGCTTTTACGTTTCAGATTACTGAAATGGTTACTCTTTATCAGGTGGGTGCTTTGATTTCTCTAATCTTGAGTGAATTTGAATTTATGGGGTGTCTTCTGCTTCTTTAGTTTCTATGATTTTGACTGAATTAGTTTTGAAAAAAAATTCGATTTTGAGTGAATTTGAATTGATTGGGAGTTTTTGGGAAAGGGATTTGTTTGGATTTTCTTTGTTGGGTTGGATTAATTGGATATGAATTAATCGATACAGTAAAGATAAAAGCTCAATCAGTTTGGTAGATGAATTGCAGAATGTTTAAATTGATACAGTAAAGATAAGCTTTCACTAGCATTTATCATATCTGAGTCATTGATTTCCCTATCTATTTACCTTTTAAAGTGGGGTTAAACAAATTGATGATGAGGAAGATGGTGATCGAGCAAGTCATGGAAGCTGTTATGGTTTCAAATATTGTATCAGTGCATGTGGTATGGCTTTGCTGAGGATGTCTGTTGGAGACAACTCAGTCTCTGATTGTGGCGTGAAATTTGATTATTTTAGTCCCACTGAGATGATGCATAAAAATATCGCATTTGATCTCTGGGGTAGGAAATTCAGCCAACTACAGCTTAAATGGATTCTTTCATTTCCTCAAAGAAGAGTAGAATCTGTATCAGATATGACTCACGATGGGTATTGGGCCATTGGCATGAGAACCGCGTCATGAATGTACCCAAGAAATGAAATCTCAGCTGAGTCAAGTTGAACTTTGACTTAACGTGAGAAGTTCTAATGAGTGGGCTCTTTCAAGTTCTACAATCTTATACAAACAGAAAGCTGTTACAGAGCACATGTCTCATTATACAGGAATCATGTGTATGAGTATAGTAATGTATATACTCAGTGGATCCTCTCGAAGGGAGAGGGTGAGGTTCACTATTTTCATCAAAACCTTGCATGGTCTTTATGGTATCAAATCTTGTGAACAACTGGTTCGGGTTGCTTGTCCATTTCACTATCAAGGACCAGATTGCACTCTTATCCATTCAAGTCACGCATTACCATTTTTCTTTATGATCGAACATTTCCAGTTACATCAGAGAATAATTTTATTATTTATTTATTTCACTGCAGAGGCACCTCCTTTATATCATTGACAAGGTGGCAGTAGATGACATTCTAGTGATTTTATCTGTTGCAAGTATGTGTGACGGAGCTTGTGAGAGATTACTGAACAAGTGCATTGAGATTGTTGCAAGTGCATTGGTGAAGTCTGATATTGATACTGTAACACTTGAGAAGACACTGACACAAGATGTTGTGAAGAAAATTATCGATTGTTGTTCAAGTTTGGGCGTACCTAGAGAAAGTATTGCTTTTCCAAATAAACATGTGAAGAGAATTCTTCGGGCACTTGATTCTGATGATGTTGAGTTAGTAAGGATGCTGCTGAAAGAGGGACACACTAGTCTAGATGATGCATATGCGCTACACTATGCAGTAGCATATTGTGACTCAAAAATTACAACAGAACTTCTCGATATTGGTCTTGCTGATGTTAATCATAAGAATACTAGGGGGCATTCCGTGCTACATGTTGCTGCAATGCGGAGGGAGCCTAAAATTATTGTGTCTCTTCTGACCAAGGGGGCTCGACCTTTTGATCTTACACCGGATGGAAGGAAGGCACTTCAAATCTGCAAGAGGCTGACTAAGTCTCTGGATTATAAGCCCACAAAGGAATGTATGGCTACTCCAAAGGATAGATTATGCATAGAGATATTGGAGCAAGCAGAAAGAAGTGAACCACTACTAGGAGAAGCTTCTGAATCTCTTGCAGCAGCGGGTGATGACCTACGTTCAAGGTTATTATACCTTGAAAGTAGAGGTTAGCTATCCCTTGTTATCTTATTCCTTTTCTTTTCTTTAGTTTTAGCTATTCTTCAAATCAAGGAGTTATTTTGTGACTTGGTTCGGGGCTTCTGGCTATATTGCTCTTATAGCTTGACTGCTTCAAGTACTCTATAAAAAAAAAAAACTGCATTTTTCCTAGGTCATGCATGGTTCACGGATTATAGCTTCTCTACAATATAGTGCTGTAGCCTATTAAGAGCAAGAAGCCTCATAAGCGATGTGGGACTTTACATCATATATAGATATATATATGGGAGATGCTCCTATGAGAGCATCTCTCACCTTACTTTGAGAGATAAAGGTGGGGGCCCTCACATTTAAGTTGTTGACATTGGATATGGATGTGAGGGCCCCCACCTTATCTCTCATAGTAAGGTGAGAGATGCTCTCATAGGAGCACCTCCCTATATATATATATATATATATTTGATGTAAAGTCCCACATCCCTTATGAGGATGCCTAGAGACTGGGCTATATGTGCGATGCCGTCTATGCTTAGTATGACGTGTTTTGGAGCTTAATGGGCTCCGAGAACAAAACCTTGAGGCCTGGGTCATGAATGGTGCGTCCTTCCGCCCTGAGTCAAAGAGGACAATATCATACTAGGTGATTCGGGTCGTTATTGAAATGGTATTAGAGCCAAGGGCGGCTCTCCTCTAAGGGTGGGGGATGTAAAGTCCCACATCGCTTATGAGGATGCCTAGAGACTGGGCTATATGTGCGATGCCGCCTATGCTTAGTATGACGCATTTTGGAGCTTAAAGGGCTCCGAGAACAAAACCTTGAGGCCTGGGTCATGAATAGTGCGCCTTTCCGCCATGAGTCAAAGAGGATAATATCATACTGGGTGATTCGGGTCATTATTAAAACAACTTACATATCAAATTTGAAGTCAATCTAATACCTCAAACCCCTTAATCCATGGTCCACAAGTTTAATAGCTTTATATCAAAGAAGAAAAATTGACCCTCAATCCAACGGTCTAGTTCATCCGAATCCATGCAAATCCATGGGATTCAGTGCCTATAAGAGGGTTATGAATGAGTGGTCAATTTGGATGGGTCATAAGGTGGGCCCTAGTGGGCGTTCCGAACGGTGCGGACCGTAAGGACGGTCCTTACAGGACCGCTTCCTCCCATATATATATATTTATTCATCTAGGAAGCACGGACACTTCTCCGGGGCCAGAGTGTCGGTGTCCGACACGTGTCGGACACGCCCAAAAGAGTGTCCTGATTATTTTTTTTATTTTTAATATTTCGGACACGCTGGGACACGCTGGGGACACGCTGGGACACGCAGGGGACACGCTGGGGACACGCTGGCCTCTTTTAATTGGAAAAAAAATAATAAAAATAGAGTAAAAAATGAAAAGAAAAGGGGGCTTTTTATAAAAGGTCATAACTTATTTGTTTGCTAAATTGATTACAAAGTGAAAATAATAAATTTAGAGTAAAAAATGAAAAGAAAAAGGGGGCTGATTGCAAAAGGTCATAACTTATTTGATTGCTACATTGATTACAAAGTTAAAATAATAAAATTAGAGTAAAAAATGAAAAGAAAAGGGGGCTGTTTGTAAAAGGTCATAACTTATTTGTTTTCTAAATTGATTACAAAGTTAAAATAATAAAATTAGAGTAAAAAATAAAAAGAAAAGGGGGCTGTTTGTAAAAGGTTATAACTTATATGATTGCTAAATTGATTACAAAGTTAAAATAATAAAATTAGAGTAAAAAATGAAACGAAAAGGGGGCTGTTTGTAAAAGGTCATAACTTATTTGATTGCTAAATTGATTGCAAAGTTAAAATGATAGTATCTTTTAGTATATGATTAGATATATTATTATTATTATTAATTATTAACGTGTCCCTAACGTGTCCGTGTCCTACTTTTTTGAAAAATGCCGTGTCGGCGTGTCCGTGTCGTGTCGTGTCCGTGTCCCGTGTCCGTGTCCGTGTCCGTGCTTCTTAGTTATTCATGCAAGAGGTGCACCTTTCACAGTTCCAACAAGAAGTGATGATTTTATCAGCTCATGGGACCCACTCATCATCAATCCAACCCCACTTGCACTCTCTGACACTGGTGATAATTGCAATAGGTGCGTGCGTATAGACATGCATGTTTTGATTTTTGGGAACTTCTTTGGCCATTGTCAGAACTTATTGTAGTCTGTTTTCCCTTTCTGTAAGATCTTCAGAACCAGTCAGTTTTAAAAACAAATAATAGCAATCTTACAATCCCAAGAGGTATTATGCAATGCTTGGTCCAAGTTGCAAGCCTTTTCGTGTAGGACAAGCATTCCATTTAGGTGTTGATATCTTTCGATGATAAAGGCCAAATCTCCTCCATTGAACAATCTCGGCTGAATGATTGGTTAACCTTTTGCAGTTTTATAGGGACCATTATCTGTATTTTCATTTTTAGCCTTTGTTTCTAGCCAATTCTCTGACAAGAATGCATGGTGTTGTCATTTTGAGGGCTACAGTTCTAGATAGATGTTCTTTATCACTTAAAAAGAAATAAGAACTGCTCTCAACCTGTACAAAGTTCTGGCCTGACTGAACTGTAAATTCTCTTGGAGCATGTATTGTATATTTTGTCCCACGATATATATTTGTTCTTTTGCCCTTTCTTGCCTATAACACCTGAGCAGATCCGTAACTTATCCTTATCAGAATGGAAAGCCTCCTAAACCAGATTCCTTTGTTCCACTTCTACTGGCACATCTGCGACAAAGTTTCAATCACTTTTACCATTTTTTCTGCATTGAGGCATATAAGCATTATGCAGTAGTTTATCAAGCATTTTTTTGACTTGTTTGTGTTGGTTGTCTTGTCTGCAGTTAGTCTGGCAAAGATTTTGTTTCCTATGGAAGCAAAAGTTGCCATGGATATTGCACAAGTGGAGCGCACTTCACCATTACCATTAGTTGCCAATTCCAAGCTTACACCTGGAAACCAAAGTATGCCAATGGACTTGAATGATGCTCCTTTCAAGCTCAAGGAGGAACATCTAGCAAGGCTGAAGGCGCTTTCCAGAACTGGTACGTTTTTCTTCATTTTATTTCTCTATGATATCCTAGTTGAAGTTCTAGAAATTCTTGTTTCAAGCATGAGAGAGAGAGAGAGAGAGAGAGAGAGAGAGAGAGAGAGAGAGAGAGAGAGAGAGAGAGAGAGAGAGAGAGTGCAAGCACGGCTAGAGACTGCAAGCACGGCTTACATAGGTTCAAATGTGTACCTCTGTCCATAATAAAAGGTGTGTGTTAATATTGGGCAAGTGCTGGAAGACTGCTGCAGGACATTTTTTGTTTGTGTTTTTAGAACCAAGATAGAAATGAGAGAATTTGAGTTTTGATTGTTTTGAACCAACCACCCCCCCCACCACACACACACACACCCCTTTCGGCGCATGAATTCAGGGCCTCTTTTTATGCCAAAACATCTTTTAAAAAAATGATACCTTCCGCATCAAAAAAGTGCAAGCTGGAACAGATAGGAGTTGGGCCAGTATGAAAATTGTAGTTTCCCCGTTAAACTGGTTGGTGACTAACTAAGCATCCAGGCAAAGTAGATCTGAATTGACAACTTGATCTTAAGCGCATCATGAATGACCACAGAAATAGGGAAATAGGGGATTGGAAGAGGAATTATTATGGTAGCCAACTTTTGGGTTGTTGTTGCCTTTCCAGTGCAACTTTTTTAGATGAGGCAGTGTATGAAAAAAAAAAAAATGAAGGCAGGTGGATCAAGTTGGTTCTGGTTACTGTTAGCATACTCCACCTTAGCCAGTGGCTGATTCAGTTATGCTAATTCTAGCCCTGCTCCATTCAGTGCTGCTAAACTGATTCTACCCACTGCCAGGCACCAATCATGACCTTCCTTGCATAGCGTTGTGTGTAATACTGCTTGACTTGTAGTCATTGTGGCTCTGCTGAACTGTTGGTGTTGCTTTTGCTTTCACCTACTGTCTTTGTTCACTGAGTACCTCCCAAATCACCTCAGTAACTGATCGGCATAGTCATCCCTTGTGAGCTAAGTAGTAAAACTCATTAATTCAACCCAGATTGATGGGATAAGGCTAAGCTGATGATGATGATGCCCCTCTCTTCAAGAAATAAATTCACATTTTCCTCACAAACCTAGAGTTTGCATGTTTGGCATGGAACTACACATGATCTGATATCTGAACCCATTCCCTTTCCTCAAAAGTGTCCTCAAAAAGTGAGGAGAACGCAAAAGGTGAGGTTTATGAAAGTGGAGATAGTTTTTTCCTTATTTATTGTGATGTGTATATAATAAGAATTCCTCAAGGTTAGGGGGCCTTCGTTATCCTTTGATTAGCAAGGGTGGAGATTGATTGTCCCTACCCATTTTTTCTCAGCTATCTATTAACAGAAGTTCCTCGAGGGTCTTCTCCACCATTCATTGCTGGGGCCCATCCTAGAGGGAAATATCGTCATCCCATCATAAGTTGAAAAATTGACCAAAATGAAAACAAATATCTGCAGCGTGCACCGAGATAAAATTAAGCCTGAAAAGGTCAGGTATAATGAACCATTCTTGCTTTTGTAACCTTAGTAGATGAGCTCTTACCTATATGTGGTACTTCATTTTGTCCAACTGTATCAATTTCTCAATTGATAGGATCTCTTTTTTCCTAATATTGATTAAATGAGACGGGGGCATGCACATGAAAGGGTGTTGCCTCATACTGCTTTGTTTTATGATAAGGGAAACTTTAGATAAGGTTGACTATTAACAATATGACAATCGACAACATTTGCCTTTAAAAAAAATGACAATATATCAACCTGTTAATATCATCACATTTGTGGCTATGCATTGAAAGGCAAAATAACTGGAAGTTCAGGTTTCACATTGCTAAATGAACAGTCTATTTAGTGATATATTTCAAGACTGCAGTATTTGGTGACAGGAAAACTAGCAACATCCAACCTTCCACCTATCATAGCTTCAACAAGCAGATGATATATGAATTTCTGTAGTTTATGATTGTAGGAGTTTTGGAAGCTTACTGTTGGACCTTGCCAATAATCTATATAAAATCTCTCACCACCTTAGAATGATGTTCATGTGACAGTGGAGCTTGGGAAGCGGTTCTTTCCTCGCTGCTCAGCAGTACTCAACAATATAGTGGATGACGACGAGTTATCTGAGCTTGCGAACCTTGAAACTGGCTCCTGGCACGAAACGAAGAAGCAGAGATTCAATGAAATCCAAAATATTTTCACAAAGGCCTTCATTGAGGACAAGCAGGAGAATGATAGATCTACTGCTTCTGCCATTTCTTCGTCGTCATCATCCACATCTATCAGAGCACAGTCCAGGCTCATGAGGAAATGAGAAGAGTTACGCGAGATGCTTGCCTGTTGTATCGATATATTTCATTGAAGTTTGGCTTGTTATATAGGTTTGTCATACCATCTGGCGAATCCTTTTTGTACCCCAATTAGTCAGAGCCTGGGTTTTTTTTCCACTTGGATCTTAAGTTGTACATATGGAGATATGGGCAATGTAAACTGGTACTGTCTCTTTTCATTTGTCATGTTTATTGCTCGTAGCCACTGATTTTACTAGAATACTCTTTTTTGTAACAAATGTGACTCCAATGTGAAGAATCTTTCAAGATCTGCTCTCTTTAGTGGATTAGCCTCGTAATCTGATTAAAAGCTTTCCAACATTACTGTAAACGAGTAAAGGATTGAAGTACACAGCTGGTTGGCAAGGGCCACATATTTTATGAAGCGGGTAAACAACATGCTCAGCTCTGACTATGTGTAAAGACGTGAACGTTAAAATCTGAACTCCCAACTTAAAAAAAAAAAAAAAAAAAAGGATTTGTGGACTTGATACTGGTAGTAATGGAACACATAATTTTAGAATGTTAGCATTCTTATATGATTCTCCGCACTGCATAAAGGGTGAACCTTCTTGAAGAGGGTGGTGGAACTTGGAAGGGAGATTACTAGAGAATAAGAAAATGTGAAATTCAAGACATGCTTATTAGCAGAAAGAGAAATACCTTTGGCCACAACCAGTGGAGATGCATGAGAAATGTTTTTCAACAGGCGTCTTCAAATTTCCTCCTGCAGGAACATCCACTTGCGGACACCCTGTAGCAGAAAATTCCCCAAACTGACCTCACCTTCAGCAACTGATGATAATAGACAATGTCACATGTTGCTTTGAGGTCCTTTGTTAAAAAAATATTCCAACAAAATAAATTGGTAACAGACTTCTTTTTCAACCTTTGTTGTAGCTAAGTAAATTCATGTTAATCTCTTGTTTACATTTGTGTAACTAATGATGCAAATCTCAACCAAATCTAATCAAGTGGTGCTACAACTTGCGTGGTCATTGTAATTCACTTGCAGTTGGCAGGGATCATCCTCAGTTTCCATTTCTGAACACAATGCTTCAACTTCCTTCTCTCTTAACATATGTTTGAGCGAAATTCCTTCTTAAAGATGTAGAAGAATTGCACATTGATCCATTCATTTCTAATACAATAGTAAAGCCCACTGTCAAACAAACAAAATTTATTATAAACCTAAATATGCACAACTGAGCATAGTAGCTCAAGACGAATAGACAAAATAATTGAATAGTAGAGAATAATATTCTAAGGCTCAATGTCCTACCCAACTCCAGTATTTACAGAACATTCACTCTCCAATATACCTCAAAAAACACAACAAACGAAATTGACAAAGCTTAATAGCAGCAAAAGAGAGATCCCCTGCCTGGTTCCCCTCTCCATCAGTTTTAGTCCCTCTATTTAGATTAGAACTTCTATTCAGATTAGAACCTCTATTTGGATTGAACCTGGGTCGCGCCCTTTGTGTTTATCAATATAACAGCTGAACAGGTAAGTTCTTGGGCATGCCCACATCAACACACACGACTGTTGTACATGTCTACAAGCACCTGCCATCAGGTTCCATCAATGCTTCCTCTCCAAAAATTCCATTTTCTCTACCAAAACATGAACATCATCACCCCAGTCTGGAAATTTCGCAGCAAGATCCTCCACTTCAACATTAATTTCCGCTTGATCATATTCATCATTCTCTCCCTTTAACAGGTTCTCATACAGAAGTTGTTCCCACATTAAATCCTCTGGGTTTCCAGAACTATTGATCACTTCAGCTTTCCTGTTTCTATTAGAACTACTTGATTCAGCATCCATGGCAGAAAACAGCGTCTCCATCTCTGATTCAATTGTGACTTCTTCCTGGGGCTGATGACCAAAACTGTCAATCTGATAACCCATTCCCATAGGTGAAATCGTTTCACCTCGCAAACTTTGCAAGTTTTCTGAGTTTCCAGCAGCGGGTAATCTCCTTTTCTTTCCAGTGGAACTACCCAATTCCTTCTTTTCCCTATGGTGCTGGATCAGTTGTAGGATGAAAGTCGGGTTGCGGAGTGCTCGGGCCAGGAATGCCATCATCTGCTGCTGCTTTCTTTCGGTGAATTGCAACCGCTCTTCCATAGCTGCAAGTTGAGCTCGGGTGTTTTGCTGCTGCTTTTTAAGCCTCACAATTTCAACCGTCAATATGTTCCGGTCTCTCCTCAGTCTTTCAATCTCATTTTCCAGTCCGAAATGCCCCAGTTCTATACAATTTCCCATTCCATGCTGCTGTATATTTTGTGAGGCATTCCTTCTCCTCTTGATGTTCTTTAAGAGATGCTTCTGCCCACCCAGAAATCCTTCATTCGCAAACTCCCATCGATCGGGATCTACCTTTCTAAAACCCTGCAACCATCACCCATTGTTGAGATCCATAATAAAAGATGTTCAAATGTTACCAAAGAAACAGAATATGTTCACTCTGTGATTAAATGGGAATGTGAAACAACCAAAAACTAGCACTCAAACAAATCCTTATGGGCAGTCAGTCAGTCATAGCAAAATATACATTGAAGATGCAGAATCCACACTCTATTGTTGAGTTTCAACAAAGTATAGACTTGTCTACAGTGTAATTGTTCCAAGAAATTGGTAAGATCCATCAGAAGATACCAGCTTCTTTGAAACTTAGATTGTTGTTCCTCAAAAACGCTACAAACTACTTGTAATAAAACACTGCAAACAGCTTACAAATTCCTCCTGGCTATTAAAAAGACTTCCAGGGCCTTAAAATTTCATCATAGACAACTTGAATTTTCAAGAAAGTGGCATGAAACTTCTAGAAGAACCTATTAACTCTTTAAAACATATAAATTTACAGCACAATTTTCCTGCCAAACTAGAAGAAGTAGTGTTATGTGTGGAAGCATTGCAGCTAAACTTGAAACATCAATAGAGAAGTGACCACTGCCTCAAATTATAGCAAGGAAAAAAAAAAAAAACACTTATGACCAGAAATTCTTATCATGAAAAGCTAAGAATCACTTTATACATTACCAATTCAACTAAAAAAAAATGGAGAGTCAGAAACAAAAAGACAAAAACGGGATTTTCATTCAACATATGTAATTGCTAGAAAGAACCTCGAATTTCACATCAAAAAGCACAAACAACAATATCTGATCTTGGGTCGTACCTACTCAAAATTAAAATCAAGTTCACAATAACATAGCTGCACCAATAGTAATAACCAATTAAAATCTCTAAAGCTAAAACAGAGATGTGAAAAGAATCCAACCTAGTCTTAGGCCAAGAACATTACAACAGAATAGCAAAATTAATTACTTACATATGTGTTAAGCTGCCGAATGAAACTGGAGAAATTGCCATGCTTGAAGTGCTTGGGGAGGAGATTGGTGGAGAATTGGCGCACGTCCCACACGATGAAGCTGTTGCGAGCTCGGCTCCACGACACAACCGAATCGGTACCGGGGTCCTCCACAATGTCAAATATCTTCGTCAGAAAGGGAGGTGGCCCTGTTTCGTGCAATCCTTCTATTGGCCGTGGAGACAAATCAGATAACGAGCTCCCGCTTATTACTTCATCCTTCACCAAAACACCTTCCATGAACCACTCCTGAAAAAACAGAAGAGAACCCAGAACCCCAAAACAATCTCAATAAAGTTTTGAAGATTTGTTGCTGAATTCTTAATTCAAATGTGGAAGTGGAAGCACCTCTTCTAACACAGATGCTGCCTGTATCGGATTGAAGACGAACAGGAACGACAACAGAGAACTTTTTGGAATTCTTGTCTCTGGGTTAGTGAATTCCACATAAAAATGTGGAATTTGAAGTGGCTTATCGATTTGTGAGATGGGTTTGCCGGGATTTTGATTTGAAGGTTGATTTCATAAGAAAAATTCAATCTTTGGAAGTGGGTTATTGTAAAAAGAGTCCCTTGTTGATTGGATTGTGGGGTTTATAAGATGGGTTGTGAATTAGATATCTGCACATGCATTTCAAGAAGGAGAACTGGATTTCTGGGTTTTGATTGAGAGAATGGAATTTCTAAGAAATGGGTTTCTGCGTTTGGATTGAATTTACAACGACATAGAGAATTTTTTTTTTTTTTTTTTTTTTTGCAAGAGAACGAGATAGAGATTCTGTTGTGGAATTTGAAGAAGAGGAGAGAGCGTGAAGTGTATGAGCAGTCGTTTGAAAAAGGCGGTTGAAGGAGAGAGAGAAGAGGGTGTTATATATGTAGGAAGGATGGAAAGTTCTGGAGAGAAGATTGGGTTTTGTCTGAACGTTTGTGCCCATCTTCATTTCAAAGTTTCAGCCAATAAGATCGCAGTTCGTGGCAAGTTGGCATCGTCCCTGTTTTCCATTTCTTTTCCAGAAACTTCTCACGACCCATCTTCGTACCTCCTCAGAGAGCCTTTTTTTCTTTTTTTTTTTTTTTTACATTACTCAGACAGAGCGTTTGGTGAGCACAAATCGCATGTCTCAGTTTTATCATGAGCCGGATCATGAGAAATGAATGCATTTTTGGGGCCCAATTATATATATATATATAAACCATTTAAAATATTTTTTTTCATCAAGTTTCACTTCAACAATAGTGGACTCATAATTGCTCAATTCAAAACTTGTTTGGTTGTAAGCATTTAGAAATATCATGTTTGGAGAATTTAGGATTTTCAAATACTATACCCTAGAAAATAGAATTTCATAATACAAATGGGTAAAGGAGAATTTTAAGTTTCAGAATTGAGAGAATTCAGCTGGCCACTAGTGGTTTTTCACTTTGCCTCAACAAATTATTCATACAGGGAATTCAAATATTCCAAGGATAACCACTATATTCTATCATGAATTTCCAAACAAGGTGAATTCACCACTATATTCTATTAGGAATTTCCAGATAAAGTGAATTCACGGTAAAATGATTTCAACCAAATAGGTTCACGGTAAGATCTTAGTAAATACTTTTAAAGGGTAAGAGCATTTATTTTTAATAGTTTAAAATGTTTATAAGTAAGCCTATAAAGATCTTTGCAAACTCTCCTTATTCCTGACTTTAACCCTAGTAAGGGCAAGACCCGATTTTATTTCAAAGAAAATTTATAACAATCACTTTCCTTTGTTGACATTGACAAACATGCATCTCTATTTATTGATTTTATACAACTTTCGAATGGGTTTTCATAATAATAAAAAAAAGAAGAAGAAGAAGAAATAGTTTTGAAAAAAAAAAAAAACTCTCATAAAGAACAAAAACGTCCAGGAGGCTTAGAGACAAGATGGTAATTTGATATTTTGACTTATTTCAAACCGTGCCAAAGACCCACTTTGCCATAAATTTAACTAGCTAGTTTGACTATCGGCCAAATTTTGAAACCATCTACAATGGGAAGATTTTATGTGCCAAGCATGACCCATTAATACGAATTAAGGGCACTTTAAAAATACTGAAAATGGAGAAATCAGAGTCCTAATGAGCCACTCCCTTCAGGTGTTGCTTGATTGGCATTACTCTGGGTGAGGAATCCACTCTAGCTTTCCAATGTTTGGCCCACAAATACAAGTGAATGGTCGAAGAAAGTGTAGCACCAGTCTATATAGAAAAGAAAAGACCAAAGGCTGGATATAGATGATAATGAGGTATTGATCATCCGCAATTGGGCCACCAAAAAGTCTGGACCACCCAAAAGCCATGAGCAACCAAAACTAAAATACAGCCCATTCATATAGGGCTTGTTTGCTTATTCGTATCAACTAAGGATGGAAATGGGTCCCCGATTCTCCGGAGGTTCCGATCCGTTAAAAATCGGATTTTGGTCTTTATTTAGACTCCCCTAAGTAAATGGGTTCGAGTTTTTTGGACTTGTGACCTAAATGGGTCCGGTTCTACATTGGTTCGGACCCGTGGACCCATGACCCGAAACATTACCTCAATTTCCAAGAATCTCACCTTAAAATTAGAATTTCTTTTTCCATACCATTCTCTACCTAGACCCGGACCCAGACCCAGACCCGCCCAATATACGGTTCTAGTTCCAGGTCCGGTTCCACCTTCTCCTTAATGGTTCCGGGTCCGGAACCAATAAACCGGACCCGATATGGGTCCGGGTCCAAGTCTACCTTCTCCCTAATGGTTCCGGGTCCGGGTCCACCATGGACCCGGATCAGAACCAACCCATTTACATCCCTGGTATCCAGTGTTGTAAAAATCGGCCTAGGCGGCCGCCTAGGCGGCGCCTAGGCGCTAGGCGGCCCTCACCGCCGCGACTAAGGGCTAGGCGAGGCCAAAAATCGGGTGCTCTCATTAATCCAATTAATCCCGCCTAATTCCGATTAATCCGACTAATCCGCCTAGTGGGCAATTTCGATTAATCCGACTAATCCGCCTAGTGGGCTTCGGTCAATCCGGCCCATAACTTAAAATTTTTAAAAGCTGAAATGGTCCAGCCCAGCCCAGCCCATAATGGGCTTAAGTCATAACTTGGTCCAGGCGTCCAGCACTTAAGGGCACGTTTGTTCTCGTTCGTGCCCTAACTGAGTCAAAAACGAAACGAAAAAAAAAGAGGAGGAAGAAGAAAGGAGAAACGGCGGAAGAAGAAGAAGAAGAAGAAGAAGAAGAAGAGGAGGAAGAAGAGGCGTCCAGTGGCTCATTTTGTTTCTTCAACCGCTGTTCATTTTGTTTCTTCAACCGCTGCGCAGGTAGTGTTTTTTTTTTCTTTTTCTTTTCTTCTTCACTACTGTCTTTCCTTCCATTGCTGCTGCTGTTGCTTTCTTTCTTTTCATTTTTTTCTTCACTGCTGTCTTTCCTTCCATTGCGCAGGCACTGCTATTGTTGCTGTTTTTTTTTCCTGCTGCTATTTTTTTTTTTTTGCTCCTGTTATTTTTTTTTTTTGCTCCTGTTTTTTTTCCTGCCTTTTGCTTGATCTTGTGATGACATAATGCGTGGTCTGACTTTGGCATGGATCTCAGTCTTCTTGATTTTTGGCTTTGAGCACAGACCCATTTAGGGTTTTGATTTCCCGTTGCAGCGGTCTAAGTTGGCCTGCCGTTTTCTTGCTGCTGTTTTTTTTTTTTTTTTTTTGCTCTGCTGCTGTTTTGTTGCTGCTTTGCTCTTCTGCTGCTGTTGTTTTGCTGTTGCTGTTAATTTGTTCTTGCTGCTGCTGCTATTTTTTTTTAATTTCTGCTGCTGCTTTTTTTTTTCTCGTTCTCTCTTAAGTCTCCTCTTCATGACTTCATCTCTAGCAATCGAATCTAACCAAAGCGGCTTCCAACTCCAATACAATATGCTTCTGTATGGCTACTTCATCGGCGGCTTCCAACTCCAATACCATGGGTGAAGCAACAAGTGATGCAATTATCACAAATGCATTGAAACGTGGATCTAATGATGTTGGGTGGGAGTATGGAGAATTAATTGATGCCAAATCACTTGATAAAGTCAGATGCAAGCTTTGTGGGAAGAATCTCTCCGGAGGCATCTACCGACTAAAATGTCATGTAGTTGGTAGAACTGGGAATGTGAAGGCTTGTGATAAGGCGAATGACGAGGCAAAAAAGGCATGTAGAGAGGCACTAGATGGTGTTAAGATGAAAAGAAACAGAAGCAAAGTGAAGAAACTAAAACTAGAAAGGAAGTTTCAATTTCTGATGGTGTTGTGGAGATGAATGAGGACATCCAACCCTTGCCAATTGATATTGGGCCTATGGGAAGATTTGTGGAGATTAATCCACAACAACACTACGACACTTCCACTACAAAGTTTACAAGGCAAGCCAATCTAGTAGCTTTGCTGGATAAGAAGAAGGTGCTTGACACACAACAATATATAGCACGCTGGGTTATCGAGAGTGGCATTCCTTTCAACGCCATTCAAAATGATAGTTTCACGCTAATGACGGAAGCTATTGGGCAGTTTGGTCCAGGATTACCTACACCAAGTCGGTATCGAATGAGTGGCCCATGTTTGAAAGCAGAGGTTTCGAGGGTTAAGAACTCTCTTAAAAAGCATGAAGAGGAGTGGTCCATATCTGGTTGTTCTATAATGACTGATGCTTGGACCGACCGTAAAAGAAGAAGCATTATGAACTTATGTGTGCATTGTGGGGAAGGGATTTCTTTTATTTCATCAAGGGAAGATTCTGATGCATCACATACGGGAAGCTATATATTTGAGTATGTGGATAAATGCATTGAACAAATAGGTGAAGAGAAGGTGGTCCAAATTGTGACGGATAATGCTTCCAACAATATGGCTGCGGCGACTTTGATGAAAGCCAAGAGGCCTAACATATTTTGGACTTCTTGCGCCACACATACTGTGAATCTTATGCTTGAGGGGATTGGTAAGCTTCCAAGGTTTAAGAGTGCGATTGATAAGGCAAGGGCCTTAACCATTTTCATATACTCTCATCACTCAACCTTAAGCTTGATGAGAAGGATGACAAAGAAGCGTGAGATAGTACGGCCCGGAGTAACACGCTTTGCTAGCACTTACTTAACTATGCAAAGTTTGGTAGAGAAAAAGGAGCAATTGAGACTTATGTTTGCTTCCGAAGATTGGGGTCGGAATTCACATTCTAAGAGTGCAAAGGGAAAAGTGGCATATGCGACGGTGGTTAGCCTTTCATTCTGGAAATCCTTGAACTCATGTTTGGTTGTGTTTCGACCTTTGGTAAAAGTCCTCCGCCTTGTTGATAGTGATAGGCCCTCTATGCCTTGGTTGTATGGAGAACTTGAAGCGGCAAAGAAAGAGATAAAGGATGAAGTCTTTCATGGAATTGAAAAGAATTACAAACCAATTCTAGACATAATTGAGAGTAAATCCAAAGAAAGACTTGATAGGAATTTGCACTTGGTGGGATATATGCTTAATCCATACTACTTTGCAAAGAATAGGGTGGAGATAGGAGAAGATGTTGATTACATGGATGCTATAGTCAATTGTGTGGAGAGGTTCTTCCCAAATGATATTGATACTCAAACTAAAGTTTTGGATGAAGAATTGGTGAAGTATAAGAATTTGCAGGGTATGTTTGGAAGAAAGCAAGCTGAACATGCTTATCAAACTAAAGGTGTAAGGTTATTTAATCCTGGTAAGTCCTAGTTGATGGTATCATAATATCATTAATTATTGGCTTGAGTAATTGACTTTCTTAACAAATGGTTATTAATTAGTCATTTTTTGTTAACGCTAGCTGCGTGGTGGAGTAATTATGGCGGTAATGCACCACATTTGAAGAAGATGGCAATTAGGATTCTATCCTTAACCACAAGTTCGTCAGGTTGTGAGAGGAATTGGAGTACATTTGAAGGGGTATGTCACTTACTTTGCAAGTCATAATTTATTTACATTGTAATTTAGTTGCTATGTTGATTTACATGATATTATAATGTTATCTTATAGGTGCACACTAAAAAGAGAAATAGGCTTGATTCTGAAAGGTTGAACAACTTGGTGTATGTTCAATTCAATTCCAAAATTCTTCATAAAAAGAAAAGAGTTGGTGATGAGAAAGATATCCTCCAAGCGGATGATTGTGGTAAAGCTCAACATTGGTTGGTTGAAGGAGTTGATGATGATGAGGATGATGTTGATCCCGTGACCGGAGCAACGTGGGAGGTACTTGGCCAAGCGGTGGGAGCGGATGAAATGCTTCAACCTAGGAGGAGTACTAGGACTACGAGAGAAACTGATGAGGAAGAATTTGTGTCGGAGGAGTCCTCCGAAGAGGACGATGGAGATGATGACTTTGAGTCCGATAAAGAAGTAGATGTGGCCTTGGTGGAAGAACATGATGATATTTTTGATGATTTATGATTTGATGTTTTTTGAAGTTTAATTTGTATGAAACACTAGCATGTTACAATGCTCTGCTACTGCTTGGATATGCAACACTAGAACATGATGATATTCTCGTTTGGTTTGATTTTGAGCAATTGCTTGGATATGCAGCTATGCTTGTGCCATACATGTCTGCAAGCCATTGTGTTATCTGTAAAATATAGCAAGCATTAGTCAACTAAGTAAGAGATGTGTTTTTTAAAATGCATCAACTAACCATTGATGTCTATTTATATTGTTGCATATATGTGATGACAAGTGTTCTAAAATTCTATGAAAAATAGTTGATTTTCATCAAAAACGCCTAATCCGATTAATCCCTGATTAATCCCCGCCTAGTCAATTAATCCCTAGTCCATGCCCACCGCCTAGCGTCCGCCTAGCGATTTTTACAACATTGCTGGTATCAACACTAAACACTAGACCACCAAAACGAAAAAGGAAGTTGATGTGCAGGGATATGCAAACAACTCATCTAAAACCGGAACCAACCCGTTTACATCCCTAATATCAACACTAAACACTAGACCACCAAAACGAAAAAGAAAGTTGATGTGCAGGGATATGCAAACAACCCATCTAGATCCGAAACCGACCCGTTTACATCCCTAGTATCAACACTAAACACTAGACCACCAAGACGAAAAAGGAAGTTGATGTGCAGGGATATGCAAACAACCCATCTAGATCTGAAACCGACCCGTTTACATCCCTAGTATCAACACTAAACACTAGACCACCAAGACGAAAAAGGAAGTTGATGTGCAGGGATATGCAAACAACCCATCTAGACCTGAAACCGACCCGTTTACATCCCTAGTATCAACACTAAGCACTAGACCACCAAAATGAAAAAGGAAGTTGATGTGCAGGGATATGCAAACAACCCATCTAGATTTTCCATCTAGTTCACTTATGTAATACGTTTTTGCAGCCACTTAACCATGAAAAAAAATATAGAAAGTGACCATTTTTTTTATAACGCTGGAAGTTCTACATTTGAGAAAGCGGAAAATTGAATTAATTTTCTGTGATTCGGTGAAAAAACTATTCCCACTTTCAGGGAGGGTTGAACTTGGTTTTCTATGGAGCCGATTTCTGTAGCACTGCACAAATGTGTCCTCATGGAAATAACTTTGGATTCTTCATCCCATGAAATCCATGATAAACCTTTTTTTTAAATATCTTTAAGCATTTTTTCCTTTTTTCTGATGAATTGAATAGAAGAGCATATATGTCTTCCATGAAAAAGTTACATTTTGTACCTTTGGTCCTCATACTTGACAAAATCAAAGATTTCTATCAAGAGTTCCCTGCTCAAATTACAAAATCCTTATAATCACATATTTATCTTATGTACCAAGCATCAAATGAACATATATATATATATATAAATATATATATGCAATAAACTTTGAGTTTTTCATGAAAAATGTGCAGAAACATGCACTTAGGACATGTTTGTATAACCACTTTTTCATTGGACCAAAAATGATATTTTTTTTTGCTGAAAACCTTTTTCATCATATGATGCAAACACTGTTCCACAAGAAAAGAAAGAAAGAAAGAAAGAAAAAGAAAAAAAATCAAATTCAAAAGCAATGCAATTTCTTCAAATGCATAGAAAACTGTTCTGATGGGAGGACGTGGGAAAGACAACTTATTTCACAGAAAATCAAAAGTCCATTTGCCTAATTTCTACTGAATTCCTAGTAATTCATGAAATTGATCTCCTTGGTCTGTCTGGCCCATAAGAAATTTTCAAAGAAAAAAAAACCCTGGCACGTCACTTTTCTACATTGGTCCTAAAAAAAAAATGGGAAAAATACCTTTATGTTACAGAGAATTTTAGTTTCCTTTTTAACAATGGCCCCTCCAAAGAGTTTTTGTGGCACCCAAGGCTAATTTGCTAGCCCTTCACCTATGAAATAGAAAGTTAAGTTTCTGCTTTTGTCCTGCAGATTTCCGGCCATAGTAATTCATCACTCTTGGTATGAGCTTCTGCATATTAAAATGTGTTCAAATCTTCACCCCCAATACTTAATCTAATGCACTCGAGTTCTTTGGATATTCAGAGAATAAATTTGGGTCCAAGTCATACTTTGGGGACAAGATTTAATTTGGAATCGGATCAATAGAGTCCGTATATGTTAGTTCTTGCCCGTAAAATCCGATAAACCTCGGGCCGGAGGCCAAAGGTATGAAGGCTGAGCTGGCTAGGGATACCTTGTGTCATTAGAGAAAAAAAAAAGAATTAGATAACTGAGAACCCAAATACCCTACTTCCATTTCCTCATGTCCCATTCCTCTCATATTCATCACTTGGATGACTAGCAAACAAGGCGAGACCATATGGTGATCATGAGTGGACCGGTCACGGTCCGTCACGTCACTGAATGGCAGTCATCCCAACGTGACGTTGCAGTCCATGATTGGTCCACTCAAAGTCACCACAAGTCCAAAGACTCATACGATCCCTATTCTTTTGTCTAACGTATAATTCAATCCTAGGCTAACACACCATACCAAAAGGCTACGTGCATGGTTATCTAGCTTAGTGGCCCAAATGACGACATTAAGGGCACAATTGTTTACATCCATTTACATATGTAAATGGTGAACAAGCGTAACATACTAACATTTACGTATCAGTCATGTTTGCGTACAATTCTTTACGTATCTTGCTTGTAAATCAGATGTGTAAACCAAAATTTGAATACATATTGAGGTGGGAAATGGAGAATACCAAAACACATGCGCTTTCAAGAATACCAGTCGGATGCGGACAGTTTGGTGTTGGGGCATTTCCGTAAAAGAGGTTCTGACATATTAGAAAGTGAAAACGGCTCCAATGATTTTAAGGGACAAAATCTATAAGAAAAAAATATATATTAGAGAATAAAAGTGTCTCCAATGATTTTAAGGGACAAAATCTGTAAGACAAAAAAGCATATTAGAAAATGAAAGTGGCTCCAATGATTTTAAGAGATAAAATCTGTAAGACAAAAAACATATTGAAAGTAAGAATCTTAAGTGACAATCTATGAGATAAATATCTCAATGATTCTTCTATATAAACTTTTAACTAGTTAATTACCTTATTATTTCAGTTTTCTTCCAATATCTTAATGATTTTTCTAAAGTTACTTATTATTGTAATACTTTAAAAATCTTTGAACATGTATATATGAATGTAAGAGAGAATGAAGAATGTATTTTATATAGCATTACGGGATCATTCAAAAATCATGTATAAATGCAATTTCACCTGACCATAACAAATTTGTGACACTTTTAATATGATTGAACTTAGCCACAGAATACTAATTTTAAGAACTTTTATAATTGATTAATATTAGCTTAAAGCCTATGAGATGCATTGGTTAAGTTTTATGCAAATTGAATAATGAATTAAGATCAATATTGAATTAAATATTAATTAATAAGAATGTTAAAAATAATGCTATTTGCTTAAGCATCAGAATATAAATTCATATTTGCTTAACCAAACATGTTGAAATGCATTTTTGTGAAGGTGATCATTGATAAAAATGTATATTTTTTAAAAGTGTGTTTCATGTTGAAAGACATGTTCCTTTTAAAGGATCTAAAGTACAAATGAAAGCTTTGATATAAAAGGGACCTTTTTGTCTCCTTTTCAAATCATTATAGTAGAATTTAATTTAATGAATAATAAGTATCATTTACAAAATCATCTAATATATTTACACATATAATTGAAACAAACATGTTAAAATGAATCACATATGTAAATTATGCAAAAATGGTATTAGTAGACAAATGTTGTAACAAAAAATGCATGTGTAAACATTACATACTTAAAATTTGAATATGTATCATTTACATGTGTAAATTATATTTACATATCCCATGCGTAAAAGACAAACGACCCCTAAGTCTACTTCAACTGAAACTACCCCACCAAATTTCTGAAAAATGAAGATAACGTCTAAATAATCTTGTTGTTTATTGGGAATTGCAAGACCTATTTACATAGTATAACGAGTTTATATGAATTTAATCTCATCATAATCAATTATTTAGTAATAAAAGTTCTTAATTATAGCTAGCACACAATCTTACTAAAGCCAAGGTGAACTAGATATTCAATCCACTAGGACATGCACATTGATTCCCTAGTGCCCACTAGAGGTTTCTAACCCTATCTTCTCCTCCCTCGTACCAAGGGCATGTACAGTACTATTGAAAATGATTTATGGAATAAGCTTTTTCTGTGTTATCTCGAGGAATACCAAGTTGGATTTTCATTGGAAATGGTTTTTAATAAAAATGCAGTAAAGAACAACTCTTTATCCGAATGGTAAGGCGGTTTGAATCTCCGGTATGTCACTTCTTCCCACTTGTACAGGCCTCCTTCCAACTTAAATAAACTACATTCTCAGGGATATATGGGCTCTATCTTAGAACTCCCTTGAGTGGGATAAAAAAAAAATAGAACCGCAGTAAAATCAACTCATATTTTTGCCTTTTCTTACCAAAAAAAAAAAAAAAAAAGTGGTTGTCCAATACAACAAAACATTTTTACTTTCTTTATATTTTTTATATAAAAAACAGATGCACAAAACATATCCCACAATTGGCCCGTGGATCATCATATTCTTGTTCTCCTAACTGTGTCTAAGGCTCATCATATATATCTCTGTTATTTGAAAGTCGACTTTTAAAGTTCTGGTGGGCTCTATCTTAATTTGTTTGAGCGTATACCGTTTCGATTCCCACATTCTCCTCTTTTAGTGGGGGCTCACTGGTTCTCAATCTTGCTCATGTCTCCTTCACTCCAACCCCCGCAGCACCAAAGAACCACACCAGAATCCACAAGGTGAAACAACAAAAATAAATTTTGAAAGGGAGCTTGTAATTACCCAAGACTGAATTGGCTACTCTCCAAATAAAATATTCCCAAGTATCCAGCAGGCCTACTTACCTAGAGCACAGAGTACTAGACTACAAGAGTGAATGATCAAATCACTCATATCTGGCATTTAAATCCAAACAAAAAAGCAAAAAGAATGAACGTCCCTTCTCAACTTTGACCAGCCAGTTTCTCTCCTCTTCTTTTACTACCATGAGTTTTGCCCGCTCATGGTCATGGCCAACCTTTTCCCTTGGCATGGGACTGGGATGGCCCACCTTGGATCTCTAAAACTTCCTACTCACTACATTAATTGGATGGTCAGTCCATTGATCAACAGTGACTGTGCTATGTATCATTACATTTCTTTGGCTCCCCACTGATGAAGTGGTAATCTTTTCAATTATCAGAGGCTCTTGTGGATCAAAAGTAGGCCCCGCTGCTAACATCACTACTCTACTGTCATTTCCTTCTGCCTTGCTTATTGTAATAAAATATTAGAGTCAGCCCACAGTAACAGCCATCAGGCCTCAGTCCGATCCTATCGCTGGATTGATTATGTTTCCAAAGCATTGCTTGCAGTTGCAGGATATGTTGTCATTAAAAGACTTTCTTTCAAAGGTTGGGAAGGTTCCTGCAATTAATCAAGTTGGATACCAAATTAAAAAGAAATCAATGTAGGCCTCTGAATTCTGATCTGACCCCATTTCAAGCAGTCCATTTTAATAGATTAACTATTATTAATACTCTAGGATTATATTCCTTAAGTGACTTAAAATAAATAATAAAATCTGAATATTAAAAAATGACTATTGAAAATCCAAACATCCCCAATCTACATTCTACATCTTAAAAAGAGAATGCCTCTCTTTTATAGGCAAAATCACAACATAACAACACTTCAAGAGTCACATTTAAATTTGAAAATACCCTAATGTACCTTCTGTTGGCCCACCCCCCTAACATACTCTAAAGTCTAAGCTTATTTTTTAAATCAAGTCCAAACAGGACCCATAGTAATAGTACCCATCTAGCTATGAGTATTAGTTCACCCATTTTTATAATTTTAGATGTTCAGTCCAAGCCTCTTGTTTCTTGAGGCCATAAGACAGTGTGTTTACTGTTTTGTCATCCAAAATAATTTTCATTATTATTTGACAAGAGGGAGACAAGTACGGCACAACCTCCCAGAGACGATGAAATATCAATTTCTTCCTTTCATTTTAAGGGCAGAGCAGTGTATGATACAGCACCCAGGATAAAATCATGGGTGGGGGCACATTTGGAAAATCCAAACCTCTTGTTAGTCTTAGTACCATTATAGGGATCAATTGTTAGATTATTATTTAAATTAGTGAGATGGCCATCGTTGGATCAACTAAATTTGAAATCTGTGATTAACTTTTTTTACTTTATTTTTCTTAAAAAGCAGAAATAAAGGAGCTTCTTTTATATAAAATATGGTGGTCAATTCATCTGTTCCACTAATATAGATTTTGAATATTCAAATATAAAGTACACAAAGGACTTTCGGCAGTTTGGATTTTTCAAATATGACCCCACCCATGATTTATCATACTGTGCTGCATGGTAGTTCTGCTCTCATTAAAGGCCGTGATCCGTACGAATCCGAGGGTACACAAATCAACTTGCCCGAGTTCTCTCTTCTTAGTTGTATTCGACTGCAGGCAGTGCTGCAGGTGCACACTTGGATATGTGTGAAAATATCAGACCTCACAACCAAAAATCATTCCTGTTTTCCTTCAACGGCTAAGATTGAACGATGCACAACCTGTATGTGTTCCAAGTTCAACATGCATAGATTTGTGATCCAAACCATGGATATGATACACCAAGGGATCGCATGTGTGGTTCCACTATTAAACTACATTTGATCAGTGCAACCCCTCACTCCCTCGTGCTTTTTTCATCTCACCATCGAATACCAAATATAATCTCAACAGCTATTGAACATTCAGTCGCCATTGAATTACATCTCGATACAAAAATCTATTGAAATAAATTCATTAAACTTTTAAAGTTGTTAAATAAAGGAGACTAGTTTTGGATGACCATTGATCTTATTCAGGCTACTTGATCGTCATCCATCAGATGCACCCCACCAGAATCCTCAAAGGAAAAAAGAGAGAGAGCTTGCACTAGGGGTTTGGGTAATGAGAAAAGACAATGCAGGCAACTGCAGCCGATGCGTGTAGCAGGAATCGTTTCTTGCCATATCAGATTAAATAATCTTTCTGTGTATGTTGAATTAAATGAATGAAAGATTAGAAAAGTGGTTGTCTCGTGTAGGTTTTCTTGTGACCAGTTATATGCACGTCATAATGCCCTTGATCTCTCAGTAACAGTGAATTCTTTCTGTTACTGGAAGAATCAGCGGGCTCTGCAGTCAATAACTGATATCTCCTTTAAATTCTCGGCACAGATAGCGTACAGGTATCTCCTATTGCTTGAATTAAGACCCATAAAACGGACACTGTTTCTCTCTGGGCTCAAGGACCACCTCAAATCACTCACTGCAACTGCACTGCACTGCACAAGATGACAAGAAGAAGATTAGAGAGATGATTGGTGACATGAGTTCCGACTTGTCAAGGTTTTGATGAGAGATTTCTGGGGAGGCTCAACTGTAGAAAAGAAAGAAGAATCGCTTGTCTCTGAAGCAAATCTACGTCAGAGGCTGAAATGGAACTTTCCTTTGCCCTGATATATTTATTGGGACAATCATGTCCTCTTGAAGTGGATCAAGGCCTCCATCTTTCTCTTCAAACTCATCATCATCATATCATTTGGTGTTCATATCATCATGTGGGGTGAGCGAAAGAAGAGACTTTTGTCATTTGTAATCACCATTCTCCAAATCATGAGTTGGGTTTCGGCAACAATCAGGCCTTTTCCACGGGCAGCTCTAGGTGAGGGCTGAAAGAGTTGGGAGTTGGGACTCCATACATTCCTTTGTTTCTCGTATAGAAACTTCGTGCATATTTTGTCATTACAATCTAGAGACAACGCCCTTGCAGCTTATAATACCACCGTTTTGCTTTCAAAAAGTCTCTCCTGTTTCTACTAGTTCCAGTACAGAAACAATGAAGTGTGTACTAACGGGCTCTTTTCATATTTTTGCAGTCCAAAGTGCAAACTCCTTGCAAGTCCAATGGCAATCAAAACAGGTTCTCTCTCTTTCTCTCTCTCTCTCTCTGTGTGGTTATTTTTTAAATCTAATTATATATATTTGTGTTTGTATTTTCTTAAAGGGATTCTATGGCAAAGAAATGGAAGGGACAGTGAGAGAAGCAGCAGTTAAAGGATCGGGAAGTGTAGGATCAAGACCACCAAACTGTGCACGCAAGTGTGGGGGATGCACTCCATGTGAAGCTATGCAAGTGCCCACAACCACGGATCATTTGGACCCTCAATATGCAAATTATGAACCTGAAGGCTGGAAATGCAAATGTGGCACTTCTTTTTTCAACCCGTAGAGAGAGATAGAGAGACGATGTGGCATCTTCCTATTGTTATAATGTCTCCATTTACAAACCCAAAATCTAATGACATGATTGACTGAGTTATATGGTTTCAATTTGAATGAAAATACACAAGTATGAGATGTTGTCTTCTATTTTTCATGTTGTTTTACTTGCTCTGTTTTTCATTTCGTAAGTGGAAACTAATGACAAACCGAGATGTGTGTGAGAGAGAGAGAGAGAGAGAGAGAGAGAGGTGGTACCAGTCTCCCAGATGTGGGTGACCATCATTCTTTTTCTCTAAACAGCAAAATAATGTTTGATAAGATTAGGGTGTATCATACTACTACCAAATCAGGAACATTGTATCTATCAAATTAGTTGTTTAATACCATAGAAGTTGATCAAATTAAATTTTCTCTGTATCAAAACTATCCATCAACTTATATGGAGTATTTCTCCCACTAGCCCACAGCATGAGTCCAGCTCCATGGAGCCCATCATTCTCAACAAATGATCATGCTCGCGCTATTTTCAATCCATCATCTATGCATCCGGCCCAATTTTGACACTGATCATCCAACCATCACTCTAGGACAAAACTGATGTAATTGATTTTTTTCGAATGACCCTCATCCACAAGACCTTGTGGATAAAGGCAAGGCATATAGGTGCATATTTTCAATCCACACATGAGACCCTAGCCTAGAGTTCTCGTATTTAAAACCTTAATTTATGGGTGCATCGGTCATTTCACTTCATTTGATTTGAAAGAAACTGCAATAAAGGCATATAGGTGGGGATGTCTTCCAGCCCGTGTGAGTGTGACCATCTGATTTATTCCACCTCTAAACCATCAACCATGAGGAATTCCCAAATGCATTCATATAGTGTGCAAGGGTTTTGGTCTGGGGAGTGGTCCACGGCAGGCATGTGGGATTTTCAGGCAGCCGCGTGGGTTTTTCAGTCCAAACCTTTGATTCAAGGGAGTCCCACTTTGTGGGCAGCGGGGTTGAAAATTCCATACCACCCATGTGGAAATTTCGCTAGCAAAAACAATAGGACGGCTACGATGGACTGATTGAAAATTTTTATCCTTAACCCGTCCATGGTTCCCTATAGGAAGTCAATGAATTTCTCTCAGGAGCTCAAATGAAAACCCCAGTCATTAAGGCCTACCTTTAAATGTGTTTAAATCATATAAACACGACAATAAAGTTGGAAATTTGATATCACAATGTCTTTCATAACAAATAAACTGAAAAGACTACAAATTGTACACATTTCTCTACAACAAAAAGACTTGAATATCAAGATGTATATCTTAACTCTATATTAAACCTGCAATTCTCTTGTAAAGACTTTCCTTCATACAAATGACTACAGCTTGCACACTCCAAGCAACAGCTTATTGTTTTGAAGCTGCCAGTCAGCATGGATACCTCACCTTCGCCTGTTACAACTAATGAAGTGTAACCAAAGATTATCAAGCTTCCTAGGTTAATGATAGAACTTTTGGCAACAGTCCAAATCCCCACAGAATTCACCCATCATATTGATGACCAATCCTTAGGCAGACACAAATTTAGTCTTTTCCCGAGGGGGTACCCTTAGCCAAGACTTCATCATGTCATAAGCAGTAAAACCAATGGCCACTGAGGGAACAATCTGCAAGTTAAGACCTATATTAGATGCTTAAAATATTTGGTAAATAGAGCATGCTACTCCACAACAGCAGCAACCCTTCAGAAGTTGCAACATGGATACAACAAATACAGAGCATCAGATGATATAGAATAAACATCATGGCACCATATCTTCCCTTTTATGAACAAATGATGTTTGTATACTTCATTTTCATTAGAAGAAAAAATAAATGATATGAGATGATAATGACTTAACCCAAGAGTGATTGGGGGAAATGGAAACAGGAGATTATAGCACATTTAACACGAAGAAAGTGGTGAGGCATTTGGATTGACGCCTAAAATCTCGAATATCATATACATTTTTTTTACTATATTGGGAAATCGGTCATAATGAGTCATACTTCAACTTGAGGGCCGAGGGATCGATCCTTTGGGCATGCATGAAATAAAATGTGCCAACACCACTCAACCATGAGTCTGTTGGCAGTACCATCTACATTTTTTAAGCACAGCATCTTCTATTGCTGAAACACGACTCAAAATCACATGGTGACTTATGTGATGTCTCCCTTGATGTATCATACAATCATGTTTTATTTCATATCACATACTGCCGCTGTGTATCGTATTATGCATTTCATTGGTACTGTTCAGATTGCAAGTTGGAAACCTCCTACAAACTGTTATTTAGGGTGTATTAAATGGATCAACCAGCACACGCCAAAACTTTCTCTCACTGGATGATCCTAACCATTTGATCTAAGGGCATTTACCCATTGAATATGGACCATTGAGGCATTGACTTCTCTTTAAATTTTCAACACCATCAATTTGCATGTCACCATATATGCTAAGCTGCCAACTGGATGGTAAGGAACATTTGCCTTTGGTCAAATTAACAACAATATGGCTCACAGAATGAAGAATCTGGATCGTGTTTATTCATGTAAGCAGGTAAAAAAACCATAACACTCTGACCAATTGTTCCATAACGAAGTCTCTAATATTATAGTTCTAAATCATGTATTTGTCATAGTTGGGATGTGATGCACAACTATGCCTGACAGCTTGTCCATATGAAAAATAACACAAGGTCAATGCATGAATGCCAAGCTATTCTGAATTGTCCAATCCTCATGCCACTTAGTTTTGATGTGTCATCATGAGTTCCGCTGATCATTATTAAAGCCAGGAACAATCAATTGTCCCATGGAAAGGATCGATGTAACTTTTCATTGATCTTTCTTAAAGCTAGGGATATCGGATTGTCTTTTCTTACCTTGACATAATTGATGCTTAGACCTGCAAATAACTGTCTCCATCCTTGATTACGAACAATAGTGGTAAGCCCTTGTAATGTACTTCTGAATTCTGGATGACCCTGTTGAACTGTTGGTTGCATACTCTGGACCTGATAGTAATGCAACCAACAACATTTAAATGGGCATAACAAGCATACGAATTAATGACATTGCCGACCTCAAGAATAATGGGGTATGAGAAAGTTTGAAAATAATTTTATTATAAGAAAACGTAAATGGTAACATTACCTGCATCTGTCGCCGGACCACATCTAATGGGTATGTGAAAGTTTGACCAAACAAACCGGCTAAAGCTCCACAAGACAGGCGTGTTATGACGGACTTTTGGTGTTCTTCGGGCACATACATCTTGAGCTTTTCATATATGTAGAACTTCAGACCAGCATAAGGGAGTATCCCAATCAATGTTGGACCTGGCAAAAAAAAAAAAAAAACAATTATGATATGACACATCAAATTTGAAAGATCAAAATACTCTTAGCAATGCAGGAAACTGTTACAATAATACATGTACTACATACTAATTGCTGACTACTTGCCTCATTGATTACATGTCAATCAATGAATTATACTTGGTTGATGAAAAGTCAATCAATTATTTTTCATAAATTTAAGGTACCTTAACGAATTATACTAGAAAATTTTATTGGAGGTAATATAATTAGAAAGCAAGTATCTTAGGGCAAATAGGTTGGTCCAACGGATTGCAGGCTTGGCCCAATGGGCTGGCCAACTATGGTCAGACCTGATGGACTGGACTACTATGGATTGGGCCCAATGGCTTGGCAGACAGTGGGCCTTTTCTTGGGCCTCTCGCTCTTGAGGCCCATAATGAACTTGATGCAACTTGGGCTACATCAGCCGAAACCCCAAAATGACTAATGCATGCAAGCCTCAAGGTGAGCCCCACAGCCAGGTTCGCACCTAAGTTAGATGCAAACAATGCAATGCCATTGTGTATCAAAGCATTGGCTAATGAAAAAAACATTTGACAATAACCTGATTAAAATGGGTCATTTTTTCTTAAAGATGACTAATTGCATCCATGCGCACGTGCAGAGAGAGAGAGAGAGAGCACCATGGTAACAAAATTCTGAGATTAGTGAGGAAAAGATAAAATCTCAACATGCATATCTTTTTTTTCATTGTGCAATGAAAAATCTATACCCATAATTGTCATTTTGAATATCGGAGAATGTAGAGAATGTGCTTGCAACCACATAACCTACTCCTCTATATAGTGCTCGTACTCCACCCTCTGTATAAACTTTCTTAAAAACATCTTTTAATCCCATGGTAAACAGGTTGGACGTGAAACCCACTCAAACCATTCCCGAAACTTCCTCCTGCTCCTCTTACCTGAAAAATCACAAGGAAAAGAATACATGAGCAAGCAAGCAAGCAAGCAAGCACACCACAACACACACACAAAAGATTGACAAAGAGAATCCAATCAACTTACTTGATATGCAAGCTTGGTTCGAGCCAAATCTAATGGGTAAGTACATAAGACGGCTGTTCCTCCAGCTGCCGAACCAGCTAAAAGATCGATGGAAGGTCCTGTTCCCAAGGCAGGATAATTATTCAAGATCCAGCAGCGATATTGCTCATATGTCATGAAGTGTAGTGCGGCATAAGGAACAATGCGAATAACGCTAGCGCCATTTCCTCTGAAAGAAAACAATTAAAATAAGTTACATAAGTAATCTGTTGAATGTAAAATAAAACACTTCTCAAAAGGTAAATTCTCAAACAGCACGAGTTTCAAACTTACTTGTAGAATCCTAAAACACCTTCTTGCTTCATCAACTTCTTCAAGGACTGGAACACCCCAAGAGAATGGAACCCATGAGTTCTTGTCTGCAAATGTCAAGCCCATGTGTTAGAAAGGTTCTTATTATAATTGGTTTTATGGTGGGAATATTCTAGAGAAGATACAGCAATGCTCAGCATGCAATCCGTTTATTCTTCACTTCTATTGTTCAAATGATAAAATCTTGGTTTCAGAAGCTGAACAATGTAGAACATTTGAGTTGTATTTCTTTCAACAATTGATTATGTTCTTCCTTATGTAGACATTCAATTTTACAGTGGGAACGTTATAGAGGCTGTATAGCCATATATAGTTATGATGTATTCTTGGCTTGTATACTCCGAATAATGAACTTCTAATTTCAGATATTGAACCTGTGAGCATCTTTTTTACATTTGAGGATTACAATCATACATAAGGACCAGAAACTTTGCATTAAAATTAAATCATACAACATGGTACAGTGTGGAAAGTTACCCATTTGGAAGGATTTAGAATCATATAATGCAGATGTAATGTAACCTCTTTGTTTTTTTTTTTTTTTTTGAATGTTTACGGGTGCAACAAGAGGAATTCCCCCCAAGGATTAAAAACCCAAACTCGGTGAGGGGCAACTCAGTCCCCCTTGAGTCAAGTCACTAAGTCGGATTGAGTCACCCCCAGTGGCGAAACCAGAAAATATATTTTAAGGGGGCCAATAGGAAAACAACAATTTCTTGGAGGGGCCAATGTAAAAAAGATATAGAATTTTCAATAAGGTTTAGGGGTTTTTTGCAATTTTAAGGGGGGCCATGGCCACTACCAGCCCCTCCCTAGTTCTGCCCCTGGTCACCCCTGAGTCACTAAAATCCCCTAAGACTAGCCGCTGGGAGTGTTCCAGAGTTTGATGGGGCAATCAGGAGAGGCCAAGACGATTTACAGATTGTCAACAGAGAGGATGTCCTTGGAGAGTGGAGTGGCTAATGAAGGCGAGGAATAGGGGCGGAACCAGGAATTGTGTTTAGGGGGGGCCAAAAGAAAAAAAAATTAAACACAATTGCAAAATCTAGTAATAAAATATGTAATAAATTAAATACGTAATAATCAAATCACATGGATAACCATAAGAAAAATAACTTTTTTCTATATTTATCCATGGTAGATAAGTTTTGATTGGATTAAAAATTTATATAATAGGAAAGAAATAAAAGGAAAGTTCTTTTGATTGGGTTAGATTTTAAGTATAAGCCCCGGCGATTGAATAACAAAATGATATATGGATACATTGGTACATCTACTATATGTAAATATATACTAATGGACAAAAAAAGTTCTCTAAGTGGTACCGTCCTTTCTAATGCATGTAACTTATAGGTTACAATTTAAGACTTTATTATTTAAAACCTCAACGAAAAGTAATGACATCGTCCCATATCTAAAATCTAAATCATTCAAAAGCATGGTTCCACTAGTTTTTATCTCTTTAACATAAATTTCTTTAATCAGATTTTTCTAAAATAGATAATAATTAAAAAAATACAACTATATTTATTTATCGACAATGGATAAAACTCTAATTGAACTAAAACTTAATGTAATAAAAGAACCCAAACAAACATTATTTTTAAGGGGATTGAATTTCAATATAAGCCATGGAGATTGAAATTACATAATAACATGTAGTGAAATTAGTATATCTATGCAATGTAAAAAAAAAAAATTATAAGAGAGAAAGTGGGTTTGTTGTTCTTCTTCTTTATTTATTCGTCAAAGTCTCTACAAGTCTGTCCCCTCTTGGATCATCAGATTTGGGGCAAGTGTAGATGGGTTAGAATGAATATTAAAAAATCTATTCCCTAATCTCCATCAAGCCTTTTTTATTTGTTCTCATTTCCTTCATTTCATCTTCTTTCTTTTCCTTTCCTTTTTCATTTTAAATTTTCCCTAAATCAGCAATATTTTTATTTCCTTTTTTTCTATGATTCAAAATCATGTTAAAATTTTTTTAAATAATGGAGGGGCCAAAGTGAAATTATGAATGGATTTTATGATGTATGGGGGGCCATGCCCCCCCCCCCCCCCCCCCCCCCCGGTCCGCCTCTGTCGAGGAAGCGATGACAGTGTCAGAGTAGTTGATCGGGGTGGCAATGGTTGTGACCACATCGATGTGGCCCTTCATCATGTTCTCTACAATTGGATGATGGGGTTGTTGAAACAAAGTCATAATGATGAGGAGGTGGGGCTCTTTTGATCTCTCGATTTCACCCCTCTATTTTAAAAGAGGAGACTAGGGTTTTGAGAGTTCTGAGGAGATGAAGGAGAAGGGTTTTAGGGGGCTTTATAGTGCAGTCTGTGAGAGGTTGGGTTTGGAGGATGACAGTAAAACCCCCTGAAATATAGAGTGGAGAATGGAAATACCCTCTAAAATATAGACATCAAGTCTGAGAAGTCACCCGAGTTGACTCGAACTCGGCTGAGTTTTAATACTATGTTTCCATAAGGTCACCCATCGTAGTACTACTCACCCAAGGATGCTAATTGTGGAGTTTGATTAGATCTGGTGAATTAGCGCTGGTGTGACCACACCCAATCGCAAAAGTTTGATAGGAATATAGGACTGTTAGTCATAAGTCATAACAGTCCTCGATCCGATAAGAGTGTTTTCTTTCTTTTTTTTTCTATTTTTTATCATTCAATTTAACAAAGATTAGCTTGTGGCTTTATTTCTATACAGGATTTCAATTCAGGTACAATTATGGCTTTTCATGCAATTTGAACTTTAGAACTGTGATAAACTAGAACTTTGGAGAAAGGGGTTTGAGTCAAATGGGTTAAAATTAGTAGATTTAAGAAACAATGGAGTGCAAACTAACCTGAAAGTACAGAAGTTGAGACAGTCAAAATTCCCAGGACCACGGTGTGATAAATTTTGCTACTTAGGAACTATCATAAATTGAAAAAGAGCGTTTTGAGTTAGATGTAGCTAGTAGAACCATTATCGCAATGTCTAAGTTGAGGGAAGGTGGAAGAGTGTTAAGTGATTGGTGAGTGCAATGTAGATGAAAGGGTCATTTTTTTAAGAGTGAAGTTAGGCCTAGTATGTTATATGGAGCTGAATGCTGGGCCAAAAAGAGACATGAAGAGGCTAAAGCACATACAGACAAATGTGCACGAGTAGAAAGATGTGCAGAGTTACTGAAAATGATAGAATTAGGAATAGGTACTGTAGGAGCAACCTATGAATAACTGTAAACAAAGACCAAAATAAATAATGCCGTTTGAGATGGTTTGAACACGCTTACTAAAGGTCAAAAACTGCTCATGTAAGATGTATCGAAGGGTTAAGAGTGGAAGAAGCTAAGAAACCAGTCAACAACTTAGGTAAGGCAGCAAGGAAAGACATGTTATTATGTAAGTACTGAGAACATGGCATCCAATAGAGCCAAGTGGAAGAGAGAAACTCACAAAGGTGATCTTGAGCAGCTGTTATCTAAAGATTAACTGCATGTTGTGTGTGTGTGTGTATTTTTTTTACAGATCAAAAAGGATGCTTTGGCCCGACATTAACATCTGCTGCACTTAGGCCAGGCCTTAACAACTAAACATTTGATGTCTCTTGATTCTATTTCTTTTTATGTCTAATGTTGTTTGATTTTTTTGGTTTCCGGTCTTGGTTGTTTGTTATAGAGCTGGTCTGGGCGTTTTCAGTCCAGCTCTTTTTCTGAGTAATAAAACTTACTGTTATTAAATTAAAAAAAAAAAAAACTTGACTCTGGTACGGAAAAGCGACAAAATATTTTCTACTAGTATGGTTGTCACCACCCTATAAATGATTGGAAAAACATATGGTTTTCCGTTGCACTAAAATAGCCGTTATTCATGTATAGGCATGGTAGTAATTATGATTTTTCAGTTTGGTAATATTCTAGTTCTCCCAACAGCTTGGATTTTCACAATCAAGGGTTCATAATGTTACAAGAAAACAATAAATTCTGCAGCCATGCAGTTCAGAGAAACAAAAGACAATTAAATTTTCCCTGAACATTCATATTCAATCTAATATACAACTTCATGTTCAATAGTTCATAATCCAAAATTGAATGATAAATAGATGACAATTGGTTTGATTAACAATCCTTCCAAGAAGGCAATTCGTCCCGCCATTCTTTCTGGGTAGTGTTCCAAATTGGAACTACGACAGATTGGGTAATGTTTTCCACATATCCACAAACAATATCAGTGATCAGCAATAGCAATCAATCAAAGAAGGAAAAATAAATAGGAAACAGATTCCACCAAAAGGAAAAATAAAGCAGGACAGTTAAAGAAGAGAAAAGATAAGATGAAGGAAACCTGCAACAGAATCTTGATTCGCTCCAAAGGAGCAATCGAAGTCTTGGCAAAAGCTCCTGCTGCACCTCCAGCAATCAGCTCCTTAACATAAACTGGCAAGCAATCAACGAAATAGACCTCCCCACGAGCGGCGGACGACCCATCAACCAATTCCGCCACATTCCTCGTCAAAGTCGATCGTTGCGAAGAACCCATCTCAAACAAAACCCCTCTCACCCAAACACAGAAACCCAAAACACCCCAAGAAGCCAAAATACAAATCTGTAAACAAATAAATAAAACCCACTAAAACTGCCAAGAAACCCAAATCACCCAGCCTGCAATATCGCAAATTCCTTATCCCATCGATCCCTCGGCAGACAAAACGAAAACCCTTTCTGCTGAAACGGGAGCGCCAAGTGCACGAAAATGCTTAGAAACTTGTGGGGTTCCTTCGCATTCCGATCAAATCTTGAGACGATAAGATACATCAACATCAACAGCCGCACATGATAAATGAAAACCGATAGAAAAAATCAAAAAACATTCAAAGAGGCAAGGTTATTCCCATGGATCTAGAACGATTTCGTCAATACCCATATCAAATCCTATCCCAAAAATGGAAGAATCGATGAATCTGAACCAAAACAGATAAGAGATAAAAGTCGATAGGTGCAAAAAATCCTATATGATTCTCTCCTTTCCCTCTTCCCCTTCTAAACTAGGTTTTCTCTTTGAACTTAATAATAATAAGAAGAAAGGGTGTTTTTGGATTGGAGAGAGTTTGGAAAAGGAAATCTACACAAAGGAAAAGGAAAGCTGAGATCTGTTTCCCTCTGCAATTAGGATTTAGCAAGGATTGATTCGTATCTTCGAAGGTGAGGTCGTTTCAAATTTCAATCCAATGACTACGATTCGAACAAAGATTCATACAAAAACAAAACAAACCATCCAATTGCAGCAATCCATGTGACTTGTGAATAGACTTCCATGACTTTTATTCCAACTGCCGGCAATCCCATTCATGATCCACCCTACACGTGGCATGTAGGGTATCCGTCAATTGTAAAGGAGGGCCACTGATTTTGGGAAATCTCAGCAAACCAAACTTTGCCAGTTGGCCATTGGCCGTTGCCAAAGAAAACAAATTCATAATTCATAATCGGGTTTTTTTTTTTTTTTAATCCCGGATGGATCTACGTAGATTAACTACTCGCCCTCCCTATTTAAATTTTATTATAGCTGTGACTTATGTTTTTAAGACATTCGGCGATAGATTTCTAAACATTTATATAATTTTATTAAAAAATTTTATGTGTAATTGATGAATAAGGAGACCTACTCACATTGGAGTTAATAAATGAAATAAGGATAGGATTTTGTTTTAATTTGAGCCTGTTTGATATGCTAGGCCACATTGAGAGTTTTATAAAATGGTTTGATAAAGACACAACCACAAGTGAGATTTGGGTTGGGCTTGTCCAAAGCTTAATGAAGTATGATTGAAATTTTGAATTGAGTTTAAGCTTGAGATTAGGTAGCATCGAGTTCGTGCACGATTTTTACTCTTTTAACACTTTATTAAATAAGAAAATTTCACACTGCAATGAAAAACTCATGTTCAACTCAATATCTAACTTATCTAATATCGTGCATGATATAAATAGTAACCTTATACAAAGTATATGCATATTGTACATATTTACATCTATCTATCCTTTTGAAGTGATGTGCTTAAAAATTCTCCTCACCACTGTGGGGCCCACCTAAAGGCAATCAAACAACTTGGCTTGCAAGTGGCACACGTGTTTTTTGTTTTTGCATGCGTCCTTTAACCCCACACCATTCAATTCATGCATGTCTGTGATAAAATGATAAAATTCTTTTTTATAGTTTGACTAATTGCAGAGATGTGTTGTTGAATAGCAAAGAAGTTCAGAACTTTGGTTATTCAACCAGGCCTAAGTTGCCCCTTAAAAAAAACAAAAAAAAATATATATATTTTTCTCAATCTGGTGGCAGACCTACATACATGCTTTCGGGGCTTGTGAGACGTGAGACCACTTCCAAAATCCACAAAAAAATTATGGTCCAATCTAAAATCCAAGTAAATTTTTTTGGGTTTGTCCCTAAAACCCATATAAAAATTCTGATCCCCGCCCCCAAATAAATCTTACTACTTATTTGTACCTGACCACTTTAAATAAAAAAAACTTGGGTCTGCCTCTTCCCCCTCAAATCAGAGCCCAAATTACACTCCCAAAAGTCTAGTTCTTACCTGCTGGACCGGATCCAACATGAGCCGCACCAAAAAGTTGTGCTCCCAGGCAGACAGTTTCCACGTGACCCACAAGGTGAATTCTATTTTTGGAGGTCGACCTTTGATAGCTACTTGCCCACCCAAATACTCACCAACTTTTAGTCAGAGAGGACACACGTTTTCTTTGCATTCTCAAATCAATAAATCAAAGTGGGTCTCTTTCTAGTATCCATCTGCCGTGGAGGCTGGGGCTAGGGCTAGCCACAATATGACTGTGGGCCGCAACATTTGACTCGCAAAATCTGGCAGCCATTTTTACACACAGATTCAATCCTTGCATAACCCATTTAGATAGATCGGATTAGAGTTAATCCACTATCTAAAACTAATTAAACGGTATAATAGTTTTTTTTTTTTTTTTTTTTTTGTGAGCTGCAACTAATCTTAATACATCATTAACCCTTAAAATGGGTTGGCCTTGGGCAAAGTTGGATATTTCATTTGCATTGATATAAAATATATTTTGCATCTTTTAATCTAAAACTATTTCTCACATTTTTTGCATGTGAATAGATATGTCCTTTTTTTAAAAAAAAATAAAAATGATGCACCTGAAAATTTCACAAAACCCATGGTTTTTGAAAAATATAAGGATTTATATATAGTTGAAACTTAGTATTAATCGGCTATGCTTCTTAGTAATATTTTAATTAAAAGATAAGATAATAATTAATTTAACTTAACACATTCTTCAGCCATACCGATAAAAAAACACATTTTTCTGCTATCTTTTTACCTAAAAACTACATAAATATTCAAAATACAAAACATATAAAAATCCAAAGTTGATATGTAGTTTTTTATATCCTTTTACCTAAAAACTAAATAAAAAGTATAAAATTCCAGATTTTATATTTAGTATGTGTAATTTTCTTTTTGAATAAGTCATGATACACAGAGTTTTAATAATGAGAAATAACCTTTATGAATTTAATTTATTCCCAATATTTTTTCAAACAAAACTTTGTATTTGAATATATCTTTATGTTTTTGGGCCCGGACTTAAAAGGCGGGAGTCATCTACTAGCATATATTGCCACATTTCTCATCCTACTTAATATATTGTGACTTCTATCACAAAATTGCACAGCTAAGAGCACCAAATGGTGTTCAATGGTTAAATGTTAAAATCCCTGAAAGGTGCTAAGCCCCACAAGTCACAAATCACAGATTCTGACACCTCCCTTACACTGTGTTTGGAAAAATGGAGGGGAGGGGAGGGAAAATTTGAGGGTAAGGAAAATAGAGGGGAGAGAATTTTTCCTCATCTTGTTTGTTTATGGTAAAAAAGGAGGAGGGGGGAGGAAAATCCCCTCATTGCAAGCCCCTTTCTCTCATCTTTCTCCTTAATTTTGAAGGAAAAATTTGGGGGTAAAATTTTCAAAATGTTACCCTAGATTCCCCTCTCTCACTCCCCCCCTCCCTCTTTCCAAACACCCTCTATTTAACTTTCCCACCATTTTTCCCTCTTTTTTTTTTCTTCCCCTGATTTTACCTCCTTCCCAAACATAGTGTTAAAGTTTCCATCAGCATTATATCCAAACCACCTAAATAAAAAAACTAATAAACAAAAATATTAATGAGAATTTCTATAGTGGGTTATTTGAATTCCTCAAATGCCTTTTCCGATTGAATTCACAAATGCTCAAGTATCTATCATTTTGAAAATTAAAACTTTGAGAATTTTATAAGCAGAAAGTGACAACAAAGAAAGCTTAATCTTTGAAATTTCACAAATTAAACAGTAACTTTAAAAAAAAAAAGATGCAGTTATGGCAAGTGCTATAAGAAATTCCCAACCTTGAAATTAGATTCAAGTTAAAAATTCCTCTTACAAAATGACTCAAAATCAATCAACCCCACTGCCTCTCATGAGTCTCAATGGAAGACTGGGACAACATATTATCATTAATTGTGGACCACACTTGGAAGGAAAAATCAGCTGATATTATGGGAGGTGCAAGGCAACCAACATCCGAATATTCGATTACGTGCAGCATCTGGGCACTGTACGGTAGCAAGATAGGCCTCTCATTACTCCGTGCTTGATCCCGTGATTTACAGGGTCAATTTGGGGCAGTAAGAGTTGCTCTGTATCATTTACGTCCAACAACTTGTCTAGTGTGTTCCCTAAAACGTCTGCAACACGAATGTCATGTCATGTCTCCACACTTGACTTGATAATGCATGAGATTGCACTAGTCATGTGACACGGACCTCTTTACTTTTCGTGATATAAATAAAGATTCAAATTAAGTTTTTAATAAGTGGAAGTTTTAATATAATCAAAGAATCGATCACCAATTTACCTTCCTGTACGGTGCGGTTGGAGTGGATGGGGTTCAATATTTTTTTTTTAGTTATTCAGCTTTGACGATTTGGATTATTGATGTGTACCCCATGGTGGAGTTCCATGTATGCCACTCATGGGAAGTATGTAGAGACCAGTCAAGGGATCTAGACTCGAAAACTAAATCCGACCCATTTTATCATGTGCCCTATTATAATGCCTATCTGGGCTAGGCCTTTAACCATACATAAGCTCAGGTTAAGAATGTTATTGCTATGAGGATACGCCCTGCTACAGCCCACAGGCCTAGAAGGACAGCCCAAATCCAACCAAATATATGAGCGAGGCCTGGGTGGGGCTCAAGCTGACTCCACCCATCACACATAAAACATGGTTTTATTATACCAAAAGCTTGCATTACAAAAGCGAGTGAAGACATAGAAACACAAAGAACAAGTATTGCTGTCAGGGGTGTTCATCGGGTCAAACCCTACCCAACCTGAAAAATTTTATGTGGGTGAAAACCCACCCGAACCCGGTTAATTCGAGTCACAGGTTGGTCGGGTCACGGGTCGGATTCAGGTAATAAAGAAATAGTAAAAAAAATTATAAAAAATATTTGATCTTATTAAAAAGGATACAAACAAATGAGTTTTTTTTCCCATCAATCTATACAAGTTAAAACTTCCAGATTCATAGTAGTCCATATTTCATAATACAACAATAGTCCATATTCCATAAATAATACATACTTCCAGCCGGAATTAGTTACCTCTAAGGTAAATCATGAGAGGTACCACTCTATAGAAGATTGTTGTGAGATGCAAGTCCAACCGTTTTTAAAATGTCTTCTTTCAATCCAGAGAAAAATAACAAGAAGAAGATGGTCTTATTAAGCAGTGGGTTTGACATGATTTAATGTGACTTGAACATATTAGCAGCTTTTGAGATTTTGACCGAGCTTTTATAATTCTGGTCGAGGTGTGTACCGTGTGGTAGATGGCATTTGGCTACTCTGTTGAGTGTTAGCTTATCTAAATATTTTGCTGTCTCGTCTTGATGAAAATAACTTTCTGGTGATGTGACCCACATTATGGTTGGCTGATGCATAAGCTGGCCTTCTGGTACCAAGCTTGTTTTAGGATTGCGTTCATACTTTACATTGATGATCTGATCATGGCTCACCGGTGGAATATATTGGACCAACTCTAAAGGGCATGTTGCATAGAGGATATATGAGAATTTCTGACAGGAGAATATGTGAAAATCCCCATGTCCTATCTTAGCTGGATTCAAAAATATTCATTGACTTTTATCATTTTGAAAGTTTGATATTTGAGAATTAAAAAATTAAAATAGGTTAGAAAGGCAAATTCAAATGGATATATTTTTAAAGTTTTATATTTAATTATTATTTTTATTTTATTATCGGGTTCACAAGTCATCCGGTAGTCCGATCCGTGAGACTCGTTAACCTATACCGACGGTCACGGGTCGAGCACCGGAAATCTATAACCACGACCCATCCATTGACCCACGGGTAGGGTCGGATAACCGGATCGGATCACGATTAAATTTTACACCTCTAATTGTTGTAGCTTAGATCAACTGAGTCTTGCTGTCCCTGAAAGGATCCCACCCTTCCAGCTCCTGTCTAGTACGATGTTTTTGGGTGGTGACTGGTGGGGCTCATTCGCATGGCAGGCCCACTTCTGTTCAATCTTAACGCAGACCCAAAAGAGTTTGGCACAGAGCCAGAGGGCACGCTGTCGTCGATCATCTACAAATCATTCATTGCTTTCAACCTACACCCTAAACAAGGATGGAGCATTTATTGATCTAATCCAACATGTACTAATTCATAGCAATGCGCTAGCTCCAGTTGACTCTGGAAGGCAGCCCATTAATCTAATGGGTCATCAAAGAAAGACTTATAACACTTGCCGACAGGGTGCTTCCACAGGAAAGGGACTTGATGGATGGAGAAAGGATGAATGGACTCATGAGTAGGACACCGACTCTCTCTAAAGCTTCAATGGATCGCAATTGCATACAAATGGGCGAGCTCTCCTTCGACCAAGGCTTCTCCAACCACCCTGTAGGAACCTACGTTAAGCTTTAGAAGAGCTCCCAGTTCACCTCGTTTGTTTCTTTGCAAGGGCTTGCCCAATTAGTTGGGTACTTTATTCTCACCTTAATATCTGTGGAATAAATATTGCCTGCCTAGTAGGGGCAATTAGGGTTGCAAATGGATATCCGATTATCTGAAAGTTTCGATTCGAAGAAAATCGGATCTGGAACCTATTTTAAATTTCGATTCATAAATGGGTCCGGGTCTGGAACCTAATTTAGGTTCCGATAGATATAAACAGGTCCGAATCTGGGTCCATATAGGTTCCGACCCATGGACTTGGGACCTGGCATATAAGTCATTGATATTACAAACTGGACCTCGAAATAAATAATTTTTGGACGTTTTTTATTTATAATGCTGGAGGTAATAGACTTGATGCACTGTAATAAGTTGAATGATACAGTTATTTTAAGAAAAAAATGAAAAAAAAAAAATGAAGATAAGTTATAACTAATTTTTGAACTAAATCTGGTCCTCTAGGTGGATCCGGATTCGGATATTTCTATTAAAATCGGATTTGAAACCAACAAAACAGGTTCCGAATCAAAGCTTGATTCGAAATTGGAACCGTTATTTAGAAACAGATCCGGATTCGGTCTAGTACCGACCGAGAACCGTTATGTTTGTAACCTATGAGCAACTGTTATATCTCTGTAGACGGAATTTATTACCTCCAAAAGTGGATATCATCATGACCCAAGGATTGGGTCTTTAATATGACCGCCCCCATGCCAAATTAAGCAATGATCCAAAGGCAATCTCTTGCTTAAAAGTATTAATATGTGACTCTAGTAGAGTTCGGGATTGGTATATTTAGGAAGTTGGAATCCTACTTTGATCATCTAGAGATTCTTAGCATTGACAGATCATTATTCACAATGACCAAAACATTCGGTATACACACAGATATGCAGAATAGAGCCCTCCCTCTACCCCCATTTTAGACTCGCAACAAGTCCCTTTGGATTCTTTGGAATACATTTGAGGAGAAGAAAACAAGGCCAAGATGCTTAGGCGGCTGCTGCCAATAAATATTTATTATCAATTTGAAATTTGACTAGGAACAACACTAAAATAAAACTTACATCCATTGTATCTTATAAGAAACAAATCCTGATCATCTCAGCATTGAACGTAGTAACAGTGCTTAGATTAGATTAAATTTTAATCAAACAACTGTTTGAAATAAATCATTTTTTGCTTATTTGGAGAGTCCAGCTAGTTAGGATATCTATTGATATTTGGTAACCTGTCAAGAACCTAACCAGATTCTAATAAAAAAGGGTAAATTAGCCAACGGTCCCTACGCACGGTCTTCTAAGGCATCCAATCCAACAACTTTTTCTCTAATGTCTATAGTCCAGACAGCTGGAGATATTTTGTGAGAGGTCCCTAATACGCCACGTCATATATTTTCATGACTAATTTGATTCTTTCAACCCTCATTCTTAGGCCAAGTTCTTTCTTATTCTCTGTTGTTGCAGAGAACTCATTCCGTCTTCTTTTCTCTCATTTTCCATTTTTCGTTCCTTTCCATGGTTATGGAGTACCATTGCAGAGCACCTTCCGTCCCCACCATGACTTCCGATTCTCTCTCTTTCATTTCTTCAAAGATAGAAACGGTTTTACTTTCTCTTACTCTTTCATTTGAAGTCTCTTCCAAATCTCTTTCTCTACAACTGATTTGAAAGAGAGCAATTTGCTCTTTTGCTTGTTTTCCCTCTATCTCTTTTCTCGATTGGATCATGGTCATCAAGTGCTCTTGTTTTGGATTTCGATTTTTATTAGAATCTGATTTTTCGTATTCTGACTTTTGGTGTCACCAAACTCAGATAAATTTAACAGAAATTCTGATAAACTGGACAAAAACTCAGCTAAATTTGTCAAAACTCAGATAAGTTTATATGAATTTTCAGCAAACTTATCTGAACTTTTAGAAAAACTCAGACAAATTTATCTGAGTCTGGACCAAAACAAATTTATCCGAGTTTGAAAAAAAATTATCTAAGTATCAGAGAAACTTATTTTTTCTCTTGACTTGCGGTAATCAAGGACTTTGTTCTAGCCATTGTCTACAAAGAGTTGAGCATAAAGAATAGATAAATCTAGAGAAGAATGAAACCAAAGACCCCTTTTGACTTTTAGGTTTTTTTCAGAAAAAATTATCTTGTACATCTTCGTTTTAGGAATGGAGGAAGCATTTTTTTCAACCTTAAAGTGAAGTCGATTCAGATGATCGAGGTCTTCGATCAGTTGATTTTGCTTCTAGGTTCCACAGTTTCCTTCGTCTTCGCTTTCGGATGAATCTGATTTTTGCTTCTTTGAAATGGTTTCAAGCGACTTTTAAGTGGAGCCTTTTTGCTGACGTGTACATGGGCCTTTTTTATCCTTTTTCACTGTGTCATTTTCATGAGAGGACTGCCACCACTACGATAAAATATCGTGGACCTTACGCTATAAAACCTAATGATGAGGGACCTACCGCAAAAAGCCCCAATAAGAAAAACCTACGATATAATACATGTAGATAATTCAATATATCCCAACTGTCATAAACAATCAACATATTGTCTTAGACCCAACCCACTGGTTTAGATTGTCTTAGCAATTCAATCTTGAGATATTATGTCACGACCCGAGCCCGAGATTTGATTACTCCGAATAAATCCCGAGTCGCGACCATCACGTACTCCCATAAACTTCGAATTAACCCAAGTTAAAACGAAATCCACAAGGGATAAACATACTTTCACATCTGTCAAATATACATTTTTGCTGAAAAATATATTCAACGATATCAAATACAATTGTATAAGTCCTTTAGATACAACGTAAAGTCTATATATATACAATTAACATTTCATTTTTCTATTCATGTCATACACTTGCATATTCTAATACAATGCGAGATGACAACTATTTAACACTCCAAAATGATTATACTAAAAGTATTCCCAAAATATCCAAAAGCATTCATATTTCATTCGTACTCGAATGTCAATCAAATGATATCTCGTCCATTCCATTCTATCAGTCCTCCGAGAGGAACCTGAGCGGCCTCCTCCGCTAGAGGCGCAGCCTCTGCAAAACCGGCATGAGCAATTGGGCATGTAATGCCTTCAATAACATTAGTGAACACGACGGTTCAACAATGTATACACAAATCTATGATAGTACATGCTAACACATATACTAAATCTGTTCAATTTATCTATTAATAATTCTACAATCAATATTCAATTCTAGATAATCTGTATAATGACAATAACTCATGCATTTAAAGTTAAGTAATGAACAATTACTAATTTAGCAACTCCAATAGCATTTCATTTCTTCCAAAATGAAGCATTCATTGTATTTATAAATACAAATACTAATCATTCGTTTCATTTATAATCACTTGATGTGATTCATTCCATATTCATTCATTCAGTTGTTTCCAATTGTTCATTCATTATTCAGTAAGTGTGGGATCTACCAGTGTTCGAGCCAGAGATAATTGGCATCACAACGAAGCTATGAAACACCCCCAGTCCATCTACTGCAGTAGGATTATTTCATTCATTACAGCTCTATAATGAGCTTTAATAAAACTACATGTAGTGCCAGACTTAGGAATCAATTCAATTCAGTATATATCTCAAGTCAATATTCAACCCATTTGAGTTTAATTCAACTTCATAAATTACATTCAAACAATTGAAAGGAATAAGACTTGAGATCAACAATATGATCACAATTCCATTTCATGGAATTAGACCATTAACCATTCTATTCATTTCTAACATTCATATCTGGTTAGTTTTCATTTCAACTAGCCATTTCAATCATTTCAAACCAATCATTTAGGTGAAACGTTCAATTATCTAATGTACGTATTATTCTCGATAAACATTACATTATTTGTAATTTGTACATTAGAATTACCTTAGTTAACACCTATGAAGGTTTATACAATTTCTCACAACATTTATCCTTTATTCATTTCAATCAAATTCAAGACTTGAATTTGTCACGAATCAAAACCAATTATGATAATTAAGTTTATACAATTAGTCTCAACACTATCTAATTAATAGTCATAAAGAATTTCTGATTCAATAGGCTTAAATACTAAAAATTATGAATTTCCATCATAGGAGATTTTGTGCATTCGGCCACCTCTTCGGCCAACTTTCGGCCAGCATTCGGCTAGGTTATCCATGGCGCAATATTTCCCAAAAATGGAACACAGTCACATTCAGCCACCTTCGGCTGGCCGAACAGTGCCCAGTTCTTCTTGAAAATTATGATCCGAATTTTTCAAGTTTGAATTCTAAGAGTTCATACATCAATTTTAGCATCCTAAATCACAGGAAATGCATATACTTGCCTCTATTGGAAATCAATTGACAAAAGTCCCTCTTTGTTAGCTTGATTTTGATATGAAAATCCTCAATTGAAACCCTCTCTCAAGCCTAACATCAATAAACCATTCAAAATAGAATTCCATGGGTTGTTTGTGCTAAACAACTATCTTAACGCCTAATAGGACTTGAAAACTCTATAAAGAGTTGAAGACACTTATTTGAAACCTTGTGAAGAGAAAACTTGAGCTTTCTCTCAAACTCCAACTCCAAGGAAATGAGAGAGCTTAATGGAGAAGATGAAGTCTTGTACTTCTTCTTCATTCAAAAACCACTTCCAACCTTCCAAACCTTGCCAGTGGATGAAAAAAATGAAAGAAGAAAGGGAAAAAGGAGCCTAGGGTTTGCCTTGTGCTGGAAATGAGTGAATGAACTCATTTGAGTTCATCTCAATCCTATATAAGTGAACTATTGCACTTAAGCCCTCTTCTTTTCTCTTACTTACAATTCGAGTCAAACAAAGACTCACTTGATCCGTTTCAAGTCAAATGTAACCACGCCTATTATGAAAATCAATGTACTCTTTGAGATACATACGTTGGTAGCAAGAGTTACCGTATTCGATAAAATACGCGATAATCCGTATTTACGGAAAAGTCATTGTCTTTCCTTATTTGAGTCTAAAATCAACTCAATTACCTTAATCTCATTCAAATTCATTTCATTACGCTTAATTCAATCATTTGAAACTAATTCAATTCAATTTGGTCATTAACCACAATTAGCCTAATCAAACACAGTTAATTAACATTAATCTCAATTCAATTAGCGTTAATCTTGATTAACTTGGGACGGGTTGTAACATTTTATCATATCAATACAGGCTTCCAGATAATGAACGGTGAAGATTTCATGCACGAGTTTTCTGTTCACACGTTTGTGGAGATTAACAGGTTACAATTTAATCTTTCCTCGCTTCCAGACCCAGTCCATGAAACCAATGAAACCGCGTATCAATAGCATGCAATGCATTCATATAGATATTGGTCAAGAATTTACTCTTCACGTGTGTAACTATAACTTGTATATATATATTTATCTATTACGAGAAAGTCACACGTGAAATTTTTATATCTTGTTGACGTGATATTTCTAGCCTCACACTAATAGCAATCATTTAATATGCCGGCTAACTTCCTTGTGAAAATGTTTCTTTATTTCTCAGATTTGTTTGAGATAGTAAGTCAACATTTATATGGCTACAACAACAAGATGTTATTTGGCATTTCTTGTACATTTTTAGTTTTATGAATTGTTTTCATCCATTTTGATTTAAATGTAAAACAGTCGATCATAATATTATTATTATTATTATTATTATTATTATTATTAGTAGTTACTCAAATTGACACGCCCTATATCTACCTAAGTCCCATATTTATCAGTGCTTAGTCGTTTTTATGGAGGGGGGGGGGTGTCTTAGTCATCACTTAAATACATGTACTGGCAGGGCCGGCCCCTACGTTTAGGGAGCCCAAGGCGACCTCTAAAAAATGGGGCCCTTATACAATTATTTTAAAAAAAATTAATTCATTATAATTTTCTAACAAAAAATTGATGTTTTTTATTACAAAAAAGTACTGCATCCAAATAACTTTAGGACTGCCTACATACCGATGGAGGCTATATTTAATTCTAATGATCAAGCACAATGTAGTTCTCCTAAAACTACCCACCCTGGCCAAAAGCCTACAATTCACACACCAACATTCCCTTCCAAAAATCAAGGCTAATAAACCTAGAACAAAAAAAAAAAAAAAACAAAGAAAGTATTACTGAAAACAAGATCTTTTCACATTTTTAGCTGCAAAGTCACTAATCAAACTTGTATAATCAAGTTTTTCTGATGCTCACGAGAAATGAGGAAAGCTGAAAAGTTTGGTGGTCATATCTTTTGGTGGTGGGCCCATGTTTGACTTTTAAAGTCTTTATCTTATGGTGGTTTGGTGGTGGGCCTTAAGTTTTGGCTTTTTAAATAATGGTTATTTTAAATAAGGTGGGCTTTAAATTTGGGCCTTTTAATTTATTTATTGGGCTAAATATTTACACACATGCGATATTAATTTGGGCCTTTCAATTTACATATTAGACTAAATATTTACACATATATATACAAATACATAAAATAATATGGGGCCCTAAAAATTTTGTAATTATTGGGGGCCCAAGGCGGCGGCCTCTCCCGCCTGCCCCTTGGGCCGGCCCTGTGTACTGGTGACCCAAAAATACCCTAAATTGTAAGTCTCAATTAATCCTAAAGTTATTTGCAAATTTTGCCTATATATCCACCCATGGCTCTGCAGTGAGGCACCTGCCTCTCCACCTAAACAACCATAGGAATTGATCCTTGGTTGTAATGCCCATGGTTATGGGTATGGGTTAAGGTTTGTGTGTGGGGATTTATGTGATCATTTACCATAGAAAAACAAAAGCATTCACAGTGAAAATACTGCATGAAGTCACTTGGCGCACAATAAAAGAGGCTTGCATAAATGACTACGACTTTATTAAAAAGAAACTTTAGTTCTTATAGCTGAGCTGAGCTCGAATCTCAATTGGGGTTTATAGTTGCTAACATTTCTCAACCATAGCGAACATGTAAAAAAATGTGATAAGGGTAGTTAAATGCACATCAGATCCCAAACCTTTTCTAAAAAAGTTAGTAATATTTTTCAACTCTAAGCAGGTTCTCAATCAGTATTGAACAAGTGATTTGAGTTGATGACTTACAAGAACTTCCCTAAAATACATAATCTTAGGATACATTTATGCAACATTGTTCCATAGTAAAGATTGAGCGGTTGCTCGTGCACTTGGTTGGCAACCCTCCCTTCGCCTGGATGACCCGGGATCGATTCCTGGTCACCCCGTCCCTTGCATGAGCGAGTTCTCACTCCAGGCATGTGTCTCGGTCTCAACTCCCTTACCCGGGCTACTAAAAAATGAAAAAATAATATTCATCGGCAGTAAGAAAAACATTTTTTTCTACCCTTTTTCTTCTTTTGGTTTTTCAATACAACATAATTACATGTGAAAATAAGAAGAAGAAAAAACCATATTTCTTTAACTCCACATAAAATCATTTTCCATAAAAAAAAAAGTAAAAATTACCTTTCTGCAGAGTCGCTAAAATAATCTATAAAATGAATTGTACTCTTTTTCCTCCCTTGCTGGATCTTGGAAAACTAGACTCGAATTCATTCATGTACATGTACTCTCCTGTAAGCAGCACCATACTCGTAATTTATTATGGATGAATATAGAAGGTTCTTATTTTACCCTTTTGGCTGCTGTTGAATAGAATATTTAGTCGTAGTTCCTGTACTCTTTTTTAAATCAATTTTCCTTTGGAACCTTACACATTTAATAGAAATCAATGAGCTCCACAATGCTATCAAGCTGGCGGTAAACCGATTAAAATAAAATTGTTATCAAGCAGTAAGATGAGGTGCAGAAAGTTGGGTGGTGTGGCAGATTATCCTTTCTTTTATTAAGGCCTTGACTTTGTAGAGGACATCATATGTAGATTAAAAAAATACACATCTACATAGAAAAAAAGGGCGAGTTGATAGAAGTGTGTCAGTAGGATTTGGTTGCAACTTGCATGTAACTTCAGCCAGCTAAGAAACCAGTAAGTTGCTGAAAAAGTTAAAAGAATCTCAGGCTTTAGAAGTCCCAGTCGATTATTTAAAAAAAAATTGTCTACTTAGTTCCCAGACGACGGCTTTTACTCCATTGGCCACAACTCCAGCTTATTAAGATGCCTTTCAACCGAAGATTGCTATAATACAAATAGAATAAACAAATAAATATATCCCTAATTTTCAATTTATGGTTCATTTTTCATGAGGCTCAATAGCATACAATCAATATATATATATAGAAAAATATTCAAGTGCATCTATCCCTCACTATAGGGAGTGAGGGACCCTCCCTATTTTAAAAAATTTTAAGTACAAAAGTGACTTTTCAAGTACATAGAAATACTCTTAAACTTTTCAAAAATAAGAGTGTCTCTCACCAAAAAAATAGATGCATAAGAATACTCCTTATATATATATAAAGTATCTACAGATGAGTAAAAAAAAAGTAGGACATTTTCCTATCGAAATAATTTTTATTGTTGGGTGTAAACTGAAAAAACATTAAACTGATCATATTTCTAAATCCATTAAATCTTTCATAAGTCATTCAAATATATATATTTTGTACTTTAAATTATTTGACAAAGTTCATGTACATGCATGATTCAATCAGTTTTAAAATCTTTTACCTCTTCTCTTTTTAAAACATAATCAAAAGGTAGTTTTTTAAATTCTTTTCTGCAACTTTGCCCATATAACTTACATAATTTCATAAGTTTATTTATAATATTTGACTTTATAATAAATGTGTCTATGCTATTTTTATTATGAAATAAATGAATTTATTTGTATAATTTTTATATAATGAATTTTTTTTCCTAATTAGATCATCAAACCAAACAATCTATTTTATAAGAAGGTTTATCTCAAACATGAAAAGCCCTTGCTTGGTCCATTACCCACACCACATACCATGATCTTATTCAAAGAAGAACTATATGGGCAATTCTGTATATATAGCCGTCAGTGACCATGACCAGGAGACATTGACTGTGAGAAGAGGAAGATAGGAGGAGTGAGATCACATGCATTTTTTTATGGTTTTCTAAGAAGGAACAAAGAGAGAAGATCCTTTTTCATATCTCCTAATCTCCTGGCCATGCTCTTTAGATTTGACCACCCTCTCTTTCTCTCATGCAATTCAAAACCTTGAAATTGAACCCTTCAAACCCCTCATGTTTTCAACCAGACCTGCAGAAAATTTAGCCGTTGAAATTTGAAAGCCACACCATCCCCGATTTCTCCACTCGGTTTGTTTATTGGTATCAAAGTCAGAAGGTCTTCATTGGCTCCTTTTCTTTGTATGTGCAAAAGCTTACTCAGATTTTCAAAGGCTTCAATCTAGCTTTTTGTCTGACACCGTACTGGAAGGTGTAGACTGCTCTCCCCATCTTTTAAATTCTACCTTTCACAATCGTGTTCGTTTGAGAAACCCCACTTGGTTTTTTTTTTTGTGGTATATATACCAGTGATATGGTTAGGAACATGCTATAGACTCTCAGCTGGAATTTGTAGGGTGCTTTTGGAGAGTAGTTTTGATCTGAAGGTAAAGGTAATAGGCCTTTGTTTTGTTTCTTCTTCTCTGCTTCACTTCTGGGTTTTAATACGTGATTTTGTGTTTCCTCATAAAAGCTGCTGGTAGTTCCTATTGGGTTTTCTTAGATTGTATTATTGGTTATGGGTCGTATGGCTTGAGATAGGCTGTTGGATTTTGTTTCTCTCTTTATAATCTTTTATGGGCCATGAACTGGTTCTTTTATATATGCATTTCTTTGGCTACTTGATTTAAAAATGAGGCTTTTAGTTTTCCACCTTCCTGATATCTTATTGTGCGACTTTGGTTTAATTCAACTAGTGTTTCTGAGGATTTGTTCTATGTGACCATATTCGTTAAGGTTTGGAAACTCAAAGGAGAAAGGGGCAAAAAAATCCCCTTCCTCCTGTTGATGCAGAATTAGTCGCTTTGGACTTCTGATCTTGTAAGAATCTGTTTTTTCATCTATGTGACATATACATTGAACTGAGGACTCATTTGTCTTTGAGACACAATGATGGGTATGTAATCTTTGAACAATTGCTATGCAATTCCAACCCCACTGGCAATTGATGATATAAGGACTAAAGAAGAATATACTGTTAATTCAAGTTGCCAAAGAAGTAATTGTTCATTTGCTTGAATAAAAATAAATGTGAAGAGAAAATTATTGTTGTGACTTTATTTGGTTAGTGCTACAAGTTTTGTTTTTGTTTTTTTAATTTCATAGCCATTTGGACTACTGTTAAATTTGTAGTTGGGTATGCCGTTATTTCCTTCTATTCGTTTCTCATATTTCCAAAAGCTTAGGAATTCTTCTTATTTTCTCTGGCAGAGCAATCACTTGCAACTAAAGCCTGAAAATCTTTGATGGGTTTATCCCTTTCTTTACTTGTTTCACCCTGGAAAGTAATCTTAAACAAAAAGTTCTTGGATTCAGAGTGTGTCGTGAAGAATGTTATCCTTAGATCCATCGGTTTCAATGGGAAAAACATGAAGAAAACGTTGAGATCAGTTAGTCTCAAGAAAATGGATATTGATCCCATATCGACACCAGTTGTTTCTGGTAGAAAGGTCATTGAAGAATCATTAAGCTTCAAGAACTGGGAAGTTGATAAGGTCAAGCTTGCAACTACAGTTTCATTCAAGAAGGAAGGTCTGGAAAATGATAAGTTGGAGCCAATTACTTCTAAGAGGATTAATAATGACATTGTAATTACATCCAAGCCTGCAATCTGCCCCTCTGAGTTATGCTCGCCAAGGCCAATGAGTGAGCTTGATGCAGCTGCAGTTAAGTTGCAGAAGGTCTACAAGAGTTACCGGACTAGGAGAAATTTAGCAGATTGTGCAGTTGTGGTCGAGGAGCTTTGGTTTGTCTCTCTCCCTCTGTCTTTTTATCTGTTAATTGTTTTTCAGTTCTGTTCTGCTTTTTCATCCTCTCAAAAAAAAGGAAAGATTTTTTTGAGTATGTAGTTATGGTGGTCTAATGGAAGCATTCCTTTCCAAATATAGGTGGAAGGCATTAGATTTTTATGCTCTCAAACGTAGCTCTGTGTCATTCTTTGACGTCAAAAAACCAGAAACTGCAGTTTCGCGTTGGGCTCGAGCAAAAACAAGGGTTGCCAAGGTATTAACAATATTCCCATATTATACCTTTTGCTTTATGATGTTTCATTCTATTTTAACGTACTTACCCGGTTTGCTCTGCTTTTCCAGGTAGGGAAGGGTTTATCCAAGGATGAAAAGGCTCAAAAACTAGCGTTGCAACATTGGCTTGAAGCTGTAAGCGGCCTTCCTTCACTTTTTAACTGGCCACTTCTAATGTTAATTTATATGATGTCTTTGTTATTGTCTACCTTTCTTTACTCTGCATTAATTTATGCGATGTCTTTGTTATTGTCATTTTCATTGCCAACATCGTGTCTTTTGATTTTGTCACAATAACATCTAAATCAAGATTTCTCCTTCATATTGATGTTGATGTTGTTGAGCCTTCTAATAGAATATGGTTTTTGAGTGAGCAGATCCATTCCAAGTAGATTCCTAGTTTTAAACAGCATAAGCACACTCACTTCTCCTTCTTGTTGTACAGATTGACCCCCGCCATCGTTATGGACATAATCTTCATCTCTATTACGATATTTGGTTTGGTAGTGAGAGCGTCCAACCTTTTTTCTATTGGTAAAATACTTATTATGAGTTCACTTACCTTTCTTATCTTCAGAATAAAATATAATGCTTATGTGATGCTCACAATTAGTTTTTTTTTTTTTTTTTGTAAATGAAGGTTGGATATAGGAGATGGTAAAGAAGTAACTCTAGACCGGTGTTCAAGGGCTGTTCTTCAGCGGCAATGCATCAAATATCTAGGACCGGTTAGTCTTAAACATTGTGATTCTGCGGCTTCTACCTATTTTAGCAGTTTGTCTTGTATATACATTATATGGATACTTTTTTTTTTGTGCATGTATCCGTCAATTCTTGTTTGTAACTATCTTACTCTTTGCAGAAGGAGAGGGAGGCATATGAAGTTACTGTGGATGATGGTAAGCTTGTCTACAAAAAAAGTGGCATGCTTTTGGATACATGTGAAGGTTCCAAGTGGATTTTTGTTCTGAGCACCTACCGTGTACTATATGTAGGGCAGGTGCACATCAAACCCATGGTTCTTTTGTTATAATTGAATTTCGATTAGGTTGTCCTGCACACTAAGGTGGTTTCCATCCTAACCATATATGCTTATGTTATGATCACATATGCAGAAGAAGAAGGGTACATTTCAACACTCGAGTTTTCTTTCTGGGGGAGCCACAACAGCAGCTGGAAGATTGGTTGTTAAAAATGGTGTTCTCAAGGTATTTGAATTTTCTTCCAAATATTCTAGTATGTAACTAAATGATCTTCTAACTCATATTCCTGATGCATCATTATTTATCTATTTTGTTATGGCTACAAAACTAAGGTGCATTTGTTCTTCTCTTTTTACTCTTGGAGTGATATTCCTTTATCATTTGTCTTTTTTAGGTTATATGGCCGTACAGTGGTCACTACCTCCCAACAGAAGAGAATTTCAAGGAGTTCATTAGCTTCCTTCAAGAGCACAATGTAGATCTCACCAATGTAAAGGTACTCCCTGTACTTTTCATCTTTTCTGTCATTCTTCATTTCCTCCTGATACAGAGAAGTTAAAAGCAATCTTGCTTTGCATCACAGTCCAACCTTGATAGTTGATTCACATGTCATTTTTTGTTTGATAAGTATTTGATTTTCATGATTTGCTCTGCAGAGGTGTGCAATCGATGACGATAGTCCTTCATTCACAAGTGTTACTGAGGAGCCTTGTAATAAGGCAGTGGACCAGTATGCTAATTCTGTGGTGGACATGACCCTGTCCAAGGTTGATAAGTCTTCCACAGAGACCACCAAGGCAGCAGTGGCTAATGTGGACAAAGGTGTGAACCGTGTGGAAGAAGAAGAATTCCACTCAGTCAAGCCTCTATCATGCAAGTGGAGCACAGGAACTGGGCCCCGTATTGGATGCGTCAGGGACTACCCCACAGCACTACAATTCAGAGCGCTTGAGAAAGTACACCTTTCGCCAAGGGTCACACCTGCTGCACCTGGCGCGAACTTAGGCCCAATCCCTTCTCCACGTCCGAGCCCTAAGGTCAGAATCTCTCCTAGGCTAGCATACATGGGCATCCCCAGCCCCAGAGTTACCCTTTCTACTCCAAGGGTTCCCCTCTCCACTCCCAGATAGATATTTATCTTGCCAACTTTGGTTGGCAAAATTGCTCAAAATGGCATTGTGGTTCAGTGATTCAAATTTTCTTGGGATCATCGTTCACAAATGGCGTCAAATACAATCCCAGCGTTTCTCGACAGTAGACTCAAGCAGTATAGCAAAAAATAAATGAGATGAGGAGATACTGCAGCTAACCTTGTTGTAATGATTCTTTTATTTAGTTTGGGAATGTCATTTTTTAAGTCATCATCTACTTGATGCTGAACCATTTCTTGTTTCTAATTTCTGCCCCAATGAGGGAAATATCAATGTAAATCATTCTTTTCTGTAAGTAAATAAATTTGTTTAATAAAGATATTCCATTTCAATCAAGGAAGTTCACTTCTTTTGATACATACTTGCACATTGAGCCTCTTCTGTAATGTTGGATTTATAAATTATATGAGATGAATGTGGAAACCAGATGTAGATTCTTTCTTATATATATGAGCTTGTTCAGGATGATAGTCCTGAATGGGGTCGATACTGGCTCTACTCTGAGTACCTTTTGTGCAAGCGAATAATGCTAATGATTCCTACATGATCCAAACTAGTTCCTATCTCCCTCTTAAGACTGGTTCCACATCTCTGAATAGGATAGGAAGATAGCCACATGAGTTAGATGCCGATCAAAACTCTAAATTCTTTGTATCCAAAGGCTAAGCAGGAGATTAATTTGGTGTTTAATTAACAACTAAGTTGTTATCCGACATGAGCCTCATGGCAGGGTAGGTCACATGATAATTTCTAATGTAGAATATATTGACCAAATTGAGGCTGTTGAGAGTTCTCCCTTTCACATCTCTTTAATCACAATTGATTTTACCTTCTAATGAACGATTGTTATGTTCTTGCTTTATTTATCAGTTTTTACAGCTTAGATTAGATTAGAACGAAGCCCTTGTCTTTTCTCACCTCTTTTTAAACCTTTTTTTAGATGTAAATGTTGTTGCCATGTGAATGTGAGGAGGATATGAACTATGAAGTAATGGTCAAGGGTATTTCGGTCACATGAAAAGCTGTGTAATTCTCGTTATCAGCTCCTCACCCTGTCGTTAACGCTAAACCGTCACAACAGACAGACTACAGAGAGAGACCTTCCGCTCCTCGTGGGAAACGACAAAAGTGCCCACACGTTTTTCTCGTATTAACAAAAATGACCCAAGTGACTCGGCAACCAATCTAATGTTTGACCCAAAAAGATTGGGTATGGTTCTATAAATCTTTGGACCATCTGTAACTTGGGTGGAGCCTAATATCTGGATTCCACACCTGCATAATTGAATAACCAAATGTGTAGGCATATGTATATTAAAAAAGGGTAATGATCATGTAGGGATGGTCATGGTCATCACATACCAGATATTGAGCCCTACCTCAGGATGCATACGAAAGTAACAACACACATATAACCCCACATGGTCGCTAATCCTTTAGATATGTAGAGATCTGAATGAACTGAATCTTTGGATCAAGGCTCTAATTTTTTTTTTTTCTTTACATAAACCTATTAAACTTGTAGACTGCGAGTTCTTTATATAAACCTATTAAACTTGTAGACTGCGAGTTGAGGACGTTAGATTGATTTAAAATTTGATATCTGAGATTGTCCACTGAGATCTTTCTATCTCCTCCCGGCTCCTAGCTCATGTAAAGACATTCCTTACAAGATCATTTCCCAATTTAAAAAACATATATATAATTTAAGTATTTCGACTTTGCATTGAGTTCTCCTTCCTTAGCTTTAATTATAGCTGCCAATAAGTTGACCCAGCTGGGCTTGACCTTCACCATGAGCTAAGGTCCATTAGTTCAAATCAATGGCGTTTGAGAGGGACTGGAGATCTTTTTGTTGTTCTATAGGTTGTACTAAAAATCAGCATTGACACATCGTTCTAATTTACTTTTTTTTTTATTCTTCAAACTCCATAGACGATTTAAGATTATGCAAATTTGTCACCCAACTTACTTTATCTAATGGTTAAAATAATTCAGGCAACTGTTAGATCATGAGAAGATTCAAATCTCCTTCACAATTATCATGCTTCCATGTGGCCCCTACAAAGCCAACTTTTCTATGCTAAGGATAGCTTAAGCTTATCCATTACTTCCCCTAATTTTAGTCCACTTGGGACACATCCAGGTAAGAGACATAGAGGATATGGAGCAGGCCAGTTGTCATTTTGATTAGATAAACCCTACCTCATAGTTCTAAAGTCAATTTAATGATTTATTTAGGCATTTATTTTTTGATTGAATTGATAATTAAATTAATGGTGAGACCCTTTATTTTTCCTTAAGAAAAAAGGCAAAAATATGAAATGACTTTATTGCAATTACGTGAAAAGTCATTTCCAGTGGGGATATTGACTTGGTAGTCCTCTGGAACACGAAAAAAGGTTATTGGAGAGGGTTCAATTTTCAGTTGCACTACACAAACATGCCCTTGGTACGAGAGGGGGTTAGAAAAATGGGCACTATAAGGTCAATTTTAAAGAGGTGAAGTGTGAATGGGCGGCCTTACTTCTTAATGCGGAGCTTGCCCTTCTTCACCAGCTGAATCGCCTTTCTTGAGAGAAATACGTGCTTAAGAATAAAGAATACAGTGAAACTCGATCGGTTTTGTCCGATCAAAATCTCTCTGATGCTTAAGTTAGGATCAATCTCAAAAGTGTGTCCTCTTTCCCATCTTCAATCTCCCCATTTATATCCTTCTTACCTAGATCGTTGGATCTCTTTTCCTCCTCGCTCTCAATCGTTAGTCATGGTGATCGAGGTGTTTGTGGCCTCCCATCGTGGGATGGTTTCGCCAATTTGGTTTGGACCTCCCTCTTCTTGTTCCGCCAGTTGTCCCCTATTTCCCCACTCACTGTGTTGGGTGGTTCGAGTTAGCCTGGGGCAGTTCCGTAGTTCGGGCTAGGGCCAGTCCGTACCTGGATTAGTTCCGCAGGCTGGATTCACCTCGACCCAAGTCCTGAATGGATCCGCATATTGGGTTGGTCTCATAGGTTGGGTCGGTCTTGACCCAAACCTGATTAAATCAGCTCCCACAGGCACTATGGAATCAATGTGCATGTCCTAGTGGATTGAATATCTAGTTCACCTTGGCTTTAGTAAGATTGCCGTTAGAGGGTGTGCGGTAGCTATAAGAACTTTTATAATTAAATTAATTAATTATTACTAGATTAATTTGTTATCAGCTTGTTATACTATGTAAATAGGTCTTGCAATTCCCAATAAACAACAAGATGATTTAGCTGTGATCTTTGATTTTTATTTTTTTTCCTTCAGAATGTTGGTGGGTAGTTTAATTTGAAGTAGAATTAATGTCGTCATTTGGGCCACTAATGGGGACAAGAACCCAGCAATGTACTCCGCCTCCAGTTTACTAAATAAAGTTCCACATTTCAGCAAAAAAAAAAAAAAAGAAAGGCCAAAACTGAAAGCCCATTACAGAAATACCAACTGGGGAAATGCTCACTACATAAAATTCCACTATACAGAAACCCAATACAAAACAGTCAACTACATCATAAAATCCACTACATAAAATCCTAATATAGAAGCTCCAGGAATTCTTCCCGCTGTAGGAAAACCTACTTCATGAAAACCAATTACATAAAGGGGTGGGCTCACCTGAGCTGCAGCTCATAGTGAGAATAAGCTGGATCGTGCGAGAGTCCCGTGTGCGGCCTACTTTCGTCAACTAAGTCAAAAATTTCGATGGCCTGCTCATTTTCATTTCCCTCTTCTGGATCCTAAATCCCTGAATGGCCTCTCTCTCTCTCTCTAGCAATCGCCTCTCTCTCTCGCCACTCTCTCCCCAGCGAACCTCTCGCCTCTCGAACTCTCCCCTGAACCATCATTCCGGCGCTTCTTCTCGGCTGCGATCGTTCACGGCAATCAACCGAGAGCCAACAAACCAGAGTAATTAGATCTGGTCCACTCCAACGAATCCAAACCAGGTTCTCTTTGTTTCCAATCAGGAACCGGATTCCCTGCAACTCTCCCGGATCCAAGAATCCCGATCCTCTGATGCACTGTGACAGGCTGACGGCCCACCTACGATCAGAATGATCTGATTCGACGAGTCCGGATCGTTTTCGGTTCTACAACAACTGCTTGTTGTATTGTGCCCCACCTCAGATCAGTAGTACCTGTTGATCACGGGCTGACGACCCACCTATTCTTGCCACTCTCTCTCAGCTCTCTCTCCCTCTCTCTCTACTGGATCGGATCAAAGGGAATCCAGATTTGTGCAAGTTGGGTTTCTTTTCATTACAAAAAAAAAAAAAAAAAGAAGAGATCAAGCTTTTGATCCCTGGGCGACCACACACGCATCTATTTTTTCTGCAATTTGATTTTTTGCCTGAAGAAAGAGAGATCGGTTTTGGGTTGATCTCAAGTGGGCCACGCATATCAGAGATAGAGTCTATTCCCCGGGAGAAGCCGAATCAGGTGTTCTGGTTCAGATTGCTGCACAGACGACTCGGATTGCCTATTAACTTACTTAACTGAGTTAATCAGAGAAGGTTAATTATCTTCTTTGGCTGAGAAGCACGAGTGACATACAGAAAAGTCAACCATGAAATACATTCTTGAAGACATTGAAAATATATTACATCATCCCAAATACAAAAAGAACCCATTTCAATTGATAAATCATGGCAGTAAGATCCATCAATCCAAGAGATGACTCTGATGTCCATCATCGGAGAAGAAGAAGATCAGGGGATCCAGTCTAGCTCGGTGTCACCCTCGAGACGAAGAAGATCTGATAAATCCGGTTCCTGATTGGAAACGAAGAGAACCTGGTTTGGATTCGATGGAGTGGACCATATCTAATTACTCTGGTTTGTTGGCTCTCAGTTGATTGCCGTGAACGATCGCAGCCAGAGAAGAAGCGCCCGATATGGCGATTCAGGGGAGAGTTCGAGAGGCGAGAGCTTCGCTGGGGAGAGAATGACGAGAGAGAGGCAATCGCTGGGGAGAGAGAGAGGCGATTCAAGGATTTAGGATGCAGAAGAGGGAAATGAAAAAATGAGCGGGACATCGAAATTCTTGACTCAATTGACCCGCACGGGACTCTCGCACGATCCAGCTTATTCTCACTATGAGCTGCAGCTCAGGTGAGCCCACCCCTTACATAAATTGTCAAATGAAATAAAACCCACTTAAGTAAACCCACCAAAAAAAAAAAATCCCACCACATGAGTTGGGTGTTACAGTATGAGTGATTTCATTGAATACAAAAGTTTAGATACCAAATAAGTGCGTGCTCCAAAATGGAGAACCAACCATATAGTGAAACAAAAACCCCAAAATACTTAAAAAAAAAAAAAGAGATTAGATTTTTAATAAGACCCAGAGAAAACCAAAAAGACCCAGAAAAGAAGAGTTCCATTAGACCAAAACCCAAAAGAGAATAACAGATTTCTCCAAAAACAGATTGGTGATTAGATCCAATGATCGAAATAAGAAGAACCCATTCATATAAATAAAAGACAAATAAGAATGAAACCAGGCCTAGGCATTACAATAGAGAGCAGTTGCAGTAGTATTAAAAGAATATGGGGAAAAACAATGGAAGAAGAAGAAGAAGAAGAAAATGGGAAAAAACAATGGAAGAAGAAATTATGTACCTGCAACTAGAGACGGCGTGGCTGGGACCTGGGCTCTGACTGGGCGTGGCACCGGCGACGGCTTCGCTGGATTGAAAACAGAGAGGAGGGAGATGGAGACCGAGAGGAAGGGCTTTTCATTTCACTGCAAAGAGGAGAGTGATTGAGAGAATTTTTTTTTTAGGGTTAATGTGAAACAAGGGTATTTTGGTCTGAACAAAAAGTTAGAAAGAAATGGAATGACCATTCCTTCCCCTCCTCAATGGAAGAATGATTTCCTTATATAAAAGAATGGTGATTCTGGAGGTAATGGTCATTCCGCCACTTTTTTTGCGAACCAAACGCGGTTCCGACCTACATTACTGCGAACCAAACGCTACCTAACCTTTTCAACTAAGGTGGTTCTAAATTTTTGAAACAACCAAAACCCAACACATATAAATCCCATGTTATCATGAGACCATCCCATGTTGTCATGCCTTCTACGAACATGAAAAAAAATCTCCAAGTGATAGAACCTGAGAAATGGTGGTTAGGAGTGTATTTACTTTTCATAAAATGTTATTTTTCGTATTCTATAAAAAATCAAAACGAGAGGGCTTTATGTTTCCAACCTGACAACTTGTTTCTAATAACAAGTAATAATTTTCTAAAGTGATAGGATCTATGGCTTCCAAAGAATGAAAGAAAAGACGAGTGATAGGATCTTGAGCTTCCAAAGAAAAGAGGAGCATTTGTGGCAATCAAGTAAGAAGACCTAGAGAGGTTGTAGGTTCGAAACTATATGAGGACCACGGGGTGCTCAGTTGGCATAGGACTACGGTTTGCACTGGAGGTTGTAGGTTCGAAACTTCAATACTACACTGGGGCTATAGGGGAGTTTACCCGGCTTCCCTCTAGGCCCGGAGGGATTAGTCCATTCCAAAGGGTTGGGAACCTCCGATAAAAAAAAATAAGAGGATTTTACCCGAAAAATCCTTTACGACTTGTTAATAGCCAAAAGCACCATGAACATCTTATAATGACCACAGTAGTCTCAGAAGCCTTATTTGTTTTTTTTTTTTTCCTTTTCTTCTCTGAGCAGGGATATCCCTGCTTCTCCCAAAAATCCTTTTGCCTTTTACCATGTTCGATTTCTTCTCTCCCTCCGTCTTTCTTCCTTTCTCTCCCTTATCCCCTATGGGTCAGCACCGGCAGCCTGCAGTTCTTCCTCTCCTCTTTTCCTTCGTTTAATCTGCTTTAATGATCTTTTCCACTCTTGTAAGTGATTGGGATGCCAGTCCTAGCTTTTCTCTCTCGAATTGCTACGAAAGATCGAAATCTGGGTGTTTTCGAGCTCATTGGGAAATGGGGTTTTGATATGGCAGCTGGGTTTTCTAGAACATGTGCTTTTTCCACGTTTAGAATCTTATATTTTCGGAAGATGGGTTTTAAGGATTGAATTTAGAGTTTTCAGCTGAAATTTGGGGTTTTCCTGATTACAAAGTAGAAGGGTTTTCTGGGATCTGCAAGGATTAAAAAGCTATTGTGCTTGGATTCATCATTTTGTGGGGAGATTTGGGTCTTTTTCATCTGGGTTCGGATTAGAACCTCTTCAGTTACAGAGATCAGATTCCAGAACGTCAGAGGAAGAAGAAGACAGTGCACGCCCAAATTAGTGATGTGAACAGGGATATCCCTGCTTTTGTTAGTGCCGTGAGCTAGGGGTGTACATCGGGTCGGGTCCCGGGTTATTGGGCCGGGTTTGACCCGACCCGGTAATTTTATGCACATCGGAAACCCGCCCGAATGCCCGGTTAGCTATAGCCGGGTTTGTCGGGTTCGGGTTACCGGGTTACCGGGTCGGGTTACCGGGTCACCCGGTTAATTATAAAGTTTAAAATATTTTTTTTAGAACAACTAAAAGTTTCAATAATTGAGAAAAAAAAATACTATAAATATATATATACAGTAAACATACAGTAAATATAAATATATATATTTTTATGTTTATTTGTATATATTTGTATATATTTGCATACATATACAAATAAATATATATATAAAAAAATGTATAACCGGGTTATCGGGTCACCCGATAACCCGATTAACCACACTTTCTTAACCCGGAACCCGGTCCGGATAAGGACTTATCGGGCCGGGTGAGACCCGACCCGGTAAAAGACCCTATGTCACCCGCCCGATTAGGTCCGGGTCGGACCGGGTCACCGGGTCGGGCCGGGTTTTGAAACCCGGTGTACACCCCTACCGTGAGCGGGGATATCCCCGCCCACCAGAGTACTGTGAGTGCTGTCTCTCAAGGACTGGTTTCAGTTGGGATGGGGATATCCCCGCCCAAATTAGTGTTGTGAACAGGGATATCCCTGCCTCTATTAGTGCTGTGAGCGGGGATATCCCCGCCCACCAGAGTACTGTCTCTCAAAGTGGTTTCAGTTGGGACGGGGATATCCCTGCCCATATCAGTGCTGTGAACAGTTACACCCTTAGTTTTGGTGATGTACGCACCAAGCGGAGGTGGGTATTAGTGACCATGTATGTTTGAGTGGCTGGTGCTCCGAATCCAAGTGTGAGCTCACGTCCATCGCCCAATTCTGATCAACATTGATAAAATGGCCAAATGTGGGACCCATTTAGCAAATTCTATAAGTTTAGATGATTAACTGCACACTTGACTAATGTGAGAGTCTTTATCTTACACCAACCATCCAAACTCATACAAAGTAATCCATTGTTCATTCTATTTCATCTTACTCCTTTTTAACTTTATCCATTACATGACACTTACTCTATTTTTACTCTATTCCTCTTGGAAACAAACTGGCCATTACCTTTAACTTTTTCTTGGCCCAAACCAAAAAAGGGTTTGAGGGTCAGGCCTGAGATGAAACCATTTTTTATCCAATTCATTTTCAGTTTTTTGAAAGATGATCTGAGTCTGGATCCGGATCCAGTTCTGACTCGACCTAACTGGGTCTGGGTTTGCTTGGGACAAGAAACTCATTGCTAGCCCACTTTTTTTTTTTTTAGAAGCCCATTGCCCTTTTGTTTTCTCATGATCATGATTCATTAAGATAGTGAGTTTTCCCGAGTGAGAAATGCAGTGATTGTTTGAGACTTGAGAGACTGAGAAACTCACCATGGAAGCAAATGTGATTTGATTAGGTATGCAAATTCCTGATAAGGCATTACCATAATCAGCATGTGGTTATAGCCAGAGAGAGCTGACGAAACCAACCAGTCCTCATGGCCTAGGGGGCACAACACAAGACATGATTTGTGAATGCCCTCTTTTTTTTTTTTTTTTGTGGACGTATGGTAAAGTAAACATCAACAATACTAGTGTGTGGGGATATCCCCGTCCCAACTGATACCAGTACTCTGGTGGGCAGGGATATCCTCACTCATAGCACTAACAAAGGCAAGGATATCCCTGTTCACAGCACTAATTTGGGCGGGGATATCCCCATCCCAACTGAAATCAGTCCTTGAGAGACAGAACCCACAGTACTCTGGTGGGCGGGGATATCCCCGCTCTCAACACTAACAGAAGCAGGGATATCCCCGCTCACAGCACTAACACGGACGGGGTATCCCCTTCCAAAACACTGTCATATTGGGTTTTCTTTACAGAAAACTAATCCAAATCAGAGTTCTAGCAAAGGATTCTAAAACCCTTGTCTTCTCTCCTCAAAACCACCCAACTCTCCAATCCATCTCAAATCTCTCACACTCCACTCTTCAATCATCTCTCACCCTCTCTTACCTTGAGAAATCATGTGGGTTTTCAATGACTTGGGCTTCTCAGGAGCTACCCTTGCAGTGCTCCTCGTCTCAGACCCCACCCTACTATTCACGAACCTAAAGAATCGCATCATCCCATCCGTTGGTTTCCTCAAAACCATCGTCCACGCCAATGAAAATGTGTTGTTATCGATCAAACGCTCGCCGTGCATTTCACATTACAAAATCCAAAGCAAAATGAATCCCAATTTGTTTATCTTGAAAGATCATGGGGTACCCGAATCCAATATCATGAAATTAATCACAACCCATCCGAGAGGGCTGGTGCTCATTCCTGAATGGTTTAGGAAAACTGTGGAGATTGTGAAAGAAGTTGGTTTCAATCCAGTGACCCTGAAATGATTTGTAGAAACTCAAATTAAGAATCTTTGATTTAATGAAATAGATAGGGGATAAGGGAGAGAAAGGAAAAGAGGAGAGGAAGAACTGCAGGTTGCTGGTGCCGACCCATAGGGCATAAAGAAGAGAAATGAAGAAAGACGGAGGGGGAGAAAGAAGTCAAACAGGGTAAAGGGCAAAATGGTTTTGGGGTCTGTTTAAGGTAAAAGGAGCAGGGATATCCCTGCTCAGCGAAAGAATTGAAAAAAATTACTAAACTGGGCCTTTGGGACTACTATGGTCTTTATGAGATGTTGAACGTGTTTTTGGCCTTTTTACAGGTCTTAAAGGATTTTTCGGATAAAATCCTAAAAAAAAAAAATAGGAGTAATAAGAGAGAGGATTGGTAACTCGGATGTCAAGCAAAGTTGAAATGGATTTCTTTTTTGGGTGATTACATCTACCGATAAAAGAGGCAAAAAGGTTGGCCCGGAGCTAACTCATATTTGGGTGTGAGGGAATAAAATGACGATGGTTGTGTATTGGATGATTCATAGGGATGAGTGAATAAATGATGCGATACACATGAATTTGTGTCCAAATCTGTATTTCTCCAAGATCACAGTGAGGGTTTCTTATAGTTCTTACTAGGGGCATTTGGGCGGAGGTCCCTCAACTGTGATTTTTATTGCAAACGGCCTACAACATTTTATCGTATTGACGGCAGTCCTTTTGTAAAAATAACTCATTGAAAAAGACAAAGACACCCTTGTACACGTCAGCAAAAGTAGAATCAGACAATTTATCTGAGTTTTGGCAAAGCTCAGCAATAATTCAAATGAACTTCTCTCTTTCCATTGAGGTTTGGATGGCGTTCGAGTTTCAGAACGACAAAGTAGTCTTCATGAAGTTTTTAGAGGACGTCTTAAGCTTTTCAGAAAGGTCTGGTTCGCAAAAATTCAAGTTCGTTTGAGCCTCCAAGCGTTGCTTCAAAATAAGGCCGAAAAAACTAATCCAAAATTCCTGTTTTTACCAGTAAATTTCAATGGGCCATAACTTGAGTTTCTGAAGTCCAAATCGGGTGATTCAAAACCTAGAATCATCTACACATCTAGGGCTACAACTTTCATGAAGAGACTAAGTCAAGATTCTATCGTTATATTATAGAAAAATACCTCACAAGTTGGGCACAAACTCAGATAAATTTGTCTGAGTTTTGTCAAAAATTCAGATAAATTTGTCTGAGTTTTGCCAGAAACTCAGATAAATTTTCCAAAACTCAGATAATTTATCTGAATTTTTTTTGAAAACTTAGATAAATTATCTGAGTTTTACAAATTTATCTTTATCAGAGTTTTGTAAATTTATCTTTGTCAGGGCCATGTGATGGATCGATGGCAACAGGAAGGTCATGTGTTGAAATGGAGAGATTATTTTGATTCAAGACAGTCAAGTGAATGATCCAAAACTGATAGTGCTACAAATGAATGGAAATATTGCTATTATAAAACAAGAATTTTCACTCTTGCTTTCAACTGTTACAGTTGATGATGAATACATCATCATTGGGTCAGTAAACATCAATCAAAGGTCAATGGACGGTGCGAGGGACTCAGAGATAGCCATGGGAGGATACCAACCACATCACCTGGCAACCAGGCAGCCAGCCCGCAGACAGGTCCATGGTTTCCGGATGGCATTGTGGTATGAGCACCTTGGCATGCTTGATGACTCCTTCATCCAGCCAAAGAGCATCGAGTGTAGCCAGAAGTTGAACAAGATAGCTGATAAGTACTAGGGCCTTTACGTGAGTGAGACCCTTGATCGCGACTTGCCTGGCCACCTGCTCAGTTACCTAGTTAGAGTCACTAGTGATGGAGATGTCACAGAGCTTCCAGGCACAGAGTTCTTCCCAGACACACAGGCTTACATTCAGAAAAGTTGTTCAAAACTCAGATAAATTTGTCTGAGTTTTGCCATAAACTCAAATAAATTTGTTAAAACTCAGATAAATTTATTACAGTTTTGGCAAATTTGTCTGAGTTTTTGTCCAGTTTATCCGAGTTTCTGGGAAATTTATCTGAGCTCGGCGACACCGAAAATCAGAATACAAAAAATCAGATTCTAATAAAAATTGAAATCCAAAACAAGAACACTTGATGACTATGATCCAATCGAGAAAAGAGAAAGGGAAAACCAGCAAAAAAACAAACTACTATCTTTTAAATCAGTTGTACAGAGAGAGAGATTTCAAAACCGATTCTATCTTTGAAGAAATGAAATAGGGAGAATCGGAAGTCATGGCATGGTGGTGACGAAAGGTGCTCTGCAACGATACTCCAAACCATGGAAAGGAATGGAAAATGGAAAATAAGAGAGAAGAAGAAGGCAGGAGTTCGAATGCGGGTTGAAAGTGGCAAATTAGTCATGAAAATATATGACGTGACATATTAGGGACCTTTCACCAAAGTATCTCCGGCTGTCTGGACTAGAGACATTAGAGAAAAAGTTGTTGTCCTTGATGCCTTAGAAGACCGTGCGCATGGACTTTTGGCTAATTTACCCTTCTTACTACCCCCACCTTGTTTTCTCAAATAAAGACTACATACTTGGGTAATAAGATACTCAAGGACATCCCGATGTAAATAGCTAGCATATATAGCATATTAAACGCTAGCCACCACAAGTGAGAATTTGAAAATGAAGCCCGAGTTATCAATCTAAAGTTTAGAAATTATATTTTGCCATTCATGTTGCTTAGTTTTTTCCAACAACAATATGGAACTCGAATGATAGCCATGAGCAAGGCTTGAAGTTGAAGTTTCATACAAGAGTTTTGAGTGATGAAGTTTACTTAGTCTTTATTGGACAAGATTCCGTATGCTAGCCAGACCTGGCTTATAATTTATATTAATCAAATAGTCATTCATCATCACGGCGGGCCTAGTGTAGGTTGGGCACCAAGTACCCAAGTTTGTGGGGATATTTCCGAACTCATCAGAGCCCCGGCTAGATGCTCCATCTCGGGCTCCCGTGCCAGCTAATCCATCTCGCCAAGGCTCGGTCTCAATTTCCATCAGCTCGGCCAGGTGCTCCCACCTCGGTCCATACCTCCACCTCGGCATACTCCACTTCGGCCAAGGCATCCCACTTCGGTCAAGCGCTCCACCTCGGCACCTTTGCCAGATCTCTCTCTAGCCAAGTCAAGGTCGTTCCCGAACTCGGCTCCCCAACCTCGGCAACACACCCTAACCTCGGTCACAATGCCAGAGCTAGCCAAGGCAGGGGCTGTCAGCTGTCTTCCCATGGACGCTCAAGCATGCTACGGCACGTGCGACAAAATAAGGGCACCACCCATGGTCCCTGACAGATCGCCGTCCACAGCTCCCAAAACGCCATGATAAGGCTCGATGGGACTGCAATTAAAGAAAAGTAGGCTACGATGGGACCGCGCCTCCCTAGTACCTGACAAAGTGGGCTATGACAAGACAGTCAACCACCTCCTTGCTTCCTCTCTTCTTCTATATAAGCACAGCTACAGCTCCAGAACAAAAGGGGGGCCAACGAATACACCACTCTGGTATGCCCATCTTCTTCCCAAAAAATCTCCATCCTCTGCATAGTTCTCACACTAACTTAGGCATCGGAGAGCCCTGCGCTGCCCACAGCCAGGGTCCTCTGACCTACTATTCTTCTTCCTCTTCTCAGGCTTCAGGCGCAGGCATCGGTGTTCCTAATCTCTTTGGATAAGTCCGTGTAGGCACCCCCCTCTTCTTGTGAGTTACATTTTTTGCTCTTACACCAAGTACCTGGACACATGAATTTGGTGGTCCTTCTCACGGAAGGAGCACAACAGAAACTTGGAGAATCATGGCGAACCATAAAACCCACATTGCATTCCACATATGGAAGGTCAGATTCAAAGTTACATTTTTTCTCTTTGTTATTAGTATAGGTCCTTCAATTTATTCAAGTGAGGATCATTAAGAAAGGATCTAATTTATTTTGATGGATGGTTCAGATCACCATCCAACGAAGGATGCTGGTGACTGTCCCTCTAGTTTGTTTGCAAATGGAGCACGTCCTTACATGATTAAATCAATTGATGGGCTTCCATCTCTCTCTCTCTCCGAAGAAAAACGAGAGTTTGATAGTTAATCTGTTTCAGTTTTTTCCTTCTTTGATCTCAACGGATGCATCTCGTTTTCAAATTTTCTTTTCTCATTTTATTTTATCTGAACTGCTATCCGATTTGGAAATTCCTATGTCTAGATGCCCCAACCTTCATCCTCGATTAGTTTTTTTTCCAAGAAGAAAAATGCATCATCAAAGAGACTCGGTGGACTTTTTCTCCAATCGCAACCATTCCTTCTCTTTTCCCGATGTCCTCCAAATGAGTGGTTAGGATTTGTCAGTTCTTTTTTCTATTGGTTAAAGGGATGGATCGTCGTGGACTGATGCTATATATTAAATTGGCACAGTCCGGATTGCTATTAATGCACTAGATCAATCTCTCGAGGATTTATCAAATCTAATGATGGATTCTAGCCTTAGGCCACACTCATAACAACGAAACACACCATAATTGACTATAAACTCAGAATATCTTGTTATTAATTGAAGTAGGCATGCTCAAATACAATAGAGGGCTCAATATATGTAGGCAATGTTCTTAGAAATAATTTTCTAATTAGACTTAAGATAAAATTTGCTTGTCATAGTAGCTTCTCAACCAATTGGGCATGTGGATTGATCCCAAAAGACTAGGTTGGATGGCTGGGTCCATCTTGTGGGCTCAGGGACCTTTTTAGGCTTCTGTACTGCATCATAAGATTGGACCAACTGAGTTATCAAAATCTCAATTCACAATAAAAACATAAGATCACGGCGAGTGTTCTTAGACGGAAACCTGCTCATGTACGTAGAAAAACCAAAGAATGAAGCTCTGAGCAGTTGGGCAGTTGGGTGAGAAATGGATATCCAACCAAGTGGACTATCGTAAGTTCTCTTACACACTGACAAGTGGAATTGTTTTTAAGTATTGATATCAATTTTCAGGCACATTGCGTAGTGGCTGGCACATGATCTCTACTCACCCTCTTAAAGACAATCATGCAAAGAAAAACGTGATTAGATAATAAAAAAAACAAAAACAAGTATCATTACTTTTACCATGACTTTTTTTTTCCCTACAAAGGAGACTTCTTAAGAGGGGGTTGGGACCCAAGGGAGTCCATACAAGTTAGAAGGCGAGCACATGGCCAGGTATGTATAATATATTGAGGGTCTCATTGTGTGTTTGCTTCAGTCTTTGCCCTATTATATGAGGCATTGTTTTTTTAAATTGGTAACAACAATATTTATTAAGAGAAGAGGGAAATACATTGAGAGAAAAAAAAAAAAAAGAAATAGGATATCCTATAACTAAACTACAAAACAATACCCTCCCAAGGAGAATTTCCTATCAACCCCCTGTTGAGCAACAGCCATATGGTTGGCCGATCTAAATACATTATAGAGTAGGGCAAATATAAAGAAGGAAATACGAAGAGAAAAAATAAGGTTGAGAAAAGATACAAAGAGGGAAATAAGGTTTTTGTTATCTTTTGTATCCTATTTCTCTTTTTTCTCTCAAATACAAAGCCGATATAAGGTATTGTTGTCAACCCTAATATAAATTGTGTGTGATTTTAAACACATTATAGAGTAAATACCTGACTTATATTTAAAGTAGATCAAAGGCAAATTTTGTGTTATTTATAATTAGATGCAATAAATTGTAGATTAAGGGGATGAGTTTGGCTCAGAAGTCGTGCACCATTATTTTATGTTTTCAGTCATTTGAGGTTAAAAGTGATAACAGTGCCTCTCCAATGTCACCTGGGCTAGTGTTGACTCAGGCCCAGACAGGTACCACCAAGACTCAGTCTACAGTAACACACCAAGTCTCAAAGGGCCGTTTCCTAACTTTGCGAAACAGATCATACTTATCCTCTTGTAACAAAACCTGATACATTGTAATATATATACTAGCAACAAACGCCCGTGCTAAGCCCGGGCCCCAAATAAAATTTATTTAGAATACTTCATTTTTTCTAAAACACTATATATAACTTATATTTAAAAGTTAAATTAAATAAAGATCTAGCACTTTTGTAAATAACAAAATTCAATAAAAATAATATCAATGCATTTTGAAAGATATAGTTTTAGATTATTTACTTGAACAACCTTTTGATTTTATAACTTTATTAAGGGCATGAAATTAAACATCCATCTAAGAAGGCATAATCTTAAATTTATTTTTAAATTAATCACCTTACTAACCCTTAATTTTCTAAGGGTCTTCAAAACTTGATAGGAAAGTACATTAGATGAAAAACACAACCTATAAAGCATAATCTTAAAATCCAAATTGAAAGATATTTTGGTGCTTGAAAAACTAATTAATAGAAAAGGTATAAATATAAGAAAAAATAGAGTTGCAATTTATTAAAAAAATAATAGTACATTCCTATTGCATGTTGTGACAATAAACCAAAAACAATATTTATGGAAAAAATAATATAATAATTTTGAAATCATAATGTAAATATAAAAAACAAATCTAGAATTTCCATAATATATAATTCAAAAATATAAGTTTCCTAATTTGTTATCGTGATCAAATTACTTGCATTGAAGCCATATACACCTTTGTACTCCACGCCCCACTTGAGTTGGTGGAAATGATTTTTCCAATCATCATCATTTGTTAGTGGACATGTACAATTTAGGGAGGTCGCGTGTTTGGTCCATTTGGATGGACCAAGAATATATATATATATATATAACTTTAATAAAAAGAAAAAATAACTTGGTGCGGTCACATGATATAACATCTAATGGTGGGCCTCATATCCTAATTCCTTCAAGGTATGTCCAATTGGACAGTGGGATCTTACTGATGTGTCATTTCGATGATCCTTAGTGGGGTCATATAACATCTAAAGATATACGGGGTCTCTTATCCTAATTCATTAAGGTGCATCATGATGTGTTTAAAGGTGGCCTTGTCTACAACAATTATTAAAGGCAGGTTTCATAGTAACCCTTATATTATTTCATATATATATATATATAATTAGAAATGAAATGTATTTTTAATATGTATTTTAATAACAAATATAATTGATCATTAGAGTCCATTATTTTCTATTCGTTGAACGTTGGATTCCACCTTATAATTAAGGGTCTAGATCATGAAACTAATGGTCTTGATACAACTCCATATTGGTTAGTCCCTTTTGTTGGGTGTTGCATCATCTGTGCCGTTGGTTTGATGGGCCAAGCTGGATGGTGGTGCCTTTTGAAGGTGTCTATCAATCGGGAGATCAAAGTGGTCCCCACAAATCCATCTGTTGTTTATACTTTATGTGGATGATTGATCTATTCTCAGATCATAATAATTTAGTCCTGCCCATTCTCTCTGACGGCCAACACCTTAAAAGTGGGCGACGATCATATTCATAGCGACAATATGGCATGGTTTTGTATTTCCATTTGTATGATGTTCATGTGATTTAAAAATCAAAGGATTGTTAGGCATAATCAAATTGAAAAGGCCCGGGTTAAAAATAAACATAAATAAAAACTTAATCTTTTATTAACTATAATTGGAAAGAAAATAAGATATATTGATTCTTGAGAAACAAGAAACACCCAAGAGGTTAATGTGTCTCATCTCAAACAGCTGTGTAGAGGTCAAAAGGCATGTTGATTATCACAAAAAAAGTAGTATCACTTACCTGTCTAGCAAAAAATAAAAATAGGCATATTAATTCTCAGTTTAAGAATGTTATCATTTGAGTCTTCCAATATGATATGAGTATTCCAGTATTGTGTTGCAAACCATCTTCATGTGAGTGAAGGGAGTGGGCCCCACAACATGTGACCCCCTTACATAGCAACTCTTGATCATCTAAAGCTTTTTAATTTGTAGTCATACCTAAAGAAAATGCATCAAAAAATAATTACTTATAGTCCTCAGTTAGAGGAGTATGATTTTAGAATGGGACCAGCCAATGAGAATATTGTATAGAGAACATATAGTTACCGCAAAGTGGTTTTATATTTAATTAGAATTTAAGAATTTGATTAAACTCATTATGTAATTTAGTTTCTCAAGATTATCTCAACCTTTAAAGATGGTGCGTGGATCATTCAAGTGGGGCCCATTGGTGTCCACTTATTGGATCTGTTTTTAGGGTCATCCATGTATAATGGGTCTTATCAGGTTATTTAAAATCATAGCACAATATATAGGGCAATTTAGACCTCATTTTGTCCCCTTTTTTATATGTGGAACGTTGGTAGAGCGTCAAGTGATTTTGTTGTTAATTAGTGTATGATTAAGTAACTCCATGACCCCAAGGGTTGATCATAGAATTAAAGCTGGACCCTGGTAAAGAATCTTAACTGATAAACAAACCAATGATAAATAATAAAAATCATATCACAAAAAAAAGAGAGCGAATAATCCATCTCTAACACTTCATGTTCAAATAAAAGAAAAACATTTAATTTAATTAGATCTAACAGTATTACTAATGTTGAAGCATCATAGATATGTAAAATTTACAAAAGCAATAAGGTCAAACATGAAATTAATAAATTAAGACTTATATAAATCTAATAAGCAATCAAGACTAAGAATTACACACATATCTAATTTGAATCTTACTATTACACACATATCTAATTTGAATCTTACTTGATCTGGATCATTGACAGTTGAAGAACCTTGGTTTGGGCTTGCATGTGAGCCATGTGCAACTGTCCAAAAATCACCTTACTTCTAGAGTTTGGACAATGCCACCCATGAACTTTTCTCAGCCTTCAACTTTAAGTTAGGGGGCACTGCAAGTCTCCAAACAGTTAGGTCCTGTACTACAAAAATGAAACGCTTCAAACGGGTTTATTAGAACTGGACGACACATCAAAATTATGGGGTCGTCTCCTAGGAAAAAAATGGTAAAGTTATACACCCCTACTTTCTTAATGGGCAGGAATGCTCTCCAAAGAGATATGGATAGGAAGAGAAAATGACCAACACTCCAAGCTGATCTCAATGCGTGGCAGTGTGGGTCTCCAAACATTGGACCAAGCATGATCAGGGTGGGTCACTCCTAATCGAAGGCTAAGATCTCACAATCAAAATATCACCAATGAGCCAGTGAGTTAAATATGTTATTTGACCCATCACTATCATGACCGTTTTATTTGAGCACATCCCATTCATAGGGAGAGAGCTTAATCCTATTGTTTAAATTGAAGAAAGTTGACCACACATCCGATAGAGAGTCAATTTTGATCTAACACCCATCTCAACTATGATTATCATGAACAGAACAAACCCAATACAAATCAAGTAAAATAACAAAAACCCAATAAAGATTATTGAAAATAGGGGACACCCCAAATCATAACAATATATGTGAAAATCTACGACGAAATGTGGTAAGCAGGAATTAGAGGCAGAAACTAAATCGTTCTTATCCCAGTTTATTTCCGTTTGTGCGAAGGATTTTGCTCGAGCGGAGGCGAATCCCAAACAAAAACACCCAAAGATCTTGAAGTTGAATCCAGGTGGGTTCAATAGCAAGCTCTGTCAGTAAGCAGATGCGCGCCGACGCCAAGAATGGCAAGTGACGAAACCAGATCCGGAGATGAATCAAAGATCTTGAAGTTGAATCCAGGTGGGTTCCACAGCAAGTTCTCTGCACTGCAACGAGATGACTGCAACTAAAATGGGCGGTGATGGTTTCTGCGTGTGAGGGTGGAGATGGGGGAGACGGAGATGTGCTGGGCGTTGGAAGAAGATGTGGTGGAAGAAGATGGGCGTAGGAAGAAGATGAGATTGGAGACGATGGAGCTCTTCGAGTACCTTCTACCTTCTAAAGAGATGCAGAGAGACAAAGATGTATAATAGGAAGTTACGAATATAAGATTCAAATCTTGGAAATGAGAGAGATTTTTGGGGAGGGGATTGGGTTGAAATTATTGTTATTGTTATCTCATTGGAGAGATTTAGGGAGGAGATTTGGTAAGGCTAATTGTTCACACGGTTAAAGCTAAAATACTATATGGTCGTCTTTTGTATTTGTTAGAGACTTTTCAGGGATAGGGATGATGTGCCACCCCTGCAGCCCACCTCCCACTATATAATATAATAATATGATACTATGCTAATGAAAGTGAAGAAGAATTATTTGTTTATGGTATCAGAGCAGTAAGCACCCACGTGCATCCTTTATTCACAGGCATTGTTCATCATCTTCTTCGTCACACCATGGCAACTTCATCTTCATCTTCTTCATCTCCAAGCTTTATTATCTCAAACATAGCTCATCTCATCCCTATAAAACTCGACAGCACCAATTTCCTTCTGTGAAAATCTCTGTTTCGGCCTGTTCTGAAAAGCCATTGATTGGAAGGCTTCATTGATGGATCTCAGTCAGTCCCACCTCAACAAATCAATGGTTCAAATGGAAAATCAGCCCCCAATATGAAATACAATGAGTGGTTTGAACGTGATCAAACCCTCCTTTCATGGATCAATGCCAGACTTTCGGATTCAGCACTCCCGTACATTGTTGCCATGAACACAGCAAAGGAAGCCTGGGATTCCTTGGAATGACGCTATGCGTCCCTCTCACGCTCCAAATCTGTAGAGTGGCGGGCTGTTATGGATGTGGAATATACACCTCTACAAAGGAAGGGCACATGAACCCTTGTCCCTTGGACACCAGATATAAATGTGGTTGGTTGCAAATGGGTTTACCGCATCAAACGAAACCCCGATGGATTCATCAATCGCTTCAAAGCGCGCTTGGTCGCCAAAGGATTTCACCTACAGCCCGGCATCGACTTTGTTGACACCTTTAGTCCTGTGGTGAAACACACCACCATACGTGTCATCTTGGCATTAGCTATTGCCTATAATTGGCCACTCAGACAATTGGATGTTGAATGTGATGTGCCTACTTACATGGTGATCTTCGTGAAGTAGTCTATATGACTCAACTGCAAGGTTATATGGACCCTGGCAAGCCATCCCATGTCTGTCTTATGCAAAAGTCTATTTATGGACTTCGTCAAGCACCTGGAGCCTGGTATCAGAAATTTTCCTCTAAATTGTTGGACTTTGGCTTTCTACTGTCCGTCTCGGATCCGTCTCTCTTCATCAAATGTGACAACGGTAGCATTATTTACCTCCTTTTATATCTAGATGACATCATCATCACAGGCAACAATTATATTTTTATTAACTCGTTCATCCACCAGCTGGGTCAACATTTCAAGATGAAAGATTTAGGCCCGCTGAAATATTTTCTCGGCATGGAAGCCCATCGTACCAACAATGGGCTTTTCCTTCTCCAAACCAAGTATATCATTGATCTCCTTGTGAAATCTGACATGGTAGGTTGCAAACCAGTTGGATCTCCCGCATCGAAAGAGAAATTAAGCCCATTTGATGGACCTCTCCTTGATGATCCAACACAATTTCGGAGTATTGTGGGTGCCCTTCAATATGTTTCTCTCACCCGCCCAGACATAAGCTACGATGTCAATATGTTTCTCTCACCCGCCCAGACATAAGCTACGATGTCAATCAAGTATGTCAATGATGTCAATCAAGTATGTCAATTCATGCACGCACCCACCATTGTTCATATGATTGCTGCTAAGCGAATCCTTCGGTTCCTCAAAAGTACTCTTACATAGGCTTCATTTTCGTCCTGGCCCATTGTGTCTTTATGCTTACTGTGATGCTGATTGGGCTGGTTCACCATTTGACCGACGGTCCACTAGCGGTTATTGTGTATTTTTGGGTCCCAACCCTATCTCATGGTTTGCTAAGAAACAAAATACAGTGGCCCGTAGAGATGCATGTCAAATGGGTAGGCCCGGTTTGGCACGGCCCGGCCCGCCCGTCAACGACCCAGTCACGGCCCACCAGTCACAGCCCGTGCCATGGGCCGTGCTGGGCCCATTTGGCCCACCAGGCACGACAGGCCTGCCCCACCCAAAAATGGCTATTTTTTTTAAAAAAAAAATCCATTTTACCCCCCAACAGCCATAAAATGGTCATATAAGGGGTATTTTATGTCATTTACAATTTTACAAAGTTTATAAATACTTGAACCCTCCCACTTAAATATCTTTACTTACAATGAGTTATATTTATATGCTTTACTGGTCAAGATTCTTCATGACTTTGCGCGTGCATGATTCAGAATTGTGGTGCTCTTGTTCAAAGTGCTATTAATGGATTAACCATGGTAGGCAAACCTGTGTGGACTTTAGGGGTCATTCATATCTCAGTTCTTAGACCTAATCTCCAGTTTGTGGATTGCAGTGCATAATCTCAGAGCATGGTGCAACTTTCTAAGAACATTACTAGTAGGTTCCTCTCCTAAAAGGAGGTTAACAAATGTCATCTTTTTCCACATTATCCTCATGTAGGGGGTGAATCCAGGAAGGAGCGAAAAATTTGAAAAACCCACCCAAGTCACTAGCCACTCTCATGGATGTAAATGGGGACTCATTGCACATGTACGACTCCTTTAGTTACAAGAATTTACAGGATTCATTTCTGGTGGGCATCTATGAATTTCAAATGCTAGATTTTTAAATTGTATAAATCATGCGGGAGATTCTTAATAAAAAACCCAAGCACCCTGAGTTTCATAAATTCCAAGTCTATAAATACTCGAAAACCCTCTCATTCTTCTCAGTGGAGCAGGTCGAGTTTGACCGAACCACTTAAATAATCTTTGTCATTCTCCGTGCTCGTGTTATAATTTTTAATTTTAATACCGAAAAGGAGAAAAAATTAATCGAAAAAAAAATAATTAAAAGAGGCACGCTGAGCACGGTAGGCACGAAGGGCCGGCACGAGCAGGCTAGGATTGGGGCGGCATGCCTAGTGGCCCGCTCATCCACAGAAGCTGAATGCCTAGCCCACACCGCTGCGGAACTCACTTGGCTGTGCTTTCTCTTACGTGATCTTCATACTCCATTATCTGAGATCCCACTCAATTGGTGTGACAATGTGAGTGCTATTGCTCTTGCATTCAATTCTGTTTTCCAAGCCCGAACCAAACACGTTGAACTCGACTATCACTTCGTTCGTGAGGTGGCATGTAAACAGCTTGATGTCCGCTTTGTTTCCTCCATGGACAAGATTGCTGACATCTTCACCAAAGGGCTTTCATCTAAGCGTCTTCAAAATCTACAAGCTAAGTTTTGCATCCGGGAATGCCCGCTTAGCTTGAGGGGGCCATTTCCTAACTTTGCTAAAGAGATCATACTAAGGGCTTGCTTGGGAGGTCTAGTCTATTTTTTAAGGACCATTGATCAAAATAGACCCATACAAAAACGAGCAATAGAAAAAAGAGACTAAAATAAAAGGAGGTGTTTGGTAATGCAATGGTCTATGCTGAATAGACATTTTTATATCATTGGTTGAGAGTTTTTCACATATTTCTTGAGATTCAAAAGGTATTAGGCCATGAAAATTGACCACATGAACGTGCTCAGCCTTCCAAAGAGATCTCAAGGTTTGGATCTTGTGTTTGGGGCCCACATAGTCCACAAAATTATACCTAATGACTCATTTCTTTGCACATATCTTGAGATTGATGATGATCCAACGGGTGAAATTTGGTCTCATGGTCATGTTTGATATTGTGAACATTATTAATGGTATAGATCTTATTTCACAAGCCTCTAAATAATAAAAAAATAATTGAAATGATTTATTGTTCATATTGAGCATAATACATCAATGGTCATTTTTGTTTTGCACATATCTCGAGATTCACAAGGTATTATATGATCAAAATTGACCATATAGCCATTTTCAGCCTTCCAAACATATCCAACGGTTTTGATTTTGTGTTTGGGGCCCATAGATCATAATAAATTATATCCAATGGCTCATGGTTTTTGACACATATCTCGAGATTGGTGATAATTCAACTGCTGAAATTTTGGATGTATGGCCGTATTTGACCTCGTGGACATTTTCAACGGTCTGGATCTTGATTGTCCCTCTTAGATTTGGAGAAAAAATAAAAAAGGGACCGGGCGTGATTAAGCACAAAACATTGTATCCCCGCCTCTTATTTTTTCCCTCTATTTCTCAACTACCTCATCAAGGGGGATGTGGAAAGTAGAGGCATTGCCTCTACTTCTCAAAACTTGGTAGAGGCTAAAAGGTGGTGCCAAACACTCTATTTTTTCAAACCTCTATCAATTTTAGAGAAATAGAGGGAAAAATTAGACCGGCCAAACATGCACTTATCCTCTTGTAACATAACCAGATCCATTGTAATATATATATATATATATATGGGAGGTGCTCCTATGAGAGCATCTCTTACCTTACTATGAGAGATAAGGTGGGGCCCTCACATCCATATCCAATGTCAATAACTTAAATGTGAGGCCTCCAACTTTATCTCTCATAGTAAGATAAGAGATGCTATATATATATATGATACTATGCTATACAGATGAAAGTGAAGAAGAATTATTTGTTTAAAAAGTAGAATATTAGGATTTAGAAAATTCCGGCTTTCTGGAAATAATCCATTATCCCTGTTACTCATGAATTTTATAGTCAATAATGCAGTAAATCGATAAAGATGGATCTACGTTTGTAGAACATCAAATGCTTGAAAAATACCTACTTCCTGTATGGATACATATTGACAAACAATCCTGTCTCCCTGAACAAATATAAATAATGTGTCCATCAATGCATTCTAGGTCAGAATTGGCTTGTTTTATTAGCTTGGGGTAGGATACCTATCCAAATAGAGTCTCATATATCTTTTAATTTTTAGTCTTCCGACAAGCTATTTAAATACAGCTATCAGCAATACCATTACACTTATATAATAGGTAAAATCAACAAAATAAAAAAAAAACAGCAAATCATATTAAAAACAAATAATCCGTCATCACTAAAGTTAGTGAACCGCCACTATTTTCTTCTCTTGAATGATTTTGGGTCTGACCTTGACTCAAAACCAAGTTAAGCATGCATGGAAATTCCAATAAACACTAGGTGTCCTACTATTAACTCCAAACATTTTTCAAAAAAGATAAAAATCAACACGAAATAACAAAGGAATCCAACACATCTCAAATTGGAGAGCGGCAGATTGGGCATGCATTGTTTTCATTCAACCATCTCTCAATGCATCCTCTATGAAAATCATGCGAACATGGTAGCTGGGTAACTATCGTTCCACGTGAATATTCATCCAAACAGATGGTGCACTTGTCAGATGAAATCCTATCATCAAAAACTTGCGATGGCAAAGCTTCAACAGAAGATCTCGGCGCAGGGTTGGCGACAGTCACAAAATCTCTCACAGCCCAAGCTACCTCCTCTTCGTCGTATGTATCAACAGTTGCAACCTCTATGAACACAACAACATCGATTGCACTGTACCCTTTGTCTTTTGCAGTCGAAACCAGATTGAAGAGGCAAAGAGAGAGTTGAGTTTCTAAATTGGTCGAGTCAAAGTGTGATAATTTGATGAAGGAGAGAAAGTTGCGGACAAGCGAGTCTATCCCTGTGGCAGAGAAGAGGCCCATGGCTGTTTTTTCGTCCAACACATATTTGAAGATGGTTCTAGGAAATGTTGCAAAGACCAAGGGAGGAAATGTTGTGTCGAGTATTGGAGCAACTTCTCCTTCAACAGAGCGCCAAAAACGTTGGTGCGTGTGTTTGAAATTGATAGTGATAGCTGTCTTTGTTTCGTTAATGTACTCGACTTTGTGTGTCATATTAACCATATGCTGTCTACGTGTGAAAGGTATGTCTCTGTTGAAAAGAAAGAAAGAATTAAAAAAAGGTTCTAATTGAAGTGTTACATGAAAAATAAATAGTATGCAATTCTAAAAAGAAGATAAGATGTCACCTGTAACGAGGTAGAAGGTCTGTGACTTCCCATGGAGCAGGTAGAAGCTGATCTGGGTCTTCCATATGTATTGAATTAATCAAACGTAGCACCTAGAGAGCTAGAGAGAGAGTTGTATTAATTATTTAAAACTCAATAGAGACACATAACAAGAAGGAAAAAAAAAAAAAAAACCTAGGGTTCTTAGTCGATTATAGATATATATACAAGCATGTGACAGCAAGACGTTGAAATTATATAACAAGTAGACTAAAAGAAAAAAGTCATGTGATATATTTGTGTGTGACCATCTGCCTAGTGAGATAGATACAAAAGGTTGTATGGAATAAGATTAATTGTCTCCCAAGTTAGAGGATTTGGGTCCATTGAAGCTTCCGCGGAAGGGAGCTTCTGCTAGCTGCTTGAAACAATCATAAACTGCAGTTAAAACTCCTCGTCTTTGGGGTAAGTTGGTTTAGTTTTTTTTTTTTTTGTCTGTCTGCTATCTATTGTCGTTTCCTTCTCTTTTAATGAATTTGCTTATTTTCCACTAAAAAATGTAATTAAAAAATCACAAAGAGGTAGCAAAGTTTTGTAGGCACATTAGACCTACTAGATAGGAGTGGGCTTTGAAATAGAACTATCTCATAAAATCGAGTTGTAAGACTTTTATAGTTTTTCAGTCCAAGGCTACTAAATCGGGGGTCAGTAGTGCAACCATCTATTTTATTTTCTTAAATCAGACAGCTAGAGATATTATATGAACCTATTTCTTTTAGTGATTGTTAAAATCTAAAAACTTATTATTTATAATAGGTCTGATGGGCTTCACAAACTCTGACCACATGTTACAATTTTAAAAACTATAGTTTATATATTACAACTTTTAACAATTGCCATCATTTTGTGTTGAGAATTTTCCTGTCTTGATGGCTGATAATAAATTCTAACGAGGACTGTTTTGCAACTTTCTACCCGGGTTGATCAAATAAGCAAAAATGGCACGATCATGTGTTAGATCTCGTGATCACTGAGAGGGGGGGGGTGAATCAGTGATCTCTTTTAACCAGGTCCTTGCTAACAACAATTCAAATCAAACCACACAATTGACACCAGATTTTACGTGGTTCACCAAAAGGCTACGTCCACGGTTCAATCCCGTCCGAACAACAATCCGGTACAGGTCTGAATCTTATTTAGTCGCACCGACGACAAAGAGCACCAACCCTTAAATTCAGATAGCACCAACTATCTAGGAAGCACCGACTCCCTTAGGTTTCAGATAGCACCAACTATCTAGGAAGCACCGACTCCCTTAGGTTTCAGATAGCACCAACTATCTAGGAAGCTACAACTCCCTTTACAATTTGTCTGCACCCACAGACAGGATCACCAAACCCCAAAACACCAAGCACCAACTTGATGATTACAGCAAAGAAGATAAACTGATCTACAGCCCTTTCCCCTCTACAATTCTCTCTCTCTCAATCCCTTACAAATAGAAATCTAAAGCATAAAAGAGAGACTTATCTTATGAACGAAAATACCATCTTCATGAGGCTTCAAATTCGTCCACACTTGCTGTAGAAAACGTCAGCACATCAGCACAACAGCACCACAACAGCAACACAGCCACAACACTCTATTCTCTCCAAACTCTCTCTTTTTCTCTCTTCTTTCTCTCTTTCTGTTGTGTACATAAAAACGAGCCTAACATGCCCTTATATAGGTTTTAGCAACCCTTAAGAGTCTTCAAAATAGGCTACAATTCGTTTAGAAAGAGTCCCAAACGAATTACAAAAAGTTCCTGAATTTTCGTGCAAGTCTTCTGTTTCTGCGCAACTCTGATCCCGTGCTCGGTCGACATCATACTGTGCTCGGTCGACATCATACACTGACTGGAAATAGTCACTTATCGAGCTCGGTCGACATCCTGAGGGCTCGGTCGACCGAAGACACACTGTGTCACGAAAATAACTGAGAGCTACCAAAATCTGTTTTCTGCAGGTTTCTTCTTGCTCGGTCGACCGTATGAAGAGCCCGGTCGACCGCGTGCTCTGCTTCAGGAATGCTGAATTCCTGAACTGTGTCAACTCTTATTTTTCTTTTTAAGCTCTATCAATTCCACTCTTTCAACACATGATTGAGACATAGTGTTGACAATAATTCCAATACAATTTGATGCTTGAGACACCAAACACACCAATGCTTCAAGATTCAACTCAATGCATCTCAAATTCCAACAATCTCCCCCTTTGGAATTGTTGGCAACACTTGGAACTTCAACACAGACACTTGGAACATGTTGACATCATAGAGCCTTTTTAGAACAATAAACTCCCCTTGGAACATGATCTTCTCATTCACTATCTTGATACCAATTTTCATTCCAATCTTCCATCTTCCTCATGCTATCATATTTCCATCTTCTTAGCATAAGACTAACTTCAACATGCATATAGTCTTTCCTTGCATAATCTTCTCAGCATAACTTGATACCAATCTCCAGATAACCTTCTCAAGATGACATGCATATCAACCTTTCCATGCATAATCTTCTCCCCCTTTGACAATAATTCCAAAGGGACCAATCTAGGAGCAAATAAGGTATTCAACGAATTCATTGCTCCCCCTTTCTGGCACATCTCCTAAGGTGTAGGAGAATGAGTAACTCCTAATTTCTTTCGGAGATACTCGAAGACTTCCTTTGGCAAAGGTTTTGTGAAGATATCAGCCACTTGCTCAGTAGTAGGAACGTATTCCAACTTTACCTCACCATCTGCAACTTTATCCTTGAGAAAGTGATAGCGGATTGCAACATGCTTAGTCCTTGAATGCTGAACTGGATTCTTGGAGATATGAATTGCACTAGTGTTATCACAGAGGATCGGCGTAGGATCTGTTGTTGGAACTCCTAAATCAGAGAGCATTTGCCGCATCCATAACACTTGCGTACAACAAGTTGCCGCTGCAATATATTCTGCTTCCGCTGTCGAAAGTGAGACGGAGTCTTGCTTCTTGCTGTGCCAAGCTACCAATCTATCACCAAGATAGAATGCACCACCACTTGTACTCTTGCGATCATCTACGCAACCAGCCCAATCGGCGTCTGAGTATGCGACAAGAGTAAAGGATTTACCTTTAGGATACCATATTCCAAGCTCCATAGTACCTTTTAGATATCGAAATATCCTTTTCACTGCTGTAAGGTGCGTCTCAGTTGGTGATGCTTGAAATCGAGCCACCATACATACTGCTTGTAGAAGATCTGGTCTTGTAGCAGTCAAGTAAAGCAAGCTTCCTATCATAGAACGATAGGTGGTGTGATCAACGGACGAAGCCTTATCATCTTTGCTAAGTTTCGTGTTCGTTGTCATTGGCGTGCTCACGGGCTTGCTGTCTTCCATGTTAAAACGCTTCAGCATTTCCTTTATATATTTCATCTGAGATATAAAAATACCATTTTTCAGCTGCTGAACTTGTAATCCTAGGAAGAACTTTAGCTCTCCAAGCATAGACATCTCAAATTCTTTCGTCATATCTTCAGCAAAAATCCTGCACATATTCTCATCATTGCCTCCAAATATAATGTCATCAACATAAACAATAACCACCAGCTGTTTGCTTGAATCAGATTTGACATACAGATTGCTATCAACAAGTCCTTTTCCAAAACCGATCTTGCGAAGATAAAGATCCAGCCTTGCATACCATGCCCTTGGCGCCTGTTTCAGTCCATATAGAGCCTTCTTCAGCTTGCAAACTAAGTCTGAATTTTTGCTAATTAGAAAGCCATCAGGTTGCTCAATGTAGACCTCTTCTTCAAGTAAACCATTCAAGAAAGCTGACTTAACATCCATCTGAAATACCTTGAAGGTTTTATAGGCAGCCAATGCAAGAAACATACGAATGGCTTCCAGACGAGCCACCGGTGCAAAGGTCTCTTCAAAATCTATGCCTTCAACTTGTGCATAGCCTTTACAAACCAACCTTGCCTTGTTTCGTATGACCTGACCATCTTCATTCAGCTTGTTCCGAAAGACCCATTTTGTACCAATCACATTCTTATCAGTAGGTCTAGGGACTAGTTCCCATGTGGAGTTTTTCTCAATCTGCTCCAACTCCTCATGCATAGCTTTTAACCAGCTTTCATCTAGACTAGCTTCAGCTACTGTCTTGGGCTCAATGGTGGACACAAGTGAGTAATTGCTAACTACACTTTGTCTAGTTTTTACACCGGCCTCAGGATCTCCAATGATTTGATCCTTAGGGTGTTGCTCTACCCAAGTACTTTTCTTTCTAGGAGAAGTATCCTCTGAATCATCTTTTGCCTTTTCAGAATCAGGTTCAGCCACTTCATCATCAATCTCACTCGAGTCCTCATACACTGGACTGTCATAATGAGTTACCTTCTTTGACTCATGGTTTTCATCAATTCTAACATCAGCACTTTCAATAATTTTTCTGGTCCTTTTGTTAAGGCATCTGTAAGCTTTACTAGAGGATGAGTAACCCAGAAAAATACCTTCATCGGCTCTTTCTTCAAATTTGCCCGGATTTTGTTCGAGCCGCTTGATGTAACACTTGCTACCGAAGACTCTGAAGTGCTTGACTGTAGCTTTTCTTCCAAACCATAGCTCATAAGGTGTTTTATCTTCATGTGGCCTGATCAAGCAACGATTCTGAATATAAACAGCTATGAATCGCCTCTTTCCAATACTTATCAGCCATCTTACTTTCAATCAGCATGGTGCGTGCCATTTCTTGCACAGTGCGGTTCTTGCGCTCAACAACTCCATTCTGCTGTGGAGTTCTAGGGGCTGAGTATTGTCTTTGGATGCCATGATGTTCACAATACTTAGTGAATTCATCAGATGTGAATTCGCCTCCACGATCAGACCTTAGCGTCTTGATCTGCTTCCCTAGCATGTTTTCAACCTGTGCTTTAAACACTTTGAACCGATCAAGTGCTTGATGTTTATGCTTAAGAAATAATACCCATGTCATGCGAGTAAAATCATCAATGCAAAGCATAAAATACTTATCTCCATTGGTGCTTTGAGTCCGCATCGGTCCACAGAGATCAGTGTGTACCAGCTCAAGAGGTTTCTTCGTATGATGCTCCTTCGTCTTGAACATTACCCTCGTTTGCTTTCCCTTTTGACAAGAGTCACAAATGGGGTTTGAAGGCTTTTCAACTGTAGCCATACCTCTAACAGCCTTTGAATTGCAAATCTTTGACATGTTGCCAAAGTTTAGATGCCCAAGGCGTTTGTGCCACAACCAACTCTCTTCTGACCGACTCAATAAGCATGTCTTTTCAGCTCCATCTGACAAGGTGTAAAGATTTCCAGCTGTCCTTGACCCAGTAGCCACTGTTTTGCCGTTGCTACTCTTCTTGATAGCAAACCCATTCTTTGTAAAAACAATTTCGTGGCCCTTATCACAGATCTGGCTCACACTCAACAGATTGTGTCTCAATCCAGACACATATAAGACCTCTTCAGATCTGATCTTGTTTGCCATCAGCTGAACAACACCTTTTCCAACAATTTTGGCACCATCATTGTTACCAAACTTTACCGAACCACCTTCATAGTGCTGTAACTTGATGAATTTTTCTTTATCACCAGTCATATGACTCGAACAGCCACTATCAAGGACCCATGGTGTTGTCTTCTTTTGTGCATTGAAAGCGGTTTGCACAATGAGAGATTTCTTGCCTTTTTCTGCACTTTTCTTTGCCCTCCAAGTTTTGACTAACTTGGGTTTCTTTTCAACCTGAATTGGTTTAACAGTAGGCAGCCTACAATCCCTAGCCATGTGTCCAAAATTATGACACTTGTAGCACTCAATATTGTGGCTATTTAGGATTGAGAAAGGGTTCCTTCTCACAACTGGGCTGTTTCTCACATAGAATTTACAATCTGCCCTTCTATGTCCATACCTATTGCAATGATAACAATAGCCATAAAATTTGTATCTTTTATATGGCTGGTTAGGCTTCATGTCCTTTCTCACTTGAATGGGCTCTTTTCTAGGCAGTGTGGGCTTCACAGAATTGGAAGGTGTAGTAACTTGCTTTACAAACACCGTCTCTACAGAAGGTGTAACCTTAGAAGATTCTCCATTCTCAAATCCTATTCCAAATCTGAAGTGAGGGGGTCTTTGAACTTTCAAAATTTCATTCAGCTTCAATGTACCATTGATAGCTTGAAACTCCTTGAGCTTTTGTTTCATTTGCATATTTTCAGTCCTTGCTCCAAGGATTTCATTCTCAAGTTTCATCACTTCCTCAGTTTTGGTACAGATTTGTATTTCTAGGACATCTACCATTCTTTTATACTCTTCTAATTCAGTTTTCAAAGCAATAACTGAAATTTCAGATTCATGAAGAAGTTTCAGATTTTTCTTACTTGATCTTCGCTCCTTGCTAAGCTCCTCAAGTGCAGCAATGAGCTCTTCTTCAAGATTCACTTCAGCCTCCTCTTCGTTTTCCAGCTCTTGCTCATCGTCTTCTTCAATAGTAACCATGAAGAGTGCTTCAGTCGCCTCGACTGATTCATCATCGTCCGAAGATTCAGACGTGCTGTCATTATGCTGACTGATGAAGCTCTTTGCTTTGCCCTTCTTTCTGAAATTCTTCTTCCATTTACTCTTATCAACATAAGAGTCATTATCATTGTCTTCTTTCAGCGGGCACTTCGCAGCAAAGTGGCCAACACCGCCACAATTGAAGCATTTAAAGGGTAGCTTCCCTTTATACTTGCCATTGCTTCCTTTCTTCAGCCTTCTAATAAATTGAGCCTCAAGCTCATCATCATCAGAATCATGACCAGCAATCTCTTTTGCCTTTTTCTGAACTTTGAAGGCCGCTTCTCTATCCGATGAAGACGTCTTACCTATGCGCATCTCATAGGCAGTGAGAGAACCATGCAGCTCATCCATTGAAAACTCGTTCAGATCTTTGGCTTCTTCTATGGCTGAGACTTTAGAATCAAACCGGGGAAGGAGAGATCTTAGAACCTTTTTGACGATGACTGGTTCTTTAATCTCCTCTCCTAGTCCACGAATGTCATTCGTGACTTCATTCACCCGTTGCATGTAAGAATCAACATTCTCGTTATCCTCCATGCGAAGAGACTCAAATTGGGAGCGATGAGTTTGCAATTTCGCTTCTTTGATCTTCTCATCTCCTTCATGGATGCTTTTCAGCTTATCCCAGATTTCCTTGGCTGTCTTGCATGCTATAACTTTGATCAGCTCGCTGTCAACAAGGCCGCTAAAGAGTGCATTCTGCGCCTTAGAGTCGTTGTCTGCTAACTTCTTCGTTGCAGCATCAGTGGGTACAATGGCAGAATTGTAACCGACTCTGACAGTCTCCCAGACATCATAGCCAAGAGATTTGATGAAGGCCTGCATTCTAATCTTCCAAAAGCTGTAATTAGAACCATCAAATAACGGTGCTTTCATATTCGCTGTGCTGGTTGCCATGTGATTTGACAAAGATCACCCTTAGCGTGTTAAGCTTATCAAGGGAAACCTTACGCTCTGATACCAATTGTTAGATCTCGTGATCACTGAGAGGGGGGGGTGAATCAGTGATCTCTTTTAACCAGGTCCTTGCTAACAACAATTCAAATCAAACCACACAATTGACACCAGATTTTACGTGGTTCACCAAAAGGCTACGTCCACGGTTCAATCCCGTCCGAACAACAATCCGGTACAGGTCTGAATCTTATTTAGTCGCACCGACGACAAAGAGCACCAACCCTTAAATTCAGATAGCACCAACTATCTAGGAAGCACCGACTCCCTTAGGTTTCAGATAGCACCAACTATCTAGGAAGCACCGACTCCCTTAGGTTTCAGATAGCACCAACTATCTAGGAAGCTACAACTCCCTTTACAATTTGTCTGCACCCACAGACAGGATCACCAAACCCCAAAACACCAAGCACCAACTTGATGATTACAGCAAAGAAGATAAACTGATCTACAGCCCTTTCCCCTCTACAATTCTCTCTCTCTCAATCCCTTACAAATAGAAATCTAAAGCATAAAAGAGAGACTTATCTTATGAACGAAAATACCATCTTCATGAGGCTTCAAATTCGTCCACACTTGCTGTAGAAAACGTCAGCACATCAGCACAACAGCACCACAACAGCAACACAGCCACAACACTCTATTCTCTCCAAACTCTCTCTTTTTCTCTCTTCTTTCTCTCTTTCTGTTGTGTACATAAAAACGAGCCTAACATGCCCTTATATAGGTTTTAGCAACCCTTAAGAGTCTTCAAAATAGGCTACAATTCGTTTAGAAAGAGTCCCAAACGAATTACAAAAAGTTCCTGAATTTTCGTGCAAGTCTTCTGTTTCTGCGCAACTCTGATCCCGTGCTCGGTCGACATCATACTGTGCTCGGTCGACATCATACACTGACTGGAAATAGTCACTTATCGAGCTCGGTCGACATCCTGAGGGCTCGGTCGACCGAAGACACACTGTGTCACGAAAATAACTGAGAGCTACCAAAATCTGTTTTCTGCAGGTTTCTTCTTGCTCGGTCGACCGTATGAAGAGCCCGGTCGACCGCGTGCTCTGCTTCAGGAATGCTGAATTCCTGAACTGTGTCAACTCTTATTTTTCTTTTTAAGCTCTATCAATTCCACTCTTTCAACACATGATTGAGACATAGTGTTGACAATAATTCCAATACAATTTGATGCTTGAGACACCAAACACACCAATGCTTCAAGATTCAACTCAATGCATCTCAAATTCCAACATCATGTTCAGCAGCATTCTTGAATTTAAATTGTTTTATGAAATATTAATACATCTGTATTTCAAATTTAAAAAATAAAAAAATCACTAAAAAAGGGCATGTGATTCAATTAAAAAACAACCAATGAAAGTTTATTGAATTATGGAGTATGGACAATTCCTTTTCCGTTTTTACGGTCCTTCAGTAATTTGCTACAACGGGATTTAATTCTAAAGTGGCCCTTTAGTTCAAGTGAATTACCAACCTTTACGAATTATACAACGAGGACCCATACAGAAATTGTCGTACATGGGATCTACTTTTAAAAACCACAATAAGGGACCCAACTTTAGGAATTTGAAAAATAGGGCCCATCGTTATAGGAATTATAATATGCTTTAGAAAATGGTGGATGAATGGAAAAGAAGTGTTATAATACCCACCAATTATCGTAGGTTTAAACTTCTAGGTCACAATATGAAACTATAGGAGAAAGTAATGGAGGAAAGACTTATACAAAACAAAAATTCTGAAAATCAATTTGGTTTCATCCCACAAGGTAGACTATTGAAGCTACCTTCTAACTCAGATAATTAATGAGAATACACCAAGTGAAGAGGAAAAATCTCGATATGGACTTCATCTATCTAGAGAAAGCCTAGACAGGGTACCTAAACGAACCACAATGCTCTCCCTATTCCATTGAAAATCTTGTTCTGTAAGTCTACTCTCGAAATCATATCCCAATACTTCTATCTATAAAATTTATCTATAATGCACTCTTTTTCCATCTTTACCAAGGTTGCATTTTCTTTTGCTTTAATAATTTAGTTCACCCCCGTGATTTTTTGTTTTTGTGCATATACTCTGTTTGCATTATGAAACTAGTCCTTCAAATACGTTTCCATCTATCATTTTCTCATCTTCATTCACCAAAGATTAATGCACTTTATGTGGTCTAGGTCTCTATATTTTCTTTTTCTTTTTTCTTTCTTTTTTCTTTTGTTTAATGTTCGCACGTGTGTCTTGAATTCCTTATACACAGTTTTTTTGGCAGTCCTTGAAAAGAAATTATCCGTTATCATCAAATTTCACCACCAAGTTTCCTTGTGTTGGGAAATCCTTTTGCCTTTGAACTCTTCAAGCAAACCTTTAGCCTCTCCATTCCAGTAATTTATACTTGTTTATGTAATCAAATCCCGTTAATTTTTTAACAATTGGAGCTTGTGCAGCTCCTCGTCCAAACCCTCACCCCCATTTGTGGTTATGGTTTGAAACTTATTGACAGACATTTACTTTACACTAATAATGGGCGTTTCTGCTATGGTTACATGCTTTTCCTAGTTATTCACCCTGTCCCTAGTGGAGAATGAGGGGTGTGGGGTTTGGTTGAGACCGATTGAGGGTTGTTTTTTTTTTTTTTTTTTTTATTGGATTTAGGTTTTTTATATTAACTGATTTAAACAATATACAGTCTTAATAAAACAGAAAAACATAGTATGAATTACCAAACATATAGAAACACAATTACGGAACAATCCCAAATAATAAATACAACACAAAAACAATAATTAATCATTAATTGAGGGTTTTTTCCTGCTTTGCGGATTTTTTAACTGATGCAAATAATATATAAACTCAATAAAAAAATAATAATAGTGATTACCAAACATAATTATGAAACAATCCAAGACAATAATTAAAACACAAAATAACAACAATTAAATACTGCTTGGAAAAAAGTACCGTTATTCTTTTGTTTTTGGGAACAATGTTGATAGCATGGAGGGTGACAGGACAGCAACTGTGGAGATGTAAGTGATGGAGAGATGACCTAAGATGAATATTTATAGAAGAAGCAGAAGTAGGAGAGATGACCTAAAATGAATATTTATAGAAGAAAGGAGAAGTTTCCGATTAGGAAAGATAGAGCCATAGAGAGGTAGTCTTTTCTAAATTAGACTTAGAAGTTGATCGTTAAAGGGGAAATTAGGAATTAGGAAAGCTACGCTTTAGGGGAGATTGGGGAAAGCGGGGAATCTCTATTCTCTATATTATGGAAAGAGTAATGAGTTCTAATAAGACTCTCATTCTCTATATTATGGAAAGATGAATATTTATGAAAATTTCTCTTTGCATTTAAGTTTCAGGAAATGTATTTTTAGTAACAATAACACTAACAATTGATCCTTGGTTCTTTCTGGCTGATATCAAATGCTTTTGGGAGATTGAGTTTCATTGATTCTTAGCATTTAAAAATCAAAATATATGAGATTTAATAAATTCAAATTTGATTTGGAGATTACTACTATACATTCTCCTTTTAAATAAAATCTTATATAGAATTTAAAAACTAATACATTAGATATTTGTTTATTTTAATTTATTTTATTCTCATAAATTAATATCTCGAGAAACAGCTCCAAATTGGATATAATTTCATTTTTGGGCCTGGGCTTAGCGCGGGATAGGATTCAATTTCACAATTGAGCTCCAATTTCGCAGTTGATTGAGAAATTGGAGCTCAATTTCGATTTCCATTTTGGCCTGAAATCTTCGTACTCTTTAAATTGTTGTTCTTAAATACCTTGAGATTTTTTCAATTGAAAATTCTATAATCATGGGACTCTTTAAGTGCACTCCTAAACCAAATCCAATCGTTTACTTCTAACAGTGGCAAGATTTTATAGCCAATGTTTTCCTCTTATCTAATTATTATAATATATAAACTAGCAACAAGGGCCCGTACTTAAGTCGGGCCCAAAAATGATAATATAATAATATTAAAAAAATTTCTAAAGATTTATTAAAAAAAAGATTAAATCTTAAAAAAAGTAATATATTATTTATCATTCTTAAAATTTATTCCATGCATAGCCAACATATTTAAAGTTGATTGATCTTGGTACATTAGAATCACACACATACCTACGAATCAATTCATAGGTCTTGAAGTTTAAAGCATCACATCTATAACCAGTAGCCTAACTTAGCAAAATAAAAGAAACTATATAAGAAATTAAAAAGTAAAGTAAAATTAGCACTAGTGAAATCAGTGGGAGGACAATATCCTCGGAATTTATGCAAAAAAATAATAATTCTCAAAATTCAAAAACCATTCAACCCTAATGTAAAAAAAAAGAAGAATAATAATAACAATAATAAATAAGACGATATATATAAGTGGATTTTGTTAATATAGATAATATTAGTTATAAGAAATGCATTTGGATAATAGGCCCATATGCCCAATTCAGGCCATGATAAAAGTAATTAAATTGTATAATAAAAATAATAAATGAATTATAAAAGAATATGTGCCCATCTTTGCCAAATAAAGTGGGATCAGGCTTCAGATATGATGGGCGCATGTCTTAATGTTAATCAGTTTATGATCTGGCTATTAAGATTTTAAAAGGTTGATCAGAATATCATGTTTTAAACTCTCTAACGAACTAAATCGTGAATCAAAATAATGTGTACCGTTGGATGTAATGTGGTTTGCTATTACCCAGATTAAAACTCAAGTAAGAGGGGGTGGGGCCGGGATAGGAGTATTAATTTAGAGGAGTATTATGGAAAGAGGAGATGTAGGTAGGAGAAGGGTTAAGAAAGGATAAAGATGAAAAAGTTGTTTTTGAATTGGATGTGATGAGATGAGATGGATTTGGAGAGGTGCAGTGGCCCACATCAAAGCCAAAGCCTGCACCATTTTTTTCTTGAGTATGTTTTCTTAAAGGAGATCCCCGTGGGTGATGATTGGGCAATACAAATCCTATTGCTTTAATATATATAATTATATGTATTAACGAATCAAAGATACCTAGATCTCCTAAATTATATAAGAGTGTCGCAGAATTTGAACTTTATCCAATCTATCCATATTCATTAGGGGTGTCAAAATGCCACACGACCTATTAACACGACATGAACCCACACGATATTAACGGGTTCGGGTGGCCTCTTAACGGGTCAGTGTCGTTAATGGGTCGGACCCGTTAACCCGTTAAGTTAGCGGGTCGTTAACGAATAAAACTGATAACCCATTAACAACCCGATACAATCCGCCAAATGATAAATGACATAAATTATAAAATGCATGAGGTGTATTTTGGTAAGTTTGAAAAGGTTGAGGTGAAACCCTAAACCCCACATATAAAAGATTATTTTCTAACTCCTTCACTCTCCTTTCATTAGTGAAAGAGTGTGTGTTAATTGACATGGTCCAAAATGGACAAGATTATTAACGAGTTAACGGGTCGTGTCGTGTAACCCGTTAAATAAGCGGGTTGTGTTCATGTTTGATTTTTAGACTCGTTTATTTAATGGGTCGTGTACGGGTTGAGGTGATTCTAACACGAATTCGTTAATCAACAATCCGAATTTATTAAAACGACACAATTGACAACCCTAATATTCATAAAAATATGAATGTTAGGATACAGACTCTTTACGTAGAATTTATCTGATCTAAATCTCTCACAAAGATCCAAACTCTAATAGTTACACTTACAAGCAACTGAAGTTGGAACTTGAAGCCATCTCTCTCTTTAAGATATTTCTTTTCCCTTCTGAGAAAGAGTATGTTTTTTTTTTTGGGGCATTTGGGCGGAGGTCCCTCAACTGTAATTTTTATTGCAAACGGTCCACAACATTTTATCGTACTGACGGCAGTCCTTTTGTAAAAGTAACTCATTGAAAAAGACAAAAACACCCTTGTACACGTCAGCAAAAGCAGAATCAGACAATTTATCTGAGTTTTGGCAAAGCTCAGCAATAATTCAAATGAACTTCTCTCATTCCATTGAGATTTGGATGGCGTTAGAGTTTCAGAACGACAAAGTGGTCTTCATGAAGTTTTTAGAGGACGTCTTAAGCTTTTCAGAAAGGTCTGGTTCGCAAAAATTCAAGTTCGTTTGGGCCTCCAAGCGTTGCTTCAAAATAAGGCCGGAAAAACCGATCCAAAATTCCTATTTTTACCAGTAAACTTCAATGAGCCATAACTTGAGTTTTCGAAGTCCAAATCGGGTGATTCAAAACCCTAGATCATCTACAAATCTAGGGCTACAACTTTCATGAAGAGACCAAGTCAAGATTCCACCGTTATATCATAGAAAAATACCTCACAAGTTGGATACAAACTCAGATAAATTTGTCTGAGTTTTATCAGAAATTCAGATAAATTTGTCTGAGTTTTGCCAGAAACTCAGATAAATTTGTCAAATGAACTTCTCTCATTCCATTGAGGTTTGGATGGCGTTAGAGTTTTAGAACGACAAAGTGCTCTTCATGAAGTTTTTAGAGGACGTCTTAAGCTTTTCAGAAAGTTCTGGTTCGCAAAAATTCAAGTTCATTTGGGCCTCCAAGCGTTGCTTCAAAATAAGGCCGGAAAAAACCGATCCAAAATTCCTATTTTTATCAGTAAATTTTAATGAGCCATAACTTGAGTTTCCGAAGTCCAAATCGGGTGATTCAAAATCCTAGAACCATCTACACATCTAGGACTACAACTTTCATGAAGAGACCAAGTCAAGATTCCACCGTTATGTCATAGAAAAATACCTCAGAAGTTGGACACAAATTCAGATAAATTTGTCTGAGTTTTGCCAGAAACTCAGATAAATTTGTCAAATGAACTTCTCTCATTCCATTGAGGTTTGGATGGCGTTAGAGTTTCAGAACGATAAAGTGGTCTTCATGAAGTTTTTAGAGGACGTCTTAAGCTTTTCAGAAAGGTCTGGTTCGCAAAAATTCAAGTTCGTTTGGGCCTCCAAGCGTTGCTTCAAAATAAGGCTGGAAAAACCGATTCAAAATTCCTGTTTTTACCAGTAAATTTCATTGAGCCATAACTTGAGCTTCCGAAGTCCAAATCGGGCTATTCAAAAGCCTATAATCATCTACACATCTAGGGCTACAACTTTCATGAAGAGACCAAGTCAAGATTCCATCGTTATATAATAGAAAAATACCTCACAAGTTGGACACAAACTCAGATAAATTTATCTGAGTTTTATCAGAAATTCAGATAAATTTGTCTGAGTACAGAGAGAGATTTGGATAGAGAGAGATTTCAAAACCGATTTCATCTTTGAAGAAATGAAATAGAGAGAATTAGAAGTCATGGCATGGTGGCGATGAAAAGTGCTCTGCAACGATACTCCAAACCATGGAAAGGAATGGAAAATGGAAAACGAGAGAGAAGAAGAAGGCATGAGTTCGAATGAGGGTTGAAAGGGGCAAAATTAGTCATGAAAATATATGACGTGGCATATTAGGGACCTTTCACCAAAGTATCTCCAGCTGTCTGGACTAGAGACATTAGAGAAAAAGTTGTTGTCCTTGATGCTTTAAAAGACCGTGCGTAGGGACTTTTGGCTAATTACCCATTTTTTTCTCAATTATCCATGAATTATCCTAAGGTGCATGTTGGTATTATAAATTACCTGAACAACATCTTTTAGTTCATATCTTCTTCTTTATATTTATATCTACATTCCAACTCTATCATATTAATTTTGCTTATTCAAGAAAAATGATTTGTTCCATAATAAATTAATAATGCCCATGATATGGGGCAGCCGATATACACTGCAATCGTGCACTTCATCTTCTCCTGAATCTCCTCGACGGTACTGATTTCTCTCTTGTCATTATATCAATTTCAACTGATAATAAACATATAACTATACTAGCAAAACATGCCCGCGCTTAGCATGGGCAATATAATTTATAATATTAAAGTAATATAATCTTTAAATAATATTTAATCTAAGTAATATTGAGACGGTAACAATTGCAATCAATCTTAAAAACCTATAATAATAACGAAAAAATATAGTTAATTAAATTTAAAATGAGAGTACTTTAATTTATTTAGAATTAGTTGAGTATTTTACTTTAAACATTCTTTTGAAATCAGAAAAATAAACCTACTATAAGAATACAATATGAAAATAAAAGTCTATAAACAATTCAATAATAAGAACAACCTAGAAGAAACAAACAAACCCATGGAAACCTAATGTCTGAAAACTAAAAATTAAAACCAAGAAATAAAAGAAAAAAACATAAATCCATAAAAACCTATCACCATGAAAACTATCAAAACTTTATTTCCTTATAGATAAAGTTAACAAATGCTCTGCAAGAGACAATCCTATAGCTGAGTGTAGCACCATCTGAAGGTGCCCATCATCACAATTCACAACCAGAAGGTTGTGGATTCTTGTCACGTTACGAATCAAGAAAGAAAAAAGACAAAAACCAAACAACCATCCTTGTGTTATAGCTTATGCATTTCAGAAGATTATAATATTTTGAATCAATTAATAGTTTCTTACATGTTTTGGATGACATTTTGAAATACCCTATTTTCAATATCTATTGATGACAAAATCGATTCGTACTGCAATAACTTTTTTTTTCTTGCTTTTCTCATTTTTTCTCACATATCAAACTTTAATGTCTCATTGCTGGTGTTTTCCTTAGATTTCATCTCAAAATAAGCACTACAATAGACATCTTGTAGTAGAATCTCCTGCTGTCTTGTAATGTGAACTTCCCAATTTATATAGATAATTACAATAGCATCCACTTTTTTTTTCCCTCTATTATATATAAGGTTTGACTAATCAATCATCTATCAATTTAAAAAAAAAAAAAAAAAAAAAAAAAAAAAAAAAAAAAAAAAAAAACTAACACTCATCATCAACAACCAAAGGCCAAAGGGCTCCCCTGCAGCAGTCTAAAAACACACACACAAAAAAAACACCAACAGTAACTTCACCATCAACACTTTAACCAAATTTCTGCAGTAGTCTGAAAAAACAAAAAAATCTCTACTAGCAGCAACAAACCTTCATCACCATCAACCCCATGCAACAGATACAAAAATGTAACAGAAGCTCACAATTCGTTCTTTTTTTTTTTTAAATAAAGATTGGATATAGGAGATGGTAAAGAAATAACTCAATACCGGTATTCAAGGCTGTTCTCATATATCTAGGACCGGTTAGTCTTAAACATTGTGATTCCGTGGCTTCTACCTATTTTAGCAGTTTGTCTTGTAACTATCTTACTCTTTCTTTAAAAAAAAAAAACTGATCTTACTCTTTGCAGAAGGAGAGGGAGACATGTGAAGTTATTGTGATGATGGTAGACTTGTTTAAAAAAAAAAGCGCATGCTTTTGGATATATGTGAAAGTTCCAAGTGGGTTTTTGTTATAATTGAATTTCAATTAGGTTGTCCTAGGTAGTTTTCATCCTAACCATATATGCTTAAGGTTATCCATTGCTTCAAGGAATTACCCAGGCAGATAGGAGTCTTCATAGGGCCTTAGATTTGTTGTGCAAATCTTTCACCGAACAGACTTTATCTAATGGTTAAGATGATCCAGGCAACTTTGAGGCCTCTTATTAGTTCCCCCACCCCTTCCCTTCTTTCACAATTATCATGCATCCTTTTACCAAAAAAAAAAAAAAATTTTATCATGCTTCCATGTAGCCCCTACAAGCTAACTGTTCTAGAGGCCTCTTATTAGTTCCCCCACCCCTTTCCTTCTTTCATGATTATCATGCTTCCATATGACGCCTATAAGCTAACTGTTCTATGATAAGGATAGCTTAAGGTTATCCATTGCTCCCCTAATGGCTACTTTGGGACAGTAAGAGACATTGAGGATATGGAGCAGGCCAGTTGTCATTTTCTTTGATTACAGAAACCTACCTCATAGTTCTCGAGTCAATTTAATGATTTATTTGGGCATTTATTTTTTGATTGAAATGATAATTAAATTAATGGTGGGAAATTGAACATTGCCATGTGAGGTAGATATATATATAGTTTGAGTAAAATCATACGAGGCTAACAGGATAATACAGTCTAGCACTGTCCCATCAATTTTGTACATGTGGGTAAGTGGGTTCACTTTCTAAAGATCCAAACTATTCAAATTTGTAAAGATCCAAACTAATCAAATGTGTCTGTTCATTAGCAACCCTAACATTGGGAGGACGAAAAGAAAGGCTCTGCCTATTTTTAATTTTCAAAAAGAACAGGGATACTTTGTTACGGGCGATTTAATTTGAAAATTAATTTTTAATTAAAAATGACTCGAGCACATACTCTTTCACACATAAACACAAAACCCGGCCAGCTAAGCTATAACTTTTGGTAATAAGTATAAGACATTTTTCAGGTGGGCCGGGCGTTGGCTCTTACTTCAATTTTAAGTTTCAAATATCATCATATTCATGATTAATTTTAATTTTTCACGTTTTCCTTTCAATTTTTTCTTCTTTGTTTATTATTCTAGAGGTTTTTCTTTTATTCCTTTAACTTTCAATTACTATTAAAACCGATGATTTAAAATTGATATTTACTAAATAAGTGATAAAAATAAAAATGTTTAGGTTAAATTAAGTTAGGATGTAATTTTTAAACAAAAGATTAACATACATTTTTTCTATGCCACCCATTCTTGATAAAGATATGATAACTACAATTGAGATAAATGAGACCAACAATTGAAAAATGAATGAGAGTTATAATGAATTGAAATGATAGGAAATGCAATATTTATATGCTAAAAAAAGTTATAGATGATTGACAAATGTTGCTCATCTGATTACACAAAAAAGAATGATAAAAAGTGTCAAGACATAAAATAATTGTTTAAAGATGAAAAGTCATAAATGATTGAAAAATGTCACTCATCTAAACCCTCACTCCAAAAGGATGATAACAAAGTGTTAATAGGTTACATTCATGCAAAGTTGTTGGAGGGTCAAAGGATAAGATACGCTAAATTGTGTTAAAAGGTTAAATATCATGTACTGACTTAACTCTAACCTAATCTATTGATTAATTATGTTAAAGTTGTTAACTCAAATCTATAAGAAAACTAGAAAGATCCACTACTAGAGATTTGCTTATTGGCGTAGGGAAAAGCGGGCGACCGCTGTAGGCGTCGCAAATCATACCATTAGCGACCGCCTATTGCGGCCGCTAAAAGGTCTTCCATTTACCCCCTTCCCCAATCCACTTTTTCGCTTTTTATTCCCCCTTTCCCCCCTCCCGCCCTGGCGCCCTCTGTTTTCCCCTTTTCCCTCCCCCTCCCCCTCCCCCTCCCCCTCCCCGCTCTGCACTGTGCATCCCGCTGGAGCCCCTGCGCCATCCCGCCGGAGCCCGCTGCGCAGGAGCGGCCACTGGTTCTCTCTCTCTCCCTCCCTCTCCCTTTCCCTCTCCTATCCCTATCCCTATCCCTATTCCCTCTCTCTCTATTTCTCTATTGCACTGTTGCCGCGCTCTGCACTGTTCCGCCGCACCAGCGACGCCACCTGCCGGAGCCCGCCTGCTCCGAGCTGCCACAGGTTCTCTCTCTCTCTCTCTCTCTCCCTCTCCCTCTCCCTCCCTCTTCCTCTCTCTCTCTCTCTCTTTCCCGGAAACCCTAGCTCGCACCAAACCCTCTTCGGTTTCGTCAGCTGCTGTCTGAACAAGGAACTGGTCCTTTTCCCCATCTGAAGGAGTCTGAGACGACGGTCTGTGTAGATTTCGTTTATGCATATATGTGTATATGTAATCTGTCTGTGTTTGAGCTGCTTAGGATTTTTTTTATGTTGTTTGTTTGGTTTTTTGTTTTTTTGGATAGTATTGATGGAGAGATATGAGGGGATGGGGAATGGTGTTTCGGTGTTGTCGAAGAATTGTGTATAATTTTTTTATGTGGATGGGTTTTTTTGTTTTTATTTATTTTTTGTCTTCAGATTGTTTGTTTTGTACTTGTTAATGATCAGAGGTTGTTGGGATTTGTGGGATTCTCAGCCTGTGTAATGTATTAAGGGCTTTGGGTTTTTTTTCTTTATGCTTTTTTTGCCTTAGAGCTGTGTTGATTCATTCTCTTGGTTATGTTCACTACAGTACACATCCATCAAGCCCTTGGGTGATCGAGTGCTAGTTAAAATCAAAATTGTTGATGAGAAAGCACCCATCATTTCTTGTCTACTACAGATGTCTGTGATGTTTAACTTGAGTTGGTTGTTCCTGTACTTTTCACCCATCTGCCTTGCACCCTTTTTCAATAAAAAAAATGGGGTTGTTGGTCTTGAATTGTTACAAGTGCTATTGTTTGAAGAGATGGGTTCTTTGGGTGGAGAAGTTGTGAAGAAGAATGCAATGTGGCTGTATCCAAAGGTTTTGGGTTTCAATCCTTCTGAGAGATGGGGTCATTTTGCCTGCTACTCAAATGGGGTAGTCTATGTTTTTGGGGTATGTTTGTTCAAACCCATCATTTTCTCTTTGATTAATTTTTCCACATGCCTTTTCATTTCAATTCCTTCCTTTTCATTTCACAGACTTTTCTATTTTCGGAATTATTATTTTTTCTTAAATGAATATTTCCTTTTATCTTAGCATTCTTGATGTAGTATATTTGGTCAATTTTATTTCCTGCAATGTTACTGTTGTTGTCTGCAGTTTTGCATAATTTTGTATACTTGAGAGTACACATGGCATTTGTGAAGTAGAGGGAACTCTATGCAGTGAGACAGGTAAGTTCAAGTTGGAGTTGGATTGGATCAGAGGTCCACTTTGAGCCCTTATTTACCTTGATTATGTTCAACTTGATAGCAGCTGATCTAAAGTTCATTGTTTTATGTTATTTGCTTCTATATGTGCTAATCAGTTAAAAAATTAGAGCTGACCTACAATGTTGAAGAAAGGATTTTGAATCAAATAGTTTGAAGTCAGTAGGTAGAAGAATGAGATAATGTATGAACTGCAAATTTAATAAATTGGAGACTAGCAATGGCATTGATCAAAATTTAAAACCACCAGAGACGTAATTAAGTTCCCATATGGAGCAACTATAAAACAAAATATGTGACAACATTATTGCTTATAGTTTAAGTGCAGGGTGGAAAACTATGCAAAGGTGGCAGAGGCATGTTCTTATCAGGTAGCTATTCTCAAGTCTTCACATAAAATTTCACAAATTGTACTTTTTCAAGAAAAAGCATTCATCATGTTTTATGATTTTGTTTCCTCTCCTTCTCAGTCATTGTTACTTGTGCCACATATATGTGCAATTAATCAGAGAAGGAAGTAGCTGAGATTCTAGAATTTCAAAGAAAAGAATTTCGGTCAAATACTTTGATATTAGTTAAACAACGATAAAATATATGGATTGCAAGTTTAGTGGATTTGTTACAAGCTAGTATTGTGAATAAGATGAAAGTGATAATGGGTTAGGCCCAACATTGCCTAGTATATCATTGTAATACAGGTTTGGCATCTCAGTTCTGTAGTTATGATCCAGGCGAAGTTACAAAGCTACTGTAGGTGTTCTATGTGAACCTCAAAGACATCTGAGACCATCATATCTATTAAGAGATATATCAGCAGATGGCACTGGCCCAGCTGGATTGCTAGAATATGACAACCTGCCCCTGAGCATTTGTGCTTGGAATATTGATTCAATGAAGGCTGTGAAAGGTGTTCCACCTTTGAGTTAAACCCATTAGTTGAGCATCAGTTTCTCACACTGGAACTCTTTATTGTATTCCCCAGCCATTAGATGATTCCATGTAGTGTCTCTGTTTCTTTAGATAACATTTCCTACAATTTTTCAGATTGCTTTCTAGCTGTTTTGGATTTTGCACTTGCTGGGTGCCTTGGCAATTTATAAGTTCTGTTCTTCTAGTTGTTTTTGTTATGGGTTTCCTTCTCCCAGTTATGGAATGCAAAATTAAAGGAACTTTGATCTGCTCCTCATGTTCTTGGATTTGATTCATATTGAGTAAAGAACCATTCATGTCTATACAAACAATGTGATCAAACGACCAAGTCAAGGAACAGGTTTGTGAAACTATATTCTGTAAATCTATGTTTGTACTAAATATATAGCTGGAAAAGGGCAGTTGGCTGGTTAACCCAGGTTGAACTGCCTCTGGGACCATACTGCCTTAAGAGCCAGGCTCAGGTCCTGCAGGTTTAAGAGTATGGTTTCCTTGATAAATCTGGTTTCTCCTTGATAAATCTGGTTCGATGAGCAGGAGCTGTGAGGCTTCGATCAAGTCTACAATCTGGAAGTATCTAATAGTTATCTGCCCAATACTGTATGCATATATATGCTAACAGTGACAAATCAATATGTCCATCTTTTTGCTGAGGTGGAGCATCTCTTTCACAGGCTGTGTTCAGTTCCAAGATTCAAGACTTTTGTATGGGTGTGCTTGAGGCTTCTATCTCAAATCCTTTATACCTGAAATGACATATAAAGGCCCGAAATTTGGAGTGGGCTTGGATACCTTGGGCCTTTCAACAATGTATATGCATTATACTTGTAGTATCACCTTGGCTTGAATAGTCTGGCTAACCATGGAGTTGATTGTGTTGTTTCTTCTGTTCTATTGGTTGCTGTAATTTTAATGGGTTTTTTTTTTTTGTTTGTTTGTGGAGGGTATAATGCTCTTGTACCTTTTTCTTTGTTCTTGGGTTTTAGTTTTGTTCTCTTTGTTTAGTTGGGAATACAAGTTCAGCTCTTACTACTGATTAAAACAAAATCACAATGGTTTGGCTAATTGTGACCCTTTGGCTAATTGGTTCCTCTCTTTTTGTGGGTGTATTCAATCTAAAGAGGTTTATTCACAGTTTTTTTTTTTTTTTTTTAATATTGTTCCAGGTCTTTGTGGGTTTTCATGATATTGCTAAGGATTCCAGTTCATCATTCAGAGCCTGAGATCTGAGAGCTTTCTGTAGCATTGGAAAGAAATGTCTGGTGAGAGATTAACTATTTTGAACCTGTTATAGTTTTTTTTCACCGTAATTAATTTAATGGGATTCTTCTTGTTTGATCAAGTGGGCTTCTAGTACTATCCATTGGAGATTCATCAATGTTTTGCTATTAGTATGTATGCTTTTTGGGTTGATTTTCAGTTGATGAATTATAATTGCAAATTAGTAATCAAGCTTAATGATGTGTGCATTATTGTTGTCTATGGTTGGAGAATGAACCTGTTAGAAGATACAAATTGGCGGATTGTACTAGAAGCTTGTTTGGTGTGTCAGTTTTGCTGTTATTGTTGGCTAGTCCCCATTAAGTACTTTTTGTGTCCCACCAATCCAATAAAATTATAAACCATGATTTGATATTATACTAGCTGTGACATCCATATTAAATCCATATTTGCCATCCAAATACTACTGACATGCTCTTTATGATTCATCATAATACCCTTGAATGGAACTTATGCTTCTTTTCATACGCTCTTACTAGCTAGTCAAGCTGAATACTCAGAGATGATGTGGAGATGATGTACTGGCTATGTGTTCAGAGAAATCAAAATAAAGTAATGATAGCTTCACCAACTATGTGGACTTCTTGAGTATGTAGGGGTAGTTTTTTACTTTTTAATCCATTAATATTGAGGGGTAGTTTTAATCCATTCTTTGTATCCATTAATAGGTCTTCTTCAATGGAAGACTGTTGTTTTCTTTAATGTCTCCATCTTTAGTGAAAGACTGTTGAATGGCATTTGTCGGTGATAAGCTGTTTTAAAAGTCAATATTTCTTGAAAGAGGGCATCGCATGTTAATCAACTTGTAGTGGTCTTTATCGTTGTACTTCCATCCTTGGTTCACCTATAGTTAGGAGCTGACTTCATTTCTTTTGCTTCTCTTTTGGCATAGCATACATCATCTTGTTCTTTTTGTCTACTTTTGATGCATTTTTAAAGTGTTCACGTTTTCATTTCATGTGATGCAGATAGAAAACCTTTGCAAAGACATGGCGGAAGGCTTGAGCACAATGAGACATACTGTGGTTCTTGCTATGGTGCAGAAATGGTATGTTTTCCAGTTTGCTTTATGTGCATTGTGTTTGGTTAGGTTTGGGTTGAGCACTATAAATAACATGTATAGGATCATCCCTAAATGGACCCATTTATCAATCGGGTTAAAATGTCAACACGAACCCAACCAATAAGTTAATAAGGGCTCAATCCGAACCCACAATGAACAGATTGGGTTTAGGTTGGATTGGTGGAATATAGTGTAATTTGTTGTGCTTGTTGGGTTTTTTTTTTTTTTATATTTTATGAAATGATAGCATTGGTTGTTAGCAAATGAATGGTTATGATTTATTTTAATGTTTGAAAGAGATTTTGATGGTGTTAATACATGCCCTTTACGAAGGGGGTCCGGGGGTATCCGTCGAGCAAATCTATTTTTTTTTTTTGAAAAAATTAAAAGTATTTGGCGGTCGCTAATACTTTTTTAAAAGTTTTTGTTGAGTATTAGCGACCGCCAATGGCGGTCGCTAATATTATTTAAATTTTTTTTACTTGAGTATTGGCGGTCGCTAATACTTATCGACCGTCAATGGCGGTCGCTAATAACCTTTAGAGACGAGGTTTTCACGGCGGCTACTAAGCGGTCGCTAGGCGGTCGCTAAAGAGTATTAGCGACCGCCAGGAGACTTTTAGCGACGGCTACTGGCGGCCGCTAAAAGTCATTTTTCTAGTAGTGATCAATTCTAACTTTGAATAGCTAAATAGGGTTCAAGTTAGGTGGTCGGTTGGGTTAAAACTGCTATTACTATCAATATATTTTAAAACTTTCTCTAATTAAAGGATTATAATTATTTTATTAATGACCTTATGCAAAGTTCTTATTAATTATCGTAACTTAAAAAAGTTTGTAAACTTCTCTTACTTTAGTTTGATTGGACCTAGACTTAACATGTTGCAATTTACCTAATTTTATTTTATATTTATAGGTTTGTGGTGATCTTATAATAGTTGTTTATCGGGCCCAGATGAAATCGACTCTGACCTAATCCAGTGCAATTGACTGAATTGTGTTTAAACTTAATTTTTTGTTTAATGCATTTATTATTATTGGATTTAGCACATATAAATAATATTCCAAATTACATAATCTTCATGACCTTCAAATCAATAGATTTTTATGATTTATTAAAATTTGAATGATTTTTGATCATTTCTTTCTCAACCACTATTATACTCATATTAAAGTTGTTGATTTTGTCCAAGCCTATTTCAATTTTGACTTCTAAAATATAAATTTATATTATTATTCTATTTTTTCAATAGTTTAGTTATTTAACGATGATTTTAGTTATTTTTATTTATTTAATATGGTTAAGATAACCGGCTTATATTTTTTTGAATCCCGTTGATCAAAATTGATTTAAAAAAAATCTATTTTTAACTATTTATCTTTTGGATTTTGGGTCTGGCATATTCAAGATCGAGGATGTTCTAGTCCTGCACAAGGAGAAATATCTGAATACTTAGTGAATCAGCTTGATCAACTCACGGAGTTAGTTAGTAAAATTAGTTGAGAACTTGAACTTTCTCACTTCTTCGACTCACTTTTATTGGACTTGTTGGGGATTTAAGACATATCTAAAGAGGCACTTGAGACTTGAATATATATTTTTTAAATACTTCAGATTTTCATGTGAATTGAAAAACTCTAAAAGCGTTTTGTTCTTTCTTAATAAGACACGTCTCTTGGACCCAAGCCAGATATGAGTGGTACGTCTAACTCAGTTCCACCGTGCAAGATATGGAGGCCCAAGTCCAGTCTGTTACTTGAAGTGCAGCCAGACCATCAGATGCATATGTGAATCTGACCTCAAGTCTATACCCTTTTAATAAGTCAAATCGAACTGAAAATATGGAAGGTGATGGGTCAAGCCCAATCCGGATAGCGGCAATGAGTCAGGTCCGAGTAACCCGGTCCGTCTAGGATCGTGGGTCAGGCCAGAATAGTCCCGTTGAGATCCGGATTTCGTTAAACGAAGCCTCGTCACCTCAGGCTCCAAGTCATCGCGACGAAGTCCTCCCCTAACCTGCATTTACCAAGTCTCACGGAGAGGATCTCACCTGCCTTCCACCTGGCTCGATCCTCAAGGACACGACTGACGCTCCAAAGAGACGTTGAACTGATCGCATCCCCCCCTGGTGGGGAAGAGTTATAAATAGAGCCCTCTCATCACTTGAGAGGAGGATGGTTTTCCCTACTTTCTCATATCTGTAACTCTCTACATATATCAAACATCACCATTTTTAAGTGGACGTAGGTCACGCTTGACCGAACCACTATAAATCTCTCATCTCTCTTCATTTACTGCCCAGTATTAATTATCTGACCGGTGGTGTCCGAATTTACCCTTTTTGGCATCATCAGTTTGGCGCCGTCTGTGGGAAACGAAAAAATTCAAACCCCTTGTTAGAATCATGGTGATCAGCACGAGGTCTGTAAGACGAGAGGACAACCCTGGCCTAACTACGGGTCCGGGCCCTACCGTTCAACCAAACTCTCCCAGACAGGGAGAGAACGGTCCTCCACCGGGTAATCCTGTCCCGATTATTCCCGCTCCTACTCCCTCTCCACAGCAGATGATGGAGACCATGCAGCAGCTGGTGACTCAAAACCAGCAAATCCTCCAGCTTATGCTCGCAGGGCAAGGAGGAGCGCCATTTGGTGGGATACAGCAGCAGGAGGCGACGCGCGCGCGGGGCACGACTGCTCCGCGAAACGGAGCGCCTCACCCGGGCGCCCATCCCCTGGGCGCCCAGGGCAGAGGACTTCCTATGGTTTCTACTTCTCAGTAATGAAGCGCCCACCAAAGAACATGACGGAGCTGTTGGCGAAAGCCCAGAAATATATGAATGCGGAGGACGCTACTAGGGCCAGGCGGGGCGAGTCCTCCAGAGTGGCAGATAAAGGAAAACACGATAGAGACGACAAGAAGGAGCCCAGCAATAAGCGGAGCAGAACCGAGAGGGTACCTGCCAGGGACCGACTCTGTCCTGCCCCCCCCCCCCCCGAGATCGACCCTTCCCTGCTCCGCAGAGAAATCAACAAGCTTTCACAGCTCTCAATGCTGCAGTAGGGCACATTCTGCTGGAAATTCAAGATGATCCTGCAATAAAATGGCCGGGAAAAATGAAATCTCCAGCAAATCGCAGGAATATGACCAAATACTGTCGCTTCCACCGCGATCACGGTCATGACACTGACGATTGCTTCGACCTCAAGAGGCAGATTAAAGATCTTATCCAGCGGGGACACCTGCGCCAGTATGTTGCCGGTAGGGGGCAGGCGCCGCCACAGCCTCACAACGTCGAAAATCAGCACCCTATTGGAGAAATTCGTACTATCTCTGGAGGGTCGGCGGAATCATTCTCGCCATGAAATCCTATGCCAGAAAGGCGAGGCATCCTAACGAGCCACGCCCGTCAAAAGCGTCGAGGCACAGCACTGATGAGACTATATCCTTCTCGGATAAAGATCTAGAGAACATCCAGCACCCTCATGACGACCCTCTGGTGCTCTCTATGACCGTCGCCAATTTCCAGGTGCACAGGATCTTGGTTGACAGTGGAAGTTCCGCAGATATTTTATTTGTGGAAGCCTATGATAAGCTGAAGTTGGGCCGAGAGAGATTGCAACCAGTCAAGTTTCCTCTCATCGGTTTCTCGGGGGAAAAGGTGTATCCTTTGGGGGCCATCACGTTACCGGTCACGGCCGGAACAGCCCCCCGAACCTCCACCACAATGGTCAATTTTCTGGTGATAGATTGTCCATCAGCGTACAACATCATCCTGGGGCGACCCACTCTTAACTCCTTGAGAGCCGTCCCTTCCACATATCATCTCATCATCCGCTTCCCAACCCCGAAGGGAGTAGGGGAGGTAAGAGGAGACCAAGTAGCAGCAAGAGAATGCTACGTCACCTCGATGAAGGCCAAGGTGACGCAGGAGGCGCTGCAAGTGGAGCTCTTGGACCCAAGAGATGAGGCCACCACAGAAAGAGGGGAGCCAGTTGAAAAACTCACCCCTATAATCTTGCATGAGGAACATCCAGAGAGGAAGGTGTATATTGGCTCTTCACTCCCGAAAGCTCTGGTTGGCCGATTGACAGATTTTTTTAGGGATAATATGGGCATATTCGCATGGTCACATGCTGATCTGGAAGGGATCAACCCAGCCGTCGCCACCCATCACCTCAATGTCAGCCCTCTCCACAAACCTGTTCGGCAAAGGTTAAGGGGCGCCTCCACTGAAAGGGCCCAAGCAATAGAGAAGGAAGTGGGAAAGCTGATGGACACCGGGGTAGTTAGAGAAGTCGCGTACCCTGAATGGCTCTCCAATGTGGTGATGGTGGCCAAAGCAAATGGGAAGTGGCGCCTCTGCGTAGACTTCAGCGAACTCAACAAGGCATGCCCGAAGGACAGCTACCCGTTGCCCAGGATCGACCTCCTCATCGACGCCACGGCGGGACACGAGCTTCTTTCCTTCCTGGACGCTTATTCTGGATACAACCAGATTAGCATGCACCCTCCAGACCAGGAAAAAACATCATTCATCACTCCGAAGGGCACCTACTGCTACAGGGTTATGCCCTTCGGGCTAAAGAACGCTGGAGCAACCTACCAGCGCCTGGTGAACAGGATGTTCCACTCCCAAATCGGGCGAACGATGGAAGTATATGTCGACGACATGCTAGTGAAAAGCTTGGCTGCAGCAGATCACATCGGTCATCTTCAAGAGACCTTCAGTGTTCTTAGGACCTACAACATGAAGCTGAATCCCGAGAAATGCGCTTTTGGCATTGGATCAGGAAAGTTCTTGGGGTTCATGGTCAATCAGAGGGGGATTGAGGCAAACCCTGACAAAATCAAGGCCATATTGGATATGAGGTCGCCATCATCAACTAAGGAGCTGCATCGCCTCAATGGGAGAATTGCAGCGCTCAATAGGTTCGTCTCCAAATCTGCAGATAAGTGTTTGCCCTTCTTCAAAATTCTGAGGAAAACTTTTGAATGGGGATCTGAGGCTGAGGAGGCTTTCCAAAAGCTTAAGGCATACCTGGCCACACCTCCTCTCCTCTCATATGCTTCACCTGGGGAAGTGCTGTATTTATACCTCTCTGCTTCTCCCTCAGCAGTGAGCTCTGTCCTCATTTCAGACCAGGGTGGGGTACAAAAACCAATCTACTATGTGAGCAGAGCATACAGAGGGGCAGAGATCAGATACTCCGAATTGGAAAAACTAGCGCTCGCCCTCGTTTCTACTGCGAGGCGTCTACGTCATTACTTCCAGAGCCACACAGTCACTGTCATCACGGATCAACCTCTGAAAAGAGTTTTGGAAAAACCTGATGTTGCTGGAAGATTGGCTAAGTGGTCGGTGGAGCTTGGTGAGTTCGACATTCACTATCAACCGAGGCCTGCCATCAAAGCACAGGCTTTGGTAGACTTTGTAGCTGAACTTACATATGCTGAAGAACAAACTGAGGACCCTCCTCTGCTTACACTGGGCGCCCAGCTCTCTCCCCCAACAGGCGCCCAGCTCTCCTCTCCCACACTGGGCGCCCAGCCCTCAACGGGCGCCCAGCTCTCCTCTCCCTCAACGGGCGCCCAGCTCTCCACCTCATCTCTGGGCGCCCAAGCTTCTCCCCCACAGGGCTCGCAGGCCTCTCCATCTGTGAATGAAGAACCTCTCCAAAGTGCACAAGTACCTCCTGAGAAGTCCAATGTGTCGCCACTACCAGCCTGGAAACTCTACGTTGATGGCTCAACAACCACGGAAGGAAGCGGAGCTGGCTTAATCCTAATAAGTCCTGATGGTACACCCATCAAGTATGCAGTGAAGCTCCACTTCATTGCCTCAAACAATGAAGCTGAGTATGAGGCCCTCCTATCTGGTTTAAAATTGGCGATTGAGATGGACGCCAAATCTGTTCTCGCTTACAGCGATTCACAACTGGTGGTGAATCAAGTAAACGGCGAATTCGAAGCAAAGGAGGAAAGAATGCAAGATTACCTCAGCATGGTGAAGGAAATAATCAAAAGTTTCCAATATTTTTAGCTATCTCACATTCCTAGGGGAGAAAATGTTGCCGCCGACGCACTCGCCAGGCACGCCTCATCATTGGAAGCCTCATCTGCAGAACCGACACTCATCGGGCATCAGTTGGAGAAGAGTAAGTTAGATGTAGTGGTCAGAAACATCAACTGTGCATCAGAAGGCGACGAGCCAAATTGGATGACCCCCATAAAAGCCTTCCTCCAAGAGGGCGCTGAGCCAGATGACCATCTTGAAGCTAGGAGACTGAGGATGAGAGCTTCTAAGTTCACAATCCTACAGGAAGTTCTCTACAAGAGGGGTTACAACCTACCGTTGCTGCGCTGCCTTTCCCCAGAAGAAGCTGACTACGCCCTCAGAGAAATTCATGAGGGGATTTGTGGAAATCACTCGGGAGGACAATGCCTCGCCCATAAAGCACTTAGGCAAGGGTACTTTTGGCCAAGCATGTTGAAAGATGCCAAGGACCTCGCCAAAAGGTGTGACAAGTGCCAGCGCTTCGCCACTGTGACGCGGCAGCCACCAGAAGAGCTGACCACCATCCTCAGCCCGTGGCCTTTCTCCAAATGGGGCATCGACATTTTGGGCCCCCTGCCTTTGAGTAGAGGCCAATGCAAATTCATAGTGGTCGCCATCGACTACTTTACAAAATGGGCGGAGGCGGAACCCCTAGCGAAGATAACAGACCACAAGGTGAAAGATTTCGTCTGGAAAAACCTGGTCTGGCACTTCGGGATACCTGAGGCAATTGTCAGCGACAATGGCAAGCAATTCGACAACAGGCTCTTCAACTCCTTCTGCGCCGACCTTCACATAAAACAACCTCACTCCAGCCCGGCACACCCCCAGGCAAATGGACAAGCAGAAGTGATGGTAAGGACAGTCCTGCGCAACCTCAAGACAAGGCTCGAAAGAGCAAAAGGTCTGTGGGTTGATGAGCTTCCAGGAGTATTATGGGCCTACAGGACAACTCCGCGGACTCCTACAGGAGAAACCCCTTTCTCTCTTGCTTTTGGGACTGAGGCGGTAATCCCTGTCGAGATAGGGGTACATTCCCTCAGGGTCCACCAATACGACCCTGCCACCAACGGAGAAGGACTCCGCCTCAACCTCGATTTGATAGAGGAGGCAAGAGAAATGGCTGTGGTTCGTAATGCGGAGTACAAACGACGCATGGCCAAGTACTACAATTCGAGGGTGAAGCCTCGTTCCTTCTAACCAGGAGACCTAGTCCTCAAGAAGGTGATTCTCGCTACGAAGGACTCTCGGGAAGGAAAGCTAGGACCAAATTGGGAAGGTCCGTATCTCATAATAGAAGTGGTGAGACCAGGCACCTACAGAATCCAGAACTCTGAAGGAAAGGTCTTACCCCATCCGTGGAATGCAGAACACTTGAAGAAGTACTACCAGTGAAGAGGTCTAGGAGGGTGTATTAGGGTTTTTGTTAAAGGACTTAGGTTTGCACTTTTTATTTCATTTAATGTTGCAAAACATCCTGATGGATAAATAAAAGTACTTTTATTACCAAAAGTTGCATAAATCAGGCTTATGCTGCCTTTACAAAAGTCAAGCTACCTACCCATAAAATCCCTGTACACTAATCACTTTCATCCCCTTCCTCATAATCCTCCTCTTCATCGTCCTCATAATCACCAGAGCTGCTACCACCATCATCAGGCGCCTCCATCGGCACAAAGCCTGATATGTCAATGTCTGGAAAGGCGGCCGAAATCTTCCCTCGAAGCTCCTCGTAGCCATCAATAAAGGCATCCGCAATGCCAATCTGCAGGTCCCTCTCAGCTTGAGAAGCTCTCTCAGACGCTGACCTCATCTCTGCCTCTACAGCAACTTCTCTAAGCCTCACCTTCTCAAGGGTTCGAGCAAGCTCAGCCTCACTGAGCGAAGCCCTCTCACGGGCCTTCATCAGCTCAGCCTCACTGAGCGAAGCCCTCTCGCGGGTCTTCGTAAGCTCAGCCTCGGTGAGCGAAGCCTTCTCGCAGGTCTTCGAAAGCTTATCTTCTACCTCGGCCGCCCTCTTATTGGCTGCTGAAAGACCGGTCTCAAGCTCGTTTACCCTCTCTCGGGACGCAGCAAGATCGGTCGTGGAAATCCTACCAGCGGCTTCCAGAGCAATAATCTTCTCTCGAGCAGTGGAGAGCTCTAGCCGCATAGCCTCTTTCTCCCGTCTCATCTGACCACAAGACTGGGCTCGCGACAACAAGCAGATGGATGCTGTGGAAAGCTGAAAAGATAAGAGACGAGAAGTGAGACAGCTGTAAAGAAATGAAGGGGGTAACAATCTGGAGAAAAATAAATAATGAACTTCACCTGAGTCAGACCCTCTACAAATGAGTCAATGACCCCCTTGGTGCCCAAGGCGTTAACCCGAGAGACCTCATGCGCCAGCACATATTTCCCTAGCCTATCCCGCATCTCCCACGAACGACCCCGCCTGGGACCGGTCCCGGTGGGTGCCCTTGTAGAAGTACCCGATTGTGGAGGACATATCCGAGGGACAGGAAGTGTGGCTGAAGAGGAAGGCTGCGAGACAACAGTCTTAGCGGAGGAGATCCCTGCCTGAAGAGATATCTCAGGTAAAACCACTCGAGTAGGAGACACTCGGGGCTCAGTGCGAGAAGCCAATAGAGAGGTTCCTGGTGAGACATCACCTGTTCTCGCCACCTTCGAAGGAGAGGTACCCCTATCCGAGAAGCGGGTCGAAAAGCGGGCTCCAATCATCTCTCTGCTTACCTCCGTGCCTATTAAGAGAAGTATTGGCAAGTGAGACACGGAAACAACACATCAGATAATGTTTAAGATTATGGCCAGAGCAGATTTAACTTACTTTTTCTCTTTGATGACGGTCCCGAAGAAGAGCCCGGAGAAGGTCCACTGGCCTTACTGCTTTCTTTGGGAATAAGAGCTCCCAAGTCTTTCTCTGGATGATCCCTCACCGCTTGCAGCTTCGCCTCTTGATCCTTGGAGAGTATGGGAGGATCTGCGGAGAAACGGTGACCATAGAAGAACAATATATATATACATTTATATAAGTATGGAGAAGTGAGCAGGGAGACGTACCCAGTCTTTTGGCGCTAATCCATCGTGTGGGCACCAAAGCCTGATCTGCTTGTGAAGCCCACTCGCCACCTATGAAGAAGAAACGAGATTTCCAGCTGTGACAGTTGGAACGCATCCCTGTAAGAAGCTTACATCCCCTGGAGGTGAGATAATACCATCCCTTATTTGGGGCAGGAGACTCTGTCAAGTTGTAAGCGGCGTGAAACTCAACTGGAGAGGCATCCTCGCCATTCACCTTCCTCCACAACGCCAGAAAACCCAGCAAAGCCCTCCAGCCGTTGGGCACGAGACGCCCCGGGTTAGAGAAAAATAGTGAAGAATCCGGCAAATGGAAGAAGACATTGGGAATCTCAGCCCGGCCTCGAGCATCTCCTCATAAATGAGGATCTCACCTGAGGAGCTGTCGCAAGCTGGCTCATCTTTTTCAGCAAGACGACACATCACCATGGGCGGAATACGATACGAAGTAATGATTCGGGAGATGTCACCTCCTGTCCTAAAGGTACAGAAAATTGTACTTACCTTGGACCCGTCGTCCTCAACGATGACCTTCCCTTGGCATCTCTTGGGACGAGGACGCAATTTTTCTCTCGCTGCGGAGACCGATGCAAGGTCTCGTGACCCCATGCCTCGCCGCAATGGGCCCTCGCCCAAGGCATGCACGCCCATCAGGCCGGCATCGCCGACATGGCCCGGCCCCTCGCCCTTGCTGCTCGCCCAAGGGGGCATCTTGCCCTTGCTGCTCGCCCAAGGGGGGCCCACGATGCCGCCCAGCGCAGGGGCGCCTGCAACCAGGCGGGCGCCCACCGCGGCATCACCCATCTCCTCCTCGCCTGCGGTGCTCACTCCTCCCTCGCCTGCAGTCCCCTCGCCCACTGCCAGCGCGCCGCCCGCGGTGCCGGAGCCTCCCTCGCCGCGGCTGCTCGCCCAGGGGGGGCCCCACGGCCACGCCCTCGCCCGCAGCAGCCCCCCCCGCCGCGGCTGCTCGCCCAGGGGGGCCCCACGGCCACGCCCTCGCCCGCAGCAGCCCCCCCGCCGCGGCTGCTCGCCCAGGGGGGCCCCACGGCCACACCCTCGCCCGATCCACTCTCTCCTCCCTCACCCTCTCCTCCTTCGCCCGATCCACTCTCTCCTCCCTCCCCTGCAGCTCCCTCGCCCGATCCACCCTCTCCTCCCTCGCCCGCTGCCTGCGCAGACAGGTCCGATGGACGCACGTCGCAGCTGCCGCTCGCCTGTGGTGGATCTCCGCTGGGAGAAGCCTCGGGCTGGGCGCCCAGGGGCCAGCCCTCGCCGCCCTCATCGGAACGGATCGACTGAGGGACGAGCACGCCAGATCTGGCCTCGGGTTGGGCGCCCACATCAGGATTCATTCGGCGACCGCCTGATGCCGCTTCCTCAATGCACATCGAAGTCCGGACGACTACTCTGACCTTCGTGTGTTTTGTTGCAATCTTCTTCTTGGCCTCTTTGGGTGTTCTCTTCTCTCTTGGAGATTTCTTTCTTCTTAGGAAAGAGTCTGGTTTAGGGCACCAAGAGTTTTATAAGAGAAAGAGTCCTTAATGCATGGGTTTTTTTCAAAAACCAAAAGATGAAGCTCGAAGGTCTACAAATTTCAAAATCTGAGCAGAAAGAGGAGTTTGGATTGCTGTGAACTTGTGAAAGAGACGGATGAGTTAAAAGCCCCACGTTCAAAGTTGTTAGAGCGCGGGACTTTGAGGGGCAAATGATGGGTCAAGCCCAATCCGGATAGCGGCAATGAGTCAGGTCAGAGTAACCCGGTCCGTCTAGGATCGTGGGTCAGGCCAAAATAGTCCCGTTGAGATCCGGGTTTCGTTAAATGAAGCCTCGTCACCTCAGGCTCCAAGTCATCGCGACGAAGTCCTCCCCTAACCTGCATTTACCAAGTCTCACGGAGAGGATCTCACCTGCCTTCCACCTGGCTCGATCCTCAAGGACACGACTGACGCTCCAAAGAGACGTTGAACTGATCGCATCCCCACCTGGTGGGGAAGAGTTATAAATAGAGCCCTCTCATCACTTGAGAGGAGGATGGTTTTCCCTACTTTCTCATATCTGTAACTCTCTACATATATCAAACATCACCATTTTTAAGTGGACGTAGGTCACGCTTGACCGAACCACTATAAATCTCTCATCTCTCTTCATTTACTGCCCAGTATTAATTATCTGACCGGTGGTGTCCGAATTTACTCTTTTTGGCATCATCAGAAGGAGTGAATTCTGCAGACACTTTCAAACCCACAACCTTATTAACACTACTCTACCATTACACCATTTAAAATTCTTATGCACACAAAATTCTTATGCACACACTGACACACACTTCTTGGGCATTATTGGTAAAGAGAAACACTCCTTCCGTTGGGACCTACCTGAGTAAAACTCTTATTTCATTGCTATATAAATTCTAGACCGGAATTACACATTTTATGCATTATAGTACATGGGACCCATATTTTGTGATTGTGAACTTGGGATCCAACTGTAAGGATTATAATGTGGACCCACCTCAGGTATATGGTACATGGGCCCATCTTTTAGAAACAAAAGTATGAGATCCAATTTTAGAAATTTGAACATGGATCCATCTTGATAGGAATTGCGTGAGCCCAATTTTTATAATTGTGAATATATGGCCCACTTTATTGTTGGTAGGAGGGTTGCGTGCCAGAGTTCCAACCAAACTTTTTGGAGTTCCATAATTCTGAAATGCTTTTGGAGGGGCTAGCATTTTGGAATTCCATCTTTTTAGCATTTGAGAATTCTGACTGCCTTGAATACTAGGAATCTCTTTAAAAGAACATTATTTACTAGAATGTTCATTTACTAGAATTCCAGAATTTTTTGTATAGGAAATTTTTGAATTCCTGGACAATGTGGAATTCCTAAATCCTTCTAAAGGCATGAGCATTTTGGAATTCCACAAAAATGCAAAGTAGGTGGAATTCCTGAATTCCTAAAGGCCAATTGCGACTTATTATGTGCTGCATTCATAAATTCTTGTCAAGAAACAAGGGAAACCCCAACCACTAGAATTATAGTAAAGAAACGGACCCTGAATTTCTTATAGGAATGCTTGAATCTATAGATAGTCTGAATTCCTGTAAACGGAGCATTTGGAATGTTCGGGAGATAAAATGTCACATTATATCGTAAATCCCTAACAAATCCAATTCATTCCAAGAAATTTCTTTAACCAAATAGACCCTAGGACTAATTCCATATCTCTTCGATTAGGATGGGAAGATAGCCACACGAGTAACATGCCGATCAAAACTCTAAACTCTTTGTATCCGAAGTTTAAGCAGGACATTACCAACTTCTTTATCCCACATGAGCCTTATCGCAGGTGGGTCACATGATTTCTAATGAAGAATATTGACCAAATTGAGGCTGTTCAGAATTCTCCCTTTCACATCTCTTTACCCACGGTTGATTTTACCTTCTAATTTTGTATACACAGCTTGACATTTTCACTTCTTTGTAAACCGTTTTTAAATATAAAAGTGGCCAAGGGTATTTCGGTCACATTAAAAGCTGTTTCATTCTCGACATCAGCTCCTCACCTTGTCGTTAACGCTAAACCGTCAGAACAGACAGACTACAGAGAGACCTTCCGCTCCTCGTTGGGGAACGACAAAAGTGCCCACACGTTTTTCTCGTATTAACAAAAATGACCCAAGTGACCCGGCGACCAATCTAATGTTTGACCCAAAAAGATTGGGTCTGGTTCTATAAATCTTTGGACCATCTGTAACTTGGGTGGGGCCTAATATCTGGATTCCACACCTGCATAATTGAATATCGAAAATGTGTAGACACATGTATAATAAAAAGGCGAATGATCATGTAGGGATAGATCATGGCGTTTGAGAGGTACTAGAGAATTTTTTTTGTTGTTCTAAAGGTTGTACTTAAAATCAGCTTTGTCACATCATTCTAATTTACTTTTTTTATTCTTCCAACTCCATTTGACGATTCAAGATTATGCAAATTTGTTACCCAACTTACTTTATCTAATGGTTAAAAATTAAAATAATTCAGACAACTTTTAGATCCCGAGAAGATTCAAATCTTCTTCACAATTGTCATGCTTTCATGTGGCCACTCCAAAGCTAAATTTTCTATGCTAAGGATAGCTTAAGCTTATCCATTGCTTCCCCCTAATTTGAGGCCACTTGCAACGAGTCCAAATCTCCTGTTTCAACGCAATAGAGAAATATCGTTTCAACCAATCCCTGAGTGCTATTTATATAAAATGTGATGTCAACTAATAGCACCCTCTCAATTGTTTGCTTTTAATGAAAAAAAAAATAAACATGACATTTTTTTACAGGCGGCGCTCGGCGCTCGGATAGGCTAAAACAATATTTTTCCGTTTCGTTGAAATATAAGATCCAGACTCACTTGCAACGCAACACATCCATGTAAGAGACATTGAAGTTATGGAGCAGGCCAATTGTCATTTTGATTAGATAAACCTTCCTCACAATCCTAAGGCCAATCGAATGGTTTATATAGGCATTTATCTTTTTGATTGAATTGATAATTAAATTAATGGTGAGACCAGCACAAATTGAACATTGCCAATTCATGGGAGGTAGCCAAGTAGGTATACACAGTTTGAGTAATCATACAGACAGAGGCCAACCAGATAATATTGTCAAGTACCAAGACAATCAATTTTGTACATGTGGGGTTCATTTGTAAACATCCAAACTATTCAAAATGTGTCTGTCCGGGCCCATTAGCAGCCCTAACATTGGCTCCATTACAGTGATTAGGACATAGCATTTTAATAGCATTGGATCCTCCTCTTACCCTATTTCCAAGAATCCATCCACACAACTACAAGACAAGGACCGACGAAAAGAAAGGCTCCTGTCTTTTTACAATTTTCAAAAAGAGCCAGGGGTACTTTCGTTATTTTTTAAAAGACGAAGTGCAGATTCTCACGTTTACTAATGTCAATCGCGCGGGATCCTCTCAAGCCCGTTTGTAATTTGAATTTCAAAACACAAACGGCTACGGCAATAAACCCAGGAAAAACCCCTCTTTCTCTTAAAAGGCCAAATTTCGGATTCCAACACTCTTTCTCTCTCATTCGTTTTCAATCTCCTGCAACAAGCCAAAATTCCTCATTTCTGCATCCGACCTTGTTTTTCCATACAAAATCAGATTCTCTACAGAAAAACAGAGATTTGCAAGGGTTCTATCTCTTCCTCTTCTGAAAGAAGAGATTTCGACAAAATGGGTGCCTCAGGGAAATGGATCAAAACGTTGATAGGGCTGAAAAAACCCGAAAAAGACGACCTTGTAATTTCATTCACCTCTTTCTCCTATTCCATTCTCTTATATTTATATTGATTGCTTTTGATATTGGGGTTTTTGCTCAGCTTTCTCCGTTTTGTTTTGTGGGTTTTGGTCAGGAAAAAATGGGTAACAAGGGGAAGAAATGGAAGCTTTGGAGGAGTTCTTCTGGAGAACATGGATCTTCGTGGAGGAGTCTTAAAGGAGGGCGTAGAGCGGCGTCGGAGGGATCTGATTGTTCTTCGGTAGCTGAAGCATTCAGTGCCGCAGTGGCAGCTGTGGTTCGAGCCCCTCCAAAAGATTTCAGGGTGGTGAGGCAGGAGTGGGCTGCAATCAGAATACAGACCGCGTTCCGTGCTTTCTTGGTAACTGGGTCTTCTTTCTTCTCTCCCCAATCTTCCATTTCTTGCTAATTTACTGCTCAAAACATGGGGTTTGGTCCGTTTGGATCTTAGAAGTCCCTAATTTCGGTTGTAACTGTAGGCTCGAAGGGCATTGCGGGCGTTGAAAGGAGTGGTGAGGCTTCAGGCATTGGTTCGTGGCCGTCAAGTGAGAAAGCAGGCTGCTGTGACTCTAAGGTGCATGCAAGCACTCGTCCGAGTTCAGGCCAGGGTCAGGGCTCGCCGTGTCAGGATGTCTACAGAGGGGTTGGCTGTGCAGCAACTACTTGAAGTTCGACGCGGCAACAAAGATGATCTTTTGAAAGAAGCTGAGGTAACTACATTCAGATCTGGCCTTTATGCATCTTTTAAAATGTTGCAAACTTGCAATGCTCACATGTGTAAAACAACAAATGGGTGGTATGAATATGAACATAGGAACGTTCTAGATTTCTATTTTCCTGTTACATTGTTTGAGCTTTTGGATGATCTCTTGAAAGATTCATGAGTTACCCTTTTTGTTTTATGACTTTCTGGGTTGTGTTAGTAAATACTGTTGTAAGTTCTGATTTTGGGAGTATGCAGTATAAGGAGTACTTGTTGTTTGAAGTTATGATAGAAAATTCTAGCTTGAAAGGAGTGTGATTTATAACTGTGATTTTGGGCATCATTTTAGGAAGGATGGTGTGATAGTCAAGGGACATTGGAAGAAGTTAGAACAAAGCTGCAGATGAGGCAAGAAGGAGCAGTCAAGAGAGAAAGAGCCATTGCATACTCTCTTTGCCAACAGGTAGACATCAACGGAACTTTAAGAGTTCTAGTACATCTATGAACCGTTTTTAAAATTCTACCTATGAACCTCTCTGTTGCAAAATTTCAGTTCATCAGATTTGCTTTTCATTATGTATTTTGCTTCTTTAAATCAGCAATGGAGATCAAACTCAAGCTCGAGAACGAATACACATGGGAGCTCTCTTAAGCATCTTGAACTAGATAAGAATAGCTGGGGATGGAGCTGGTTAGAACGATGGATGGCTGCGAAGCCATGGGAGAGCAGGTTGATGGAACAAACCCACATGGATCCTTGTAAAACGCCTTGTTCCAAAAATTTGGATGATTTCAGTGGAATCTGCACAAAATCCTCTGAACCCAGTTCGGTAAAAATTAGGAGGAACAATGTGACAACCAGGATCTCGGCAAAACCTCCAGTTGGGCATCCTGCCAACAATTTTAGCTCTCATTCACCATCAACACCAAGCTCTGAATTTCACTACGATGAGACCGCCACTGCCACGTCCTCATCAATTGGGACATCAACTCCTATTTCAGGCAATACCATCTTAACATCTGAAAGAACTGACAGAAGTAATCACAGCAGACCAAGCTACATGAATCTCACAGAGTCTATCAGGGCCAAGCAGAAAGCTCGCAATTCTCAACGAACACAGAGGCAGTCAATGGACGATATCCCGTTACATAAGAAGTCAGCTTTGATCAGTGGGGACTTAAAGAGCAGTGTTCGCTCAGATCCTTCAGTTACTTCCTCCAAACCACTTTACATTACCAACAGATTAGATAAGATTTCTGAGCGATTCAAGGAGAATGGTTGCTACAACTATGAGAGACCATCTTCCATGTGTTAGGGCGTTCTGTAGTTTGTAATATGTACTTGCCTTCAGAACCAGGCACTAACTCAGTGCCTTTTGTAATTTCTTTGGAGTTCAACATGTGTTGTCTTGTTTGAGTAACTTATTTGGGTTTTCGTCATGCATTGAGTTGCTTGGTTTTCTTACCCGAACCAAGTTAAATTGAAATTAAATTAACGAGTATGGGAGCTGGGTGACTCTGTATCATAGAAGCTGATTTTCTAGAGCTGTTTTCTACAATATATAATTCCCAATTAGAATTGTTTTTTGCAACTTACACTGTATACTTTGAATTTCTTTAGTAGAGCAACTAGTGTTTGAGGAACCACATGGGAGTACTACCATGTCTTAACATTTGGGATCATGGTTTTGTTCGACTCTCTCTCCACACACAAGTGAAGTTTGAACAAAAAAAAAATGTTCGTGAAAATGATCTAGAAAATGCATCCTCTCTGTTGATGGTCTATGCCCCAAAATCAAGCTGTGTCGGTCAAGCAGTTAAAAAATAGAATTTAGATATGGAAAAGGTGGTGGATGAGTACAATAGAGGAGGATGAAATTAGGAAAGATTACATGAAAGGAAATTTAAGAGTTATCCTAATAGAAATGTTGTCATCTCGGGTGGTTTGAACACATGTAGAAGATGATAATGACAATAAAATACAACCCTTGTATAGAGTAGAAGAGACCAGTAAAGACCTGAAAATCTAATAGATAGTAGAGTTATATCTAATGGTGAGAAAAACCATGATAGATAGTAGAGTTATTAACACCATGGTGTTAAATAGGACTAGCAAAAAGCTGATTTTAAATACATGGGATAAGGCAATGACAATGAAATAAAAATAAAAGTTGCAGAAAATTATTAGCGACCATCATTTGTGGTTCACATGGTTTTTACATACAAGCTCCATCAAGCATATACTTTACAATGGGATTGAAAAGTTTAACAAAGTTCTCTCCCTTACCCCAAAAAAGAGTAAATGCTATGGAAACAAAAATAAAAACTACATTTTCAGGAATAGGTTTTGTGGCAATTGATCCTTTAAATTTTATACATTAAAAATCTCTCTTAACCACTTGAAGCTTGACCCCATTCTTGAAATTGAGAACTATACCATAGTCAAATTCGAGAGGGGATTCCATTCTAGGAGAGTGTCGAAAGGCAAACTTACGATACAGATGAATGAGAGAAAGCTTAATCTCCTGTAGGGCAAACCGCTTCCCTACACATACCCGTGGTCCAATCCCAAATGGGATATGTGCATATGGATGCCTTTTCTTTTCTTCTTCGCATGTTGGATCAAACCTTTCAGGCCGGAATGTTTCTGGCTCTGGGAAATGCTTTGGATCTTTGGCCAAAACTCCAGTCGCTAACCATACCCATGTACCCTATAAATGAACATCCACGATGAGGACTTCTGGAAAATCAGTATCAGATGAACATTAATGACCCAAACATTCCTTCGGAACTGATGTGAGGCATTTGTATATTCTAACTTCCATCCATCTTGAGTTATTTTTGAGATTGATTTCAAGTGGTGGTGTTCCAGACATTCGAATATTTACTTTCTTTGGTGTCTGTTTATTCCATATATTGCTCTTTCTTCTCCCTATTTGATGTGGCCACATGTGTTATGCTGGAAGAGTGATGTCACCCCACCATCTGGAAGAACTGGGTAGAAACCAGTCCAGTCAGCAATGGGGCCATACATCTTGGTTAAATGTGGACTGTTGAAGAGCTTCTTTTTACCATTCATATCCTCTTTTAATGTGTGCCCCACCTTATGAGTGGACTGGCTTGGATATATAATTGGGACAGTTGTCTAGTTCAACACAATATGGCCCATCAATGCACAGTTTGGATGCAACAAACATCAGTTAGGGAGTGAAATTTGGAATTCTCAAACCCTCCTTTCTTTGTTTTTCAAATTTACTCTTAGCCTGATGTATCTGTACCTTGGGGAGGACGTAGCTTCCTATCTCTACTTGTCTGGATGTTTCTCGTGCGATCAATGGGGACATGGTATGAAATCGCATTGCCTCTTTTATCACCTGCTATGACATTGTTCATTAAATTACAAATGTGGAGCTGAATATGAAAGGTAAGAACGTGAGAAATTACCGGGCGAAAAATACATGAAAAATAAACATTAGGCATACCTGATCAAGATAGGGAAATTTGTGCTCGAGGTCTTGAGCTGTTGGAATAAGATCATGGGGACCGAAGTCATCGATTTCCTCAAGCAACTTCTTCTCTACTTGGGGGTGACAGGATACAAGATAGAGGATTGACGACAAAGTGAAAGATGTTGTTGATGATCCAGCCAGAAGGTGTTCATAAGTTAGTGCACTGATATAGTCATACGTGAAGATGTCCCTTGAAACAGTCTCTCTGTCCCTAGCATTCAATATGGAAGAAAGGAAGTCCTTGGATTCTATATCCTTCTCTCTTATTCTCTTTGCAACAATGCCATCTATCCGTCGGCTCAAACTTTTATTAGTCTGGTCCATCTTGCGATCGGCCATACCAGGAATCCATCTAAAGAGCTGCCTCAGTGGTTCTTGAAGGATTGGAACCACTAGGCCTAGTATAATGGACAAGGACCCTGAGAGGTCCATCTTGAGAGAGGTGGTGGCGTAGATATGCTGCTCAATAAATCCAGAAATTTCGTTATCACCTCCAACACCGTTGCTCCCTTCGCTAGAATTGTTGGATGGCTGCTGTTTTGAGAGGCCGAAGTCAGCCCCAAAAGCTGCTTGCCCTATGATATCTGTGGTCAGTCTCAAAGAGAGATCTGAGAAATCAATGTCTTCTTCATGGATGGTGGAGAGATTGAGAGTAGCTGATTCTATAAAAGACTGCATAACTGGGATCAGGTTAGAGAGGTGGGAAGGTTGGTACAGAGAGATTATGGTGTTTCTCATGGTTGACCACCTTGTGCCCCTGCAGAGAAAGTTCATTTGATTTGTTAAACTGCATTTTTGAGTCCTATGGCTACTTAGTTTAAAATTTAAATCAAGAAACGAGTTGCATTCGCATCCAAATAGTCAGCCACAATCTCCATTGATTAGTAATGACTATAGGCAACAACCTAAGTTATCCATTAGAATGAGTTAAGAAGCAATTAGTCGATGACTAGGTCTGAATTTGACTGGTTAAAAGAAGTGGATATTCCAATTGAATCTTTTTCTGCTACACATGCATGTAAGATGCTCTGTGGTAAGTGTGGAATTAAAGGGTGCTGTAGCTGAGAACCTGTGTGGGTCTGTGTAGTTTTTCTAACTTACGTCCAAGCCTACGGTTCTTGCATTTGGATAATTAGCTTGCACTTGAGTCTAAAGCTCTTTCAATCTACACAACAAGGTACGTTGAGTTAAAAGTAATTAGAGTTATACTGCCTGGGTACATGGTAACTGAGTTTCAAGGATCCTGATTCTGAACAGGGCCTAGAAGAATCTTAATTTCCTTCTCTGTCCTACATCTATGATTAAGCGCTCAACTTAAGCCTTTGGTATCAATACAGTGTGAAAACACAAGTAGATATTTACCATGGAATTTGTAATTTCATCTTAGGATTCAGACTGGATCCACTTCAGTTGTCATTTGGTGTTCTCTGAAATATGGGGTATTGGGGTTGTACATTAGCCATCTATGAAAATCAGCTATATAAAGTATTGCTAGGCGTTAGGCATGAGCCTTTGAAATAGATGGTCAAACATTTACAAAAATTGACTGATGGTGCTATTTTTATCTGTGGATAAGCCATGACCTTTGAGTTTTGTGGGGATGAAGGACCCCATCAACATGTTATGTTTATCAAAAAAATTTATCCATTTCACCTCAGCCCGAGAATTACAGATACTCAGTACTATAGTGCTCCTTTTTTTTTTTTTAAGAGAGAGAGAGAGGCTGGTTCCACCAGGTGCAAGGAGGGGTTCACTGATTAGAAACGTACCAAAACCATTTGGCATTTATAGCTGTTTGATCTAAAGATGTAGAATATACAATGGGCTACAAATTGAATTTCTATATTGGCAGTCCATTTAATTGACCATAAATAGGAAAGTCAATATAAATGAACATAAATAGGATATGTGTCCACACCTCTGTTGGATCCTGTTTTAGGCAGATGGCTAATCTGCAAAGCAACTTTTTTCCTGTGGGTCAAGTGTAAAAATCATAAAGGATTGTTGTGAGAGATCTTGTCAAGATAATCAAAGAACAAATCACATGATAAGATCTCTCACAATCTCAATCTTTTGTACAGTGGACCCCACAAACATAGGTCGTCCTACTTTCCCTGATGTCTCTACTCGTGCTTGCATGTTAAGATGCATGAATTAATCAAGTGTGGGACTGTGAAAGTAAGCACCTGGTGAAGAAGAGTCCCTTCTGGTGGAGTGGGGTAGCAGAGATTGGAGAAGGAATGCTTCTGTTGTCCACATCCTTGAATTTCTTTATGCCCACCTCTCTGCACAGGTCTGGGTCTGCTACAATCACTAGTGGTTGCCTTCCCATATGAAACCTGCCCATATAGAATCATTTTTTTAGGCCTTTCTCAAATCAATACTTGTATATGATATCTAAAAGATAGCTGGTTATGTTGATTTGGGTGAGAAAATCTACCGGAAAATAGGTCCATATTCATTAGCAAGTATCCTAAAAACATCTGGTCCGTGCTTGGCAAGCAGGGGAAGGTGTCCCAATAGAGGTACTGTGGGAGGGCCTGGTACCTTCCTAACACCCCAATATGGTGCATAGAAATACCCCAAAAAACCAGCCACTAAGGCCAGTAAGGTGAAAACAGTAGCTGTAGGTGCCCTTATCAAAGGTAGTATCCATGTCATGGATGCCTCAAAAAGCTCTTGCATTCTTTTCTTCACTTCAGACAAGCTTAGTTCAGGGAGAGAGGGAGGGAGGGAGTTTGATGTGTTTTTGATTTGGAAGAAGTTGACTTTATACCGACTGCAACAGGTAGTGTTTGTCGATCGTGATACAGATGGAATCCACAACGGCAAAAAAATCTTCGTACATGACATCCTCACTTTTTAACACTAGTGATAGTGGGTCGACCCAGAATTCTTTAAAATTTTATTTTAGTCTCTTAATCCCTAGCTATAAATTCATATTTAGGTTCTGCTTATCTAATCCAAGCCGCTCAAAATCAATTTCGAACCTTTACTCGTCCCAGGCCTTGCTCAAGTTTTGCTCAAGTTTTGCTCATGTGTGTGAAAGAATGTAATGTGCCCCTTTTCATTTTTTTTAAAAAAATTAATCACGTAATGAGGTGATCAATCTAAAAGCGAGCATAGCTCCTGTTGCAATAGAATTTAGCTTGGAATACTTAGGGCACGTTTGGCTATCAAAAAAGAATCCTCTGCTTAGAGGATTCCCTCCATCTCCTAAAATCAAGATATGCTTAAAGAGGATTTCTATGCAAAGATCAGGTTTGGTAATCACAAAGGAATCCTACCGGATTTAGCAAAAGGGGCCCATAAAAGTTCCATATTTTGTGATCCGACGGTCAGAATGTTTTTGTAAACATCTTAAAATCTAAGAGCAATCAATGGTTGATATTTGGGCAGTCAGTCGTTTTGGGCATTTTAAAGCTTATGAACAATTTGGATCTCCATTGTGGGACCCATAAAAGTCAAAAAATCACAAAAACCGTTGATTCAAGTGCACCCGCCTCATCTACTGATCTACTGTAGCACCGCCTTTCCATCAATCCGCGCATTTCAACAATTCAAAGGGGGATAGTCGGACACACGAAATAATTGAACGGATGGAAAGACGGAAGCCTCTCGTCTATTTTCTGCAGTCAGCCAAACTTGGGCTTTCCACGCATGCGACGAAAACCGGCGAGGATTCTGCATCGATCACGGTTACCAAACATGCCCTTAATTTCATATGAAATCCCCACTGTGGGTTTATACCGATGTATTGTTAAAATTCTGGAAGGCCTTATTCATTTTAATCAAGGTCTGTAAACATGGTTATGGACACATAACAGCTAGGTCCAACACTTCGGTGCAATGACTCTTATTTCGACCAAAACATTTATGTTCATGCATCTGGTCCTCTTTTTTATCTTCAATCTTTTTTTTCTTAAAATTGTCACTGTGGTCTTCGTCATCACTGAGATTCATTCCATTGGCTAGTGTTGGTAAACGTTCCACTCTTAATGCCACTAAATATTATCTCTATCAGTCTATTTGAAAGTAGCCTCTTTTAGTGCGAAAATGTGTTCCAACTTGATGATGACATATTGACATCAAAGAAAGAAATGTGATTTAACTAAAAGGAGATACATTTGAGTTTCCACCAAAAAGTCATCTAGAGAATGTAATGTGTATGCTCTTTCTACTTATATCTAAAAGAAATGATTAAAGCATAAATAATTTTCAATAATTTTTTCGGATGGATCAGTACTCCCCCTTAGGTGGAACTTGGTCGGCTCACTTTTGATGGCATTCATATTTTTTTTCGCATCGTACTAAAACATCGAAGTGTTAGTAGAGGCAACATAAATACTTTTTAATACTCCTCTCGGGTAGAGCCCACTCAACATAAGTCACTCTCCAAGTTACAAATTTTTTTGTTTCTAGAATCATATTAGCAGATGAATTATCTGACATTCTATTCTTGTAGACTTTTGAAAGTGCTTTGGATGTAAATAAAAACTGAAAAGATATTGTACAGGCATTTAGTATATAACTGTTATATTCACTAATCACAGTGGTATCAACCAACAAACTTAGTGTGTAGGGGGTGAAACCTTCAAGGATTTTGAACTTTGGATGTGATTTGAGAGTTTATTCAATGTGAGATAAAGACACTAAGGGAACATGGAGTGAGAACCAGAACTGGACCACCAAATTACTCGCTTTTCGGTGCTGGGGGAGTGGATGATGATGATGATGACAAGAACTCAAAGCTTTCAAGGGTGACTTGAGTAAAACAGGGGCCACTGATAACTACCAAATCTTCACCCACTCATCACAGCTCTTGTTTTCTCTTATCTCTGTAACTAAAGGAATATGGGTCCCCACATGAACATAATCCACACCACTTTCAGTTTCTAACCCCTCTCACCGATCACCACCCTCTTTGTCCTGTGATAGAATCCATTCCGTCTTTGTAGAGGGCAAGAGGCTCCCAAAGCATAGGAACCATGTAGGATCTCAGACGCATTGAACTACCACTAATTTCAAAATCAATTGATGATGGGAACCAGCACAACAATAGTTTTATGGTCTGCTGATTGTGTTATGAAGATATTCGAGCATCACTCCACCACGGTTGTACAGAAGGATTGTACCAGGGACCTAACAATCTCCCTCTCACAGTTCCACCTGAAAGGAGACTCAAACACCCAAACTTACCAAGCTCTGGTACTATTTATAAGATTTCAGACCCCATTGAGCTACCACTTTAATTTTGGAATAAGTAGAACGTCAAATAGATTAGAAATCCTGCAGACCATTTACCCCTGTTATCTCCTTTTCCTTTTGTTCTCGTAAAAAGAGGCCAGAGCAGTCCTTTGGCCCACACTACTTTTATTTTGATCAATATCCCTTGACAACTACGTGTAAGCACTAGAAACCCAGATAATAAGAGGCTTGAACCACCGATCTATCCACGCCCTATGTAATTATATGTGCTCTGACCTTTTGAGTCCTCCATGTGGATGGTGCCGTCAGCTTCAAATAAGGTCTACTTCAGGTACAAAGAACAGAAAAACAGTTGGAGCTCTTCAAATTCCAAATAATGAAAGGACTCGTAAGAGCTTGGAAATTTTGAGTGACTAAAAAGTCTGTTTGGCCCAAGCATTCAGTATATGTGGGCCGGACCCATCATTCAGCCTATGGGTTATTCATCTGGTAGAACCAAACTTGGAAAGGCATCAAAACAAATTTTCTACATTGAACAATCCTGAGCTTTTATACATCACCCACAAAATGTTTCCCACAAGATGAATGATCTGGATCATTGAGGCATGGCAGAGAACACACAACCTTCCATTCCACAACAATGTTCAAGTAAGTCAAGAGTCAAGATATGGGTGTGATCCCTTTTCTGAAGTGTTTGGATCACAGTCATAAAGCAATAGGAGAAACGCATGCGAAAAGTAGAAGACAAAACTTTCTAACTAAAGTTTTATAATAAAAAAAGAAAACAAAACAACATCCGATGGTGCTGATTTTCTCTCATTTTTACTGGCATCTTCCCTTTTTGTGAGTGATTTGCCAACGCCTGAAGCCAGTAGAAGATCTTGTGCGAACCATCAGCAGCTCCATTTGTTGGAAGAAGCAATCAATCCAGGGTCATTTACCAGGTTTCTCTTAGACAAATTGAATGAAACGGGAAAAATTAATGCTTGAGCAGACTTAAGTGCAATGTGTTTCAAGAAGGATCTAACTGTGTTGAAAATCCTAGTCGAGCGATCTCCCAAGTTTTAGATCGACCAATCTGTTCGTGTGATGGAGTACATTGCTGCAAATTCAATGTCGATTCATGAACATTGAGCAAAATGAGACCAACCACTTTGCAAAGTACATAAAGCTTTAACAGGAAAAAGAGAACAAGCAGAAAAGTATCTTTTGCTATCAGGAAGTCACTACAGACTCCTAGACTCCCTAGTGTTATAGGTTATGTTGAATGTGGATCATCTTTAGCTCTATGTTCACCATCAGTTCTTTTGCAGTGAGTGCCAATACAACAATCTGCCGTGCACTTGGTTTGATGAAGCCTTCCACAATGCCATTGTAGAATCAAGCCTGCAGCAATGCATTGTAGTACCCATCAAAATTGAAGAGCCCACCTGCACATATAAAAGTTGGAACATCTTTGATCCCCCTTTTCTTTCACACTTAATGGTGCTACAACAGTTGACACAAGGATAGCAAAATGATCACCGGTTTGTTGTGAATTTGTAAGTTTTTGAGAGTTGGCTACTTCATGTGGATGGACAAAACATGGGAATAATGTAATTTTATATTTTCTAGACTGGACTGTAACTTGATGGACAAAAATCCGAAGATGAAGATTTTGGAATACTCAATCGGATTTCAGCAGGGAAAGGGAGCAAACATCTGCAGTCCGATCGATCGGAACTCTTGGCCGATCGATCGGACCTGAACACCTCTCAGTTATGTACAGGCGATTGATGTCCGATCGATCGTTCAAAAAATTGCTCTCAGTTATTTACAGTCCGATCGATCGGACCATTTGGCCGATCGATCGGAACTAAAATGCATCCAGTTATTTACAGTCCGATCGATCGGACCCTTTGGCCGATCGATCGGAACTGAAATGCATCCAGTTATTTACAGACCGATCGATCGGACAGCGGCGAACTGCAGCCTATTTGAGTGGATCTCATCTTGTCTTATCCGTATCCCACTCAAACGAGATCTATCCCATTCGTTTCAGAAAGCCTTTTTAAGGCTTAAACCTCTCAAGAAATGTATCTCTGATAGAACTTAAAAACCCTAAACTATTTCTTGAGAGATGGCTTTCCTCCAGAGAGCTTTTGTGAAAATCATGTGCTGAAGCCTTCATCTCTTCTGGAGATTCAACCTCAACATATTTGCTGATTCGTCTTGTTCAAGGCGTGGAGATCGAAGTGCTGGAGAAGGTGAACGGCGTGTTCGTCGGCTAGATCTACTACAGTCTTAGGTTGTGTTCAACTGTAAAGGGGTAGTGAGTATCTTGTAACCTTCGATTCTTTTAGTGCTTTGATCTTTTTCGGACCAGGGTAAGGTCCCGTGGTTTTTTCCCTATTCAGGGTTTTCCACGTATAAAATTGAAGTGTCCATCTGAGTGATTTTTAGATTGATTAACTTAGATTTCTTTTTCCGCAAACTCATATTGAAATCTGTGTTGGGACTTATTTATCATTAGGATTGATTCGTGATCAACCCTTTTGGTATTTCAATTGGTATCAGAGCAGTTCACACTAACTTATTGTGTGAGATCTCTACAGATTTTCTGTTATGGACTTTAATAGAGATGGGACTTCTATTTCCAAACCTCCTCTTTGGATGGATCTAACTATCCTTATTGGAAAGTTAGAATGACAGCATTCCTTCAATCCATAGATGTGGATGTTTGGAATTGTGTGGAATTTGGCTACACTAAGCCTCTTGTTGTTACTGATGACAACAAAACCATTGAAAAACCCATGGCTCAATGGACTAAGGAAGATAAACAAGCATTTAACTTTAACAGTAAAGCTTTGAATTCTATATTCAATGGTGTTACCCCTTCTGAGTTCCGTCGTATATCAATTTGCAAACTTGCTAAGGAAGCATGGGATATTTTAGAAACTGTACATGAAGGTACTGTTTAAAGTTAAGCAAGCAAAACTTCAGAATTTAACCACAGCCTTTGAGACTTTGAAAATGGATGAAAATGAAGGATTTGATGATTTTAATGATAAATTATCTGCTATTGTGAATTCTAGCTTCTACTGGGTGAGATCATTCCTGAGCATAAAATTGTCAAAAAGATTTTACGATCCTTACCTGAGCGGTTTGACCCAAAAGTAGTAGCTATAGAAGAGTCCAGTGATTTGGATTCGATCAAGGCTGATCAATTAGTTGGAAATTTGCAAGTCTTTGAAGCAAATTTAAGGTCAAACAAGAAGGCCAAAGGGTTGGCTCTAATTTCTTCCAAGTCTCGCTTGGAACATGATGACTCAGAATCAGAATCTGAGGATCCAGATCTTGATGCCTTATTTGTTAAAAAGTTTAAGAAATTTCTCAAAGATGATAAGAAGGGTTTTAAAAAATCTTTCCAAAAGTTTAAAGGGCAAAATAATCCTACTTCTTCCTTCAAAGTAAATTCTGGAACAAAATCTGAGAAATTTGTATCCAAAATTCCCTCAAAGGATACTCACTGTTTTGAATGCAAAGGGTTTGGTCACTATGCTTCTCAATGCATTAATAGAACTTTCAAAACTCAAGGTAAAATTCTCAATGTCACATGGGATGATGATTCAGATCAAGATGGAAATGATACTGAATCTGAAACTATCTCTGGTCATGGAAAGTTCATGGCTTTTATGGCACAATCTAACAGTTCATTTGTGCAGGATGTTGAGGAAAACTCTGATGTTAATGATTCAGAGAATCAAAATTCTTTGTCAGATAATGAGCAGGATTTGATTGAAGCTTATGAAAGTCTTCTTAAACACTCAAGGAGGATGACTCAGTTAAATGACATCCTGAAAGGAAAATGGAAGACATCTGAAAAAGAAAAGCTTGTGCTTAAGAATGAACTTCAAGAAGCTCAAGGTCAAGTATCTCAACTTGAATCACAGTGCACATTGCTAACTCAAAAGCTGATTGATGCAGGAAATGAATGCAATATATTGCATGAACAATCTGTCAAAGCTGACAAAGAGATACAAATCATAAAGAAAGATATGGATTTGTGCAAAGCTGAAAAGGTTGTCATATCTGAGAAATTGAAGGTAGCTACCTCTGAACTAGTTTCTACCCAAGCTGATTTAAATCGGATGAACAAAGGGTCAAAGCAACTTGATAAAATTTTGGGTGCGCAAATCACATCAAACAACAAGCATGGCCTTGGATTTGATTATCGTGCATCCACGTCATCCACCAAAGGTAAATTTGTTCGAGGACATACATTGTTTGCTACTGAACCTGCAGTCTATCATTCTCAACATGTACATTCCACACTACAAAAATCTATACCTCCTCGCAAATATGTCCCAACTTGTCATTACTGTGGTATCATTGGACATATTCGGCCACATTGCAACAAATTGCGTAACAGACTTCGCAATGCACGGAGGAAGAAAGATTCCACTCCTCCAAAGGTGCAACAAAATCTATTTGGATTCGCAAAACTGACCTTTACTGTAATGTGGTTCTAACTGCACTTAGAGCACAAAGTTCACATGTTTGGTATTTAGACAGCGGGTGCTCTAGACACATGTCAGGTGATAAATCTCTTTTCACATCTCTTGAAAAACACAATGGTGGAAATGTTCAATTTGGCGATGGGAGTAAATCAAAAGTCATTGGTAAAGGTTCAATAAACATCCCAGGTATGTCACCAATTCATAATGTTTTTCTGGTTGATGGTTTAAAGGCAAATTTGTTGAGCATAAGTCAATTTTGTGAATCTGGTAATGAGGTTCATTTCTCACTACATCACTGCACAATTGTCGATGCCAATGGGAAAATTGTACTTTCTGGTAAAAGGAATTCCGATAACTGTTATGTGGTTGTTAATGATAACAATCTACAATGCCATTCTTCAATCATTAACGAGGTTGATTCTGTGGCATCAACGGTTGGGTCACATTAACCATATCTATTTAGAAAAATTGTCCAAGCAGGAATTGGTTAGAGGTCTCCCCAAACTTCAAAAGCCCTCTAATCATGTTTGTGGTCCTTGTCAATTGGGGAAACAAATTAGAGTGCCACATAAGAAATTGGAAATGCTTACTACCAGCAGACCATTAGAATTGCTTTCACATGGATCTAATGGGTCCGTCCAAAACGGAAAGCATTGGTGGTAAAAAGTATATTTTTCTCACAGTTGATGATTTTTCAAGATTCACATGGGTTCGTTTTCTTAGAGATAAATCTGAACTTTTGCAGTTTTTTATCACTTATGGCTTCAACTTAATTTGCAGGTAAGGGAGCCTCAATTTGGTGGAGTTGCCAGAATTCAGATCTGATCATGGAACAGAATTTCAGAAATTCATGTTTTGATTCTTTTTTGTTACTGAGAATGGCATAAAACATGAGTTTTCCGCTCCTAAAACTCCTCATACAAAATGGAGTTGTGGATACGAAAAAATCGGGTAGTACAGGAAATGGCTCGGGTTATGATTCTATAGTAAGAAAGTACCACAGCGATTTTGGGCTGAGGCAATAAACCTACCGCTGTCTATGTGATCAACCGAGTCTATCTCCGGTCTGGTACAAAGAATACACCGTATGAGTTGTGGAATGGAAGGAAACCCACTGTAAAATACTTCAAAACCTTTGGGAGTAACTGTTATATCTTGAAAGACCGAGAGCATCTTAGCAAATTTGAATCTCGAAGTGATGAAGGGATTTTTCTTGGGTATTCTTTAGATAGTAGAGCATACCGCGTATTTCATCTGCGAAATTCTACTGTCATGGAATCTATCAATGTAGTCATCGATGATGCTGGACCCTCTTATTTTTCAGATGATGAAGATGACTTTTCCCTAATTCCTATTTCTTCTCAGCAGGTTGAGCAAGACGGAAATCAAAGTAAGGAACCGGCAGATCAAGCACAACCAGCTCAAGATATTGTTGTACCTGATTCAGAATCCGAATCTGAAATTGAAATATCTGGAGCAAACTTAAAGAGATCGGTTTCAGGAACATCAAGTCATCAGCCTTCTTCAAGCAAGGACATACATCCTCGTTCTCAAAAAGGTCAAGTACTCAAAGATCACTCTCTTGACGAAGTCATTGGTGATATTCAGGCTCCGTTGAAGACTCGACAGCAAATACAAAATGAGGGTAACTTTTTTATGTTATGTCTCCTTCTTAGAACCAAAAAATGTCAAAGAAGCACTTATTGATGACTCATGGATAAATGCCATGCATGAGGAGTTGGGTCAATTTGAGCGTAATCGTGTTTGGGAACTTGTACCACGGCCTTCTCATACCAATGTTATCGGGACAAAATGGATTTTCAAAAATAAAACCGATGAACTTGGTAAAGTCATTCGAAACAAGGCCAGACTCGTTGCCCAGGGATATACACAGGTGGAGGGGATTGATTTTGATGAAACATTTGCCCCTGTTGCTCGTCTTGAGTCCATCCGCATTCTTTTAGCAATAGCTTGTTCCTTGAAATCAAGCTATATCAGATGGATGTCAAGAGTGCCTTCTTGAATGGTTATTTGAATGAGGAGGTGTATGTTGAACAACCTAAAGGGTTTGAGGATCCTCATTTTCCCAACCATGTTTTCAAACTGCATAAAGCCTTGTATGGTTTGAAGCAGGCTCCACGAGCATGGTATGCGAGATTGACAACATTTTGATTAAAAATTCCTTTCGTAGAGGAAGTGTGGATAAAACTTTATTCATCAGAGAGGAAAAACGATAATATCCTCATTGCTCAAATTTATGTGGATGATATTGTTTTTGGATCCACGTCTGAAACTTTGTCTAAATCTTTTGCCACATGTATGTCAAAAGAATTTGAGATGAGCATGGTCGGAGAACTATCATTTTTCTCGGTCTTCAAATCAAACAATGTGAAAATGGGATATTTCTTTCTCAAACTAAATATGCTCAGAACATTTTGAAAAAGTTTGGGATGGAATCCTCTAAGCACTCCAATACACCTATGAGCACCACAATAAAACTGAGTTTAGACTCTTCTGGAAGGACTTCGATGAAAGATTGTATCGACGTATGATTGGTAGTTTGTTGTACCTAACTGCTAGCCGACCAGACATTTCGTTTAGTGTTTGTGTTTGTGCTCGATATCAAGCAAGACCTAAGGAGTCACATGTTCAAGCTGTCAAGAGGATTTTGAAATATGTAAGTGGCACCACTGGTTTTGGGATATGGTTTTCCAAAGATTCTACCATGAATGTTGTGGGGTTCTCCGATGCTGACTGGGCAGGTTGTGTTGATGATAGAAAAAGTACATCTGGGGGCTGTTTCCTAATTGGTAACAACTTGGTTGCATGGCATAGCAAGAAACAGACTTCAACTACTTTATCGACTGCTGAGGCCGATACATAGCAGCTGGAAGTTGTTGCACACAATTACTATGGATGAAAACAAATGCTATCTGACTACGGCATTTGAACAAACTACAATGGTAGTTTATTGTGACAACAAAAGTGCGATTGACATCTCTAAAAACCCAGTTACAACATTCAAGAACCAAACATATAGACATCAGGCATCATTTCATCCGAGATTTGGTTGAAGAGAAAATTATCTGCTTGGAGCATATCTCTACGGAAAATCAATTGGCTGATATCCTCACCAACCCTTGGACCCAACTAGTTTTGACTCCCTTCGTAAGTCTCTAGGTATCTGTTCTTACCCATAATTTTTTTTGCACTTTCTTTCATTGCTCATTATTGATTTCCTAGCGTGTGATTCATTGAATTTTTTTTGCCTTGTTAGAGATACACATTTTACTGAAAATAATTTCACAGTTTGATGGTAATGATCTTCTTGCATGATTTCAGATATTCTCTCCTGGTATTTTATGAGTCGCTCACAGCACATTTAAAAAAAAAAAAAAAAAAAAAAAAAAAAAAAAAAAAAAAAAAAAAAAAAACCGGAGGAATAGGGCTACCTACGAGTATGAGTGATAGCCACCAAATGATTGGTAATTTTCTTTGGAAAAGGCTACCATATTCATAGTGTGAAAGTCACCCATGATGGTTTTTCTTTGCAATGCTCAAAGAGCTTAACATGAAAAAAAAAAAAAAAAAAATAAGAATTTAGGGGGAGCTGTGCTACTCTAGTTTGCCAGGGGCGTTGTTCTCTTTTTGTGTGATTCTATCATTCATCCTAGCACAAACTCATTTTACAAACAAAAATCAAAAATAAATTTTTTTTCACATTCAATCACTCTCTAATGCTTGGTTAGAATATTCTTTTGATGTATGATCATTAAGGGATTTCATTATGGCTTGTTATTAGTTGTGCACAACATTTTTTACCTAGGTCCGTTTTCATTTTTTTACCCAGGTCGATCGATCGGACATTGATGCCCGATCGATCGGACAGTTGTCTCAGTCATCAGAAAAATAAAACCGTGACTCTGTTGTTTCTTACTCTTACCTCTTATGCCCTAGCCTTTATTCTCTAACTTTCTTCCAAGATTTTCCTTAGAGGTTTTCCAGCTTCTCCAAGGTAATTTTTCATTTAATCTATTTCAATTCATTTCCTTCTTTTCTATTATTTGGTTGTGATTGTTGTCTTGGGTTGTTAGAATGTGATTCTCTTTTAAGTGGATGTTGGTTTGGTTGTCCAAGATCACTTCAATGAGTCTTTGCCATGTGTTTGGCAAGATAGTATTGTGTGTTTCTTTGGTGTTTCACTACTTCTGCTTGTACATTGCTAAGATGAAAGTTGGGTTGCTATATTGATGTAGTGCACACCAAGTGTTTGCTGTTTGCCTTAAAGACATCATGCCTCCAAAAACTTCTCAACCTCGCACGAGGACTGTTCAGCGTGGTAGTTCTTCTTCTTCTGCACCATTTTGATGCTCAACGGTTTCAAAGTCTTTCAAGAGAGACCTCCTTTGATAATGTGTTTTCCAAAAAACAAGTCATTGTGGAACGACAGGTTAAATTTGCTAGAATGGAAATTGATTTCAAGGATTGGCTTCTTGAAAGAGGATGGAACTCCCTCTATGATTTTTCACCTATTGCTTATGGATCTTTGGTCAGGGAGTTTTATAACAACATTCATGACATTGGGAATGAATCATTCAAAACTTTTGTTCGTGGTTTCTGATTGAAGTTGATCCAAATTTTCTCAGTCAATTCCTTCAAATTGACCGGAGTTTAGATGCCTATATCCCGAACCTGAACCTGACTCAGATGATATGGAGGATAAGGTGGATGACACTGACTGGGGTGCTGTAGTTACCACTTTAACTGGTGGTCGTCGACGCGATTGGGTTGGAGGGGTGCTTAAACAGAAATATCTTACTCCCTCATTCAGAATGCTCAACTTGTTTGTCTGTTTCAATCTTGAACCTAAAGGGGAGGACTTCTGAAGTGATAATGGAAACTGGCTATCTGTTATCTGTAATTGGCACTGGGAAGCCCATTGATGTCCACTTGTTATTTTTCAAGCATATGCTGGATGCCCTTCAAAGTGCTTCAACTACATCTCTTCCTTTTGGGGTTCTTATTTCGAGGATACTAATTTCGCATGGTGTTGCTATTAGCCCTCATGATGATGTTGCGAAAGGAAGAGGACCAATTACATATCGCACTATTACTCAGTTCTACCTCCCATGTCGCTGATAGTGATGAAGAAGATCCGGCTCCTTGTGCTGCCGCAAGAGATTTTGAAGCTCCGTCTGAGACACAGATGCCATCATACTTTCAGGATTTTGAGAACCGCTTATTTGATCAATCGACTCAGATTGAATTGCTTGAACATAGAATGAATTCTCAGTTTCAGGATGTGTTTGCACAGATGGAACAGCTGAACCCTTGGTAGTCACCGCATTGAGGGCAAGCTTGATACTCTCCTTCAGCGTTTTCCCTCCTCCGCAGTTAGTTGATTTCTAAGTTGTTTTCTGTGGTTGCTTTTATTAATGCTACTGTGCCTTTTCTTATTTGTGGACTTGTATTTGATGAATCATTTTGTACTCCTATTTGCATCATTCGGTTAATAGAATATCTCTTTTACCCTTTGGTCAAATTTTATTTTGGTTCCCAAAAAAAGGGGGAGAACAGGTGTTCATGATGGTTGATGATTTATATTCTTTTTGGTTAATTTATCATCTTTGATTTTGATGATCTTTGCGTCAATGATTGGTTGCTGACAGGATCTTACAGGTATGATCAAGATGGAGCTTGAAGCTTTTCTTTAGCTAGTTTTTTGGGTAGATTTTCATGTATTAGAGTTTGGTCCATGAATTGCCAAGGGGGGAGATTGTAAGTTTTTGATAGTGGGATACTCATGCCTGGATGGGACCAAAACATGGGAAAATGTAATTTTATATTTTCTAGACTGGACCTGTAACTGATGGACAAAAATCCGAAGATGAAGATTTGGAATACTCAATCGGATTTCAGCAGGAAAGGGAGCAAACATCTGCAGTCCGATCGATCGGAACTCTTGGCCGATCGATCGGACCTGAACACCTCTCAGTTATTACAGGCATTGATGTCCGATCGATCGTTCAAAAATTGCTCTCAGTTATTTACAGTCCGATCGATCGGACCATTTGGCCGATCGAACTGAAAGCATCCAGTTATTTACAGTCCGATCGATCGGACCATTTAGGCCGTCATCGGAACTGAAATACATCCAGTTATTTACAGACCGATCGATCGGACCCTCAGGCCGATCGATCGGACAGCGCTTTTCTTGAATCTGTCAGAATGTCAAAACTAAGCGAGAAAAGAGCCTTAAAATTGAAGGCAATTGAAGAAAAGAAACATCACTTCAAGCGACTTTGCTTGACACTCAATCTAAGGTAAAACAGTTGGAAGAACAGCGCACTATCTTGTCTGATAAGTTGATTCTTGCAGGACAAGAGAATGATCGTATGCAACAAAAATTTCAAAAGGCAGAATCAGAATTATCACTCTTGGTAATAAGAGCTGACTCTTGCAAATCTGAAAAATAGAAGAATCTAGCTGGAAAATTGAAGTAGGCCCTTTTGAGGTGGAATCAAGCAAAAAGCTTCAATCAATCGAATGAATACAGGATCATTAAAGCTAAATGAGATTCTTGGATCCCAACAGCCTACTTCTTCAAAATCAGGGACTTGGTTTTGTTCATGGCACTTCCTCATCAAAGAGATAAGTAAATCAATCATCGTCTAAGGACCAACTATGACAGCAATTCCTCCGAATTATTCAAATACTGCACATCCACGCAAATCATTATAATAGATATGTGTCGAAATAACAATTTGTTCCCATATGTCATTTTTGTGGGATAAAGGACACATCAGACCACTTGTAACAAACTAGAAACTTTCAGCGAAATCAGCGGAGAAGGCAATCTGTCTCTCCTCAAAAGGTCAAAACTAGAACCGTCTGATTCGAAAATTTGACCTGCGCTGTAATGTGGTCCTAACTGCACTCTTGCAACTGACTCGGATGTATGGTACTTGGATAGTGGCTGCTCTAGACATATGTCAGGGAACAAAGCATTATTTACCTCCGTTGACGACTATGATGGTGGCACTGTTCGTTTTGGAGATGGAGGTAAGGCCAAAGTAATTGGTAAAGGAACTGTGTCAATTCCAGGTATGTCTCACTTAAAAAATGTTTTATTTGGTTGACGGGCTCAAGACAAAATCTTCTCAGTATCAGCCAATTATGTGACAACAACTATGAAGTTCACTTTTCTGCTCATGAGTGCATTATTGTTGATAAAAGGGGAAATCTGTCATTGCTATCTTTTTTGCTGATATTATATTTCTTCCTGATGTAGTTTCTATTATGCTACCCTTTTTGCTTACTTGTTATACTGTATTCAGTTGTATTTCCTTGCCAATTTATGAACAAAAAGGGGGAGACATCTTAACATGTTCTTACATATTTCTATGATGTGTTACACTTGATCTTGTGTATAAGGTTCTTGCAGGATTGATATGGACTGTGATTGCAGGATTGCTTGGAGAATTAGTTCCTTTTTCTTTTTATGGGTATATTTTTATGTAATTAGGAGTTTTTGTCCATGAATTGCCAAAGGGGGAGATTGTTAGGATTCTTGTAGTTGGCTAATTCATTGGTTATGGACAAAAACTGGGTTCCTTATCAATTGTACTTTAATTAGAATGGATTGCTCGGATTAAGGACTCAGTGAGAAGACTCTAACACAAGAAAAGATGAACTCCAAGTCTCCTTTCAAGAATACCTTCCTGACAGAGGTCGCTCGAGCGAACTCTGGTTTCGCTCGAGCGAACCCGAGACAGTAGCTTCATCGCTCGAGCCACTCCCAGCCTTCGCTCGATCCATCATAAACAGCAAAGAGGTCGCTCGAGCGAACCTCAAGTTCGCTCGAGCGAACCTGGGCGAATGTTAAGATTCCATCCGGAAACTACTTCCTATTTTCTCTCAAGAGCACTAGTTTATTTCAATCACACTAGAACTCTTGAGGCTCGTTTTGAGGCTTATATATATCCTTTATCTCTCTATTCAAAATTACTTCTCTACAATACAACTGATCTGAGAAGACTCTGAGAGATCCATCATCCTTCCAAAGCTTCTAGTTTGCTGTGCTGAAGATCAAGCTTTGGTTTTGCATCCATACTACTCTCCTGAAGTAGAGAATCCTTGAAGACGACTTCGAGGAGTTTGTTCAAGCACGGTGAAGGTGAATGACGAGTTGTCAACAAGATTCGAGCAGTCCTTAGGTTGAGTTACCAACTGGGAAGGGTTGTAAGTGTCTCTTGTAACTTTCGGTTTACAATAGTGCTCGGTTGTCTGTTGGCCTAGACAGTAAGGCCCGTGGTTTTTTTCCCGAGTTGGGTTTTCCACGTACAAAATCCTGAGTCTTATTTGCTGTGTGTTTGATTGCTTTTTAATTGGATTAGGATTAATAATTAGTTTAATTACTTGTGGATTAATAACAATTAGAGATCTGGTGATGGGACCTCAGCCTATATTAAGGCAGGTTTTCAATAGCCTATTTGAGTGGATCTCATCTTGTCTTATCCGTATCCCACTCAAACGAGATCTATCCCATTCGTTTCAGAAGAAAGCCTTTTTAAGGCTTAAACCTCTCAAGAAAGCATCTCTGATAGAACTTAAAAAACCCTAAACTATTTCTTGAGAGATGGCTTTCCTCAGAGAGCTTTTGTGAAAATCATTGTGCTGAAGCCTTCATCTCTTCTGGAGATTCAACCTCAACATATTTGCTGATTCGTTCTTGTTCAAGGCGTGGAGACAAGTGCTGGAGAAGGTGAACGGCGTGTTCGTCGGCTAGATCTACTACAGTCTTAGGTTGTGTTCAACTGTAAAGGGGTAGTGAGTATCTTGTAACCTTCGATTCTTTTAGTGCTTTGATCTTTTTCGGACCAGGGTAAGGTCCCGTGGTTTTTTCCCTATTCAGGGTTTTCCACGTATAAAATTGAAGTGTCCATCTGAGTGATTTTTAGATTGATTAACTTAGATTTCTTTTTCCGCAAAACTCATATTGAAATCTGTGTTGGGACTTATTTATCATTAGGATTGATTCGTGATCAACCCTTTTGGTTTTTCATTTGGACGTGGAGACTCTAACACGCGGTTGAAAATTTATGGAGACAGATCAAGTCTTATTTTAAATTTACTCTAAATGGGATTATAATCTCTATGGCCTATGCCCGGTTTGTCCCATGGCATTCGGATCACACTACTGCGCCCAAACTGTGCATATTTGTAGGATTAATTTCAAGACTCGAATCAGCTCTGGTCCAGTTGTATGATAAAGTTGATCAGACTATGGTGTTTTCTCTTAACTATAACATGCATGCTATCTATAAGGCACATAGACAGTGCACAGTTCACCATGGTATATGTTTGTATCAGTCTCTCTCCATAGACATTTACATACACATGTTTATGTCCCTTCTCTCACAGCTTGTATGAGAGGTAAAAATCTAAACCCTTTGTAGCGTGCACTTGGATCAATGTAGGTCAATCATGGTTGGATAGTATCCTGAAAATGTATCATTATGGACATGATTTTACCCGAGAGAGAGGGAGAGGCAGATCACCTACACGTTGGATTGATTAGAATTTGGGACGTGACCTTTTCTATAGGGCAATAGCAAAACTATTAAAAGAAGACCCAATTGATGATATTATTATTGTTATATGATGGTGGTGGTGGATGTGGGCAACACAATGACTTGCATTGATTGGCTATTGCACTGTACTACAAGGTCAGCATCAAATTAACTACAATACTCGATCATATCATTTCAGAATCTCATGACATCTTCACCGAGAATTAAACAAAACCCTCTAAGCATTGCATAAATAATCACTAAACCAATAGCAAAGGACACAAAGCCTGTACAAACTGTTTAATACCATGAAAAGCCCAAGAGGTGTTTGATCTCCCATCCTTTATCTTAACCTTTGCCTTCATCATTATCACAAGTACAGACATGATTGAGAGAGCCGTGTACGACCATTATCTCTTCAGGGAGAAAGCCACCAATTATCTCTCTACAGCACAAAGCAATTAGCAATTAAAAGTTGTCAGCATGATCAATCAGAACTGATGGAATGTAAAGCAGAAACTGTAGTCTATAGGTTGTTAGGTACAATGTCATTCATGCACCTGGATTTGCTTTAACTTTGTTGGGCTCGATTGACATTCATTTTAGGAGGTTACCGTTTTCAATGAACAATCCTAGCGCTGGGCAACGTGAATCCATCGCCATGGAAAAAAAAATCCCTCTACGCCCCTTTTCCACCGCTGAAAGTATATTTTTCGTGGCTAAAAATGTCGTCATAGTATAAATGATAAATATAATAACAAAAAGTCTGCATGCACCGAAAAAAGAGCCTGAAAAAGGCCCTGAAACCCTACTCTACCCTAGGATCTCCTTTTGAAATGAGATCCTAGAGTAGGGGAGAGCTTCAGGGCCTTTTTCAGGCTTGTTTTTCGGTGCATGTAGACGGGTTGATATAATAATGACACCAACCTTCATGGGAACAATGTTGCTCATGTTTCCTCATTTTCTAACCTTCAGCTTGGAACCGTGGATCTTACTACCGTTTGGAAATTTATTAATAAAGTAAAAGTAATATAAAGTCTCTATTTTTGAGACAATGAATCGCTTTAAAAGTATGCATCTTTAAAATCCCCTTTTTTTAAAAAAAATAGTAAAAAAACCACTCCCTTTCTCCACTAAATGATAAATAAAAAAAATACTCACTTTTTACATAAAAAGTCAAAAAACATTCCCTACCGAGTAACTAAAAATAAAATACAATAATAACTCACTTATATTTTATTCTCTCTTGATTTGATTCTTTTCTTTACCTTTATTTTTTTCAAAAAATTACCAAACATGGCCTAATAAAGGGTATCTATGGATCTATGATCTATCTATATATCTCTTACTCACTCTGCTTGATTCATATGTTTTTTATCATTCAATTTCTTGAAAGTTTTCTGCCAAAGCTTTCTACTGAACTTTGGAAGGTAACCCCACCCACTTGACTCCTTCGTCTCATGTATGGTTGGGGTTGGAGCTAGTTCCTCCTCGGGTTGAGGTGTTTTGTTGATTAGTGATTGCATCAAAAGTGGCCAGTGTTGATAATCTAAGAAAGAGATGAATGACTTCTACCAATATTCTAGACACATGCACAATGTGTGGTAAGGAGAGTGAAACGATTAATCATCTTTTCCTGCATTGTGAGGTGACGGTCTAAGTTTGGAATGACTTTATTAGGAGGTGTGGTATTGCTTGGTGTTGTCTGAAGAATTTAGCGGAGGCGGCAAATGCTTGACGTGGTGGGTGCTTCATTGATTATGGGCGTTTATTATGAAGAATGATTCTTTTTGCTATTTTATAGTCTATTTGGAAGGAAAGAAATGAGATGGTATTTAGAGGCTCTTCATCTTCGGTGGTTGTTTTGATAGATAGGGTTGCTTTTAGGATTGCGAAATGGGCTTCAATTCGGAAGGAGTTTACAAATATTAACTTGAACGACGTTATCTATAATTGGGAAGCTTGTATGGGGCGTCTCCCTTTTAAGGAGAGAAGATATGTCCCTTGGTCCCCCTCCTTTTGGGGTTTTAAAGTTCAATGTGGATGGAGCTTCTAGGGGTAAGCCAGGCCCTGCAGGAATTGAAGAAGTGTTGCGTTATTGTAAGGGTGAGGTGCTCCTTATGTTCTCTAAGAATGTGGGCATTTGTGATTCGAACGAAGTCGAGGTGTTAGCTATTTTGGAGGGTCTTAGGTTGTTTGCAAGGAGATATATTGTGCTCTTGTGGTGGAAAGTGATTCATCAAATGCGATCACTTGTGTATCCAATCAAAAAAGATTTTTCTTGAAAATTTCAATTCCATTTTAATGAAATTAGGAAGCTGTCGGTCACTCTAAATGTCTTTTTTCGTCATGAGGTTAGATCAGCTAACTCGATCGCGGATGCACTAACGAAGCAAGGGGTTGAGAGGTTGTCTCCATGGGTAGGTGTGATTATGTAATTGAATTGGAGTTGGCATAATACTCTTGTACCTTCTCTTTTTCTTTTTCAGCTTTGTACTTGTTTTATCTCTTCAATAAAGTTTTTGTTACCGTTTAAAAAAAAAAAAGAAAGTTATTTCCTAAAAAATTTCATCTATCCTTGGTGTTGTTATTCCTTCTTTTTGCATCCCTAATTTGGATGTTCAGTGCTGATTGGAACTTATTCATTGCATTTTTTTATGGTTATTTGCTTATTTTGTTGATCGGATTTTGTTTGGGTGTTGAGAGTTGAATAACTCAATTCCTTCATATTTTTGTATGTTTAGTGAGAACCCAACTCAAATTGAAATGGGATTTACTGATTGGTGTGGATCCAAATAGGTTATAGAAGGGACTAAGTGCATGTTTGGGAGGTCTAATTTTCCCTCTATATCTCTATTTCTATAAAATGGATAGAGGTTTGAAAAAATAAAGTGTTTGGCACCACCTTTCAGCCTCTACATATTTTAGAGAAGTAGAGGCAATGGCTCTATTTTCCACAGCCCCATTGATGAGGTAGTTGAGAAATAGAGGGAAAAAAGAAGAGGCAGAGCTATAGTGTTTATGAATAATCATGCCCAGTCCCTTTTTTCAATTTTTCTCCAAATCTGAGAGTTCCAATCAAGATCCAAACCGTTGAAAATGTTCACAAGGTCAAACACGGCCACGTATCCAAATCTCAGCCATTGAATCATCATCAATCTCGAGATATGTGCCATAAACCGTGATCCATTGAATATAATTTGTTATGATCTGTGGGCCCCAAACACAAGATCAAAACCGTTGGATATGTTTGGGAGGCTATGTGGTCAATTTTGATCACATAATACATTGTGAATCTCAATATTGCATTTGTCCATGAGCAGTAAACTGTTTCAAAATTTTTTTATTTAGAGGCGTGTAAAATAAAATCTAAATCGTTAGTAATGTTCACAATATCAAACATGATCATGAGACCAAATTTCACCTGTTAGATCATCACTAATCTCTAGATGTGCAAAAAACGTGAGTCATTCGGTATAATTTTGTGGATTATGTGGGCCCAAAACACAAGATCCAAACCGTGAGATCTCTTTATAAGGCTGAGCATGTCCATATGGTCAATTTCATGGCCTACCTTGTGAATCTCAAGAAATATATGGAAAAACTCTCAACCAATGATATAAAAATGTCTATTTAGCATAGACCCTTGCATTACCATACACCTCCTTTTATTTTAGCCTCTTTTTTCTATGGCTCTTTTTTGTATGGGTCTATATTGAATGGTCTTTAAAAAATAGACTAGTGGTCCCAAACATGGCCTTAGGCTTTCCCATCTAATAAGAACCGCGGGAGCTAGTAGGGTTGCTCATGGATCGAGCTAGCCTCAGCCAGACTTGGGCCCAACCCGCTTTGCGTCGGGCTTGGGACTTAGGTTCTAGTAGATGGGCTGGGCTTGGACTCAATGATAGAGTGTTCGAAGCCTAACCTAACCTAAATATTAAATAATTATAAAGGAGCAGTAAAGGGGGGAATCAAATATGTACATAACCTCTCACATAAGGTGTTATGATCAGACCAAATGAGCTACAACATAGGACATGGTAGAAAATGCTTTTTTTTTTTTAATTCTTTAATTCTAAATTGGGCTAGACTTGGGCTTCGTCGTCTCCAGGTGGGTTAAAGTGGGGAATCAAATACATAGCCTCTCACACAAGGTGATATGATCAAACCAGTTAAGCTACAAGAATTGAATGTATAGAATTTTTGGATAACTTAATAATTTGGATAACTTGTTTGCATTAGAATACATAAGAATTGAATGTATAAAAATTTTTCCATCTGTAGTTACAAATGAAGACCAAATGTGAGTTTTCAAAAATCAGCATCAAATAATCTTTTCTTCTATGGAAATAGTATCAAAAGAAGATTGAAAATGGATAATTAAGGGTGATCATGATGAGTGGTTATTCATTTTCCATCTTCCTTTCGGACTCAAATGACTTTTTTGTCGCCTTCTTATCATACTATCTTGATCTTATCCAAAAGGCCGAGAAAGGCATCTGCATCGCATATTCTATCAGAAACATAAATCACAGTAACTTTTATCTTGAATACAACATTGAGAAAACTGTGTATGATAAAATCCAATTCAAGGATTGAGACCCGAAACTAATGTGTCGATGTCTGATACTGCAAGGTGTGAGCCTGTTTGGCAACACTCAAAATTATGCCTGTGTTAGAAATGTTCTTTTCTCTGGAAATGAGTCGTGGGGACCGAGCAATATGACTAATGCAATTCAAGAATTCTTTTGCTTTCATTTGTGTTTTTTTATACAGGTGGTCCTGGTTGGACACAGCGTGGGAGGACCAAGTGTGACTTGCAATTCAAGAATTTGGACAAAAAATTGATGTTGCCATCTACGTAACTATGTGTACTCTAATTGTTTTTATAAATTAGAAATACAAATTTTTCCATTTAGCAGACAAATCAACAATTCAAAATTAACACACGCGTGCGCGCACACGACAAAAACTGCCTTACCTTTGATCTTCTCTCTTGCATGATACCATATTTTTACTGGTGGTGACCATCCATCCATCTATCTTATAGAGTCCATCACTATTAAAATCTGCTCTTTCGGAGTATGTGTTGATAGCCCCCACTTAATTAGATCTGTCGTGATTTTTAATTGAGACAAAGAGAAAATGACGATCAATTAAGAGGCAGGACCATTTCGATCTGATCGCAAGATCGCTACTAGATCATGCAAGGCCCTCGGTATTCGTAGTATTTCCATTAAAATGATCAAATCGACAATTAGAATTATATACTTTTAACTATCCATATCATGCACGCACTCACACATCCTATACAAGTTCTTACCAACTAATTAACTATCAAGGGAATTGATACCTGGTTGTTTCTGTCCGAGGCACATGTCTCGCCACTAGGATATTAGTGGATTGGATACATAATTACTTTTTAAATAAAAACTCACACACGTGTGCACACTATCACCCAAGCCCCTCTCCATCAGTGTTATAGTCAGTGATTGATTCCTAATTGTTTTTTTGTGGAAAGGAGGTGTTACTGGATTGGCACCTACTTGTTACAGAATGATCATGATAATGCAAGGATTATTACGAATAAAATATCAAATCCATAATTTTTTTGGTTGAACAATTTAACAAGTCACACAATATTATCTCAAAATGCAATTTTCAAATATGGCAGAAGTTTTGGTTGAACAATTCTTCCAGTCGCACAATATTTTTTTGTGCAAGTTGCTAACATTCCTTTTGCTGTTTTTGTTTTGGTAATTCTTTTGCTGTTGAAAACTAGCTGAGCCAAGAAAGATTTGGGAATTGGGATATGCTCTTGGGCCTGATATGCCGCCAACGAGTATGATACTAAAGAGGGAATTTCAACATGAAACGTTGTATCATCTGAGCCCTTTGGGTTGAGAGAGAGAGAGAGAGAGAGAGAGAGAGAGAGAGAGAGTTGTGCGAGAAGAAAGGACTATGGTGGTGTTGTATATATAGAGAATGGAATAAAAGTTGAAATAACTTAAATTATAAGGAGAGAAGAGTTTGGATTCTAAAGAGAAAGGAATTTGGATTAGAAAAGAAGTATACATACTAAACTGGACCTGGATTAACTATGGTCAAGCCACCTATATCCAATAAGCTCAACTCACCAAATTTAGGCCTAACGTGGTTCCCACTTAAACTAACCACTTATTTAACTAAAAAATACATTCAATTAACATAATAACTAAATAAATAATTTATTTAATATTTAAATATTCAAATTGTCACAAGGGGTAAGTGGGCTTGTAGTCAAACCAATGAAATAGTCCTGTTCTGCTGTCACGGTATTTCATAGGAATCGTGTAACGTGTGCTTGAAAACTCCATCAAAGAACCACATAGAGATGATCTAGACAGTTCAAGATGAATCCCATCTCCTCCATATATATATATATATATATATCCCTCTAATTTCAGTTCATATATATATATATATATATCCCTCTAATTTCAGTTCAATAGAAGTATGTCCCACAGTCGAAAGCACATGATGGAAATGTGATTAATGCCATACCAGTAGTGATGCCAAATAGCACCCAATCACATTCTCAATCTTGTGTTAAATCATACGATGGGACCCACTCCTATTAGAGAAACATATGGGACGAAATTCATCTTAAACATTATAAATTATCTCTATATGGGCCAAATAACGGGGTTCCTAGTATATGTTACATGGTTACATGTAATAACTGTGGATAAGAGTGTTGGGCAGTAAAGCATAATCATGTCAAGAAGATGGAAGTTGTGGAGATGAGAATACTAAGATGGATGTGTGGGATCACAAGGAGATATATGATTAGGAATGAGGAGATTAGAGGCAAAGTATGAATAACACCGATTGGAGATAAAATGAGAGAAAATCGACGAGATGGTTCGGCCATGTTAGAAGGCGTCCAACGGAGGCACCTGTTAAAAGGTGTGAAAGTATAGAAATTGTTAGGAGTAGGAGAGTGAGAGGGAGAGGGAGAAGGAGAGGGAGACCCAAAAAAAAGTTGGAAAGAAACTATTAAACATGACATTGTCTACATGGATCTAACAGAGGACATGGTCCTAAATAGATTTAATTGGCGTCGTCAAATCCATATAGCCAACCCACCTAGTGGGAAAATGCTTGGTTTGGTTTGACTTGGTTTACATGTAATAACTCTGTGACAGGGGATCCGGACTCTATAACTTTTAGATCCTCGGCTGCCTATCTTGCAATAAACCTCGGCTGCTTATCTTGCAAATTTACTGCGATAACTTATAATGGTGGCTAAGGTAAGCATTAACATCAAATTAAGGACTCATACTAATTTTAACCAATGAAGGTTATAGAGAAATCTCGAGTGTGTGCTATCATTATTCTTTGAAAATGCTGAACCCGGGTAGCTCAACAGCAGTCACATTATACAGCGAAGAATTTATACTTTCAGAAAAACGGTAGATGCAGACACTTCCTTTTGTCAATATCAATCCCGTACGCGTCCCTTCAAGAAACGAAGTTGAAATTTCTACAGAGAAATAAAACAAGCTCATGAGTCATGACCATAGAAATGACAGAAAGAGAAGATGCCAGATTTAAGGTTAGGGTTGCCCTTTCCAATCAATTTTCAATCTGCTTTAACCCATGGAATATATGGCTCGGATATTTTGAACATGTAAAACTGAGACAGATTTGAAACATATGTGACTACAAATTCAAGGATAGATCCAGAGAAACCCACTACTTTCCCTGTATAAGGTAAGGTCGGAGGACTCGGAGGGGTTCATGGAGAAGCAAGAGGAGAAAGAGGTCAGACCGTTTCACTTGGTGTTCGTGCATGGCGCAATGCATGGAGCCTGGTGTTGGTACAAGGTCCGGTCTCATCTGGAGAGTTTAGGATACATGGTCTCATGTCTCGACTTGAAAAGCTCTGGAATCGACCTTTCGGACCCCAACACCATTTCCAGTTTCGAAGAATACAATAAGCCACTGTTTCATTTCATGTCAAATTTGAAAGATGATGAGAAGGTATGTGTCATAGATATCACAGGCCCAGAAAAATTCATGGGGCATAGAGATTTAGCTTTTTTTTTTTTCTATCGGATTGTTTTCAATTTTTTGCGCTGAACTAGTCCCTCCGAGCTCAAAAGGAAGTCGGAAAAACTCCCCTGTAATCCCAATGTGGTAGTGCAGTTTCGAATCGACACACCGTAGTCCTAGGCCAACTGAGTTACCCTTGGAATTATATTTAGCTATACCTTGGGGTTAGATTCAGGCATTCAGCTATTTAGGTGATCGTTCAGATGGCAGGAAATAGAGTTGAATTGATTTAATTGTAAACACCATTGAATTGATTTAATTGTAGTCTTGTAGAATTATTAATTATTTTCTTGAACGGACATGATCATTCCAACGGGGCATGTAATGAAAGCAGATGTCGATTTTGAAAGAGTTTTTGTTTTATATGTGGAGATCCGGACCAAAATGGTATAACCGGGCCTGTTTGACAGTCCAGATCCTCAATTACGTGCAGACCTGGGTCCACTTACTGGCCTAGCCTGAGTCACGTATTAATTTAAACAATACAACCTTCATGTTTCTTCCTTGCAGGTGGTTCTGGTTGGACACAGCTTGGGAGGACTGAGCTTGACTCATTCAATTCAGGAATTTGGAAACAAAATTCATGTTGCAGTCTACATTTGCGCAGCAATGTTGCCACTGGTTTCTCTCTCTCTCTCTCTCAATATCACACTATGGTAAACTTGAAACTTTTGATCGGTTTGACGGGTCCAAAGGAAAGAAGGCCTTGCCCATTGCTAAGCTGAGTTTGGGCCACACCTAATGGGCCATGGTTGGATTTGCATTTAAGGAAAAATAAAACACCACCCCATGTTACATAATTTGATAGTGTAAGTATCAAAGGTAAAGGATAATATATAAGTTTCAAATTACATTCTAGTCGTGATTTTTCAATTGCCAACTTCAAACCTAATGTACAGTCACTTGTAAATAAGCTTTAATGGTTTAAAATTAGATCTACCTATTAAATTATTCAAAATGCCAATATTTTTTTATCAAAATGAGATGACTTGGCCGAGCCTCCCCTATTTTTGGCTCGGTCTTTCATAAAAAAGAGATCACTCAGGAGAGTCAAGAGCCAACTCGGAGAGTTTCTCGACTTTGATTAGACTACAAAATTAGAACTCTCCACATTCCAACTCTATCATAGTTGGTGTGGGACACAAGCATATTTACAAAAGGCAAGATTATAGTAAGATTTTTAGATGTGGGAGTTGATAAAATCACATATGTACATTTTAAAATATATATATATATATATATATATCAGGGCTTTGTTTTAGTTAGAACTTTTTATGGGACGCATTTATGGGTCCCATTTAGGGATGGGACCAGAGGGGATGGAAAGATCTATGTGAGATCACCCCAAGTATCAAGTATGATCCTAATCTCATGCCTTTAACCCCTTCATCCATTTGCTCGCGAGTTTAATGGCTTTATATTAAGCAAAAATTTAATCATCCATCCAACGGCCCAATCCATTTGGATGGGTGTCAAACCTCAGGATTAGTAACTATCAAGGGAGGTCACTGTTTATGCACGGTTTGAATTGGTTTCTAAGTGGGCCCCACCAATAGTTCTCATGAAAACATGTTGAGAACTAGTTCTCACTTGAATATTTCTCATATACTAGTCGTATAAAAAGAGTTATGATTCGATCAGTTGTGAAAGCTTTCTTTAAATTAGCCTGTGCCAGTTGCTAACATTCTCTCATTGTCGAAAACAGGATATTCCAATGGACATATGGGAAAAAGGATATGCTCTTGGCGTTGATAAACCACCAACAAGTCTCATATTGAAGAAGGAACTTCAACTTGATTTGTTATATCACCTGTGCCCAATTGAGGTAAATAACAATATTGAACAAAATAATGAAATTATTTTATGATGAAGAACCAAAAGACTTTCCTTGAGAGGGCCACCATATAAAAGGGAGGGGAAAAATTATCAGATTGATATGCCTGATAAGTGATAAGGATAATCCTTCCCATACCTTGGCTAGGCACCCAGTCATCCTTACAGAACAGCAACAGCACAAAAGTAAAGTAGTTTCTACACCTAACTCAGAATTGTGAATTCTATCTACACACACCCACCCAATTTATAAAAGCCATGCTTTTTGCAACTTTCACAACTTTATGTCTTGTTCATTCAAAGCCTCTTGAACTCTTTTTTGCTTTAGTTGCAATTTATATTTTAAAACAACAATGGGAGGTAAAGCAGTAGAATGACTGTGCGGTCCAAATTGATTCGCCTGTGGCTTTATTCTACTAGTTGAGAGCTTTTAGGATGGATAAGCACGGGTTCTAATTTATCCAGGACCAACTGACCAGGTCAACCTGGTTTTTGAAACACTGGTTCCTAAGCTGGAAAATCTTTTGATTTCTGATTTACAGTTGACAGTCCAAACCGATCAATTTTTTTTCACACCAAATATAAACAATAAAACGAGTTTGAGATTTTCAAATGATAGGCCTGGGCTCCTTTTTGATTTAGGACTTGACTCTAGCTTCGATGCTGTTACGCCCATTCCCAGCCACGACGCTGAAGGATGTGAGGTTCAATGGTGGAGGCGACATGGACAAGGTGAAACGAGTTTTCATCAAGACAATGCATGACCGGATAATTTGGCCTGAGGTGCAAGATCAGTTGATCCAGAGGTGGCCACCAAGTAAGGTTCTGGACATTGAGAGCGATCATAGCCCATTTTTCTCTGCTCCAACCCAGCTCATCAACTTACTCTTAGAAGCCATGGCCCACGAATAAATCCCATCTTTCATTTCTCTATTGTTGCATGTTGCTGGGCGCAGGGTAACCCGACCCATTGGCAAAATCATATCATCAGGTAGATTATTGTAAGAATGCCACTGATGCAACATAAGCTTCTAATCTCTTAATGTGAACGACTATGAAACAATCAGTTCCCAAAAACTTTCATTTCAAGCAAATATTTCTTACAACATATACAATGTTTCATACATCAATAGTCCATGGGCAGCTCCCAATCAACATCTGTATCCCTCATTCTTCTTGTACTTTTTTTGCCAACAGAATTATTACGGCTCCTTTGATGACGAACAGATCGAAATGACCGATTACCGAGATTGGAGTATCTTCTAAGCTCATCTCCACATGATTCCACATTTCTAGTATCCCAGAAACCCTAATTTAAGCAAAATAAAAAAAGGCACAATTCTCACTTTCTTATTTGGAGAGATGTAGTAAAAGAGTCACGTTATCCCCAGGCTGTAACTCAACTGGTAAGGGACGTGAGTGCGAGTGCATGGACTCGAGTCTCCGGTGTAGCAAAAAAAAAAGAGGAAAGAGTCCCATGTTTTTCATTTCTTACTAAGAAAACTGTAATGTATGAATAACCAAAAGATAACAAAAGTTTTCTTTCCTTTCAGGCAAGACTCGCTAGGAAGGTATTATATCCTTAGCAATCTTGTTAGATTTCAAATTCTAAGAAATATTAACATTTATCAATTTTTAATACCATTTAACTATTATCACTTACAAGGTGGATCTATTCTCATTCATCCATTCCGAATTGTTCAAAGGTGAAGTCTTGCAGAATTGATGCCAAAACAAACAAAAGCAGATTTAAAGCGGGCAAAATAGGGATATTTTTTTTCAAAAATTGAAGCAGCATAGAGAACAGCTCAATATAATCGTTCCAACCAAAACTCCCATCACGTGGTTGTCAAACTTGTAGATCAGTATCACCTATCTAGTGGACCCTAAGTGGATGGTCTGCAGTTCCAAGTTCCAACAACCACCCTGATCAGATTGTTTCATCCAATAGGTAGCCTTCAAATGCAGGGTGGAAAAAAAGGGGGATTTTAGCAAAGGCAACATTCCACAATTGCAAAAATCAGGATTGTCTCAAAGTATGGTTTTTCAATTTGTAGGCCACCTGTGGCAGGGCCAACCTGATTGACAGTCCCAAACCACTGTTCTCCTGCCACATCTACAGCCGGGCTTTATGAAAGTTAAAAAATCGCCTGCATCAAATCACTCTCCTGTGTTGTAACTGTTACTTCAATGTCATCAACATGCATGCATAGTGCGACTCATGCCCAGACATGCCAACAGAAATGATGAGCAAGCACATGCAATCATCAGACAATGCAAAGTCTTCACTTGCTACTCATCAGATCCACATGGTAAGCAATACTAGACAGTATACATACCTTTGAAAGCCTCTGCACATGAGATGCTGCATCTTCATGCACTACCACTGTGTCAGAAGTTACTCCGAGCACATCATCAACAGGCAACCCATATGTGCTGACCTGAAAGAGAAAAACATGAAGTACATTTAAAATTATATGATGGGTCTCTTTTCATCCACAGAGCTGTCCAATGGGCTATTTAAAGCCTGGCTTAAGGAAATTAAAAAATAGTAATAAGCCAGGCCGCAATCCAGGGCTGTCCAATATGATCAAAACACAAAAAGCAAAAAGAAAAAAGAAAAAAAAAAAGGCCTGCCCAATCAACTCAAAGGCTGGGCCCAAAGCAATTCAGCCTAGCCCATTGACAGTCCTATCAGTCAATTTGTAAGAGAAGAAAATTAACACACCAAACTAGCTGGAATAATCGAAATCCCGAAAGAGTCGAGCTCAAGCAACTCTACCGCACCTGAGTTGATGTTAAAGGTATAGCCTCGCACCTTAAAAAGGAAGGAAAAAATGCTTTAAAGATAATGCATCATGGAGTACATCCATACATATAGCAGTGTATTTGTGTGCATGTATGCAGGATGTATGAGGCTTTGGACTCACCTTCCCAACACTTTGCCGACCTGGTGTTACAACATTGTATCCTACCTAACAAACAAAAACTGTGAGCTAGATCAAATTTATTGGCACATAAAACAATTATTAATTGACATTTTTCAAATGAATAGTTAGATTCCAACCAGTAATCTTTGATACCATGCTAAATAACACAGCTGCAGAAAGAGGAAAAAGAATCCTGAAATAATTTATGTTCATTTCTCAACTTAAGGAGTTCGGTGTTTTGGCATATCTATCAGCGCATTAATGTGGTGCACCATACTTAGATTAGTTTAGTGTTTACATATCCTCGGAGAAATCCAAACCATCTAGGATTCACAATATTCCAAGGTGGGAGAAGTGCATTAGATATAACATTGTACAATCAAAAGTATGACATATTTATAGTGTCCTGAGAAGAAGGTTCATGCAACTATAAGGATGACAACAATATATGATAGTTTTGCTTCTAAAATTTAGAAGGGAAAAAAGGTCACACAGACAAATTTTACGTAGCAAACCGAAACAACTTACCAAAGTGTCCAGACCAATCATTTTAAATTCATTCTCTATAACGCTCTCATCTTGCACAAGCACGACATCTCCTACCTGTGAAGAAACACAAGATTGAATTGGATGAATGTATTGGGTAAAAATGTATGCCTAACGCAGAAGAAGAAACAACTGGGAAAAGTGAGACATTTATGCCTACTGATATATGATTAAAAACATTTTTTATAACAGGGAAAAAATTACCAAGCAAAGTAGATTGCCCATCAGTAAATAAAAAAAGATGATGTTACAGTACAAAATAATTATAAAAAAAAAAAACAAACAAACAAACAAGTGCATTATGTAAGTGGCCATTAAAATTGTGTTCCTTTGATTGAGCATGTGGATGGGGATGATCGGAAACATTCTAGAGGTAGGCATCAACATCACAGTCGGGTGTTCACCAAAAGAATATAAAAAATCAGTCTATAAAGATGTAGTTTGCTTGGGCTGTTAGTATAAACAAGTGAGGCCCAGAACCCCACAACCAAAACTAAGAGAGACCCACTTTTCTGATGATCTATATTCTCTGTCTTGCACCCATAATCAATGCCCTGCTAGAAAACCATAGGGACCCCATAATTTGCTTGCTCATCCAGAGTGCTTATTCTGTTGCCAGAAAGAAAAGAATTATTCGAACTGATGTGGTCGTTCAATCAATAAGATTCAGCTCCATCACTCATTCAGAGTGGGTACTGCCGGATCGATTATTTGGATCACTAACAGGCCCAACCAGTGCAAGATGCATGATGTGATAAGAACCAGCCAACATAGGATGTCTCTGATGCATCTTACTTCCGCGTTCAATAGACTACTTAATGAGGGTGGATATATGTGGAGTCCTCACACACGTCTTGAACCCCTAGGAGTTTTCACACAAAGCTAAGAGAGTTTTATTTCACCCAAAGTTGGAAGATAGGAAAATATTCATTGAATACTTGGAAGAACCTTTACAACCTTTATATAGAGTAGTAGGCTAGTAGCCAACAATCTTGGCTCTCAATAGAGTTTTTTTTTTTAATATTCTCTCAATAGAGATTATATACTACTTTCAAATTACAGTAGTCAATAATCTTTGACTCTTAATTAAGATTGTAATATCTAATTAAGGCTCCCAAAGATATTGACTTACGCATCTTTCTAAATTTAAGCAAAGTCAAAATAAAGTTTTATTTATTCACTTAAGTTATGGGCCCTGTTAGTGGACTGGGCCTTGTTTTATGAGTCTTAAGGATGCATTTGGCTCATGACCTGCACCACTACTTTAAAAAAGAGTGTACACTATAGGACCACCCACTAGAATCACACTCCTACGTCCTACCATTCAAAGTAGTCCCCGACATGAAGAGTCTACTGCAGACAACCCTAATCTTAGAGAAAAAAATAAGAAAAAGCGGACAATGATCATAATTCAAGTTCAGTGATCAAATAGGTGCTGGGAGAGGACTGGGATCGTCTACATTGATGATACGATTTTTCTAATAATCTAATTTACCAACTTGGACCTCTATTTTTCTAGCCACAATTTAGATTGTTAGGATCATCTGATTAGTGATTCTTGAGATGGAAGGGCAATAAAAAGAGAAAGACACAAGGAATGGGCCATATTGGGCTATCATCATTGATCACCAATCAGTATTGAAGATTTTCAACCAATGTCACGACTACATCAAAAGACATGGTCAAGGCCAACTGAGCAGACAGCATGGATCAATGATCTACTCATTTATTTTCTTGATTTGGACCATGTGATTTGCAAACATAACACTGATTTATAGGTTGTCCAAAATGATTCTGAAGAAAAATGGTAGCCGCCCATGGGATGGACAATGCAATTCAGTCATTGACAAGTACCAGTTATGATTGGTATAGGTCATCCATTTTGTTGACATTAGTCTACCTGGTCCTTTTTATGTTAGGAATTTCTAAGGACGACATGATGAAATGAAGATTAGCTAGATAATTGAACTCCAATATCTAAACCTAATCTCTGTGGCAGATCTTAATCAATCTTGGGATGCTTTTTTAAAAGGGCATCTGCGTACAACTGTGGTGCATAGAGATGAATGGAAATGCCCTCCTCTTAGAACATACAAGTTGAATTTTGATGGTAGTTTTTTAAGAAGAACGCATCAAGGAGGTATTGGAGGTTGGATTGGGAATTGGAATGGAAATGTTGTTAGAAGCTTCTCCGGGCCTGTGGTTTCTCTCGATGCTAATGAGGCTGAAGTGTATGCTCTTCTTATTGGGTGTCTTGAGTTGGAAAAGATAGGTGGCTCATATCCTACTATAGAAGGAGATTCCTTTTCGACTATTCAATGAGATTCTAGGAAGGCTATTCATCCTTGGCGGATTGCGGATTGGGTGGAGGAGGTGCAAGATATTTCTAAAAGAATGGGTGCTTCCTTTCATCACATCTTACGGGATGCTAACTCAATGGCAGATGGCCTCGCAAGGGAAGGAATTTCTCGATCTTCCATCATATTTGATGTATATAATGTTTTAGTGTTTTATCTTTTTCTTTCAGTAGCTGTAATTTTGTTCTTTTTTTCTGGTGGAATAAATTTTAATCGTTATAAAAAAAAATCTATCTATACCTAATCAAGACTATCTATTTTATGGGCTATTGATCAAGCATAATAAATATTATATAGAATGTTGAATCACTTGATACTAGCACATTACGAACTAGGCAAGCCTCTCGGAAAGAGAGACGTACTTTCTAAAGCATCCGGATTTGACTCTTGTGACTGAAAGTCGCTAGGACACATGTTCATATCTCATTCTCAACAATTTCAAAATGATGCATTCTAATGCATCCATGATTTGATGTTATGGAAACTGGCTAGCATGCACTATCACAAATATCATTCTCTGCAATTTCTCATCACAGAAAATAACAGGACATTCCAATTTTGGGATTTCCTCAGATATAATCAAGAAAAGCTTACTAAAATACAACAGTTCAAAAATATTTACATAGGAAAATGCAACATTTTTTTGTATTCCCATCCCATGTGAGTTGTATCTAGTATGTACACTAATAATATATAAGAGATAGCTATCTTGAAACTTAAACTTGATTGACTATAACACTTACAAATATTGCACCATAACATCAGAAATTTTAATGTGCAAAAGGGCGAAACACCCATAATAGTCTTATAATAATTGGAACAAATATGCAAACATTTAATGGCCAATTAATATAAAGTATTAATAACCACCTATAGTTAGTGATCTTTGTCAAAGTTGCTAGCCAGTAATCCCAAAACCAATTGGTGATAGGAAACTGCACAAACAACTACTTAACACCCCCCTTCGGGCGGGACACCGCCCGGATCCGAAGTACACGCCCGCATAAGACTATAACACGGCATGGGGCCTTTTTGCCCTGCGCATTTTGCGCCCGCACAAACACACAACGCGGCATGGGGCATTTCTGCCCTGTGTGGTTTCGAACTCGAGACCTCAGGCTCTGATACCATGTCAAAGTTGCTAGCCAGTAATCCCAAAACCAATTGGTGATAGGAAACTGCACAAACAACTACTTAACAATCTTATTCTCAAGACTTTCAATATGTAACAGGGCATGAAAGCAATAGTGCAAAAAAAAAAAAAAAAAAAAAAGAGCACTAGAAAGAACGGATTTGACATTCCTAACAAATAATTCTTTACCTGGCATATATCCTCTAAAAGAAACCTTTCCATTTCCCCTGATAGCAAGCTTGGCCTCACTTCTACCAAAACTACTACCCACTGAAAAGAAAAACACACAAATAAGAAACAAAACATCATAAGCAACATTAGTGGTTCTATCATCAGTGATATCAAATTATCAATCACATTAAAATTTATAAATTAACAAAGGCTCTCAAACAAATTAATACTAACAAAAAATAAGGAAAAAAGAAGATCCCTAAAATATTATTGGTTAGGTGAAAAGATGTTTAGTGGAAGTCAAATAGAAGATGAATACTGTTGACACCCCACTGAGCTACCACTTATCCCAAAACCCGCAGGTGATAGGAAGGGTAGAATCAATGGTTTTAAGATCGTTTTTTAGGGGTGACAGGTCAAGCACATCTCGAGTTGGGGCCGACATTGTTTGAAGCCATCTCCCAGTGGTAGATTGCTGGCACCCATACACCTAACTATTCCCCCCTCCCCAGTAACTACACTGGGAGCACTCGAAAACCCGACTTGGAGCTCTGATACCATGTTAAACTGAAAGGAGATTGAGTCCCCCACTATCATTACAACTCTGCTTCTACTACTCCCCCTTTTGGTCAGGAAATTTGACAAAGATGTGACAATATAGTGCAAGGGGAAAGGAGAGGAGCTCGGAGAAAGGATTAGACAGAAGTTCCAAGATAAGCTCAGCATGATCATTTTGAAAAGATACAACAATGAATTAACTATAAGAACAGGTTGATCAATCACAATCACAAGTGCATATATATGACTATGAGCACAATCATGTAGACATGACAATGGTGATAAACATTATAACTTAAGATCACTTCACAAAGAGTACCCAACATCACATGAAGCATGTATGACTATAAGACATAGTGATGAACTAGGTAGATTGCATCCCATTGATATGACTTCGAGAGTTCATACAATCTTCAGCAAAACATCATAGACGATCCATCAATATGAACATTCATAACCAAATCAACATCAGTAAGAGGTACTAGTCTCCAAAAGCTAAAGTACCACCAATTAGAACATAGTCAACAACAACTTAGACTCCATCAAAAAAAATCTATAACCATTACCACAAAACACACCACCAATATACCAATAGAGACAAAAAAAAAAGGCAGTTAGCTCCAAAAGATCTAATCAGTGTCTGGTGGAGGAGGAGATGGAGATGGAGGAGCCTCAACATCATCACGCCGACAATTCTTAGAGATAAGGGAGAGATACCGATACATCTTATTGAGCACCTTATCAAATTTGGACTGCTTTCTCTTGATACCTGCAATATCACGCACCATAGCAGTCAAGCGAGCTTTAATAGATGAAGTTTGAGGAGCTGGAGGAGGAGAAGGAGCTTGATGCGGCTGTGGAGCTCGAGGTGCTTGCAGTGGAGCTTCTGCTTGAACTTGTCCTTCACCCATGTTAGATTGGAAATTCATTTGGAAGATGTTAGATTGGGCAAAGGGAGTAACCAAAAGATGTTTCTCATTGGGACAAGGGATCCCAAAAGATCGGGCTAACTGAGTCATCAAGAATCCAAAGGGTGTAGCCGTCTTTTTGGAATTTGACAACGAAAAACGAATTATAGAACGGAAAATAAGAGAGGGAAGACAGATCCGGACACCAGAAGTTACTTTGTGTAGGACATTTACCATGTAAGTGGTTAATTCTGTCCGGTTTCCCTTTCGTGGATAGACGTTGAAAGTGAAAATGTTGTGTAGAACTTGATAATTTGGAATCAAGGCCGAGGAAGGAAGAAAAATCTTTTTGGGATCTCATTGAGCAGGGTAACCACGGAGAGCTAGAGTGGCTTTTGCTTTTTCTTCCTCAGAAAGACTGTCAGAGATCGGTTTTAGGCCTTTAGGAGATGTGGGAATATTTAGGACGAAGGCAAGTCTATCCGGGGTAATGGAGACTTCCCAATCTCTAAGGTAGCGCTTGGTTCGCTGTAATGAAGGTCGGAATGGAATGGTCATTCCAATGGAATGGTCATTACATCGTTTGGTTCGCCAAAAAAGGTGGCGGAATGACCATTACCTCCGGAATCTTATTCCCTTATGCAGTTCCATTCCTTTCTTTTTTTTAGACCAAAATACCTTTTTCACATGTATACATTATTATTATTATTATTATTAGTATTATTATTATAAGATTATAAAAGAGAAGAACTTGTTGTGGGCCCCACCTATATAATAATAATATAATCTATATATTATATTATTATAAGATTATAAAATAGAAAACTTGTGTGGGCCCCACCTATATAATAATAGAAATACATATACATTATTATTATTAAAGATTATAAAATAGAAAAACTTTGTGGGCCCCCCTATATAATAATAATATAAATATCTTATTATTATTATTTTTGATTATAAAGAGAAGAACTTGTGTGGGCCCCACCTATATAATAATAATATAATCTTATATATTATTATTATAAGATTATAAAAGAAGAACTTGTGTGGGCCCCACCTATATAATATAATATATATTATTATTATAAGATTATAGAAGAGAAGAACTGTGGGCTCCACCTATATAATAATAATATAATCTATACATTATTTTATTATAGATTAGAAAATTGAAGAACTTGTGTGGGCCCCCCTATATAATAAATAATATATATTATTGACTGAGCCAAAGATAAAAATCTAACAAGGGTATTTTGGTCAGTCTTATGTAATTTTATTCCATTCCAGGACTCATTCCAGCGTACCAAACGCAGGAACAGGAATCAAATGGGTTAATTCCTCAGCGTACCAAATGCTGGAATGGAAATGCTTATTCCTACCTCATTCCATTCCAGACTCATTCCGGTCTCCATTCCATTCCTACCTACAACCATTCCAGCGAACCAAACGCTACCTAAATGCAAGAGTGAATGAACATGAGTCGACAGAGGCTTCGGCACGAGTGATGGAGGCATAAACATTATAGACCAGAGATGTTGACCGTGTAAGTGGTTAATTCTGTCCGGTTTCCCTTTCGTGGATAGACATTACCGTTAGGTGTATGGGCGCCAGCAATATACCACTGGGAGATGGCTTCAAACAGTGTCAGCCCCAGCTCGAGATGTGCTTGACCTGCCGCCCCTTAAAAACGATCGTCAAACCATTGATTCTACCCTTCCTATCACCAACGGATCTTGGGATAAGTGGTAGCTCAGTGGGGTGTTAACAACTTCGAGTGACTCTTAGAGGCAAGGTCTTGTGGGCTCTTTGACATGGAATTGACAATCAAAGGGTAGGCATATATGACTATGGCCCTAACAAATACGACTTCTTGTTCTTTCACCAAGGGATTTTATAGAACTTCAACGAACTGAGAAATAATGCAAAAAATAATGACAAAATAAGAAAGAACATAATTGAGATTTGAGAAAGATGAGAAGAATATATGTGTATTATAGAAGAGAATAGTGAAAGAGTAGAAGGATTTGAGACCAATGTTTGTGGAAGAAAGAAAGAGCACGATCAAGGAAAAGAATGATATAAGGATATAACTAATATTAAGGAATGATGAATTAGAGCCAAGACAAGATAGAGATGAGGATTGATGAAAGAATGGCACGAGAGGAATGAAAATAAAAGGAAGGGTAAGATGGAAGAAACGGGCAATGAAAATGCAGAAATTGATGATTGCTTGTGTAAGAAAAAAATGGAATGATGTACATAATATATATATATATAGAGAGAGAGAGAGAGAATTTTTTTTTTTTCACTTTTCTCTTTTTTTTTCGAATTCATTATAAATGGGTTCAAAAAAGGAAGGTTGTTGTTGGGCAGAACCAAAAGGTAGTTCGGTTTCCCTTCCCTAGATTGTTAAAAAACAAAAATTTTCCGTTTTCCCTTTCTTTTGGATTGGATCTCTATGATGGGATCGTAGTTTGGATCTGCGCTAGGGTTTTAGAGAGAGAGAGAGAGAGAGAGGAAATAAATGAACAGAACACCCTTGCATTAAACAGCTAACATCCCAGCCCACCCAAAAAAAAAATGGAATGGATGTATCATTATCTGCTACATGATCCCTAAGGGGCATGGCCAATACCAATGCAAAAAATCTTTGATTGCAAATAGCTAGGATGCTCACCATGTGGAGCTCCTCATATATGTGACTGTTGACCCACCCTTTTGATGCTAAATTATTTAGATTTATAACAAATAGAAGTTGTGGAGTATGATGAAGAGGATGCCTAAACAAAGTGAAGGGGTAAAAATCATGATATAGTCAGTGCAAAAAAGAGCCTTCAGCCTGTAACTGCAACTAGATGCTTAGTTGCAAAACGTGCCTGTTTATGTTGAAACATAAAAAATGAGAAAGAAGTGCAAAAGGAAAAATAACTGATATATATATAGTTAAGGAAACACCATGTTTAGTTTCAATTTGTAGATTTAAGTGCTTGCAAGTGATTGCAGGTGTGAAGTTAGTATGAAAATAAAAATATTTTCTAATTTTAAAATCAGTAAACAAAACAATAAACATTCACATTATAAAAACAAAAACAAAAATCAAAGGAAAAAGAATTGGAAGAAAAGACATAAAATATCATTTAAAAATAAATTTTAATTGTGAAACAATCATATTACATTCACATTATAGCCAAATCGGCAGACCTTTATGTTTCTTGCATTTAAGATCCATTACAAATAATAATAATAATAGTAGTAGTAATAATAATAATCTTAATTAAAAAAAAAAAAAAACTCTATCTAAAACCCCTAGATCGGTTAAAGCGGTAATACTACGCTGCAGCTTTAATCCACCTTCCACCATAAAGACATAACTCAAAAGTCACAAATAGGTTCATTTATTCAAGACTCAAGAGAACAACAAATGAAAATGAGCCCCTAAATATTGTCTCTGCTCACCAATCACAGGGTTAGAATGGAGTAAAACTGGTATGAAATAGGTAGGTATTTGAAAACCTAAAGCGTATGTAACTTGTGGCAAGGAGTCGAGAATCAAACCTGATATGGACCAGGGCTCAACTGCCAAGTCGCAAGAAACTCAATCAAATGCAAACAAGTTTCAGACTTTTTTCTTTTTTGTATCAGATATGAATGTTCATTTGGTATTTGGCAAATTCTTCATCCCTTCTCAATACATGAAAATTGCTTCTTTCTACTTTCATTTTCTTTTGCTCTCTGCCTGCTCCTTTCTTCTTTGTGATTATACAAAATACCTAAGTCTACTGTTGAATTTGCTTTGTGCAGTGAATCAAGTTTACCGAGAGTTCCTTCAAGTTATTAATGGCATTTTTTTTCTATATCAAGTTTTCGAGTCTCAATAATAACAAGTGAGTAGAGACAATTGATTTACAGTTCAAATGAATTGATTTACTGTTTCAATATACACTCTTTCAATTGATTCATTGTTTAAATGAATTGCATTCGCACATAATAACAAGTGAGTGGTGTGCAAAATCACAACAAAGAAAATTGAGGCCAAATAAGAAGAACAACACTTACTGATCGCGTGTCAACCCAAAGCTGGGAGACAAAACCCAAGCTAAGTGCAGATTCCATGCTAATCACTTGCTTCGCAAGCATAGTTGATCTTCTTAACACATCTTTTCTCCTCAATCCTGATATTCCAACAAGCTCTCCCCCCTTAGATTCCATACCACTTCTCTGGGGGCCTCCTGGAGGAACCAAATCACTACCCTCCTCAGTGCTGGAGCTCATAATTTCCTCTGTTTTCTCCAAGTCTCTCTTCAACTCAAGAAGATCAAAAGTTGGAATCTTTTCCTTTTCACCATGACCAAACCCCGCAGATTTCCTGCCTAAAATCTTCTCTTCCGCGTCCTCAACCTCTCTTCTGCTGCGCCGTTCTTCAAACTCAAAATTGTCATTTAAGATTTCACGATTCCTGGGATTCCAATTTTTCCTTGCACGTTTGAATTCCAGCTCATCTCTTTCACCTCTAATTTTCTCCGAACTGCCTAAGCTACCAAAATCCAAAGGTCCCGAATAGTCTTTGTGGCTAATCTTTGCCCGCATATCATTTCCAAAGCTTCTCGCATTCCATTTACATCTATGTATATAACGGTATCTTTCACCTCCAATTTTCTCAGCATTACCTCCAAACCAGCTACTAGCAAAATCTCTGCTGTCAATCTTTCCCAACATCTCATTTCCAAACCTTCTTGAATTCAAACCACGATTCCAATTGACCTCCTTCTGCTGCTCAGAAGCTCGAGTCCGGCCCCAAATGTCAGAAATGAACGATTTTGAACGGCTTCTTGCGTTGAGAAGAGATCTAGAAAACCCTAATTCTCGAGTTCGTGGGATGAATTCATACAAATATAGGGTTTTTTGAGGACTCTGTAAGGATCGAGATAGAGGAGGCAAAATGGCGCAATCCGGCATCGCAAAAACCCTAGATTTTGGGATGCAGAGACCGTTCGAGGGCCGAGGAATCCAGACGTAGGAGAGATTTCGAGGAATGTGGAGAAGAGAGTCAGCAGCTGGTCGATGGATGGCTGTGGGAAGAGATCGAGACTGGGGAAGATGGAGTGCAGTTACAGAGTGATTTTGAAGAGAGTTTGCAGGTGATTTGCAGTTCGCGCAGATAGACACGAGAATTGATTAGTAGGATTTTAGGTCTTTTGTTGAGGGCCTGTGGGCCGTACATGGGTCAGTTCTGTTGCCAATGGCCACATACAGTGTTGAATACTTGAACGGGCATATCTACTTTGCAAATGGGTGTGGCCCAAATCTGATCCTGAGTAACATAGGCCTGATAAGGCCTGTATGTAATCACACTTAAAATTAATTTTTTTTAAATTATTAGAATGTCCACTTGTTGGAAAATACATGTTACATCAAATGGCTCATCTTTGTCAGATCATAATGAAATTCTTCCTTTTTTTTCTACTGGATTGGATTACTGGTCCAGGGCATGTGTTATAACCCACCATTTAAGATAAGACATACCTTTGTTATTGGGATTTTATATTTGAGAATAATCGCTGCATTATTTTTTGCTAGTAACATGGAGTGAGCATGAGTTTCTAAAATCCAAACCACTTATTTGTCCTTGCAACCATTATATTTTCTATGTTTATACACTCAAAATCGATTTCAATGGGGAGGGGACAATGGTTAGATTGATTACTGATTTTATACATTAATTCTTGGGCTATAAGGAGTTTATCCGGCTTTTTTCTGGACCTAGAGGGATTAGTCCAGCCCAAAAAATTAAAAATCCTTTAATGGTTAAAAAAAAAATTTCTTCCAAAGGAAAAAAAGAGGAAAGTAAAAAAAGTTGACTGTGTGTTCAAAATTTAGTAGATCCAACATTGGCCATCTTATTGATTTTAATAGTAATTTATATTTAATTATTATAATGGGTGTTAGAGTTTATAAGGATTTAAATTTTCGAAAGGTAGGCCCCACCTACACGTTTAATGAAGGTATTGCTCAGTACTACAATGTAGCAACTGCCCCGACTCCATTTGTACTTTTATATACTCGTAGTTAGCTCGATTCCATGGTTATTAAAACCACTTCATTTCAATCAAAATTGACGAAAAATCTTGTTTCAACCATGAAGTCAAAAAGTGAATTGCACGGTATAAGTCTTTTATTAGACTTTCGGTCAATTATTTTATTATAATGAATTAAATGCATATTTTATAGGAAAAAAAATACTTCTGTGAAAGTAACTCTCAGTGTCTTATGATAAGAGACTATGATGGGCCCCACTTATTACCAATTTAGACCGTCCACACACATGGGATCCCCCTTAATTATATCAAAGCCCATGAATTTGCAGCTATGTGAATTGACTAAACCGCTGGATCGAGGGTCAAATTTTTTTCTTTAATATAATTCGTTAAATTTATGGGTCACTGATTTAGGGATTAGAGGCATGGGATTGAACCCAACTTGAGAGCTGGACCCATTAAAGATGACTGTTTCCATCTCCCTAGTCTTGGTGATCAGTGGAGCCCTAGTGGCGCCCATCATGGTGTCTTTCATCGTAAGTTCGTAACTCATAGAAGAATTTTTTTTGTTTTATATTTTTATTTTGAGTTTTTACCGACAAAAACACTTTATATGACCAATGCATTAAACAAGAAACTTTAGACAGACATGCACCCAATAGGGAATCCGTATAGAAAAGCCAACATTTTTAAACCAATTTTTTGGGTGGTCCCTATCAACCTTCATTTTATATGAGGATCGACGGGTGATGGTGACCATCGACCCTGAACATTCATAAACTCATCTTCTTCCTTCTTCCTCTCTTCCCCAATCCAATAATGATGAAGCATATGCAAACACACATTCAAAGGTGTGCCCTTCTGATGTTTAGATGACTTTTGGGGCCCATTTGGGGGTGTGCCGGTTCATGAGAAGTTATGAAATGTAGGGGAACTAATTTGTGACAATCCATTGATAGCTAGCTTCGTGTGAGGCACCACTCTCTCCACTAAAACAACTAGAGATGGCCTGAAAAGTAGGTGTGTAAGTGTTTACCATAAAGAGTAAAACTTATTTGTGAATCTTTTTCCTTTCTTATACTTTTGGCGTTACAATCATTCTTCTCAAGTGTCTCATTGTGTCTCATTAAATATAGCATTTGTATGAATCCTAAACTCGGTTAGAGCTTTAGTTTCAAGTGAGTCTTTTACATTAAATCAAGACGAGAAATGTGAGGCTAAGGTTTTTTTAATTATTATTTTTATTTCTGCATTAGAGGGACCCAAACTCGCACACCATCCCTAACCACCTGCATTGCAGCCTGAGACAAAGAGTTTATATTATTATTCTTCTTCTTTCTTTTTGAGTGGCCATTTTGCTTGAGGACCCAAACATTAATCACTAGACATTTGTGTGAAACTATGCGAAAACACTCAAGTTGACTATGAGCGTGTTTGACTTGACATTGTGAGTTATCAATCAAGGGTTTTGGGAAAAGAGCATCGTAAGTGCCTAAAAATTAAGGACTTTAAATCGGGGATTAGGATCCTTGCTTTAAGTGGTTCGGATGAGGGTTGTCGAGGCTCCGACTGGACCTGAAGAGGAAGAGAGGAAAATACGTCAGAGGACCCTAGCTGCAGGCAGCGCAAGGCTCTCCGATGCTTAAGTTAGTCCAGGGAACGAGCAAGGGAGATGGAGAGAAAATTGCAGAGTAAGGGTGTGTATTATGGGTAGCGTACCTTTAGGATGGAGGTGGAGATGCTATTTATAGGCGATGGGGATGACTAACGTGGGCGAGTCCCAAGACTGGGCTGGCCACTCGAGTGACTGCGTCCACTCAGCCCATAATGCATTAAATGCTGACCCATGCCTCATTAAATGCTAGCATTGCTGGGTCAGGCGGCGGTTCTGACTTTTGGGCCAGGTCCCATCGGGCCTGGCCCGGAGCCATGCTCTGGGGGCGCACGTGTTCTGTACGCACCGTTTTGTCAGTAATGATAGTCTGCAGGGCATGCCTTAGCATGCGCCGTTGTCCTGTCGTTAGTCCCATCAATACCTGCCAATTCCGTATTGCCGAGGTGTGATGCCGAGGTCGGATAGGTCTGACTTCGGGAACTCCTACCTCGGTGAATGCCGCGATCCTTTGGTTGTGGTCGGCCTCGGCCTAGGGGAGGCATAATCAATTTGCCTTATAACCGGGGCATGCACTGATCTCGGCTTAGTGGAAACACCCCCACATAATTGCCCCCCAGTCTTTTGAGCTCTTAAGAGTATCCCAGCTCTTTTGAGGTCGGAAGCTGGATAGGTCTTGCCGAGATACAGTATGCCGCGGTGCTTCAATAATCCTGCTTCCGGGTCTGGGGGAGCTCAAACGTCTCCTAGTTTTTGGAATCCCACCGTCGTTTCGGTAGCTGGCGTCTTTACTTCTATCCGCTGTCGCATCTGTACCCGAGGCATTAAATGGCGCACGAGAATCAAGCTGACGCTTCCACGTGTCTCCTCCTATCTGGCTGGCCCGTCTTTTCACGACGGCGCGTGCAGTGAAAAGACGCGCCCTCTTCGAAATTCGAACAGGCGCCATGATTAGGCGCCCAATTTTTGGCTATAAATAGGGGCTCTCCCCTTCCTTTCCTTCTTTTACCTTCGTTTTATCTCTCTTTGCTTTTCCTTCTTCTTTCATTCTTGGAGCTCTTTCCCCCCCTTTCCTGCTTTTGCCTCCGTTGAACGAAAGAGGCTGTTGCAGAATTTCTCCGGTGTTCTTGTTCTGAAAGAGGCGCTGTCAGGGCTCCGCCTCGCTTTCTGATCTTCTTGTAAGTTCCCTTTCTCTCATCTCCGTTCCATTCCTTTTTCTAGGGCTCTGTTCTGCCTTTCTTTTCCTTCTGTCTAGGGTTCCATTTTGCCCCTTAGCAAATTCCCCCCTTTGTTTTAGCGTTCTCCTCTGAGAGATGGGTATCTTTAGTCATTGGATAGAGTCTGAGAGGGGGCTAGCCGATCTCAAGGCTAAGTATGACATCCCGGACGGGGTCCAGGTCATGGCGGCCCCTTTGGCTGCCAGCATCTTAGGCGATTTTTACAACGGCTGGATGCCGTTTCCTTTAGTGGCCATAATCGAGGGCGGGGTTAGGTTCCCCCTTCGCCCTCTGCTTAGGGAGTGCCTCAGGGCGTGGAATCTTTGCCCCTGTCAGCTAATGCCCAACGGTTTCAAGATTGTAATGGGCACGGATGCTCTTAATACAATCTTGGGCATCGATCTCGGCGTCCACGATATCGAGGACGCCTACGATATCTGTAAGTCCGAGAAGGACATGTATTATCTCCGCGTCAAGCTGAGTCGGAGGCCGTTTGTGCAAGCCCTGGAGGACTCCAATAAATATGCTGGAGACGACCGTCTGATGGTCACGGGCAGCTGGGAATTTAGTGATGACGAGGCCATCGCGGAGAGAAATTTCAAGATCCCTCGTCACTTCGGCACCCCTCCAAGTAATTACAGCCTTAGCACACTTTTTTCACTTTCCGCGTTTCCTTCGTACTGCCGGGCTCATGTCTTTCGTTTGCTCTTGCAGGTGTTCGTCAGAGGAAAGCGGCTGCTTCCTGGGACGGCTGGAAGTTAAACAAGGCTTGGATTCGCGCCTTGGAGAATTACCACGGCCACGGGGACAGGTCGGCGTGGAGATTACTGGGGTACGAACCCAGGTACCGCGGTTATCGGAGCAAGAAGCACACTGCCCACCGTACCCTAGCCGCGGCGGAAGTAGAAGAAGAAGGCAACGCGGCTAACTCCGGGGATCGGACTGCATCCAACTCCGAGGCATCGACTTCGGGGTCCGAAGAGGACGACGCCGAGACGATTGGAAGGGTCATCCTATCGTCAGAGAGCGATCCCGAGGGCGCGACGGACAGGACCCGCCCGAAGCCGGTCTTCAAAAATCTCAAGGCCCTGCGCGTTGGGGGGCGAGGCCGAGGTGCAGCTTCCTCCTCTCGCGCGCCTCCTCCTTCGGGCGCACCCTCGTCTTCCTCGGCACCTCCTCCAGTGCGGACGCCGACGCCGCAGTCCGCGGCCGGGCCCAGCACATCCGCGGTCGCCCCTCCCCCGGCGTCGCAGGGGGAAGACTTGGCCAGAAAAAGGGCCAGGGTCGAGGGCTCCGCGGGGGAGTCTTCGGGCAGCGGGATGCCGACGCGGGCTTCGCCCGCCCTCTGGAAGCCGAGCTTCATGCTCTAGCCGGGGAGGCCGATGACGGTTGAGGACCGCCTCTCTGGGGGGCCTCTGGTGATCGCCAGCCTCAGCAGTGCATGTGCCTTGCCGCGGGACATGGAGAAGCACGATGAGCTGGACGACATTTCTCTGCTGGCGTCGCAGATGAGGGCGAGCCTGAGCGTAAGTTCCTGAACTTTTCTAAGTCTTTTTCCTTCAATCTGTCAGCTATAGCTTTCCCTGACTTGGTGGCGTGGTTTTTTGCAGATCGTGCAGATGGCTCAGATCTCGGTGTCCCGGATCCAAAAGTGTCATGATGAGCTCAAGAGGATCCAGGCGAACTGTGAGCAGCACAGGAAGGCCTTGGAAGAGGGCAAGGCGAGGGAGAAGGAGTATGAAGAAACTTACCAAGCCCTCTTTTCCGAGCTCGACAAGGCGAAGTCGGCCTTTGAGCTGGTCAAGAGGAGAGAGGCTGAGCTGGAGAGGAGGGTTGCTGGCCTGGAGAGGCAGAAAGCTGAGCTCGAGCTCCGGATTCAGACTGAGGTCAGCGCGGCCTTCCAGGACGGCGTCGATGTAGCTGGTGAGGAGTACGCGGCGCAGGTCGACGATATAAGGGCCTCGTCCTAGGAGATGGGGTGGAGAGCGACTCTCGCAAAGGCGGGGATTCCCAGGGATCATCCCGCATATATGAGCCCGGACGAGTTCCCGCGCTCCGAGGCTGACCCGACTCCCACGGCAGACCCTGAGAGGGAACTTGCAGCCGCGCCGGGTTCGGAGATTGCCCCGTCGACGACTGGGGCTCCCGCCGCTGCTACGACACCAGCCGTCGCCTCCTTTTCCGAAATTCCTTCTGACGCCGCGACTCCTCTTGCGGATCACGCCGCTTCGGCGCCTGCCGCATGAGGCTCCTTGGCTGTTTTTCTTTCCATCCTCTAAATGTAATTTTTCCTTAGGCGCATTGCGCCGTTTATGTATGAAGCTACCAAACTTAATGAAAAATCCTTTTTGTCTCTATTCCGTGCTCCCCTTTGTTGAAATGTGTCTAAGTGCTTCGCATCGGCTATATAATTGAATTTTCATACCTTGGAGATCCGCGATCGGTTAACCGTGCTTAGAAGATGTGGCTTTTATAGAATGTGATGTAGGTTTGATCCGAGGGACTGAGCGTTTTCCGCAACGTAATGGCGAGCGAGTGATACTATTTTTCTTTTAAGTATACGAGCTCGGTGAGTGCCCTGCTACTTTAGCCTGGGATCATTTAGTATCGGATAGTCGTGCAGGATTAGATGTGTAAGGCGATCCCCCTGGCTCGTCACCAGGGGCCGTGCTGGCTATCTGGCACGAGGGCCAAGACGCGCACGAAATGGAGAAGTCCCCCTGGCTTGTCACCAGGGGCCGTGCTGGCTATCTGGCACGAGGGCCGAGACGCGCACGAAATGGAGAAGTCCCCCTGGCTCGTCACCAGGGGCCGTGCTGGCTATCTGGCACGAGGGCCGAGACGCGCACAAAATGGAGAAGTCCCCCTGGCTCGTCACCAAGGGCCGTGCTGGCTATCTGGCACGAGGGCCGAGACGCGCACGAAATGGTGAAGTCCCCGCCGAACTGGGGAATTGCGTTGTTGCCTCGGTTCCTTCCTTGGAACAATTTCGATTTAGAACACAAAGAAGAACTTTCTTGAGAAGAAATGACCTTCATTGATTTGCATAAACTGAATACATTTAAAAGTAAAATTTCTTGAGGTGCGATGCGTTCCATGGCCGCGGCAGCAGTTTCCCATTCATATCCTCAAGCTTATATGCGGACCGTCCCGCGGTCGAGACTACCTTGAACGGACCGCGCCAGTTTGGGGCCAACTTGCCTTGATTCGGGTCCTTGTCTGCGGGCAGTGCCTTCTTTAGGACCAGCTCTCCGATGGAGAACTTCCTTTCCCGAACTTTCTGATTGTAATCTCTTGCTAGCCGTTGCTGATAGGCTGCTAAACGGATGGAGGCAGCTTCTCTGCGTTCCTCGGCCAGGTCCAGTCCCAGGGTTAGGTTTTTATCGTTCTGGACCTGGTCAAAGAGTTCGAATCTGAGCGTTGGGAGGCCGATTTCAAGAGGGATCACGGCTTCCATTCCGTATGCCAAGGAGAAAGGAGTCTCTGAGGTGGAGCGTCTCGGGGTGGTTCTGTAGGCCCACAACACACTGGGTAGTTCTTCCACCCACCTTCCTTTGGCCCCATCGAGTCTCTTCTTGAGCCCATCCAAGACCACTTTGTTGGAGATTTCAGCTTGGCCATTGCTCTGGGGATAGGCCGGAGTCGAGTAGTGGTTCCTGATGCCGAGCTCCTTGCAAAAGTTTTTGAAGAGGCTGGAGTCGAATTGGGTCCCGTTGTCCGAGACCAAGACTCGAGGGATGCCGAACCTTGTGACGATGTTCTTCCATACGAAGTTCTTGGAGTCCCGTTCCGTGATGGAAGATAACGCGTCCGCCTCGATCCACTTGGTGAAATAGTTGGTGGCCACTATCAGCCACCTTTTATTCCCCTGAGCTCGATGGAGGGGTCCTACAATGTCCAGCCCCCACTGAGCAAAGGGCCATGGGCTGGAGAGCGGGCTCAGATCCTGCGAAGGTTGGTGGAGGTTGTGCGAGAATTTCTGGCATTTCTCGCATTTCATAGCGTACATTTGTGCGTCCTTTTGCATGTATGGCCACCAGTATCCTTGGCTTATAGCCCGGTATGCTAGTGACCTTCCTCCGATGTGACTTCCGCAGATGCCTTCATCTATCTCGTAGAGGAAGTCTTCAACTCGGCTTGGGTGGACGCACTGGAGATAAGGGCCCGTGAAGGATTTTATTGTACAGCTTTCCTTCCGGAGAGAGCCAGAACCGGGCTGCCCTGAGCCTGATCCTGTGAGCTTGCGCTCTGTCCTCGGGGAGTTGGTCGTCCTTGAGGTACGCTATGATGGGATCCATCCAACTGGGCCCGAGGTCGGCGCACATGACTTGCCGTGGCGGGCTGAGCTCTATACTTGGCGATGTTAGTAAGCCCACTTCTACAGTCCTCTTTTTTCCAGCCTCGACGGCGGAGGCCAAGTTGGCGAGCGCGTCGGCGTGCGAGTTAGAGTCTCTGCCAATTTGTTTTGACTTCCGCTTCCGGGAATTGAGAGAGGAGTTTCTTGGCGAGGGATAAATAGGCCGCCATTCTATCGTCGCGAGCTTGGTAATCTCCAGTGAGCTGGCTCGTCACCAACTGCGGGTCACTGAAGATCACCAGCTGTTGAGCTCCGAGAACCTTGGCACTATTCAGCCCTGCCAGCAATGCTTCATATTTTGCCTCGTTGTTTGATGCTCGGAAGTCAAGGGTCAGGGCTTGCTCGATGACCAGCCCTTCTGGAGACTGGAGGACTATGCCAACGCCGGCCCTTCTAGAGGTGGAAGACCCGTCAACGAAGACCTTCCAAGCCGAATCTCGGGATGCATCCCGAGATTGCTCGTAATCAGTCTCCGAGGCTAAGTCATTCTGCCCCTTGCCCCCCAGTTCGGGGTCGAGTGGGCTCGGCGACGAACTCGAGGAAGTGAACTCGACGATGAAATCTGTCAAGACCTGCGCTTTGATCGCTGTTCGGGGCTGGTACTGGATGTCGTACTGCCCCAGCTCCACGGCCCATTTTGAAACACGTCCGGAGAAGTCGGCCTTTCGGAAGACGGACTTGAGTTGGTGCTCCGTAACCACCACTATTGTGTGGGCCTGGAAATAGTACGAGAGCTTCCGAGAGGCACTGACGAGGGCCAGCGCGAGCTTCTCCATCTGCAGGTATCTGGTTTCCGCGTCAAGGAGGGTCTTGCTTGTGTAATAAATGGGCTTCTACTGCCCTTCATCTTCTCTGACCAGCACTGAGCTCACGGCATGATCGGAGACTGCCAAGTACAAATACAATGCTTCGCCTTTCTTCGGGGTTGACAGCAGTGGAGGCGAGGCCAGGTAAGCTTTGAGTTCTTGAAGGACCGAGTCGCATTCCGGGGTCCACTCGAACCTTAGGTTCTTCTTTAGCAGTTGAAAGAAAGGGCGACACTTGTCAGAAGACCTGCTGATGAAGCGGTTGAGGGCGGCGGCCATGCCGGTGAGCCGCTGGACCTGCTTCGTTGTTTGCCAGGGCTCTAAATTCCCAGGATTGCGGAGATTTGGTCCGGGTTTGCTTCGATACCCCGTCGCGTGACGAGGCTCCCTAGGAATTTGCCGGAGCCGACCCCGAAGGCGCATTTAGAGGCGTTCAGCTTTAGCCCGAACTTACGGAGGACGTCGAATACCTAGCCGAGATCCGTCAGATGGTCGCAGATTGGGTGGATTTGACGACCATGTCGTCGATGTACACCTCGACTGTTTTGCTGAGCTGTTCCCGGAACATCTTGGTGACCAACCTCTGGTAGGTTGCCCCAGCATTTTTAAGTCTGAACGGCATTACTTTATAGCAGTAGGTCCCCTAGGAGTGATGAATGCCGTGTTCTCTTCATCTGGTCCGTACATGGGTATCTGATGATAACCGCAGTAGGCGTCGAGGAAACTCATCCTTTCGTAACCGGCGGTGGCGTCAATCATCTGGTCGATCTTTGGGAGAGGGAAGCAGTCCTTGGGACATGCTTTGTTGAGATCAGTGAAGTCGACGCAAACTCTCCATTTTCCGGTCTTCTTTTTTACCACCACGGTATTCGCCAGCCATTTTGGGTACTGGACCTCTCTGATGGCGTTCGCCTCTAGCAGTTTCTCCAGCTGTTCGACCACGGCTGCAGACTGGTCGATTCCAGATCTTCTCGCCTTCTGGATTACTGGCTTGATTTGAGGGTCCACATTCAATCTGTGGTTCATAACCTCGGGGTTCACGCCTGGCATCTCCTGCGGGGTCCAGGCGAAGACGTCTCTGCTTTGCAGCAAGAAACCGAGCAGCTCGGACCTTTCTTGCTCGGCGAGCTGGCTCCCAAGAAGGAAGTGCCTCTCAGGGTCACTGGGGTCGATCCTGACCTCGGTGAGATCTTCGATACTTTTTTTCCCCTGGATCGCGGCCGACCCTGTCCAGTTCTGCTTCCAGCTCTGCCATGTGCACTTGCTTTGGTTCTTCCTCACCGGACACGACGGCCATCATACAACGCTTGGCCATTTGCTAGTCCCCGTCGATTGTGACCACCTCGACTCTGCCGTCGCTTTCCAAAGGGAATTTAAGCTTCTGGTGGTAAGAAGAGGGGACTGCCTCTAGCTGGTGCAGCCAACTCCTCCCAACGATGGCATTGTAGGGGGATGGCGTGTCCACCACGAGGAAGTCAGCCACCACTGATGTGCCCCTTGGGATACACGGGCTTTGCGCTGAACCCTATCAGGGGGGTCCGCGCCTCTTGGAGATCTTCTTCGGTGAGCCCCATCTTAGTAAAGCAGTCGAAGTAGAGGATCTCGGACAAACTACCGGGGTCGACGAGGATCCTCTGCACCTTGCAACTCCCCAACTTCAGAGTCATGATTAGTGGGTCATTGTGAGGGAGCTGAACCCCTTTCAGGTCCTCGTCTGAGAACCAGATCTTCGGCCTCTCTTTGCGAGCCTTTTTAGAGGCTGGTCCGAGCTCGGCCGACATGACCTGTTTCCCATGGGAGGCCCTCCTGGCCTCGGCGCGGGCCTGACCGCTGTTCTGCTTGGTAGGGGCCAGGTGGATGACGCTTATAATCCTCTCCGACCCGTCGCTGTCATGATTCTCCTCAGTTCGGCGTCGAGGTCGGTCGTTGCTCCCGCTACCTGCCACCTTGCAGTACTCCTTCAGGTGCCCGTCCTTGACGAGCCTCTCGAGATGATCCTTGAGGGAGTAACAGCCCTCAGTGTTATGCCCGTTCTGCTTGTGGTAAGCGCAGAACTTTGTCTGATCCCTCGTGGAGGGATCGCTCTTCATAGGTTGTGGCCATTTAAAGTATGGCTTTCCTGGATCTTATCCAATATCTGGTGAATCGGCTCTTTGAATACCGTATTGACCCTTTCGCGCGAAGAGTAGGACGGTCTATGCCTTTTGATTCCTCCTGGAGCACGGATCTGGGCCGACGACTGGCCACCAGAGTGGTGGTCTCGGCTCGTCTCTTCTCTGCGGTAGGTCCTCTTCTCCCCCCTAAAGGTTCGATCTTCCCACCGAGATCGATCCTCCTGCCGCGGTCGGTCCTCCTACCGAGAACGGCTCTCATTCCGAGACTTGCCCCTAGGAATGCCAAAGCTCTCATTGGCCCGCGCCTCGTCCTCCTCTTGCTCGATGTACTTGTTTACCGTTGCTATGAGGGCTGTTACAGAGAGAACAGGGTTTCGGACTAGCTCCTTCCAAAGCTCGCATCCTGGCAGGAGGGCGTGCTGGAAGGACCTGATCGCGACCTCTTCGGAGGAGTTGTCGATTTGACTGAAACCGTCCAGAATCTCTTGGCGAATTGAGTGATGCTTTCACTCCATCTCCATCCTGAGGGCCATGATGTCGCTGTCGGTCTTTGGAATGACTCTGTGCGCCTGGAATTTCCCCAGGAAGGAGTCTCTCAGTTGAGACCAGCTCGTGATCGATCCTTCCGGGAGCGCGCAGAACCATTTGAAGGAAGGTCCCCCAGGCTAGAGGAAAGACTCTGCAATTAAGGTGCCCGACGTCTCCCCAACGGACAGCTTCTGGGTGAAATGGCGGAGATGTGCTGCTGGTCCGAGGTTCCGTCGTAGAGGACGAACCTCGGACGCTGAACTTCTTAGGGAGGGGGTATTCGATTATCTCTCTGGAGAAGGGTGATGAGTCGAGGCCAGCGAAGTCGGGGATGTCTGGCTGGTTTTGAGCGAGCCCTGCCTCCTTAGGGTGTTTGGATGGCCTGCTTGACCAGGCGGTCGATCAGAGCCTGCTGATCTCCCGCCTCCGATCTCGGCATCGACGCCCTGTCAACGTGATTATGGCAAGAACTCCCGACGTGACTCCTCGCGACTCTTATCGTTCAGATGCTCCCTTAGGTCTTTGCCGGTGACGGGATCCTTCCTGCCTACGGGATCACCGCCTCCGGGGACTATTTTTTCTCTCGGAGCTGCTGCCTAAGCTGGCGGATAAGATCGTCTTTCTCCTGGAGGGCGAGGTTCTGAGCCCTGATTGCTGCTTGAGCGGGGTCGGCTCTGTTGCCTTCGCGGTCCGAGTGTGCGCCGGATCGATGTGATCCTGCCGCTGCCGGGGCCTTGCCCTTCGAGAAGCGCTCCTGAAGGGGAGCGTTCAGCCGCGGTGGGCCCCCCACTTCTAACGGGGACGACGCGGACTCGGTGTGGTAGCTTTCTACCTCTGCGGCCTCCCCCGACGCATAGGGCAATGGCCCAGGGAGAACCAGTGGTCCTGCGGGGAGGGACTTCGGGTGCTCTGCGCCTCTCTTGTTTCTTGGAGCCATAGTGATTGGAAAAGTTTTGAGAAAAGTTTTGGGAAAGGTTTTGAGGTGTGGGTTAGTACTTCCCCACAGACGGCGCCAATTGTAAGTACCTAAAAATTAAGGACTTTAAATCGGGGATTAGGATCCTTGCTTTAAGTGGTTCGGATGAGGGTTGTCGAGGCTCCGACTGGACCTGAAGAGGAAGAGAAGAAAATACGTCAGAGGACCCTGGCTGCAGGCAGCGCAAGGCTCTCCGATGCTTAAGTTAGTCCAGGGAACGAGCAAGGGAGATGGAGAAGAAAAATTGCAGAGTAAGGGTGTGTATTATGGGCTAGCGTACCTTTAGGATGGAGATGGAGATTGCTATTTATAGGCGATGGGGATGACTAATCGTGGGCGAGTCCCAAGACTGGGCTGGCCACTCGAGTGGCTGCGTCCACTCAGCCCATAATGCATTAAATGCTGACCCATGCCTCATTAAATGCTAGCCTTGCTGGGTCAGGCGGCGGTTCTGACTTTTGGGGCCAGGTCCCATCGGCCTGGCCCGGAGCCATGCTCTGGGGGCGCACGTGTTCTGTACGCGCCGTTTTGTCAGTAATGATAGTCTGCAGGGCATGCCTTAGCATGCGCCGTTGTCCTAGTCGTTAGTCCCATCAATACATGTCAATTCCGTATTGCCGAGTGTGATGCCGAGGTCGGATAGGTCTGACTTCGGGAACTCATACCTCGGTGAATGCCGCGATCCTTTGGTCGTGGTCGGCCTCGGCCTAGGGGAGGCATAATCAATTTGCCTTAAGACCGGGGCATGCACTGATCTTGGCTTAGTGGAACACCCCCACACAGTATCCATTCAAGTAGCCTGTTGAAAACTTTCATAGTCCAGTTTGCTCTGGAACCATAAGTTTTTGAGGTGGTTTCAACTTGCCAATAACCCAATTCGATGCGCCCTTCACCGAGTCTTTCACTCTGCTGATACCATTGATGAACCCGTCCTTAATGTTCAGGTGCACGAAGGAGAAGGCTTGGCTTCTGATGCCACCATTAGCATCAGAAATGCTAGCATTAATTGCTCTCTTCTTTCTCATCCTTCTTGTGGTTTTCTTTCTCCCTATTATTCTTCTTCTCTAGAAACGATCCATGGGCATTTGTTGACAAGCTCTTAATGGGAAGGAGTGATGGTGGTGTTTATTATCTTAACCTTGTTTAAGTAACACTAGTTCTTCTGTATGGCTAGTGGGGAGTTCATTGTACAAAGTTTAAGACTATTCAAGTATAAAGGTTCTGTATATACTCGACCAGATCAAAAGAGGCTTCGTGGCATACCAGAAGTTGGAAATTGTCCCATATAGATGATGAGGTAGGACAACATCTAATCAGTTTCTCAGGCCTCTGGTAATTTAAGCATCACATGGCTCTGCCCATTGACACCCATAGTTTCAATGGGGTTGATTTTTATTTTTTATTTTTTAATTTAACCCATGTAATCCTAGCCATTCATATCATGATATGCCTCTCAGACTTTGTTGCTAACTGGTGATATACACATTGATTGGATTCTATTCACAAGAAGAAGATGTTAATATTGTAATATACCTTTTTCATTGCGCTACTTATTTCAAACAGTGCATGTCACTCAAGATTGCATTGCACTATAAAATGTTGAAGCATCGTAAAATATAGCAGAAACTTTGACAAAAGTATGCAGTGATTATTTCCTGATAGTTGTTTGAAGTTGAACTGTTGCAGCCCATCAAGAGCAGTTTTTCATGCGTTGCCCGTACCCCTGGCATTGAGAAAACGCTCAAGTTCAGGTTAAAAGATGTCTTGTCTAGACTGGCACTCATTACAAGTGTGGGTGTTATCTAAGTTTGACTTGTGTAAGATTGTGAGCCTGGGTTTCTAGAGTCCAGACTTTTGACTTATGAGTCCGACTTGTGTGGCTCAGTTTTTGCCCCCACCAAGCTTTACCTTGCTGAGAAACTCCATGTATATCTGTACTAATATTAATAATTGAAAAAAAACTATTGTTATGATGGACATCCATTGTGAGCATGCTGGCACACCACCTATGATCAGTGCACACTTTCACACCTTGCTACTCATTCTCCCATATATGAATTGCACTAAATGCAATTTGACCCTAATATGACCTGTATTTACCATTTTGATTAATCAAAAACAAAAAGGGCAATAAAAGAAAAACCATTTGTTGAACTTCGAGGCCCATTGAAAATTAAAGAAGGGTTTGGATAGTTTGATGAGATTAATCTTCCATAGGCATCATTCATGAAGATGGCCTTTTTTCTTCCTATCTTTTTTTTTATTTGCATCCATCTAGATCGGTCTGTTGGTTATATCGCATGTGGATTATTTATTAGTAAATTGGCTCTCAGGTCTCAACACACAAACCCCAACATTTTTATCCAAGAAATATCTTTATGGTTTCAATGAGAATTCTAAAAATCTCAACCCCTTTGATAGATAGATAGATAGATCTATTCGGATTTGTGATCCAAAAATATATAAACGGGTCTATTGACACCCAAATGGGGTGTGGGCCGGGTAGAGCGTACCCTGTCCCCGACAACCCAACTCACTGCCATGTGTCTAGGTGCGCAGTACATGGGGCATGTGGCATCTGTTGGAAGTAAATGCAGTGACTTGGTCCATGGCCAAACTCCTAACAAGTCGGCATTTAACTTCCTACAAAGCTCCTCTCTGAATGCACCGGCAGTTTCGCTCTCTACCATTCAATCTCTTCCACAGTCCCAAGATCCAAAATTAAAGCAAAAAAAAAAAAAAAAAATGAAAAAAATACTTAAAAACATACTTAATAAAAAAATAAAATAAAAGAACTATGTGCTTAACATTTTGAAGCAAACCCACATGTGGGTCCCACCTGTTTCCAATCCAAACCAGTACTATGATGGGTCCCAGCATAGAAGAGCATGGATCATGGATGTGGGGTCCATAAAAAAGAAATTCTAATCAAAGAGCAGAAAATTTTTTGAGGGAAGTAAAAAAAAAATCTTAGAGAGAATATTACAAGAACAACAACTTTCTATCCATCCATGTGGTTTTTATCTTGTTGCCCTCGTCGTTTACAAACAAACCCCAGCAGGTTTTATGACTAGTGCAAGTTAAGCAAGGGTTATTTAATTAGAAATATTACCCCATGGAACATGACTAAATTAAACCTTTTTTCTGCTGTTGTAAAAATCTTCCTCTTTACCTTTCTTTGTAATTATTATTGTGTGGGGATATTTTCCGAAGTACCGAGGTTATGCTAACTCCAGCGCTTATGCCCATTAATCGCACTCTGACCTCGGTAAGCACCGCTTGTGTGCCACCCGAACTCAAGACCGTTTCCGGTCTCGGTCACCCCGATCTCAATACAAAGCATCAACTTCGGCTACTTAGTTCGCCACCAGGGCCAGACCCCTAGTCGAGACGGGCGGCAACGGCTGTACTTTTAGGAGTGTCCAGCTGGAACTGATAGAGCCACCCTGGCCGCCCTGACAGCGTGGCCCCAACCAGGCCCAAGCCCAAAAGTCAGCTGTGGTAAGGTCCGATTAGACCAGCATTTAATGCATTGTGGGCTGATCGGACCCTCATTTAATGCATTGTGGGCTGATCGGACCCTCTAATGAATGGTGGGCTGATATGACGATACCCCTAGGCATGCCAGGACGTCATGATGATGCCCCTCCATGCAACGTAGGCCTCCTCCTCTATAAAAAGAAGGAGCGATTTCCATTACATGTATACACACCCCAAACCAGAGAACTGTTATTCTGTCTCTCTTCTCCCTTATCTCTATCCTATTGCTCAGACCACCCACTGACTTAGGCATCGGAGAGACTTGTGCTGGGTCCTTTGACGTCCTCTTTTTCTTCCTTTTCAGGTTTCCAGATCATCCATTACCTTTCAAAGAGCATAGACTCAAGATAATCCCCATTACAAAGTCCGTATTATTTAGGCACTTACAATTATGATGAATTAATGTTGCTTACTATGAATTTAAAAACCCTTTCTTAGTAAAAAGGAAAGCATTTCTCATTCAGCTCTATGATAACTATGCCCCATGAAAGTAGGAGGATCCGAACCATCAATTTCATGGGGCCAGAGCTATCTGTGCCGTCGGTCTCATGGGTCCACAGCTAGAAGTTCCTCTTAACTAAGTCTTTGGCAATCTAACCTCCAAACCATTAATTCTATCATGGCGCTTCTATCATGGCACTTCACTTCTGTCTACATACATAGCCCATGAGATAGGGAATTTTGGGACTAAGGATATGACTTTGATCTGAAGATGAGATTCATTAATTTATAATCAAATTTGCTCATATCACACGAACACCTTTATATAGGAACTAGCTTAAATTTACTTTAAAATAGAGTGCTTTTGAACAATTCTTTGATTAAGGATAACCAAACTATAGTGAGATTTGAGTTATTTACTACAAATAGGTATCACAAGGAGTGGAACCCACACAACATGAATCAGGTTTTAGCCATTGTGAGCATCGTACCCACAAAAGTATAAAGGATGAATTTTTTTTTTGCATATAAAAATAAATTCTTAGGCATTAATTAAATAAATAATAAATGAATTAAATAAAAGTCCAAACAACCAGAAAGATCTCCATTCTCCTTCTCCCTTCTTCCTTTTGGCCAAGTTGCATGTTGCATGTCTCAGTTTGTCTCTTCAAACACAAGCATTACAAAAGAAAAAAAAACAAATGAGAAATCGCAAAAGCGTTTTCTCTGATGGGTGTAATTGCCCTAATAAATCTCTTGTTAATCTCTTCCTCTCTCTCTTTTAATCCTTTCCTTTTGTTTTTAATCTTCTTCTTTTCTGGTTCCTGTTCTGCCTTTTGGTGGTCGAATGCTTGTCACCTACTCCTTTTAGTTCCCACTCCTTCTTCTTCTTCTTCTTCTCAAGCTCTTAGCAGAAATCAAAGACCCAAAACAAGCAAAAGAAGCATTAAAAAAGCTGTCTTTCTTCTTCTTCTTCTTCTTCTTCTTCTTGTTTGTGTGCAGCAGTTCAATGGAGAAGCATACCTGCAAGCTCTGCTCAAGAACATTTGCAAATGGTCGAGCTTTGGGGGGTCACATGAGATCTCATGTGATCGGAATCACCCATTTGGGAAAGACCCAAGAAGCAGAAGAAGGAAAAGAATCATCTCCTTCATCAGCTTCCTCTTCCTCAGAAGAAGAAGATGAAGGAAAAGCCCAAGCTCTCTACTATGGCCTGAGAGAGAACCCCAAGAAAAGCTTTCGACTTGTCGACCCAGAATTCTCATTCGCAATCGATGCAAGCTCCGTAGTACAAGACCGAGAGAGCGAGACTGAATCGTCAAAGGACCCCTTTAGAAGAAGATCGAAGAGGCATCGGAAATCAAAGCTCGAGCAGGAGCAGGAGCCGGCGAGCTCTGTTTCTGACACCACTCCAGAAGAGGACGTGGCTCTCTCTCTGATGATGCTATCCAGAGACATTTGGATGAGAGATTTCAGGAAAGCCCCATTTGAGGGATTTGAGGAAGATGAAGAGGAGAATGAGATTGAGCATGAAGAAGAGCAGGAAGAAGAAGAAAAGATGAGATTTTGTCCAAGAGGGAGGAACAAGTACCAGTGCGGAACATGCAAGAAGGTTTTTAGATCTTATCAGGCATTGGGTGGGCACAGAGCGAGCCACAAGAAGATCAAAACCTGCACTCCTCCTTCTCCTGCTGTGAAATTGCAAGTACCCAATTCGAGAATTGGAGCTGGTAATCGAAGAATCCATGAATGCCCATTTTGTTTCAGGGTCTTCAAATCAGGACAGGCTTTGGGTGGCCACAAGAGATCTCATCTCTCTGCTTCAGCTTCTGCTTCTGCCTCTGCTTCTCCATCTGCGCCCACTCCACCGAAATTCGGTGACAATTTGATAGATCTCAATCTCCCTGCACCTCTTGAAGATGATGATTTCAGTCAGGTGGAGCTCTCGGCTGTCTCTGATGCAGAATTCGTCGACCCAACAAATTAGAGAGAGAAATTACAGATTCTGAGCAGAACCCAATTCAAGGTAAATGCTCCATTTGCCTTCTTGATTGTGATTCGTCCATGAATTGGGGTACAGTGGTTTCTCTGTATTTATGGATTCAATCTTCTTCTAGTTCATCTTCTTGGTAATTTTCATGGTTTTTATGCTTATTTTTGTTGCTGACTACTCTAATTCTTTTTATATTATTATTATTTTTAATTTGCCCTTGTTGAGTACTTACTGCAAAATCAATCCACTAATGAGAAAATGCAAGGCTTTTTTTTGGTGCTTTAAGAGATGGATGAAGTTTAGAGGAACTATTTTTTATGTTTATTGAATTATTTCGGTGAAATCTGAGACTACTTTTGTGCAAGTTGGTGGAGGATTTCAGCAATTCTCTGCTACTTTCTACCTTTTTTCTTAATCTAACCATCTTCTGCTGTTAGACACCCGGTTACTACTACTGAGATTGAGTTTATGGCTGCATCTTCTTGCTTGAATGAGACGAGTCACTAAATTTCTATGAAAGTGTTGTTATAAGCAAATGGTAGATTAAAATTGAGATTCATGTTGTTATTTCTCTGCTATTTCCTACCTTATCTTCTTAATCATCTTCTTCCGTTAGTGACTTAGAGTTCAGGTTACTACTGACTCAAGTACATGGATGAATTTTCTTGCTCGAATGAGATGAGTTACTTAGATGTCTTTGAACTGTGTTGATACAAGCAAGTGGATTGCTGGGTTTTCTTTAGGAAGATGAAATTGAGGTTCATGTTGTTATTGGTATAAGCAATTAGAATTTGAAGGTAAGAAGACTACAAGAGTTTCTGGTAATTAGAGTTGCATGTAATCTGGGCAACCCAGTTCCAGAGATCCTTTTTTGTAAAGATTTCTGGTTTGTTGCTTGAAAAATCAAGATTGACTGTAGCATCCCAGGATGCTGTTGGGGGTCTTAATGCTCATCTGAATTCTAATGCTACAGAAGATTGTAGGCAAGAAAATACTGAAATGTACACAGATCTATGGGTTGAATTCTTGAAGGGTATTCTAGTCCTTTGCCTAAAAGGGTTGAAGGACTTGCTTTTCTAATAGTCACACTGCTCTTTTTCTCTTTAGCTCTAAAGTTCTATCCGGATATTTTTTTGGCCTTGTTTGTTTGTTTGTTTTGAGTGTGATGGAGGTTCTACAGGTAAGGGCATTTTGATGGTTTGATTTTCAATTTCTAACTGGGTTGTTTCCTTTTCTTTTCCCCGGTGAATCCAACTGGGGTTTTGCTTTGGTTGATTGTGAATGTGATGATAGATGCTGAAGAAAGAGGAAGATCTGCCAGAAAAGCATTCCTTCCTCTAATTGAGTGATTTGAGAGAATTTAATGTTACAGGGTAATTCAATTCTCATTTGAATCTTTGTTGAGTGATTTAAGGTAATGTACCATTAAAATCTCATATGAAAGATACTAATCACCATCCACCAGCAGTCAGCATGATCAATTTTGGAAGAAAAAAAGCTGGATTCTATCAACTGTAATTTCAATCTCCAGATTGTTATTATCTATATCCAATGCATCCATGATCCATCCACATTGTCATATGAATTGTGCTCACAGAAGAATCAGACAAATAGCAGCACATTCGGCTAATTTGGCCATAAGTATCCTGTCAATGCACACTCCAAACCTTTAATAGTAACGTGCAACAAGGTCCAGCCGTCCTATTGAGAATTCATGCCACATCCCTCGGCACTAACAACGCCCTGAGAAAGATACATCCTTGGCTAATGCAGTCTAAAACTCTAAGACGGAAACTCACACCACAAGTCTTTGCACGCTTCAGAAATTGTTCCTCTCCCAGAACCTGGTCTATAGTTCCTCACAACATATAACTAATGACTTAAGATATGGTCACATGTCAATCATCGAATAGATGAGAACAAAAATCTCTGTTTATGCCATTGTAGATAAGGCTTTTGGCACAATGGACCCCATGTAGATAAATTTATTTTTACACCATGCTAATTCAAGTGATACACTTCACGAGTCTTTTACTGCCGTCCCAAGCCTAGATAAAAAGGAGAATGAGAATTGTGTTAGATAGGTTGACTGTCGGCATAAAATTTTATTACTATCCCAATATGGTGATGATGATGATGATTTAAGCGATAATCTTTATTTAAGCTATGAATGGAGACATGTTTAGGTGGGTATTGGTGTTAAAAGAGATGAGGATACTGACTTTGAAGGCAAGATAAAATGAGTGATGACAGACACAACAGGGGTAGATTGAAGAATACAAACAGAAAGGAGGGGGGGTGGGGTAGGGTACATAGGATACTAGAATACTATGTACAAAAGGATGGAGTATTGGATGGGGGTATGGGAGGGAGAGTTGGGAACAGGGTGGGGTCCAAGGAAGGAGGAAACAAACATGTGGGGTCAGGGGTCCAGGTCCACATCCAAGGCTTTCAGTTGCGAGATGCCTGGAGTCTTCTTCTCTCTATCCAACTAATTTCAGTTGTATTTTTACAAGTAGCAGACAGACAGATGGCGTGTCCAACGCTACAGCATGCGTCATTCATCATGCTTTCGGTCTAAGACGGCACACCCTTTTTTAGTCATTTTCACTTTTTCCTCATTTATGCGTTTGGTGCTGATAAGGGCCCCCTGCCTCTCTGGTCTCTATTAGGGTACATTTGGTGAACACTATTTTACATTTTCTTAAAGAAAAGAGATCACCCTTCAAAGAAGTACATACCGAAGAAGAGAAGATCGCATGAGCACACAACATATTATAATGAACAAAGGGCTATAGTATTGAAAATAGAGGGACTTTTTCAGATTTTTCATTTGTATGGGTCTCTAATCATAATTGGAACCGTTTGTCCTCCTCGAAAAACTCGAGACGGTTAAGTGGTCAATATTCAGCAGTTGATTTCTCATTAATTTTGAAAAATTAGTAAAAAATTCAGACCATTAAATGAACATTTATGAACTTTTTTAGGACCTTGAATCACAATCCAAGTCATTTATCTTCTTTAGAAGGGTAAAATGGT